>CM033474.1:188836843-189436843 GCA_019447015.1 Hymenochirus boettgeri | reverse complement strand
GCATTTAACGACCCAATGGTTATTTTACAACCACATTGAAAGATAGTGATTGCAGCAATAAAGAAGCCTATCTGAATTTAAAGATATGGCTCTAGAATGTATTGAGAATGTATTGTTGATATTCTTAAGGCCCGTACATATGTCATTGAAATTCTGATATATCAATTTTTCAATAGAACAATTGGGCAAGACGAAAATTTCAATCGACCCCATCAAGCTAAATCTAAGGAAATCACAGGAGCAAGGTGTGAATTTTGTTTCACAGATTTTCACTTGTTTCGGGCGATCGGAAAACCATTGGGCCGCGTATAGCTACTTTTAGACACCCTGTTTAACGTTTGGATTTCTTTAATTGTGTGTAGTAATTTCCTTTATCTGTCCTTCCCAAGGACAAATTATCACAAATAAAAACAGGGAACACAAGTTTACCATCAAGTACAACATACGGGCACAACACTGTATAACAGTAATTGAAACTTATTTGGCCAAAGCACACAGCAATAACTAACTAAAACCCATATAATGCATATACCATACCCTTCACCATAATCTAAAACGGGGCATCCCCGATACACTAAAATCCAATGGGAGGCTAAATCTTGTGGGACAGTCATCCTCCAGGTCAACACATCTCCTGTAATTATATGCCAGTACACTAGGCCAGTCACTGTGAAATAGCAATCTTACATATTTAGCATTTTGCACTACTGTCACCCTTGCAGGGCATCCAACCCTTGCTTCCTTCTGCAGTTACTGCTTCCTTGACATTCTCCTACTCACATCTGACCTTTGCTGCACCTGCACTCCAAGGCCGCCACCAGACTTTTCACCTGCCTCCCGATGTGTACCATTACCGCACGGATTCGTCCACTTATAATCATACTACAATCCTCCGGTTCCGACCCAGTCACAGCCTGGATCACAATAGACTCTCCCAGACAGGAAGCCTGCGAGTGTGGAGACACAAGGTGAAACATGCGATTCATTTAAATTATAGGTGATGGGATTGTATGTATTTATCTGTTTTTTTAGTTAGTGATGCTGTGCTGTTTGGCCAATAAATTTCAGTTGCTGTTATACAGTGCTGTGCCCCATATGGGTACTTGCGGAGAACCTTGTGTTTCCCTTTTGTGTTTGTGATTTAGTGTACTGATATCTGGTGCACCACACTTATAGGGTGTAACACAACAGCGGTTAACCAAGGCTGTGCAACTGAAATACTCTATATATAGAGTATAGTATACAGATTATCACAAACTTGCCGCTCAATTGAATTATTTATTTTATAGTATGGAATTTAAAAAACAAAAAAACTATCTATATTCAGATTGCTGGGTTGTCTGACATTGTTTATCTGAAAACCTTAAAAGTGGATTGTATCTTTAAATTGTATACTGATTGTATTGTTTAAAAGTTTTAAAAGATTAATGCTGTATTTTCACTGTAATTTTCAGTGCCACCTTTTATTTAAAGGGCAACTATACTGTAAAAAAATTTCCTCAAATCTATAAAATACATGAATTGTCCCTTACTCTGAGGTTGTGGGTTGTTGCGTGCATGCCTTTATCAGTACTGTTTTGCTCTGTACTCTCACAATTAGCTGACTTCTCCTTCATTTGAAACGACTTTATGGGAATCACATGCTTGGTATTCAGCACTGGAGGAAATTTCTTACAACGTAAAATTTACACATCCAACTGTCACTAATCAGTTACTGAAAACTGTACACAGCAGAATAGTTAATGATAAAAGGTTTATTGACATCTGAAATATAAGGTGCTTCAGACTGGATATCTAAAGAAATAGGACAGATCAACAAAAATATGTACTGAATTTTAGTTTCCTGTAATGGGCATTCATTTTTTTTAGTATACCTGTCCTTTAAAGTTACAATAGCATTTCAAATAAACACAACTGAGAATTGGAGATTACACTAAATTCTGAACTATTAAAGGGACACTATACTTTATATATATACTATACTTTATCTAAATGACTGCTCATCTTAATCTATAATTGAATACAGGTAAGTAGCACTTACTCTGATTTGCATGTGTTGCTGCATGCCTTCAATCCAGCACACTTTTTGTTTAGGAGCAGTATCCCCCCTCCCTCTTTTAAACCACTCCAACTTCTATCTGACCTGACTTTTTCCCCCACAAACCAACTGTCAGCCTGCACACAGCATACAACATTCCAACTGTCAAAACCTGTCACCATTCCAGCTACAGCAAAATGCTCACAGAAGAATAGTTTGTGAGCAGGAACTTGACAGCTGAAATATAAGAAGTTTTAGATAAATATCTAAAGAAATAGGGGCAAATCAAACAAAAAAATGATACAGTGTGGTTGGGAAGTATTATGTTTCCAGTATGGTCAATTATTTTCGGTATAGATGCCCTTTAAAAAAAGTGATTAGAGGCTTCCATTTTTTCTAGATTTTTTTAAAATATATTTATTGTGCATTTATGTTACCCACAGTGTAAACAAATTAAAGGACAACTATATTGTAAAAACATTTTAGTTACAGAATCTATTTGTTACAGAATCTATTACTGACATGTACTAGTATAGTATAGTATTTGAGGATTAAGACATACTTTATCCAGTCCAACCCATCTAGCAATATCCTCATTTCCTGCCTAACTGTTGATCCAGAGGAAGGCAAAAAAACACCAAATTTATGAAGGGGAAATAATCCTTCCTGACTCCAAGTGGCAATCGGAAATTTCCTGGTCAACTCTACTTTATGAATTAATACCAGTAACTTGCAACATTCCTTGTTTGCAGAAACTCATCCATCTTTTTTTTTAAACTGACCAATGAACTGCCCTAACAATGTCCACTGCAAGGCAGTTCCATAGCTTTACTGTTCTCACAGTGAAAAACCCTTGGTGCCACATTCTCAGTCCTCATCTTCTTACTATTAATATACTTTAAAAACATTTTTTAGGCTTAGTGATGCTTTGTTCAGCTATGCTAAATTATTATTAATTTTAGACTAATTTGATTGCTTTCTTACACTCTTGTACAGTTTTTATAATCCCTAAAGGCCCTTCCGTTCACTCTGCCTCAAAGGTTTTAAATGCCTTTTTCTCCTTTCCATTTGCCTCTTTACATCAGAATTCAGCCACATGGGCTCGAATTTATTTTTTTCATTATTTCCAAAGGGTATAAATTTAGATGTGAACTGGCTTAAAATCCCTTGAACACAGTACACTTCTGTTCAGTACCTTTACCTGATAATACATTATCCCGTTGACATTCTGAAGAGCTGCTTTTAACCTGGGAAAATTTGCCTTCCCGAAATTAAGTCTTCGTTAACCCAGCGCACTTTTCCTTTCGATAACAAAGTCCAAACACCACTATTTCATGGTGACTATTCCCTAAGCCTCGTTACTTTATATCTATAATGCGCTCCACAATGTTAGATATTACCGATCCAACAGACTACTTTTCTAGTAGGAACTTCAACCACCTATGAGAGAAAATATCCTGCAGCAAATTCAGGAAACTCATCGCCTTTTTCTGTGATGGCAGTTCACCAACCAATCAAGTCAGGGTAATTAAAGTCCCCCATAATGAGCACACTCCCCAAACTTGCAGCCCTTGCAAACTGCATATGAAGTTGACTCACACTCCTCTCTGCTAGCATTTGGCGGCGTTATGCAGACACCAACAATGACATTACCTGCTTTCCTGTTGCCTAATTCCACCATATTGCCTCCATATCGCCAGTTATCTCTTCTTTTAATTTGGCTTCAATTCTTTTTTAACATAAACACATACTCCTCCCCCTTTCCTTTTTCTCTATACAGTCTAAACACAAGGCATATCCTTCTAAATTTACAGCCCGTCGTGGAGAACTGTTCAAACCACGTTTCTGCTATAGCTATTTACATCATACTTTTCATTCAACGCCATTATTTCCAATTCACCCTTTTGTCAGCAGGCTTCTCGCATTTGCAGACATACATTTTAGTATATGAATGATTCCTGTAATTTATTCGTACACTTTAATACACATGCCTCCCTATCCCTATGCTAGCCCCACCCCCCTTTCCATCCGCCACTGGCCTACCTACACCCTGCTTTCCTCCTGGGATCTATCCCATTGAGACTGCTAATGCCCTCCCCCCCATAGTTTAAAATCTCTACCCTTCTAGCTATCTTCTCCCCTAAAACAGCTGCACACGCCATCAGTGAGGTGCAACCCATCCCTGCTAAAGAGCCTGTAGCCGACAGCAAAGTGCGCCAGTTCTCAATAAACCAACAACCCTCTTCCTTCACACACCCTCTAGCCACGCAAAAATGCCCTAAGCTCCCGCTGTCTCCCTGGCTAGCACGTGGCTGCGGTAGTATTCTGAAAACACTACCTGGAGGTCCTTGCTTTTAAACTTGGCCCTAGCTCTCCGTAATCATGTTTAAGTGACCTTGTGTGTGTGTGTGTGTGTGTGTTGCAGTAAGTCTTCAATCCAGTGCTTGTTTTGCTCAGCCAAAGTATTCCCCCTCCCGCTCTTAACCAATTCATTCTTCCACCTGACATGACTTTCTGGGAAGTCAAGCCTGTTCATTAATCATTAAAGTCAGCACCTGGAGGGGGGGGGGGGGTTTACCATGCAATTCTCACATTCCAATGGTCACTATTTCAGTTACCGCAAAACTGCACATGGAAAAAGAGTTTATAATAATGCTTGTGAAGGTTCTCATTCATCCAGGTCATGGAATATCTGTTGTATTCAATTAGATCAACTGGACTTGAAATGTAGTTCTTGAAGACGTTTCGCTAGTCATCCGACTGGCTTTCTCAATTCAGAATGACTTGTACAAGAATCTGTGGCAATTATGTAGCATATCACAACACCTGGCTGTGATATGCTAATTGGGATTTTCCAGGGTACATAGTTATAATCAGTGTTTAGCTATGTCACTAGTTATAATCAGTGTTTAGCTATGTAATCAATTATAATCAGTGTCTAGCAATGTCATCAGTTATAATAAGTGTTTATCTATGTCATTAGTTAAAATCAGTGTTTAGCTATGTTATCTATACTAATAAAAGGCAAAGCCCTCACTCACTCACTCACTCATCACTAATTCTCCAACTTGCCATGGAGGCAGACGGCTTAAATTTGGCAGGCTCATTCATTGCACCTTACTGCCTTTTCGAAACGAAACCTGCTTAACTTTTGTAAG
This sequence comes from Hymenochirus boettgeri, assembly GCA_019447015.1. Classification (NCBI taxonomy): domain Eukaryota; kingdom Metazoa; phylum Chordata; class Amphibia; order Anura; family Pipidae; genus Hymenochirus; species Hymenochirus boettgeri. The sequence goes on along the minus strand of CM033474.1, from coordinate 189,431,647 downwards.
TAAGGTGCAATGAATGAGCCTGCCAATTTAAGCCGTCTGCCTCCACGGCAAGTTGGAGAATTAGTGATGAGTGAGTGAGTGAGGGCTTGCCTTTTCGAATGAAAACTGCTTAACTTTTGTAAGTAAGGTGCAATGAATGAGCCTGCCAAATTAAGCCGTTGCCTCCACGGCAAGTTGAAGAATTAGTGATGAGTGAGGTGATGAGTGAGTGAGTGAGGGCTTTGCCTTTTCGAAACGAAACTGCTTAACTTTTGTAAGTAAGGTGCAATGAATGAGCCTGCCAAATTAAGCTGTCTGCCTCCACGGCAAGTTGGAGAATTAGTGATGAGTGAGTGAGTGAGTGAGAGAGTGAGGGCTTTGCCTTTTAGAAACGAAACCTGCTTAATTTTGTAAGTAAGGTGCAATGAATGAGCCTGCCATTTAGCCGTCTGCCTCCATGGCAAGTTGGAGAATTAGTGATGAGTGAGTGAGTGAGTGAGGGCTTGCCTTTTATTAGTATAGATAACATAGCTAAACAATGATTTAAAATAATGACATAGATAAACACTTATTATAACTGATGACATTGCTAGACACTGATTATAATTGATTACATAGCTAAACACTGATTATAACTAGTGACATAGCTAAACACTGATTATAACTGATAACATAGCTAAACACTGATTATAACTAATGACATAGCTAAACACTGATTATAACTTATGACATAGCTAATCAAGGATTATACCTGATGACATAGCTAAAGACTAATATAAATGATGACATACTAGACACTGATATATTGATGACATAGCTAAACACTGATTATAACTAATGACATAGCTAAACCACTGATTATAACTGATAACATAGCTAAACACTGATTATAACTAATGACATAGCTAAAACACTGATTATAACTTATGACATAGCTAAACAAGGATTATACCTGAGACATTGCTAAACACCGATTATAACATGATGACAGCTAAACAGCGATTATAACTGATGCCATAGCTAAACACTGGTTGTAACTGATGACATTGCTAAACAACGACTATAACTGATGACATAGCTTAAACACCAATTGTAACGATGACATAGGTAAACACCAATTATAATTGATGACTAGCTAAATATTAATTTTAACTGATGATATTACTTAACATATTATAAATGATGACATAGTTAAGGACTGATTATAACTGATGGCATAGCTAAACACTAGTTGTAACTGATGACATTGCTAAACAATGATTGTAACTGATGACATTGCTAAAACACTGATTATATTTGATGACATAGCTAAGGACTGATTATAACTGATGACATAGCTAAACACTAGTGTAACTAATGACATTGCTAAACACTGATTGTAACTGATGACATAGCAAAACACTGATATATTTGATGACATAGCAAAACACCAATTATACTGATGACAGCTAAAATATTTTAACTGATGACATTGCTAAAACACGATTAAAACTAATGATATTGCTAAACAATGATTATAACTGATGACATTGCTAAGCACTGATTGTAAGTGATGACATAGCTAAACACTGATTATAACTGATGACATAGCTAAACACCAATTATAACTGTGACATAGCTAAACACTGATTATAACTGATAAAATGACAGCTAAACACTGATAATAACTGATGACATAGCTAAACACTGATAAAATGATGACATAGCTAAACACTGATTATAACTAATAAACAGCTAAACACTGATTTAACAATGACATAGATAAACACTAATTATAACTGACGACATTGCTAGACACTGATTATAACTGATGACATAGCTAAACACTGATATAACTGAAGCTAAACACTGATTATAACTTGTGACATAGCTAAACACTGATTATAACAAATGACATCGCTAAACACTGATTATAACTGATGAAATAGATAAACACTGATTATAACTGATGACATAGCTAAACACTGATATAACTGATGACTAGCTAAACACTGATTATAAACTTGTGACATAGCTAAACACTGATTATAACTGATGACATAGCTAAACACTGATTATAACTAATGACAGTAAACACTGATTTTAATAATACATAAATAAACACTAATTATAACTGATGACATTGCTAGACACTGTAGTAACTGATGACATAGCTAAACACTGATTATAACTGATGACATCTAAACACTGCTTATAACTGATGACTAGCTAAACACTGATTATAACTGATGACATACCTAAACATGATTATAACTGATGACATCTAAACACTGTTATACTGAGACATAGCTAAAAACCGATAATAACTGATGACATATCTAAACACCGATTATAACTGATGACATAGCTAAACACCGATTATAAAATGAGACATAGCTAAAACCGATTATAATGATGACATAGCTAAACACCGCGAATAATGATGACATAGATAAACACCGATAATAACTGATGACATAGCTAAACACCACGATAATAACTGATGACATAGCTAAAAACCGATTATAACTGATGACATCTTAACACTGATTATAAATGATGACATAGCTAAAACACGATAATAACTGATGACATAGCTAAAACACTGATAATAACTGATGACATAGCTAAACACGATTATAACTGATGACATACCTAAACACTGATTATAATGATGACATCTTAAACACGATTATAACTGATGACATATCTAAACACCGATATAACTGATGACATAGCTAAACACCGATTAACTGATGAATAGCTAAACACTGATTATAACTGATGACATTGCTAAACACCGATATAACTGATGACATACTAAACACCGATATATGATGCAATTAAACACGATTATAACTGATGGACATAGCTAAACACCGATTATAACTGATGACATATCTAAACACCGATAATAACTGATGACATATCTTAACACCGATTATAAACTGATGACATATCTAAACACCGATTATAACTGATGACATAGTAAACACCGATAATAACTGATGACATATCTAAACACCGATAATAACTGATGACATATCTAAACACCGATTATAACGATGACATAGTAAACACCGATTATAACTGATGACATAGCTAAACACTGATTATAACTGATGACATAGCTAAACACTGATTATAACTGATGACATAGCTAAACACTGATAATAACTGATGACATAGCTAAACACTGATAATAACTGAGACATAGCTAAACACTGATTATAAATGATGACTAGCTAAACACTGATAATAACTGATGACATAGCTAAACACTTATTATAACATTTATAAAGATATAAATATTCAGGATATTTATAGCATTGAGCATTATTTATATTTAAAGGGGTACAATAAGTAAAACCCACACATTCCCCACATTAACACTACATCTTTGGCCTTGGCAGGGGAATGGCGGCTATTACCCTATTGTGCCCTTTACACCATGTAAGACTGTACTCAGCATTGCTCACAGACACAAGATATTCAGCAGTTGTTGTATTAATATATAATACATTTAGAAAAAACACGGCCATGTTATATGAAGCGCACTTTCATTTTGCCATAAAATATTCATACACAACCATGTTAATATGATGAAAGATTTATGGGCTCAGAAACATTCAGCTTCAGCAATACAGTAATTATATACAACCAAGCATCTTACATAGGATTTTACTTAGAAACCCCAGTAAGCAGGGTTTGTTACTATGGTAACAAATACAGCACACGACGTGGCTGCTAGAGAACCCACAGTAAAACCGGAGCGGAAAGCCGGTGCATTGCAATTGGAACTTGAGTTCAATGGGTTAAGGGAATAATGAAGGCGGGGAGCGGAGAAGCCTTGCAGGGGTGAATGTGATCTACCCATGATATAAATGCATCAGGGATGGTGTGAATTAGTTACAGTCACCTCTGTGCGCTGGGAATAAGAGCAACAGACTTTCGTTTTCCTTTATTTAACCATTTGTATAGCTGAAGAACAGAATTTCCCTGGAACCTATTTATGTCATAAGCTTGTGTACCGTAATTATTCTTTATACAAAGAAAGGATACAAATCATTGCAATTGGACATTGGTAAAAAAATACATTTTAGAACAGCGTAGGTTGGTTGGGTCCTTGTACTGTAACACTGTAGTGACCAGTTTGTCTTCAAGCCTCAAACCGAATTTACATGTAAGTCGAGGCAGTATATGTTTTACCGTACAGGAAAGTAGACCCATGGGGAGATGCAAGCAGAGTACAAAAATTGGCAACTGAAGGATTGTTCTTAATGGGACACTATATCACAGCAGCAACTGAATTCTCTCTGGCTCCTCCCCATTCATTGTCACTGACACTCCTCTATCTTTAACATAGACGAGCATATGGTATTGAAGAGATGGGAGGCTTGGGGAGGAGCCAACCTTGTATAGTGTTTCTTTAAGTAAGTTAAATGTTCTAAATCACAATTGTCAAACTTGCAGCCCTCCAGATGTTTGAAAAACTTCAACTCCCATCATTACTTGGAGTGCAGTATGTAGGGAATGCTGGGAGTTGTAGTTTACAAACATCTGTTCTAAATTATGGTCACTAAAGGTCCAATGAATACAGTGGCATAAAACCCAGGAAAGCACCCCCGTCCCCATACGGAGGAGACTATTACCCCAGGGGTATCTAAGCACCCTCTAGCAGTCTTATCCTAAAGTCTTTGGGGCAGGGGGGTACCTGGTTTCAGAGACAAGTAGTTGACTCAGCAGTCAGATAAGATTATTACCTTCAGTCTGAAACATGCTAGAGGCAGTCAGAGGTAGGAGTGACACTGTGACCTTCAGTTCTCTGTATTGCCTGGAACAAAAGGTTAAAGACACACGCACATATAGAAAGTGTCAATTTCACTGTGATCCAGAAACGTGCAAGGGGTCTTTCATAAAGACGGAAGGAAAACCGCCTGATACAATGTACAGTCTGTTCCCGGAGGCCTGAAGCCAGAAATGCTAACAGCACCTTTAATAAGGGGAGATTTAAAATGCATGTGCAGAGCTGCGGGGAAATGTATAAATCTATGTAGAAATAGTTCAATTTCCTTCCTTTCCATTTATGGTTTAACAGCAAGATAAACATTTCATTGTACTAATTTCTACTATTTGAGCAGATGTGACACGAAACCTGTTTAACTTTTGTAAGTAAGGTGCAATAAATGGAGCCTGCCAAATTTAAGCCGTTCTGCCTCCATGGCAAGTTGGAGATTCGTGATGAGTAGGCAAAGTTGGAGAATTAGTGATGAGTGAGTGAGGTGAGTGAGGCTTTGCCTTTTCGAAACACAAACCTGCTTAACTTTTGTAAGTAAGGTGCAATGAATGAGCCTGCCAAATTTAAGCCGTCTGCCTCCACGGCAAGTTGGAGATATGATGATGAATAGTAGTGATGAGTGAGTGAGTGAGTGAGGCTTTGCCTTTTCGAAAGAAACTGCTTAACTTTTGTAAGTAAGGTGCAATGAATGAGCCTGCCAAATTTAAAGCCGTTGCTCCCACGGCAAGTTGGAGATAGTGATGAGTAGCAAGTTGAGAGATTAGTGATGAGTGAGTGAGTGAGTGAGGGCTTGTCTTTCGAAAGAAACCTGCTTAACTTTTGTAAGTAAGGTGCTGAATGAGCCTGCCAAATCCAATTTAAGCCTCTGCCTCCACGGCAAGTGAGATAGTGATGAGTGAGTTGAGATAGTAGTGAGTGAGTGAGTGAGTGAGGGCTTGTTTTTCGAAACGAAACCTGCTAACTTTTGTAAGTAAGGTGCAATGAATGAGCCTGCCAAATTTAAGCCATCTGCCTCCACGCAAGTTGCAGATTAGGTGAGAGGCAAGTTGGAGAATTAGTTAGTGAGTGAGTGAGTGAGTGAGTGAGGCTTTGCTTTTCGAAACGAAACCTGCTTAACTTTTGTAAGTAAGGTGCAATGAATGAGCCTGCCAAATTAAGCCATCTGCCTCCACGGCAAGTTGGAGAATAGTGGTGAGTGAGTGAGTGAGAGAAGGCTTTGCCTTGTATTATACGAAACGAAACCTGCTTAACTTTGTAAGTAAGGTGCAATGAATGAGCCTGCCAAATTTAAGCGTCTGCCTCCACGGCAAGTTGGAGAATTAGTGGTGAGTGAGTGAGTGAGTGAGGGCTTTGCCTTTTCGAAACAAAACATGCTAACTTTTGTAAGTAAGGTGCAATGAATGAGCCTGCCAAATTTAAGCCTGCTCTGCTCCACGGCAAGTTGGAGAATTAGTGATGATGGTGAGTGAGTGAGGGCTTTGCCTTTTCGAAACAAACCGCTTACTTTTGTAAGTAAGGTGCAATGAATGAGCCTGCCAAATTTAAGCGTCTGCCTCCACGGCAAGTTGGAGAATTAGTGGTGGAGTGAGTGAGTGAGGGCTTTGCCTTTTCGAAACAAAAACATGCTTAACTTTTGTAAGTAAGGTGCAAATGAATGAGCCTGCCAAATTAAGCCGTCTGCCTCCACGGCAAGTTGGAGAATTAGTGATGAGTGAGGCAAGTTGGAGAATTAGTGTGAGTGAGTGAGGGAGTGAGGAGGGCTTTGCCTTTTCGAAACGAAACCTGCTTAACTTTTGTAAGTAAGGTGCAATGAAGAGCCTGCCAAATTTAAGCTCCTCCACGGCAAGTTGGAGAATTAGTGGTGAGTGAGTGAGTGATTAATGCTTGGCTTTGTTCGAAACGAAAACCTGCTTAACTTTTTTAGTAAGGTGCAATGAATGAGCCTGCCAAATTTAAGCTCTCTGCCTCCACGGCAAGTTGGAGAATTAGTGGTGAGTGAGTGATGATGAGGGCTTTGCCTTTTCGAAACAAAACTGCTAACTTTTGTAAGTAAGGTGCAATGAAATGAGCCTGCCAAATTTAAGCCGTCTGCCTCCACGGCAAGTTGGAGAATAGTGTGATGAGTGAGTGAGTGAGTGAGGGCTTTGCCTTTTCGAAACGAAACCTGCTTAACTTTTGTAAGTAAGGTGCATGAATGAGCCTGCCAAATTTAAGCGTCTGCCTCCACGGCAAGTTGGAGAATTAGTGGTGAGTGATGAGTGAGTGGAGGGCTTTGCCTTTTCAAACAAAACTGCTTAACTTTGTAAGTAAGGTGCAATGAATGAGCCTGCCAAATTTAAGCCGTCTGCCTCCACGGCAAGTTGGAGAATTAGTGATGAGTGAGTGGCAAGTTGGAGATAGTGATGAGTGGTGAGTGAGGGCTTTGCCTTTCGAAACGAAACCTGCTTAACTTTTGTAAGTAGGTGCAATGAATGAGACTGCCAAATTTAAGTCGTCTGCCTCCACGGCAAGTTGGAGAATTAGTGATGAGTTAGTGATGAGTGAGTGGATGAGTGAGTGAGGGCTTTGCCTTTTCGTAACAAAACCTGCTTAACTTTTGTAAGTAGAGGCAATGAAGAGCCTGCCAAATTTAAGCCGTCTGCCTCACAGCAAGTGGAGAATTAGTGATGAGTTAGTGATAGGAGTGAGTGAGGGCTTTGCCTTTTCGAAACAAAACCTGCTTAACTTTTGTAAGTAGAGTGCAATGAATGAGCCTGCCAAATTTAAGCCGTCTGCCTCCACGGCAAGTTGGAGAATTAGTGAGAGTGAGCAAGTTGGAGAATTAGTATGATGTGAGTGAGTGTGAGTGAGTGGGGCTTGCCTTTTCGAAAGAAACTGCTTAACTTTTGTAAGTAAGGTGCAATGAATGAGCCTGCCAAATTTAAGCCATCTGCCTCACGGCAAGTTGGAGAATTGTGAGGTGAGTGAGTGAGTGAGTAGGCTTTGCCTTGTATATATCGAACGAAACCTGCTTAACTTTTGTAAGTAAGGGTGCAATGAATGAGCCTGCCAAATTTAAGCCGTCTGCCTCCACGGCAAGTTGGAGAATGTGGTGAGTGAGTGAGTGAGTGAGGGCTTTGCCTTTTCGAACAAAACATGCTTAACTTTTGTAAGTAAGGTGCAATGAATGAGCCTGCAAATTTAGGCCTCTGCCTCCACGGCAAGTTGGAGAAATAGTGATGAGTGAGTGAGTGAGTGGTGAGGGCTTTGCCTTTTCGAAACAAAAACTGCTTAACTTTTGTAAGTAAGGTGCAATGAATGAGCCTGCAAATTTAAGGTCTGCCTCCACGGCAAGTTGGAGAATTAGTGGTGAGTGAGTGAGTGAGTGGGGCTTTGCCTTTTCGAAACAAACATGCTTAACTTTTGTAAGTAAGGTGCAATGAATGAGCCTGCCAAATTTAAGCCGTCTGCCTCCACGGCAAGTTGGAGAATTGTGATGAGTGAGGCAAGTTGGAGAATAGTAGTGAGTAGTGAGTGAGTGAGGAGGGCTTTGCCTTTTCGAAAAGAACCTGCTTAACTTTTGTAAGTAAGGTGCAATGAATGAAGAGCCTGCCAAATTTAAGCATCTCCTCCACGGCAAGTTGGAGAATTAGTGGTGGAGTGAGTGAGTGAGTGAGGCTTTGCTTGTTTTTCGAAACGAAAACCTGCTTAACTTTTGTAAGAGGTGCAATGAATGAGCCTGCCAAATTTAGCGTCTGCCTCCACGGCAAGTTGGAGAATTAGTGGTTGAGTGAGTGAGTGAGTGAGGGCTTTGCCTTTTCGAAACAAAACATGCTTAACTTTTGTAAGTAAGGTGCAATGAATGAGCTGCCAAATTTAAGCCGTCTGCCTACCGGCAAGTTGGAGAATTAGTGATGAGTGAGTGAGTGAGGTGAGTGGGGCTTTGCCTTTTCGAAACAAAAACCTGCTTAACTTTTGTAAGTAAGGTGCAATGAATGAGCTGCCAAATTTAAGCTGTCTGCCTCCACGGCAAGTTGAGAAATTAGTGGTGAGTGAGTGAGTGAGGGGCTTTGCCTTTTCGAAAAAAACTGCTTAACTTTTGTAAGTAAGGTGCAATGAAAGAGCCTGCCAAATTTAAGCCGTCTGCCTCCACGGCAAGTTGAGAATTAGTGATGAGTGAGGCAAGTTGGAGAATTAGTAGTGAGTGAGTGAGTGAGTGAGGGAGGGCTTTGCCTTTTCGAAACGAAACCTGCTTAACTTTTGTAAGTAAGGTGCAATGAAAGAGCCTGCCAAATTTAAGCCTCTCCTCCACGGCAAGTTGGAGAATTAGTGGTGAGTGAGTGGTGATTAAGCTTTGCCTATAGTTCGAAACGAAACCTGCTTAACTTTTTGTAGTAAGGTGCAATGAATGAGCCTGCCAAATTTAAGCCTCTGCCTCCACGGCAAGTTGGGAGAATTGTGGTGAGTGAGTGAGTGAGGGCTTTGCTTTTCGAAACAAAAACTGCTAACTTTTGTAAGTAAGGTGCAATGAATGAGCCTGCCAAATTTAAGCCGTCTGCCTCCACGGCAATTGGAGAATTAGTGATGACGTGAGTGAGGTGATGAGGGCTTTGCCTTTTCGAAACGAAACCTGCTTAACTTTTGTAAGTAAGGTGCAATGAATGAGCTGCCAAATTTAAGCGTCTGCCTCCACGGCAAGTAAGTTGGAGAATTAGTGGTGAGTGAGTGAGTGAGGGCTTTGCCTTTTCAAAACAAAACTGCTTAACTTTGTAAGTAAGGTGCAATGAATGAGCCTGCCAAATTTAAGCCGTCTGCCTCCACGGCAAGTTGGAGAATAGTGATGAGTGAGGCAAGTTGGAGAATTAGGATGAGTGAGTGAGTGAGGGCTTTGCCTTTTCGAAACGAAACCTGCTTAACTTTTGTAGATAAGGTGCAATGAAGAGCTGCCAAATTTAAGTCTGCCTCCACGGCAAGTTGGAGAATAGTGTGAGTAGGATGAGTGAGTGAGTGAGTGAGATGAGGCTTTGCCTTTCGTAAACAAAACCTGCTTAACTTTTGTAAGTAAGTGCAATGAAAGAGCTGCCAAATTTAAGCCGTCTGCTCCACGGCAAGTTGGAGAATTAGTGATGAGTTAGTGATAAGTGAGTGAGTGAGGGGCTTTGCCTTTTCGAACAAAACCTGCTTAACTTTGTAAGTAGGTGCAATGAATGAGCCTGCCAAATTTAAGCGTCTGCCTCCCGGCAAGTTGGAGAATAGTGATGAGTGAGGCAAGTTGGAGAATTAGTGATGAGTGAGTGAGGTGAGTGAGGGAGGGCTTTGCCTTTTCGAAAGAAACTGCTTAACTTTTGTAAGTAAGGTGCAATGAATGAGCCTGCCAAATTTAAGCCCTCTGCTCCACGGCAAGTGGAGAAATTAGTGGTGAGTGAGTGAGTGAGTAGAGGCCTTGCCTTGTTTATATCGAAACAACCTGCTTAACTTTTGTAAGTAAGGTGCAATGAATGAGCCTGCCAAATTTAAGCCGTCTGCCTCCACGGCAAGTTGGAGAATTAGTGGTGAGTGGTGATAGTGAGTGAGGGCTTGCCTTTTCGAAACAAACTGAACTTTTGTAAGTAAGGTGCAATGAATGAGCCTGCCAAATTTAACCGTCTGCCTCCACGGCAAGTTGGAGAATTGGATGGTGATAGTGAGTGAGTGAGTGAGGGCTCTTGCCTTTTCGAAACAAAAACTGCTTAACTTTTGTAAGTAAGGTGCAATGAATGAGCCTGCCAAATTTAAGCGTCTGCCTCCACGGCAAGTTGGAGAATTAGTGGTGAGTGAGTGAGTGAGGGCTTTGCCTTTTCGAAAAACATGCTTAACTTTGTAAGTAAGGTGCATGCAATGAATGAGCGCCAAATTTAAGCCGTCTGCCTCCACGGCAAGTTGGAGAATTAGTGATGAGTGAGGCAGTTGGAGGAATTAGTAGTGAGAGTGAGTGAGTGAGAGGGCTTTGCCTTTTCGAAACGAAACTGCTTAACTTTTGTAAGTAAGGTGCAATGAAAGAGCCTGCCAAATTTAAGCTCTCCTCCACGGAAGTTGGAGAATTAGTGTGAGTGAGTGAGTGAGTAAGGTTGCGTGTATTGTTCGAAACGAAACCTGCTTAACTTTTGGAAGTAAGGTGCAATGAATGAGCCTGCCAAATTTAAGCCGTCTGCCTCCACGGCAAGTTGGAGAAGAATTAGTGGTGTGAGTGAGTGGAGTGAGTGAGGGCTTTGCCTTTTCGAAACAAACAACTGCTTAACTTTTGTAAGTAAGGTGCAATGAATGAGCCTGCCAAATTTAAGCCGTCTGCCTCCACGGCAAGTTGGAGAATTAGTGATGAGTGAGTGAGTGAGTGAGTGAGGGCTTTGCCTTTTCGAAAAAAAACTGCTTAACTTTTGTAAGTAAGGTGCAATGAATGAGCCTGCCAAATTTAAGCGTCTGCCTCCACGGCAAGTTTGAGAATTTGGTGAGTGAGAGTGAGTGAGTGAGGGCTTTGCCTTTTCGAAACAAAACTGCTTAACTTTTGTAAGTAAGTGCAATGAATGAGCCGCCAAATAGCGTTCGCCTCCCCCGGCAAGTTGGAGAATTAGTGATTGTGAGGAGTTGAGTAGTGTAGTGAGTGGTGAGGGCTTTGCCTTTTCGAAACAAACCTGTTAATTTTGTAAGTAAGGTGCAATGAATGAGCCTGCCAAATTAAGCCGTCTGCCTCCACGGCAAGTTGGAGAATAGTGGAGTGAGGAAGTTGGAGAATTAGTGATGAGTGAGTGAGTGAGTGAGTGAGGGCTTTGCCTTTTCGAAGAAACCTGCTTAACTTTTGTAAGTAAGGTGCATGAGAGCCTGCCAAATTTAAGCGTCTGCCTCCACCGCAAGTTGGAGAATTAGTGATGAGTTGGATGAGTGAGTGAGTGAGTAGTAGGAGGGCTTGCCTTTTCGAAACGAAAACCTGTTTAACTGTAGTAAGGGTGCAATGAATGAGCCTGCAAATTTAAGCCGTCTGCCTCCACGAAGTTGGAGATAGTGATGTGTGAGGCAAGTTGGAGAATTAGTGATAGTGAGTGAGTGAGGGCTTTGCCTTTTCGAAACAAACTGCTTAATTTTGTAAGTAAGGTGGCAATGAATGAGCCTGCCAAAATTAAGCGTCTGCCTCCACGGCAAGTTGGAGAATTAGTGATGAGTGAGGCAAGTTGGAGAATTAGTGATGAGTGAGTGAGTGAGTGAGGGCTTCGCTTTTCGAAAGAAACCTGGTTAACTTTGTAAGTAAGTGAGTGCAATGAATGAGCCTGCCAATTAAGCCGTCTGCTCACGCAAGTGGAGAATAGTGAGTGAGGCAAGTTGGAGATAGTGTGAGTGAGTGAGTGAGGAGTGAGTGAGGGCTTTGCCTTTTCGAAAAACCTGCTTAACTTTTGTAAGTAGTGCAATGAATGAGCCTGCCAAATTTAAGCATCTGCCTCCACGGCAAGTTGGAGATTAGTGGTGAGTGAGTGAGAGTGAGTAAGGCTTTGCCTTTCGAAACGAAACCTGCTTAACTTTGTTAGTAAGGTGCAAAGAATGAGCCTGCCAATTTAAGCCGTCTGCCTCCACGGCAAGTTGGAGAATTAGTGGAGTGAGTGAGTGAGTGAGGGCTTGGCTTTTCGAAACAAAACTGCTTAACTTTTGTAAGTAGGTGCAAGAATGAGCCTGCCAAATTTAAGCCGTCTGCCTCCACGGCAAGTTGGAGATTAGTGATGAGTGGAGTGAGGAGTGAGGGCTTTGCCTTTTCAACGAAACCTGCTTAACTTTTGTAAGTAAGGTGCAATGAATGAGCCTGCCAAATTTAAGCGTCTGCCTCCACGGCAAAGTTGGAGAATTAGTAGTGAGTGAGTGAGTGAGGGCTTTGCCTTTTCGAAACAAAACCTGCTTACTTTTGTAAGTAAGTGCAATGAATGAGCCTGCCAATTTAAGCCGTCTGCCTCCACGGCAGTTGGAGAATTAGTGATGAGTGAGGCAAGTTGGAGAATTAGTGATGAGTGAGTGAGTGAGGGCTTTGCCTTTTCGAAACGAAACTGCTTAACTTGTAAGTAAGGTGCAATGAATGAGCCTGCCAAATTAAGCGTCTGCCTCCACGGCAAGTTGGAGAATTAGTGATGAGTTAGTGATGAGTGAGTGAGTGAGTGAGTGAGGGCTTTGCCTTTTCGAAACAAAACTGCTTAACTTTGTAAGTAAGGTGCAATGAATGAGCCTGCCAAATTTAAGCCGTCTGCCTCCACGCAAGTTGGAGATTAGTGATGAGTAGTGATGAGTGAGTGAGTGGGGCTTTGCCTTTTCGAAACAAAACCTGTTAACTTTTGTAAGTGGTGCAATGATGAGCCTGCCAAATTTAAGCCGTCTGCCTCCACGGCAAGTTGGAGAATTAGTGATGAGTTAGTGATGGTGAGGTGAGGAGTGAGGGCTTTGCCTTTTCGAACAAACCTGCTAACTTGTAAGTAAGTGCAATGAAAGAGCCTGCCAAATTTAAGCGTCTGCCTCCACGGCAAGTTGGAGAATAGTGATGGATAGGAGGAAGTGGAGAATTAGTGATGAGGAGTGAGGTGAGTGAGGGCTTTGCCTTTTCGAAAGAAACTGCTTAACTTTGTAAATAAGGTGCAATGAATGAGCCTGCCAAATTTAAGCTTGCCTTCACCGCAAGTTGGAGAATTAGTGATGAGTAGTGAGGCTTAAATTTGGCAGGCTCATTCATTGCACCTTACTTACAAAAGTTAAGCAGGTTTCGTTTCGAAAAGGCAAAGCCCTCACTCACTCACTCATCACTAATTCTCCAACTTGCCTCACACATCAATAATTCTCCAACTTGCCGTGGAGGCAGACGGCTTAAATTTGGCAGGCTCATTCATTGCACCTTACTTACAAAAGTTAAGCAGGTTTTGTTACGAAAAGGCAAAGCCCTCACTCACTCACTCATCACTAATTCTCCAACTTGCCGTGGAGGCAGACGGCTTAAATTTGGCAGGCTAGTAGTGTAGCACCTATACTTCTCGTCAAACTCAAAAGTGACAGGTGCCCCGCCCACTCTCCTCCCACTCTCCTCCCATTTCTCCTCCCACTCTCCTCCCATTCCCCGCCCCTCTTCCTGTCCCTTCTGAGGCCAAAACACGCCCTCTTTTTGCCCTCACTACGACAACATCCTGTTTCCTGTTTCCTTGCCCACAGTATGACAACATCCAGGTGGGGGGTCGACACCATCTGGCTGCCATGTACAATGCTGTTTTGACCACTAGCCTGGGCATTCCTATAACACCTCTTAGCCACTATCCAATCACACCTTAACACGGCTGTGATATGCTAATTGGGATTTTCCAGGGTACATAATTGCCACAGATTCTTGTACAAGTCATTCTGAATTGAGAGAAGCCAGTCGGATGACTAGCGAAACGTCTTCAGAACTACTTTCTAGTCCAGTTGATCTAATTGAATACAACAGTATATCACTTTATTTAATTCTTGACACATTCGATTGCTAAATTGGATTATAAATTGTTACCAGTAGCACCACCATACGCAGAACGATGAAGTATGAGTGCGTAGGTGTCCTGGGTTCTACATATGTATGTACAACATATTAGTTAGTTAGAAGTCACAGGAGCAAATAAAATTAGTCAGATTTCACACAAAAAAAGCTAGAAATGCACTACTGTGGGAATACTGTAAATTCTTAGAAATTGGTTATTTACACATTCTACATTGGTCTGCATGTTATTCCATCATTAATTTGGCTAGAAGAGTTAATACTTTAACTTTCCCTTTCTAGTTATATGCTGTATTCTAACATAAAATAGTTCACATTTTATTAGCCATGCATTACATAGCCAGAATAGTGGGTCTTTTTACATATACATCTCTGCAGATTACAAGACAGAACTGAAAATGTTATAAAAGTTAGTATACGTGCACATAATCTTAATATATTAAGTAGTAACATGCTAAATAATTACTGAAAGATGATAAAAGGAATAACGTGGGTCAGTGAACGAAATGTTTATAAAACTTTTATAAAATTCCCCTCACCCTGCCCATCTATACTAAAAAGGCAAAGTCCCTCACTCACTCACTCATCACTAATTCTCCAACTTGCCATGGAGGCAGACGCTTAAATTTGGCAGGCTCATTCATTGCACCTTACTTATAAAAGTTAAGCAGGTTTCGTTTCGAAAGGCAAAGCCCTCACTCGCTCACTCCTCACTAACTCATCACTAATTCTCCACTTGCCATGGAGTCAGACGGCTTAAATTTGGCAGGCTCATTCATTGCACCTTACTTACAAAAGTTAGACAGGTTTCGTTTCGAAAAGGCCAAAGCCCTCACTCCTTCACTCATCACTAACTCATCACTAATTCTCCAACTTGCCATGGAGGCAGACGGCTTAAATTTGGCAGGCGTCATTCATTGCACCTTACTTACAAAAGTTAAGCAGGTTTCGTTTCGAAAAAGGCAAATCCCTCACTCACTCACTCACTCACTCATCAGTAACTCATCACTAATTCTCCAACTGCCGTGGAGGCAGACGGCTTAAATTTGGCAGGCTCATCATGCACCTTACTTACAATAGTTAAGCAGGTTTCGTTTCGAAAAGGCAAAGCCCTCACTCACTCACTCCACTCACTACTAATTCTCCAACTTGCCTCACTCATCACTAATTCTCAACTTGCCGTGGAGCAGAGGCTAAATTTGGCAGGCTCATTCATTGCACCTTACTTACAAAAGTTAAGCAGGTTTCGTTTCGAAAGGCAAAGCCCTCACTCACTCACTCACTCTCACTAATCTCCACTTGCCTACTCATCACTAATTCTCCAACTTGCCTGGAGGCAGACGGCTTAAATTTGGCAGGCTCATTCATTGCACCTTACTTACAAAAGTTAAGCAGGTTGTGTTTCGAAAAGGCAAAGCCCTCACTCACTCACTCACTCATCACTAATTCTCCAACTTGCCATGGAGGCAGATGGTTAAATTTGGCAGGCTCATTCATTGCACCTTACTTACAAAAGTAAGCAGGTTCGTTTCGAAAAGGCAAAGCCCTCACTCACTCACTCATCACTAACTCATCACTAATTCTCCAACTTGCGGTGGAGGCAGATGGCTTAAATTTGCAGGCTCATTCATTGCACCTTATTTAAAAAGTTAAGGGTTTCATTTCGAAAAGGCAAAGCCCTCACTCACTCACTCCACTCATCACTAATTCTCCAACTTGCCTCACTCATCACTTAATTTCTCCAACTTGCCGTGGAGCGGCAGACAGCTTAAATTTGGCAGGCTCTTTCATTGCATCCTTACTTACAAAGTTAAGCAGGTTTTGTTTCGAAAAGGCAAAGCCCTCACTCACTCACTCACTCACTCATCACTAACTCATCACTAATTCTCCAACTTGCCGTGGAGGCAGACGGCTTAAATTTGGCAGGCTCATTCATTGCACCGTACTTACAAAAGTTAAGCAGGTTTTGTTTCGAAAAGGCAAAGCCCTCACTCACTCACTCATCAACTAACTCATACTAATTCTCCAACTTGCTGTGGAGGCAGACGGCTTAAATTTGGCAGGCTCATTCATTGCACCTTACTTACAAAAGTTAAGAGTTTTGTTTCGAAAAGGCAAAGCCCTCACTCACTCACTCACTCACTCATCACTAACTCATCACTAATTCTCCAACTTGCCGGGAGGCAGACGGCTAAATTTGGCAGCTCATTCATTGCACCTTACTTACAAAGTTAAGCAGGTTTCGTTTCGAAAAGGCAAAGCCCTCACTCACTCACTCATCACTAATTCTCCACTTGCCTACTCATCACTAATTCTCAATTGCCGTGGAGGCAGACGGCTTAAAATTGGCAGGCTCATTCATTTGCACGTTATTACAAAAGTTAAGCAGTTTTGTTTCGAAAAGGCAAAGCCCTCACTCACTCACTCACCAACTAATTCTCCAAACTTGCCGTGGAGGCAGACAGCTTAAATTTGGCAGGCTCATTCATTGCACCTTACTTACAAAGTTAAGCAGTTTCGTTTCGAAAAGGCAAAGCCCTCACTCGCCTCACTCACTCATTCACTAATTCTCCAACTTGCCGTGGAGGCAGACGGCTTAAATTTGGCAGGCTCATTCATTGCACCTTACTTACAAAAGTTAAGATGTTTTGTTTCGAAAAGGCAAAGCCCTCACTCACTCACTCACCACTAATTCTCCAACTTGCCGTGGAGGCAGACGGCTTAAATTGGCAGGCTCATTTTGCACTTACTTACAAAAAGTTAAGCAGGTTTCGTTTCGATACTATACAAGGCAAAGGCCTTACTCACTCACTCACTCACCACTAATTCTCCAACTTGCCGTGGAGGCAGATGGCTTAAATTGGCAGGCTCATCATTGCACCTTACTTACAAAAGTTAAGCAGGTTTCGTTTCGAAAAGGCAAAGCCCTCACTCACTCACTCACTCATCACTATCACTATCTCCAACTTGCCTCACTCATCACTATTTCCAACTTGCTGGAGGCAGACGGCTTAAATTTGGCAGGCTCATTCATTGCACCTTACTTAAAAAGTTTAGCAGGTTTCATTCGAAAAGGCAAGCCTCACTCACTCACTCACTCATCACAATTCTCCAACTTGCCTCATCATCACTAATTCTCCAACTTGCCGTGGAGGCAGACGGCTTAAATTTGGAGGCTCATTCATTGCACCTTACTTACAAAAATTAAGCAGGTTTGTTTCGAAAAGGCAAAGCCCTCACTCACTCACTTATCACTAATTCTCCAACTTGCTCACACATCACTAATTCTCCAACTTGCCGTGGAGGCAGACGGCTTAAATTGTCAGGCTCATTCATGCACCTATACAAAAGTTAAACAGGTTTGTTTCGAAAAGGCAAAGCCCTCACTCACTAATCACTCACTCACTCATCACTAATCATCACTAATTCTCCACTTGCGTGGAGGCAGACGGCTTAAATTTGGCAGGCTCATTCACTGCACCTTACTTACAAAAGTTAAGCAGGTTTCATTTCGAAAAGCAAAGCCCTCACTCACTCACTCACTCACTCATCACTAATTCTCCAACTTGCCTCATCACACTAATTTCCAACTTGCCGTGGAGGCAGACGGCTTAAATTTGGCAGGCTCATTCATTGCACCTTACTTACAAAACTTAAGCAGGTTTGTTTCGAAAAGGCAAAGCCCTCACTCCCTCACTTATCACTAATTCTCCAACTGCCTCACATCATCACTAATTCTCCAACTTGCCGTGGAGGCAGAAGCTTAAATTTGGCAGGCTCTTTCATTGCATCTTACTTACAAAGTTAAGCAGGTTTTGTTTCGAAAAGGCAAGCCCTCACTCACTCACTCACCACTAATTCTCCCAACTTGCCGTGGAGGCAGACAGCTTAAATTTGGCAGGCTCATTCATTGCACCTTACTTACAAAGTTAAGCATGTTTGTTTCGAAAAGGCAAAGCCCTACCATCACTCACTCACTCATCACTAATTCTCCAACTTGCCGTGGAGGCAGACGGCTTAAATTTGGCGGCTCATTCATTGCACCTTACTTACAAAAGTTAAGCATGTTTTGTTTCGAAAAGGCAAAGCCCTCACTCACTCCCCACCACTCACTCACACATAATTCTCCAACTTGCGTGGAGGCAGACGGCTTAAATTTGGCAGGCTCATTCATTGCACCTTACTTACAAAGTTAAGCAGTTTCGTTTCGATCTATACAAGGCAAAGGCCTTACTCACTCACTCACTCACCACTAATTCTCCAACTTGCCGTGGAGGTAGATGGCTTAAATTTGGCAGGCTCTTTCATTGCACCTTACTTACAAAAGTTAAGCAGGTTTCGTTTCGAAAAGGCAAAGCCCTCCCTCACTCACTCACTCACTCACTACTAATTCTCCAACTTGCCTCACTCATCACTAATTCTCCAACTTGCCGTGGAGGCAGACGGCTAAATTTGGCAGGCTCATTCATTTGCACCTTACTCAAAAGTTAAGCATGTTTGTTCGAAAAGGCAAAGCCCTCACTCACTCACTCACCACTAATTCTCCAACTTGCCGTGGAGGCAGACAGCTTAAATTTGGCAGGCTCATTCATTGCACCTTACTTACAAAAGTTAAGCATGTTTTGTTTCGAAAAGGCAAAGCCCTCACTCACTCACTCACTCACTCATCACTAATTCTCCAACTTGCCGTGGAGGCAGACGGCTTAAATTTGGCAGGCTCATTCATTGCACCTTACTTACAAAAGTTAAGCATGTTTTGTTTCGAAAAGGCAAAGGCTCACTCACTCACTCCACTCACCACTAATTCCCAACTTGCCGTGGAGGCAGACGGTTAAATTGGCAGGCTCATTCATTGCACCTTACTTACAAAGTTAAGCAGGTTTCGTTTCGATACTAATACAAGGCAAGGCCTTACTCACTCACTCACCTCACCACTAATTCTCCAACTTGCCGTGGAGGCAGAGGCTTAAATTTGGCAGGCTCATTCATTGCACCTTACTTACAAAGTTAAGCAGGTTTCATTTCGAAAAGGCAAAGCCCTCACTCACTCACTCACTCACTCATCATAATTCTCAACTTGCCTCACTCATCACTAATTCTCCAACTTGCCGTGGAGGCAGACGGCTTAAATTTGGCAGGCTCATTCATTGCACCGTACTTACAAAAGTTAAGCAGGTTTTGTTGCAAAAGGCAAAGCCCTCACTCACTCACTTATCACTAACTATCACTAATTCTCCAACTTGCGTGGAGCAGACGGCTTAAATTTGGCAGCTTTCATTGCATCTTACTTACAAAAGTTAAGCAGGTTTTGTTACGAAAAGGCAAAGCCCTCACTCACTCACTCACTCACTCATCACTAACTCATCACTAATTCTCCAACTTGCCGTGGAGGCAGACAACTTAAATTTGGCAGTCTCATTCATTGCACCTTACTTACAAAAGTTAAGCAGGTTTCGTTTCGAAAAGGCAAAGCCCTCACTCACTCACTCATCACTAATTCTCCAACTTGCCTCACTCATCACTAATCCCAACTTGCCGTGGAGGGCAGACGGCTTAAATTTGGCAGGCTCATTCATTTGCACCTTACTTACAAAAGTTAGCATTTTTGTTTGAAAAGGCAAAGCCCTCACTCACTCACTCACCACTAATTCTCCAACTTGCCGTGGAGGCAGACAGCTTAAATTTGGCAGGCTCATTCATTGCACCTTACTTACAAAAGTTAAGCAGGTTTCGTTTCGAAAAGGCAAAGCCCTCAGTCGCTCACTCACTCATCACTAATTCTCCAACTTGCCGTGGAGGCAGACGGCTTAAATTTGGCAGGCTCATTCATTGCACCTTACTTACAAAAGTTAAGCATGTTTTGTTTCGAAAAGGCAAAGCCCTCACTCACTCACTCACCACTAATTCTCCAACTTGCCGTGGAGGCAGATGGCTTAAATTTGGCAGGCTCATTCATTGCACCTTACTAACAAAAGTTAAGCAGGTTTCGTTTCGATACTAATACAAGGCAAAGGCATTAATCACTCACTCACTCACCACTAATTCTCCAACTTGCGTGGAGGGGGTAGATGGCTTAAATTTGGCAGGCTCTTTCATTGACCTTACTTACAAAAGTTAAGCAGGTTTCGTTTCGAAAAGGCAAAGCCCTCCCTCACTCACTCCACTCACTCATACTAATCTCCAACTTGCCTCATCATCATAATTCTCAACTGCCGTGGAGGCAGACGGCTTAAATTGGCAGGCTCATTCATTGCACTACTTCACAAAGTTAAGCATGTTTGTTTCGAAAAGCCAAGCCTCTACTCACTCACTCACCACTAATTCTCAACTGCGTGGAGGCAGACAGTAAATTTGGCAGGCTCATTCATTGCACCTTACTTACAAATGTAAGCATGTTTGTTTTCGAAAAGGCAAAGCCCTCACTCACCTCACTCACCACTCATCACTAATTCTCCAACTTGCCGTGGAGGCAGACGGCTTAAATTTGGCAGGCTCATTCATTGCACCTTACTTACAAAGTTAAGCATGTTTTGTTTCGAAAAGGCAAAGCCCTCACTCACTCACTCACTCACCACTAATTCTCCAACTTGCCGTGGAGGCAGACGGCTTAAATTGGCAGGCTATTCATTGCACCTTACTTACAAAAGTTAAGCAGGTTTCGTTTCGATACTAACAGGCAAAGCCTACTCACTCACTCACTCACCACTAATTCTCCAACTTGCCGTGGTAGATGGCTTAAATTTGGCAGGCTCTTTCATTGCACCTTACTTACAAAAGTAAGCAGGTTTCGTTTCGAAAAGGCAAAGCCCTCCTCACTCACTCAATCACTCACTTACTAATTCTCCAACTGCCTCACTCATCACTAATTCTCCAACTTGCCGTGGAGGCAGACGGCTTAATTTGGCAGGCTCATTCATTTGCACCTTACTTACAAAGTTAAGCATGTTTGTTTGAAAAGGCAAAGCCCTCACTCACTCACCACACTAATTCTCCAACTTGCCGTGGAGCAGACAGCTTAATTTGGCAGGCTCATTCATGCACCTTACTTACAAAAGTTAAGCAGTTTTGTTTCGAAAAGGCAAAGCCCTCACTCACTCACTCACTCACTCATCACTAATCTCCAAATTGCCGTGGAGGCAGACGGCTTAAATTTGGCAGGCTCATTCATTGCACCTTACTTCAAAAGTTAAGCATGTTTGTTTCGAAAAGGCAAAGCCCTCAACTCACTCACCACTCACCACTAATTCTCCAACTTGCCGTGGAGGCAGACGGCTTAAATTTGGCAGGCTCATTCATTGCACCTTACTTACAAAAGTTAAGCAGGTTCGTTTCGATACTAATACAAGGCAAAGGCCTATCACTCACTAACTCACCACTTATTCTCCAACTTGCCGTGGAGGCAGATGGCTTAAATTTGGCAGGCTCATTCATTGCACCTTACTTACAAAGTTAAGCAGGTTTCATTTCGAAAAGGCAAAGCCTCCACTCACTCACTCACTCACATCATCACTAACTCCAACTTGCCTCACTCATCACTAATTCTCCAACTGCGTGGAGGCAGACGGCTAAATTTGGCAGGCTCATTCATTGCACCGTACTTACAAAAGTTAAGCAGGTTTTGTTTCGAAAAGGCAAAGCCCTCACTCACTCACTTATCACTAATCATCACTAATTCTCAACTTGCTGTGGAGGCAGACGGCTTAAATTTGGCAGGCTCTTTCATTGCACTTACTTACAAAAGTTAAGCAGGTTTTGTTACGAAAAGGCAAAGCCTCACTCACTCACTCACTCATCATCACTAACTCATACTAATTCTCCAACTTGCCGTGGAGGCAGACGACTTAAATTGGCAGTCTCATTCATTGACCTTACTTACAAAAGTTAAGCAGGTTTTGTTTCGAAAAGGCAAAGCCCTCACTCACCACTCATCACTAATTCCAACTGCCTCACTCATCACTAATCTCCAACTTGCCGTGGAGGCAGACGGCTTAAATTTGGCAGGCTCATTCATTGCACCTTACTTACAAAAGTTTAAGCATGTTTTGTTTTGAAAAGGCAAAGCCCTCACTCACTCACTCACCACTAATTCTCAACTTGCCGTGGAGGCAGACAGCTTAAATTTGGCAGGCTCATTCATTGCACCTTACTTACAAAAGTTAAGCAGGTTTCGTTTCGAAAAGGCAAAGCCCTCAGTCGCTCACTCCACTCTCACTAATTCTCCAACTTGCCGTGGAGGCAGACGGCTTAAATTTGGCAGGCTATTCATTGCACCTTACTTACAAAGTTAAGCAGTTTTGTTTCGAAAGGCAAAGCCCTCCACTCACTCCTCACCACTAATTCTCCAACTTGCCGTGGAGGCAGATGGCTTAATTTGGCAGGCTCATTCATTGCACCTTACTCAAAAGTTAAGCAGGTTTTCGTTTCGATACTAAACAAGGCAAAGGCATTAATCACTCACTCACTCACCACTAATTCTCCAACTTGCCGTGGAGGTAGATGGCTTAAATTTTGCAGGCTCTTTCATTGCACTTACTTACAAAAGTTAAGCAGGTTCGTTTTCGAAAAGGCAAAGCCCTCCCTCACTCACTCACTCACTCACTACTAATTCTCCAATTGCCTCACTCATCACTAATTCTCCAACTTGCCGTGGAGGCAGACGGCTTAAATTTGGCAGGCTCTCATTTGCACCTTACTTACAAAAGTTAAGCATGTTTTGTTTCGAAAAGGCAAAGCCCTCACTCACTCACTCACCCCACTAATTCTCCAACTTGCCGTGGAGGCAGACGGCTTAAATTTGGCAGGCTCATTCATTGGACCTTACTACAAAAGTAAGCATGTTTGTTTCGAAAAAGGCCAAGCCCTCACTCACTCACTCATCACTAATTCTCCAATTGCCGTGGAGGCAGACGGCTTTAAATTGGCAGGCTCATTCATTGCACCTTACTTACAAAAGTTAAGCATGTTTTGTTTCGAAAAGGCAAAGCCCTCACTCACTCACTCACTCACCACTAATTCTCCAACTTGCCGTGGAGGCAGACGGCTTAAATTTGGCAGGCTCATTCATGCACTTACTTACAAAAGTAAGCAGGTTTCGTTTCGAATAATACAAGGCAAAGGCCTACTTACTCACTCACTCACTCACCACTAATTCTCCAACTTGCCGTGGAGGCAGTGGCTTAAATTTGGCAGGCTCATTCATTGCACCTTACTTACAAAAGTAAGCAGGTTGTTTGTCGAAAAGACAAAGCCCTCACTCACTCAATCACTCACTCACTATATCTCCAACTGCCTCATCATCACTAATTCTGCAACTTGCCGTGGAGGCAGAGGCTTAAATTTGGCAGGCTCATTCATTGCACCTTACTTACAAAAGTTAAGCAGGTTCGTTTCGAAAGACAAAGCCCTCACTCACTCACTCACTCACTACTAATCCCAACTTGCCTAACTCATCACTAATTCCAACTTGCGTGGAGGCAGATGGCTTAAATTTGGCAGGCTCATTCATTGCACCTTACTTACAAAAGTTAAGCAGGTTTTTTTCGAAAAGACAAAGCCCTCACTCACTCATCACTCACTCATCACTAATTCTCCAACTTGCCTCACTCATCACTAATTCTCCAACTTGCCGTGGAGGCAGACGGTTTAAATTTGGCAGGCTCATTCATTGCACCTTACTTACAAAAGTTAAGCAGGTTTCTTCGAAAAGGCAAAGCCTCACTCACTCACTCACTCATCACTTATTCTCCAACTTGCCTCACTCATCACTATTCTCCAAATTGCCGTGGAGGCAGACGGCTTAAATTTGGCAGGCTCATTATTGCACCTTACTTACAAAAGTTAAGCAGGTTGTGTTTCGAAAAGGCAAAGCCCTCACTCACTCACTCATCATCACTAATTCTCCAACTGCCTAACTCATCACTAATTCTCCAACTTGCCATGGAGGCAGACGGCTTAAATTTGGCAGGCTCATTTATTGCACCTTACTTACAAAAGTTAAACAGGTTTCGTTCGAAAAGGCAAAGCCCTCACTCCACTCACTCATCACTATTCTCCAACTTGCCGTGGAGGCAGATGGCTTTAAATTTGGCAGGCTCATTCATTGACCTTACTTACAAAGTTAAGCAGGTTTTTCGAAAAGGCAAAGCCTCACTCAATCACTACCACTAACCACTAACTCATCACTAATTCTCCAACTTGCCATGGAGGCAGATGGTTAAATTTGGCAGGCTCATTCATTGCACCTAACTTACAAAAGTTAGCAGGTTTCGTTTCGAAAAGGCAAAGCCCTCATCACTCACTCATCACTCATCACTAACTCATCACTATTCTCCAACTTGCGGTGGAGGCAGACGGCTTAAAATTGGCAGGCTCATTCATTGCACCTTACTTACAAAAGTTAAGCAGGTTTATTTCGAAAAGGCAAAGCCCTCACTCACTCACTCATCACTAATTCTCCAACTTGCCTCAATCATCACTAATTCTCCAACTTGCCGTGGAGGCAGACGGCTTAAATTTGGCAGGCTCATTCATTGCACCTTACTTACAAAAGTTAAGCAGGTTTCGTTTCGAAAAGGCAAAGCCTCACTCACTCACTCTCACTTATCACAATCTCCAACTTCACATCCTACATTCTCAACTTGCCGTGGAGGCAGACAGCTTAAATTGGCAGGCTCTTTCATGGCATCTTACTTACAAAAGTTAAGCAGGTTTTGTTTCGAAAAGGCAAAGCCCTCACTCACTCACTCACTCACTTATCCACACTCATCACTATTCTCAACTTGCCGTGGAGGCAGACGGCTTAAATTTGGCAGGCTCATTCGTTGCACCTTACTTACAAAAAGTAAGCAGGTTTCGTTTCGAACAATACAAGGCAAAGGCCTTACTCACTACACTCAACTCACCACTAATTCTCCAACTTGCCGTGGGAGGCAGATGGCTAAATTTGGCAGGCTCATTCATTGCACCCTACTTACAAAAGGTAAGCAGGTTTCGTTTCGAAAAGACAAAGCCCTCACTCCCTCACTCACTCACTACTAATTCTCCAACTTGCCTCACTCATCACTAATTCTCCAACTTGCCGTGGAGGCAAGATGGCTTAAATTTGGCAGGCTCATTCATTGCACCTTACTTACAAAGTTAAGCAGGTTTCTTTCGAAAAGACAAAGCCCTCACTCACTCACTCATACTCATCACAATCTCCACTGCCTCACTCATCACTAATTCTCCAACTTGCCGTGGAGGCAGGCGGTTTAAATTTGGAGAGCTCATTCATTGCACCTTACTTACAAAAGTTAAGCAGGTTTCATTTCGAAAAGGCAAAAGCCCTCACTCACTCACTACTCATCACTATTCTCCAACTTGCCTCACTCATCACTAATTCTCCAACTTGCCGTGGAGGCAGACGGCTTAAATTTGGCAGGCTCATTCATTGCACCTTACTTACAAAAGTTAAGCAGGTTTGTTTCGAAAAGGCAAAGCCCCACATCACTCACTCACTCATCACTCATCTCCAACTGTCTACTCAACTAATTCTCCAACTTGCCTGGAGGCAGACGGCTTAAATTTGGCAGGCTATTCATTGCACCTTACTTACAAAAGTTAACAGGTTTCGTTTCGAAAAGGCAAAGCCCTCACTCTCACTCACTCATCACCTAATTCCAACTTGCCGTGGAGGCAGACGGCTTAAATTGGCAGGCTCATTCATTGCCACTTACTTACAAAAGTTAAGCAGGTTGTTTTTCGAAAAGGCAAAGCCCTCACTCACTCACTCACTCACTCAACTACACTCATCACTAATTCTCCAACTTGCATGGAGGCAGATGGTTAAAATTGGCAGGCTCATTCATTGCACCTACTTACAAAAGTTAAGCAGGTTTCGTTTCGAAAAGGCAAAGCCCTCACTCACTTACTCACTCACTCATCACTACTCATCACTAATTCTCCAACTTGCGTGGAGGCAGGCTTAAATTTGGCAGGCTCATTATTGCACCTTACTTACAAAAGTTAAGCAGGTTTCATTTCGAAAAGGCAAAGCCCTCACTCACTCACTCATCACTAATTCTCCAACTTGCCTCACTCATCACTAATCTCCAACTTGCCGTGGAGGCAGACGGCTTAAATTTGGCAGGCTATTCATTGCACCCTTACTAAAAGTTAAGCAGGTTTCGTTCGAAAAGGCAAAGCCCTCACTCACTCACTCTATCACTAATTCTCCAACTTGCCTCACACATCACTATTCTCCACTTGCCTGGAGGCAGACAGCTTAAATTTGGCAGGCTCTCATTGCATCTTACTTACAAAAGTTAAGCAGGTTGTTTCGAAAAGGCAAGCCCTCACTACTCACTCACTCACTTATCACTTACTCATCACTAATTCTCCAACTTGCCGTGGAGGCAGACGGCTTAAATTTGGCAGGCTCATTCATTGCACCTTACTTACAAAAGTTAAGCAGTTTCGTTTCGAAAAGGCAAAGCCCTCACTCACTCACTCATCACTAATTCTCCAACTTGCCTCACTCATCACTAATTCTCCAACTTGCCGGGAGGCAGACGGCTTAAAATTTGGCAGGCTCATTCATTTGCACTTACTTACAAAGTTAAGCATGTTTGTTTTGAAAAGGCAAAAGCCCTCACTCACTCAATCACCACTAATTCTCCAACTTGCGTGGAGGCAGACTTAAATTTGGCAGGCTCATTCATTGCACCTTACTTACAAAAGTTAAGCAGGTTTCGTTTCGAAAAGGCAAAGCCCTCACTCGCTCACTCACTCACTCATCACTAATCTCCAACTTGCCGTGGAGGACGACGGCTTAAATTTGGCAGGCTCATTCATTGCACCTTACTTACAAAAGTTAAGCATGTTTTGTTTCGAAAAGGCAAAGCCCTCACTCACTCACTCACATCACCACTAATTCTCCAACTTGCCGTGGAGGCAGATGGCTTAAATTTGGCAGGCTCATTCATTGCACCTACTTACAAAAGTTAAGCAGGTTTCGTTTCGATACAAACAAGGCAAAGGCATTAATCACTCACTCACTCACCACTAATTCTCCAACTTGCCGTGGAGGCAGATGGCTTAAATTTGGCAGGCTCATTCATTGCACCTTACTTACAAAAGTTAAGCAGTTTCGTTTCGAAAAGGCAAAGCCCTCACTCACTCACTCACTCATCACTAATTCTCCAACTTGCCGTGAGGGCAGACTGCTTAAATTTGGCAGGCTCATTATTGCACCTTACTTACAAAAGTAAACAGGTTTGTTCGAAAAGGCAAAGCCCTCACTCACTCACTCATCACAATCTCCAACTTGCCTCAGCTCACTAATTCCCAACTTGCCGTGGAGGCAGACGGCTTAAATTTGGCAGGCTCATTCATGCACCTTACTTACAAAAGTTAAGCAGGTTTTGTTTCGAAAAGGCAAAGCCCTCACTCACTCACTCACTCACTCAACACTAACTCATCACTAATTCCAACTTGCCATGGAGGCAGATGGTTAAATTTGGCAGGCTCATTCATTGCACCTTACTTACAAAAGTTAAGCAGGTTTCGTTTCGAAAAGGCAAAGCACTCACTCACTCACTCACTCACTCATCACTAACTCATCACTAATTCCCCAACTTGCGGTGGAGGCAGACGGCTTAAATTTGGCAGGCTCATTCATTGCACCTTACTTACAAAAGTTAAGCAGGTTTCATTTCGAAAAGGCAAAGCCCTCACTCACCCACTCATCACTAATTCTCCAACTTGCCTCACTCATCACTAATTCTCCAACTTGCCGTGGAGGCAGACGGCTTAAATTTGGCAGGCTCATTCATTGCACCTTACTTACAAAAGTTAAGCAGGTTTCGTTTCGAAAAGGCAAAGCCCTCACTCACTCACTCACTCACTTATCACTAATTCTCCAACTTGCCTCACACATCACTAATTCTCCAACTTGCCGTGGAGGCAGACAGCTTAAATTGGCAGGCTTTCATTTGCATCTACTTACAAAAGTTAAGCAGGTTT
This sequence comes from Hymenochirus boettgeri, assembly GCA_019447015.1. NCBI lineage: Eukaryota > Metazoa > Chordata > Amphibia > Anura > Pipidae > Hymenochirus > Hymenochirus boettgeri. Next base: position 189,403,391 of record CM033474.1, on the reverse strand, counting down.
TGTTTCGAAAAGGCAAAGCCCTCACTCACTCACTCACTCACTCACTCACATCACTAACTATCACTAATCTCCAACTTGCCGTGGAGGCAGACGGCTTAAAATTGGCAGCTCATTCATTGCACCTTACTTACAAAAGTTAAGCAGGTTTCGTTTCGAAAAGGCAAAGCCCTCACTCACCACTCATCACTAACTCCCAACTTGCCTCACTATCATAATTCTCCAACTTGCCGTGGAGGCAGACGGCTTAAATTTGGCAGGCTCATTCATTTGCACCTTACTTACAAAAGTTAAGCATGTTTTGTTTTGAAAAGGCAAAGCCCTCACTCACTCACTCACCACTAATTCTCCAACTTGCCGTGGAGGCAGACAGCTTAAATTTGGCAGGCTCATTCATTGCACCTTACTTACAAAAGTTAAGCAGGTTTCGTTTCGAAAAGGCAAAGCCCTCACTCGCTCACTCACTCACTCATCACTAATTCTCCAACTTGCCGTGGAGGCAGACGGCTTAAATTTGGCAGGCTCAATCATGCACCTTACTTACAAAAGTTAAGCATGTTTTGTTTCGAAAAGGCAAAGCCCTCACTCACTCACTCACTACAACTAATTCTCCAACTTGCCGGGGAGGCAGATGGCTTAAATTTGGCAGGCTCATTCATTGCACCTTACTTACAAAAGTTAAGCAGGTTGTTTCGAATAATACAAGGCAAAGGCTTAATCACTCACATCACTCACCACTAATTCTCCAACTTGCCGTGGCAGGCAGATGGCTTAAATTTGGCAGGCTCATTCATTGCACCTTTACAAAAGTTAAGCAGGTTTCGTTTCGAAAAGGCAAAGCCTCCCTCACTCACTCACTCATCACATAATTCTCCAACTTGCCGTGAGGCAGACTGCTTAAATTGGCAGGTCATTCATTGCACCTTACTTACAAAAGTTAAGCAGGTTTCGTTTCGAAAAAGGCAAAGCCCTCACTCACTCATTCATCACTAATTCTCCCAACTTGCCGTGGGGCAGACAGCTTAAATTTGGCAGGCTCATTCATTGCACCTTACTTACAAAAGTTAAGCATGTTTTGTTTCGGAAAGGCAATGCCACTCACTCACTCACCACTTCTCCAACTTGCCGTGGAGGCAGATGGCTTAAATTTGCAGGCTCATTCATTGCACCTTACTTACAAAAGTTAAGCAGTTTCGTGTTGATACTAATACAAGGCAAAGCCTTAATCACTCAATCACTCCACACTAATTCTCCAATTGCCGTGGAGGCAGATGGATTAGTGAGGGCTTTGCCTTTTCGAAATGAAACCTGCTTAACTTTTGTAAGTAAGGTGCAATGAATGAGTCTGCCAGTGAGTGAGTGAGGGCTTTGCCTTTTTGAAACGAAACCTGCTTAACTTTTGTAAGTAAGGTGCAATGAATGAGCCTGCCAAATTTAAGCCGTCTGCCTCCACGGCAAGTTGGAGAATTAGTGATGAGTGAGTGAGTGAGTGAGTGAGGGCTTTGCCTTTTATTAGTATAGATATAGGGGTGAGGTACCAGTAATAAATATTACACAATTTTTAGTTGTACCAGTAATAGGATCGACATAGTCTCGTCTGGCACTCTGGCACTCGTTTGTGGACTAATAAAGTTGGTTGTGAAGTCAATCCAATAAAAGATGGAAATGGTTAACTGACGTTACTACCCGAGGAAGCTCCATTGTAGTGAAACGCACAGTGGTACTGCTGGTACCCGGCACATCCTGTTGGAACACATACTACAGATACGTGTCCTGCCAAATTACAGGGAGCTTGGAATCGGCACTACGGAGCTACACCTACTTACCCTCTACAAGGACCCCAAGAGCCTGCGGCTGACTACTCCCAGCTGACTACTCCCGACTGCATATAGAGTAGGAACAGTGACATATGGTGTACTCCACATTGTATTGTCGGGTTATCTGAGACTTTTTGTGTGCACACACATTTGATAATTTCCTTGTTCGTTTTCTACTCCTTGGATTGTAAGAAAGGGGCTACAAGGATAGGCTTGGTGCCATATACAGTATGTTTTAGACTTTGGACTTTTTAGTACTGAGATCGATTAGTATTTTATATTGATAGTACTGGTACTACCACCCTTTCTATTGGTTTTCCGTCAGGAATTTTAGCTACGGCTTAGGTTTTAGTATTTTTACTGTTCTTTTTTGTGTACTACTGTATTAGGATATTTTGAGCTGGCCAGCTCTGTGAGATATTTCTATTTATTTATTTATTGTAATAAATATTAGTGGGTATATTTTGTATGTTCTGCTTTCATTCCTTTCTCCTGCCCCAACATTCAGTTTGCTCTTTATTGTTCTATTTGTCTATTCCTTTGAAGGTGTCTCCCTCGGATACACCATTCTTTGAGTTATTTGCTTGACTAGGAGACTCAGGTTCACCTGTTTTAGGGTGTTTAGCTATACCTACCTTTTTATTGGTAAATAAACACAAAAAAAAATCTACCATTTTACTGGCTTTTTAAATTTTTTTGCTTCCATTCTGTTCCTAGCAATATATTAAAAAGTTTTTAATGTATCTTTTTATATTGTGTATGCTGTGTAGGCTCAGCAGTCTAAATCAACCGTTTTGAAAACACACAGCCATTGAGGTCACAGGATCAAATCCCCATCCTTTTTTTCTCCCCTTATTGCTTGATAGGAAATGAACTGCAAAGATTACTTTTGCTTTTTGTATTAAAGCCAAAGGAATGTGTAGGGGTAAAGAGATTGTTTTAAACTGTTAAATCTCCAAACTGTTTTCAACACTGTTAAATCTCTGTTTTGTGTCTAAGAGGCATGATCTGCTTTAGATTAAACTGTAGGCGTGTCTTTGTGCTTTCATATGTTTTGCTCGCAGCTTCTAGGGGCAAGTCTGCAGCTTCCTGTAAAATGTACTGCATACACTTTGCCTGGCAGCACTTCCACCAAAACAAAGAGGTGTATTATGGTAGCTGACCCTGTAGTACCCACAGGATAATTTCATAAATCAACCGACAGCTACAGCAAAGGAGAGGTGAAACACAGCTTGTTGTATTTATGTGAATGTTCCCTGTCTAATGGGACAATGTTGTCTGGAGACTTTAATTCCCCTTTAAAATGTGAAGATGTCCGGAGCATATCATTAGCAGTAATGTGTACTTCCATGGTAATCCTCCTTCACTTTATGGTAGTGAAACACCAAAAAATTCCCTTATATAGCAAAGAAGCCAAACCTTTTAAAGTACAATGGAAACAAAAAGAAAGCAGAGAGGATATAGGCTAGTCTAAAAACAGCACTTTATTATCTCATATTAAAATCAGTATCAAAAGGTAATTCAGTAAACATATGTGCAAAAAGTTTCAGCCTAATGTAGTAGTTCCCCCCACCCTATGCATAGATCAAGCAAGTTACCTACAGTATACCTACAATAATGCAGTGTCCCCCAAACATAACCCTATAGTACTTATCACTCCGTCAGTCATCGTCAGTCCAGTCCATGCACGGATAACCAAATTTGCTGAGTATCAAGGCCATAAGTAGAAATCCACAAAGCAAGTATGGGTGAAGAACAGGAATGAGAGGGGGGAGCACCCCAAACGTGTTTCGCTCAAGAGGCTTTGTTATTCCCGTTCTTCACCTGTACTTGCTTTATGGTCTTCTACTTACGGACTTGATACTAGCAAATTTGGTTATCCATGCACGGACTGGACTGACACTGACTGACACTGACTGACGGAGTAAAAAGTACTATAGGGTTATGTTTGGGGGATACTGTATTATTTATGTATTGATCAATGCATAGGGTGGGGGAAACTACTACATTAGGTTGAGACTTTGCACATAGGTTTATTGAATTACTTTTTGATACTTATTTTAATATGAGATAATAAAGTGCTGTTTTTAGACTAGCCTACTGTATATCCTCTCTGCTTTCTTTTTTGAAAAACAGTCCACTGGTTTTTGGGCTGGGTCAAGGAATCACAACTCCTTTTCTCTCAGAATTCATGGCGGGGGATCACAAGTGAACCTTGACATAGAGAACTGTCACAAGGAGCCCATTTGTTTCCATTCATTTGACAAAAGTATACCAGACAGCATGGTAGTAGAAAAGTAGTACTGCTGCTGGTTTGAAGGTTGTCAGTGAAATAAATAAAATATTGATTATATTGCTTACAATGTTTCTACTTTCCCATGCCATAAAGAGTAAATGGTAGGTCCAAAAACAAAAGCAAAAGTCCACTTGATGGTTCTAGGGATTCCTTAGGATACACTTGTTTGTTATTTTCATGATTTCCATTTCAAAGCGCTGAAGAAGGAGCCTAATCTATCATAACTGTCTATTAGGTTTAGCTATAGCAAGTTTGATATATTATAGTGCTGGCTTCACCTAGCCTTGCATTTTTCACATGTCTTGTACAACTTGTCATGAATGTTTACACAGTACTGATGTGGTTGATTCTGGACATCTCAATAAAAAGTGGACTGGGAAGAGGGATCTTCATACTTCTGGATTGACTGATCAAATTTCAGTTTCATGTTATTGTAAAATTGATCATTAAGGGTTGCACATATTGCCGTATAACCAAACAATATCATTGTCCTATGATTATTGAGTTCATCTTGAATCAGGTTTATACCATACAAACTGGCACTGTTATTTAACATTTTGAAAGTCTTTATGATTTAAATTCTCAGCTGCATGGGATTTCACATTTCAAACTCCTTAAGAAAACATTTGAAAAAGAATACAATCTATCTGAGAAGGAAGGAAGGATGTATTTTACTAGATTTTTTTTATTTTAAGGTTTCATTAGAGATTAAGGTTTCTTTAGAGATATTGCAAAAGCCGTATGAATAGCCAAACAAGTATAAAATTCTGTTGCATTACTTTTCAAAATGCATATTTTTTTTGCCAATTTTAGCTTAAAAAAACATTTTTATTGGTAGGGTTCCTTTAAAGGTTTGGTGCATTTTTATTTACAACAGCAGTATTCTGAAATTAGTACTATCCTAGAACCTCTGTGTTAAAGTTTTTTAATACCCCTCCTAGTGTCATCAGAATGTTTTGAAGTGCCTATATTTCAGAACATTAAAATACTTTTATATTTAATTACATTTACACTCCAAGAGACATTTTTTAAAAACTGCAAAGGAGGGAAAAGAAGAAATGGAAGAGTAGCATCTTAAGGTGACCATACATTAGGCCTATTTTATGTACAATCTGACATTTCCATTGATTGGTCGAAAAATTGTGCATTTTACCGATCTTATTATGCGACATTAGATCGTAACATCAATTGTAATTACGATCGGGAAAGTCGTTTTTTTAAGTTGATTGATTAAATGAGCTTAATATTTTCTGAAGTTCCTTTTGTAGTGTATGGCCACCTTAAGTAACTTAAAAGTTTTTTTGCAAAAGCAAAAGCATTCTCTCTATGAAAATTGAGAGTATGACTGAGACACACACCTATGCAAGATTTAACCATTGTCTTAGTGTAAGCCTATTTTTACACAGACAGCATGTGGCAGAATAAGTAGTGAGCAAATGTATGACCTATTGAAGCCTAAACCATTGCCCATAATTTTCTGACATGTATAATAGGCTGGTTACACACTATAAGATATTTTCAGCCGACCGACCGATAGTGACATGTATCGGTTGGTCAGCTGAAATATCGCATGGTGTGGGGCAGCCGGCCGGGACCGAGCTCGGTTGCTCATTCGTCCGCAGCTGGCAAATGGGACTGTTGGTAGATCACGGGCAATCTTGCTGTTCCCAATGGGGCCCCATGATCGGTCATGCGAACTGTCAGCTGCGACTGACAGTCAGAGTCCCCCCCGTTTGTACCCAGACTTATTGTTCAGACCAACAGATTTTATACCTCCCAAAATGGGACCCGGGACTCCTGGATGGAGCATCTTAATAAAGTTTGTCATTTTAGACAGAAGGTTCTAAGGTTTTTGATTTATTTACAGATCATGCACCAGAATCAATACAATTTCTCAGGGCAGTGTAACAAATTCTTCACCAATAAAAAATCAGTTTATTATATACATTAGGCACATTAGTTATTGCAATAAGGCACATTACAAAAGTTTTCATGTTAATACAAATAACAATTAGTATCAGCGATCTTTTAGAAATATGTAGGTTTTAGATGAACACATTTTATTTTTCCATAAATAATTCAGCCAAATTCTACACTGAATATGCAGGCCTTCTCTTTTCGTTGTGCTAAATAAAAATATAGTGGCGATGTTTCTAAAGGTCAAGGTACAAAATGCCTGAAACTTATTTATCTGTGCTAAAATGTGCACTGCTTAGGTTGCTCTACACTGATAGCGCCATGTGCATTGCAAGCAGCCTTCAAAAAAAACACCCATGTGGACTTTTCCACATGTGGCCCAATTCTGATGGTACACCAAATTTAGCCTACGGAGTGCATCCACAATCCTTCTATTGTAGGTACACCAAAGGCTTATCAGGATTCCGGGCTGTAAGTAGCACACCACTTATAATAGATACAAGATGTAAAGATGACAAGTGAATCCTAAAAATACTGATTGTTTATATATAATACATTATTGTCAAGTTGTATTATTCCCTTACATATATTTTTCCTAACATTTAGCAATGATATACTGTACAACATGAAGTAAATTAGTTAATTTAAACAAAAGTTGCATTAATAAAAATAAATCAATTAGATTTTTTTTTGAGAAGTTGATGTTGACTTGCTCTGAGTAAATTATATAATTTAGAAAAAAGGTTTTCCCTGTTTGTAGACTGAGCACATTGCTGAACGGCCTTGTGTAGCTCAGTCTGGAGTGGAAAGATGCTGGTAGTTCCCATAATGCTCACTGTAAACCAACGGCGAAATATCTTATCGCAGATAACCTGTGAAAGGGAAGTTAACAAGCTGTTATTAAATACTTTGTTCCACGGTTGTCATAATACTATTCTTTTTGTAAAATTAAAACAGTCTTCAGTAAACAAATACCAATTTTACTTTCATTGAAATAAATTGTAAATCACAAAATCAAACAAACAAACAAACAGAACCCCCCTCCACCTTAACTACTGTAAGAATAACATGCCATTGTTTTTTTTTATTTATCTTAGAATATTAAATTGTTTTTTTTTAAAAAAGGAAACTTTTGCAGTGAATACATACAGTTTTCATATTAAAAACAATTGCACAATAAGCCTAGATGTACTCAGGAGAGGGATCCAGAATCAAGCTGGAGGAGATGGCACAGCAATTGTAACAGAACATTCTACAGCAGATTTGCTGGAAGGAGAAGGTGGATAAATCAGAGAAGAGAAGGTGATATTTTATTAGTTTGTGAAAACAAAATTTAAAAAATATATAGTTTAGTGTTATTAAAAAACTTTGTACTATAAGGCCAAACTTTACTCTTGAATGCAACTTAACACCAACACGGTATTTCATTTATTTTATTTCATCAGTTTCATATTTCTTTTATTGCATAGTATAAAGTCAGAACAATGAAAACATTGCGAATATTTAGTTTTACATCAACAGTTGAAGCTGTATAGAAACTCCCATTCTCTGTGAGAGTGTGTTTACTAATTATTATATGAAAAATATAGAAGGTGAGACTGTATACCGTATATACTCGAGTATAAACCGTCCCGAGTATAAACCAAGGTACCTAGTTTTAGGGAAAAAATTAGGAAACACACACGACCCGAGTATAAACCGAGGGGGTAGTATTTGCCACTAAAGATGTTTGGAACCTACAAATCCCAGCATGCTTATTGCTGGGAGTTGTAGTTTTCAAACATCTTAAGTTGCAAATACTTACAAAAAGGTAAAACCTTCTTTATTTGTGCATACTGTATGCACAAATTAGGAGGATTTACCCCTATTTGCAAGTATTTGCCACTTAAGATGTTTGAAAACTACAACTCCCACCAATAAAGCATGCTGGGAGTTGTAGTTATCAAACATCTTAAGTGGCAAATACTTGCAAAGGGTAAATCCTCCTATATTTGTGCATACAGTATGCACAAATAAAGAAGGTTTTACTCTTCTTGTAAGTATTTGCCAATTCCCTGTGAAGCAAAAAAAGCAGCCTATCTCCTACCTTGTCCGCCGGCCGGCGATCCGCATCCTTCTACACAGCCTCTGCGCATCCGTTGATGTCACTACCCGCGCCTCTCACTTTGCGGCGCCGGGTAGTGACATCATCCGGATGCGCAGAAGCTGTGGAGCGAGGATGTGGATCGCGCGGCTGGCAGACAAGGTAGGAGATAGGCTGACTCGAGTATAACCGAGGTAAGATTTTCAGGCTTTTTTTAAAGCTCGAAAACCTCAGTTTATACTCGAGTATACAGGTATATATTTGATATGGGTAATTTTTCCTTTAAGAATATCATTTTTTGTTGAATTTATTTAGAACCTTTAGCTATTTCCCCTTGTAATGCAAAACATATCAATGTGGGATTGTAATTGCATTGATTGCAATGAGTAAAAGTAGCCCTACAGCCATGTTCAATCTTTGTTGTTGTGAAAGAAATTCTGACCAATTATTACTGGTATGAGCAGATTGTACAATGGTATTGCTGCATCTATTACTGCCTTAGGGTTTCACAGTTTTAAGGAAGACTTCCCCTACCAGACAGTCATATTTACTGGGTTTTGAACTGTGTTTTACTGCTAATAAAATAACTTAAAAAATAGGTGTCTCAGTGGGCAAAAAGGGGGGTAAACACAACACAGATTTTTGTGCAGAAATCTCAGAAACCACAGCTCACAGAAATGTGAGAGATCCCTCTATTTAATTAATTTAATCATGGTCTGTAAATGTGATTGCTTTTTCTGGGAACACTTTTTTAGTCTGATAGCATTGCTAGATTTTAGCCATCCAGAGGCTGTTATGTGATTCTATTGACTTTAACAGGCTGTGATGTAGGAACCAGGTGGTTCAAGACAAGTGTTACATCATCTGATCCAGATACAGTAAATACACAGAAAAGTTTTGTCCTTTACTTCTCTTCCTCTGCATCAGGAACAGTTACTCCCTAGCCTCACTGCAATGCACCAAAATCCATTTTTTGTTCATTGCATGATGTGTTTTGCCTTATATTGTGCCACAATTGCATTTTCTTATGTGAATAGCACATTAAACTGTGCAGGTGTGTGTTCATAAAACAAAATGCAGTACAACGCACAAAAAATAGCAGTGTCCTTAAAAATCATAAATGGATGCAGTCTAAAAAATGTACAGAATATGTACAGAGCGGCCCAGACCAAGTCCAAGTCATTCTTTTAATACTGTAAAAGTAAGTTAACATATTCTAAAAAGGAATGCTGTTTTTCATTGTCATGAGGGTAATTAGTATATCTATCACTTTTGTAGAATTTCCATTTACTGTATTTTACAATACACAAGCAAAATTATATATCTACATCATGCCTACATTGCCACTTTCTGTCAGTTATATATATATCTACATCATGGTTACATTGCCACTTTCTGTCAGTTATATATATCTACATCATGGTTACATTGCCACTTTCCTATAGTTATATATATCTACATCATGGTTACATTGCCACTTTCCTATAGTTATATATATCTACATCATGGTTACATTGCCACTTTCTTTCTGTCAGTTATATGTATATCTACATCATGCCTACATTGCCACTTTCTGTCAGTTATATATATATATATATATATATATATATATATATATATATATCTACATCATGGTTACATTGCCACTTTCTTTCAGTTATAAATACCTAAATCATAGCTACATTACCTATGGATATTTGGCTACATTGCCAGTTTCTTATAGTTATATATTGGCATCATGGCTACATACAGTAGCTGGAGTTTGAAAAGGTAAACAATCAACAAAATGGTCAAATGCATAACAAATCATGGTATGTCTTTATAATAAGCAAAATGTCATTTTGGATAGGATATGATATTCATGTTTTTCTTTATGATCCACAAAATTAGAAGAAGCAGGTGTTTACATTTTTTTAGGAGAAACAAAAGCCAGACAGGCTCCATAATTAACAAGGTGTCACAACCATAATCAAGTTACTGCTGTTTTTCTACCAAGTTAATCATTTTCCGTCCCTTTCCCATAGTTTTGTCAGGTGTGAGTATTTATTGACTGCTCATGCTATAAACTGACTTCATGTACACTTCATTAGGAACTACAGCAGAGCACTTGGTACAGCAGTAAATAGCAAGCATAAACAATACATTACTTATTGGTGTAATGACATAAAATGAACAGATGCTGCCCTATTATCAAACTTGAAAAGTTCAAATTCTGCTCAAACCAAATTGCTGCTATAATAAGATTTGCACGGTCTAATCTGTGTGCTGTGCCTCTTCAACTGCTATTTACTGCTTGAATCATGTTTTGAACACACCAGGGCACATTAACATTTGTTCAGAAATTTAAGCATTAAGTTGCATTTACTAGACCACAAATAAGTGCACAACATGTTTCATTTATTTATATAATGTTTCTCTATTGTTTGAAGTTTGGTTGAGCAAAATGATGATTTATGGAAAAACTGGTGGAAAATGTATTCTGTGAAATATTTCCACAGGGACATAGGGAGCTAATGGCAGCTCATAACTTAAAGGTTTTCATAAATCTGGGCTATTTTCCAAGTAATTTCAGTGCTGCTCTGAGAAAAGCTGATTTTAATATCATATTAAACAGAGCCTGGAGGGCAAAAGTGCAAGGACTATGTGTTTCAGAAAAGTTTAAAGAATTCAGAAACCTCTCCAACATCATGGGTGATAAGTTAAATACTGGGCACTGATGTGAAGGTATAGAATCAAATCTCTCTTCTTTGTAATCTGTCCAGGGTGCATTTGGAACTTTTATGAAAAAGCAGTCATCCATATATGCAGTGAGGATCAATAAACTAGATTAAATCAAATGATACTGATTTTATTAAACTGTGTCAGCAAATTCTCCAATAGTCCATGAAGTTAATAAATTACACCTGCTTTACTGACCACAGTCTTTTTATAAACTTAAAAAATATTTTTTTTTTAAAGGGCATGTCCACCCCAAAATTTAACTTTTGATATGTGGTAGGGCATGCTCCCCCAGCCCCAACCGCATTAATATAATTGTTAGAAAGTCCCCCGATTCTTACTTACCTGCCCTCTCTCCCCTGCTGCAGTGTTCAGGCCCTCTGCTTGCATGGAATTGAAAGCTGGGGGCGGGACCGGCAGCCGCGTCCGTGATTGGCTGAGAGGCAGGGAGGGCTGCACTGAGCATGCCTCAACCTTGATGAGGTTGAGGAAGTCTCAGGCACAGCATGAGTCACACACTGCTCCTACACAGCAGTTTCCTGGACTTTGGAGGGGCACAGCAGGGGAACTATTTTGAGCAGGAATGTAAGGTAAGGATTGTTTTAAACTACTTGATGTGGCCAGTAAGGGGTTAAATTTTAGTTTTGGGGGTGGACATGCCCTTTAAATAATAAAAAAGAACGCCGTCTGTCTGAAATCTAAAACTACTGTATATTATAATTTGAACTGATTCCTTGTAGGTGAAAAAATTATAATAACAAATAGAAGTGTTATACTGCAAAACATTTCATATTCTTGTTCAGACACAGGCACATGCATGGATCACCCACACTTCAAACGGCTCCATCCCAAACTATTTGTGGAAACTGAATTCTAGTTCAAGAACCAATCACTTTGAGGGTTATTCACTGATTGTTCTTATTGCTAAAGTTAAGATCACTTTTCCCCAAAAATTAATTTCACCAAATGCTTTGTAACTAATATTAAATAGGGTTTTGACAATTTAAAATAAAACCAGGGTCCCCAGCAGGCATTAAATCAAATGGTGAAAATCAGCGCAATCGTAGCAGCATTGTTTGAAAAGTCACTATTTTGATGCAATTGGAAATTCACTGCAATTCCTGCAAGCAGCATAAAGTACACACTTAAATATCACGCAAAAGCAGCGAAAAGCCATTTACTTGGCATTTGTGGTGGTTTTCATAATAGAGACTCTCTGTGAATAACCTCCAATATGTCCAGAATAAAAATGCAGAAATAGAAATCCAGGAATTAATTTTGAATATAATAGACTAGTTTGAAAAAAGGCAGTGTATCCCAGCAAATGCTATACCCAGGGTTACCAGTTTAAAAATGAATAGACATATTGAATAAAACATGCAACAAGTCAAATTTATTGTAGTCAGTGCAGTTCTATTAAATACATTAAACATCTCCTTTAATCTTTAGGTGTTGGAATTAAGACATTATTTCTGCCTGATGTTCCTTATTGGACTCCTTGATCTGCACATTAGAACACCACTAGGGGGCAGGGCTCATCTCAGTCATATCAAATATAACTTTTTTGAGATTCACTTAAAACTTCTGTCCCTAGCTACAGCACAGTATCTAAATGACTATAATCTTAAACCAATGCTTATTTTGTTTTCCAATGCTTATTTTGTTTTCTATTACATTTCTTATCCACATCCACAAATGGAGCTTAGGTATACATCCTATCCAAAAAAAAATGCAGCCTTTTCTGGTCTGTGTGTGTGTGTGTGTGTGTGTGTTTGTGTGTGTGTGTGTGTGTGTGTGTGTGTAGGGGGGTGTATTTATTGCCTATTAAAGTATTTATTGTTTTTATTTAATTCCTTTCCCTTAATTCCTCGACTTTGTATTGTTAAAATGCAATGATTCAAACCCATCTGTCTCTATATAAACTTATTAAAAAACATAAATACATGTAAAAGGTTGGCCCCTATATAATAATGGCAGAAAATAGGATAAGCAGAAAATATTCCATTTCAAAAATGAAATAGATTTTTTTTTGAAAAACTGAGGGAGATGGCAATGTGCTCAACTTAGCAATGAGCAACATGAGAGCTTTCCAGGGTCCATGCCAAAGTCTGCACATTCCCTTCATGTACCTCGCTGCACTCTGCCCTTGTTCCATAGATACTACTAACAATGCACTGAAACATTTGCTGCATTACAAAAAAAGTATATTTACCTGTGTGTATTTTACGTATTTACAATGTAAACATATTTCACTTTTTATTAATAGAAGTAGAAGTAGTAATACTTAATCCCACAATCGACATTGACGAAATAGCTCATTGTTCAGAGTCTTTGCTGGATTCCGTTTTCCTGGGGGGGGGACATCTTGCTTCCTGGAGGACATACTGTCATCCAAACGCCACTATTGTGTTACCCAACAATTTAATTACTATGCCACAGTTCAGGTAGATTTCTGCTAAATATATTTATTTACTTACTTGTAAATTGCTGTTCTCCCTTTGTGCTCCACATTTATAAGTTGTAAAATCACATGTTGAAAAGCAGTCAAAAAAATTACAGTCTTGATTAGATGTGCAATTTTGCTCTAAAATGGTATGCATTTTGGGTTCAAAGAATGCCATATCCATATCAATTGCAACCACCTGTAAGTAAAACATTTTAAAAAATATTATATAAGTATATATATTTTTTTATATATTGTTTTGAAATCATATTGTTGCTAGTATTCAATTGCAAGCATTATAAATGATTATTTATTACTGATTAATTGACCAAAAAGTCCTTAATATATCAACTTTAAATTTTGCGAAATAAATGCTAGAACCTTCCTTTCTTATATTGCGCTATTGACCTTTTAAATTTGTGGCCATTGTGTTTTTTCTGCTTGAAGAGAGACTATTAAACTGAGAAGGAAAATAAAAGTATTGATGTTTAGAAAGCTTAATTTACCCTTATGTAAGATAAGCAGAGCCTTTTAATAATTTAAATGCCAACCTAATGATATATCTTCAGTTTGCCACTGGCTAAAGCCTACCTCTCAACATTACCAGCCCAACCTTCTGAAAGGTACAAATGCATGATATAACTCTGTATTTTTAGCATACTTCACTAACATACTTCAGTCTTGTATGTATCCTTTAAATAAGGATAATACAACAGGGGTTGTCCAGAAAGACCCCTATATTTTTCAAACCTTTATAGTTTTAAAGGGGAAATTCGTCAGGTATGTGAAAGGTCAGATTCTGGCTGATGAAAAATGTGCTGTGCTAAATATATGTGCTGCTAGACATTAGACATAGAAATGCTGGCCTGTGTAAAACTCTAAAACAGATTAATATGGAAAAACATTTACGTATCTGCACTTTATTATTGTACCTAAAGTCAATCAGTTGTGTCGTCATTTTAGATGTTTTATTTGCATAACTGGAATTCCATGACCTGTATAAAATCACTTGTCCTGTGACTTCACACACTTACATAGTCATGGAACACACAGGTGACTTCTAATATCCTTGTATTTTACAAAAGGGGTGTCTTGTTCTCAATATAAATCTTATTATGTAACACTATAAAGATATAAATGGAGCATATACAATGTATTTTTTGGGGAATAATGTTTATTAAGGATTAAAAGTTTTAAAATAAATAATAATAAAAAGTTTTATTTGTATAACCAGTATGGAATATATAGCGAGATGGGGGCTTTTAATGTTTTCTTAAAGGAGAACAATACTGGCAATTTCTTCCATCCCAAATCAACCCACCTTTGACCAGCAATATGGGTGGTAGAAGTTATTATTTTACCTCCCAATCCTTTTTTTTATATTTTTTTTGCAGAGTTGTACTTATTAGAGCTGCCAAGCTTCTGACTGTTAACACAAGCAGGATACACACAAGCAGATTTTTTGGGGTGACCAACTGATATTTCCATTTTCTGCCTGAAAAATCTGCACCATTTTTGCAGGCAGCTGCAACCAATGTCAGTTGCCCATTTTACTGGGTATTGGACAATGTGATAAATCACAGTTAATTGTGCGCTCCCCTGTGGACTTTTGTCAAAACCGACAGTGATCCATTTCGGCCCATAGCTTCCTAGTGCCAAACGGTCAGTAGGAATGAATAATTGATGGTGTTTACCCATCAATTAAAATTACAGAGCTGAAAACAGAGACCTGTCAAATCTTAAAGGGGAGTCCATGAAGGGACCATCTAAATATTGCTGCTGCTCAGCAAATGAAATGTATTTGGAATTAGGAATACCTAGAAGTGACCCTAGTGGTTCAGGTGCTCATCTTGAATACTGAAAGGAGGTACAATCAAAAAGGTTTTGTTCAAAGTTAACATTTGATCATTTGTATATAAAACTGTATTTTTTTCTTTGAACAACCTTTGTTACACATAGCAGGTAGTCAGTATTTGTGAAAAACAATTTTCTGTTACCATGGATCGCTATCGAAAATAGCCTCGAACATTCGATAATCATAGGAAGTATGTTCTGTTTTCGGATCTTCAGGATTTTCCTGAGATCCGTAAATCCAAAAATGGAACAAAACTTAACAGTTTCGGCCACCTCTAATGTTAATGTGTAGAGTCTATTTTAAAGGAGTTCATAGGCTAATGCATTATACTGCAATGTTTTATATATCTAATGTGTGCCTAGTACAACAATAGCAACAAGTAACATTTGTAAAGTGCTTTTGTCTCGTAGGACTCCAAGCGCTGTAAGCATGGCTCAGACCAGTAATTGGTTGATTGGTAAATTGTGGTATAGAGGAAGAACTCTATAAATCTGGAAATGCCAGGCTAAACAGGTGGCCTTTTTTACCTAGTAATAGTGTTTATTGTACCATCGCAAAATCATATCAACCCTATGAAGTAGGTCCATGCTTTGAAAGATGCCCATGGAGCTAGTCTCTATTATGCAATATTAACATAATAGTCTGTCAGATTACTAAAACCTTTCCACTTAATCTAGTAATTTTTGAATTGTAGTGTCCAGCGGACACAAACAAAAAACCTAATTATCTTTAATTAGCTCTTTAATAATAATAATTTAAGTAAACTGCAAATTTCCTTAAGGTACCACTTTCTGCAATTTATTTTACTTAAGCATTTAGTTGCCCTTCAATTTATATAGTTTTTGCCAATTTTGTGCAAAAGTAATGCAATAAAAGCAAAAATCAATGTTAATATTTTTCCTTACAAACTGTAAGCATTATTTTTGGATTATTTGCTTTGATTCATATTACTGATGTGATTTTATTCTCTTTTTATTACTTTCTTTTATATTAGCTGCATTAAAAGGATTTTGAATAAAATGCATTTTGTTTCTTTCATGCCCTGAATTAGCTGTATTATATAGTAGATAGATGTAAATAAAAACCTTGTTAAATTCGCTAGGGAACTATTCATACATATCTAGTATATCTAGTATTTTACAGCACGTTATAAAACACAAGTTAATACTTGGTCTTAACCCAAACCAAATATATGATTCCCAGATGTAACCACTTTACAAATTCTTAGAGTCTGCTTTCAATTAATACATGTAAAAAGATGTTCAGAAACAACTTTCTTTGTTTTAAGTAGTATTTTATCATAATATAGTTATATCATATACAGTAAATATAGTAAATAACAGGGAGTGTTTAATTTATTAACCCTAGCATAAAAAGAATACAGATCTGTAAATATATATATATATATATATATATATACAGTCAGGGTTATTCAATAAAAGTTCTTATCGTTAAAAATGGTGCTAATTTTGCCCCAACCAATCAGATGCTAGCTTTCAAATGTTAAATAGGATCTGATTGGTTGGGACAAAATTAGCACTTTTTTAAACAATAAGAACTTTTATTGAATCTCCCTGAGTATATTTTATGAAAAACTGTCACTGGTCCTCATGTCTTTTTTTAATACTTGCTGTCAGGAAAAATCTGCTTGTATAATAATTTAATTGTAACAAATGAAAAAACAAACTAAAGCATAAAGGCCCCCAAACAGATGTGACTACAATCTTTTGCAATTTACTTTCATTGTTTTTTTACTTAGCTTTGAAGATATTAAAATTTTTATGTGTGATATGGAAGCAGCATCACCAGATCCTCCTCACTCCTGCTTCCTGCTATAAAACCATGTAATAGTCTGTCTTCCCTGTGTCTCCTCCTCCTCATGGGTCCCCATAGGCCCCCCAATGTGAGGCCCCAGGGCCCTCCTCTTCCTGTTGCCCCTCCCCTACATGCCCCCATGGCCCCTCCCCCTTTGGTTGTCCCCTTTGTGAGGGCCCATGGCTCCTCCCCTACATGGGCTACTGTGACCACTCCCCCTTTCTGTCCTGTGGACTCTCCCCCTTGTTGGCCCCCCATGACCCTTGCCACTCATGCCTCCACTTGCACCATAGGCCCATACCCCCCCTACAAAAAAAATCTGAAAACGGCCTTTTCAAACAGAGGTAGAATCAGCTATTCTGTCTGATTCTGCCTCTGCCTGAAAAAGCTTTTTTAAAATATTTTTATGGGGGGGTATGGAGGTGCAAGTGGGGAAGAGGCCATATGGCCCGTAAGGGAAAATGGGCATGTGGTGCCAGTGAGGGGGGGCACAGGACCCCATAATGAGGAGGGGCCACAGGGCCCATGAGAGGGAAGCGCCATGGGGATCAATGAGGGGGAGGGGCCATAGGACCCAATGAGTGAGAGACATAAAAGAAATAAATGACACACTCACCCCTTCTTTCCTCCCTCTCTGTCTGCTGTTACCTTCTTACATTCCTTCAGTCACTGCTGAAGGTCTCTTCCGGATTTCTTCTGCTTTCTCCTGCACTGCGCATTTGCCAATCGCAGTTTAGAAAGTGGAACAACTATTTCTAACTGCAGAATCAGCATCTCCAACCCTCTAACTTTACAATGTATTCCAGGAAGATTGTGAGAGTTGTGTAGCTCATAGAAGGGAGATCTAGGACTCATTTAAAAGGTAAAGAAATGGCAAATTTAAAATTTATTTTGGGTCCACAGTTCCCCTTTAAAAAGGTTCCAAAGCTACAGCTCTCGTGATTGTTGATACTGTGTAAAAGTTGCAACCATTGCTATACAGCATGCCTTGCAGGAAAAATTCTATGAGAGATGTGATCTAATGTGCTACTTTTAATTGGTATTGAGTGTTCTCATGAAATCACAGTACCTTAACATCCAATCAATGGTCACCGTCAGCGAAACATGCATGTATACATATGTGACTTCTTCTGTAATTTATGTATAATGGGAAATATTATATATTGCTAGATTATATAATAACTAGATTGTAAGATCTACGGGACAGGGACCTCCTTTCCTCTTGTGGCAAGGCTCTAGCACTTCTATTTATAGAATTTATGTATTTATTTACTAAACTATTTATGTATTTATCTCCCTTGTATGTATTTTGTTACTGTACAGCACTGCGTCCCCAAGTGGAGCTTTATAAATAAACTATACATACATATAATCCTAT
The DNA here is from genome assembly GCA_019447015.1 of Hymenochirus boettgeri. Lineage (NCBI taxonomy): Eukaryota > Metazoa > Chordata > Amphibia > Anura > Pipidae > Hymenochirus > Hymenochirus boettgeri. The sequence continues at coordinate 189,385,072 of CM033474.1, read as the reverse complement.
AAAATAGTGAAGAATGGTTGAAAGTGTTTATATTATATATATATATATATATATATATATATATATATATATATATATATACACACACACACACACACATATATATTTATATATATATATATATATATATATACTAGCAGAGTACCCCGTGTTGCCCGGTTTTTGTAAAGATCCGACCCAAACCTGCATCCAAAATTCAACAAACCCACACCCTTTCTAATCAAACCTGACCTATTCAAACTCACTAATCAAACTTACTGATCTGCCAAGATCCACCCTTCTCTTTCTTGAACCACTACTAAAATGCTCCTGCATTCCCTTATAATCTCCCGTCTTGACTACTGTAACATTCTACTACTTGGCCTTCCGGCCTGTTATCTCTCTTCTCTCCAGTCTATCTTAAACTGGGCAGCTCGGATCATCTCACTCTCCTCCAAAAGAGAACCCACAACCCCCATACTGCAGTCCATAGGATGGCTTACCATCTAGGAATCCCTGTTTAGTGTATAAATAATTAATTACTGTTCCTATTGAAAAGAGAAAGGACCGAGAACATTATCTGTCAACAATAAACAGGGCTTCCTATATAAATAACTAATACAGGGAGGAGAGAGACGGGAGGGGACAGTGGGATACAGGAAGTGACATCACTGAGTGACTGTAATTTATATTCTCGTCACTGCACCTCCCCATTGAAAATGCCTAGCCTTATGTATTATAAATAAAAGTATAAATACATACATACTGTAGGTTAGCTGAGTCGCAATTCTAGTAAACCTCGGGTGCCTGACAATGCAGGATCCCTAATTATTATAGACCTCACAACATTTTAGAATGCAAAAGATGAACACATCGGGAGAAGATATGCCATGTGTGCGATAGTGAATAGGTTACACCCATTTTAAAGACCATGTTTTGGAAACTACAACTCCCAGCATGCCTTGGAAGAATAGCAAGCAAGGCATGCTGGGAGTTGTAGTTTAACATCTGAACTTACAAGGTTTTCCATCACTGCCATATAGGTTCTAGCACCAGCAGGAAGTTTATCAGTCACTGTCAGTACCTGTAAACAGCAGAGAGACAGAGGGTAAAATTGTCCCCCATGAACTCTCACAATCAGTAATGGGTTCAGCCACTTGGGTATGCAAAGCTGTACATTAAAAAAGGATACAAACAAGGGGATAAGTGCAAGCCATTATACAGATAGATACAAATTAAATTAAATACAATTGCATACATCGGTTGAGAAAGCATATATGTATAAATTGGTATAAGTGCAACAAGCCTTGACATATCAGAAAGGTAGGATAACAGTTTAGATTTGAAAGCATTAATGGATGTCACCAGGCGAAGCGAGAGAAGGAGAGAGTTCCAAAGTTAGGGAGCAGCAAGAGAGAATGGTTTAAGGCGGGAGGCAGCAGTGTTAATTTGGGGTCTGTGGAGATTTTCTTGTGAGGAGCGAAGGGCATGGCCTGGGACATAAGGGACCAAGAGAGAAGATAAGTAGGGAGGTGCAGTAGAGCGAAGGGAATTAAAGGTTAAAAGTAGGGTATTGAATATGATTCTGTGTTTGATGGGAAGCCACCCTATGGACTGAAGTATCGGGGCTGTAGGTTCTCTTTTGGAGGAGAGCGAGATGATCTGAGCTGCCGAGTTTAAGATAGACTGGAGAGGAGAGAGATGAGAGGCCGGGAGTCCAAGTAGTAGAATGTTACAGTAGTCAAGACATGCATGAGCATTTTAGTAGTGGAGTGAGAGATAAAAGGGCGGATCTTGGCAATATTGCGAAGGAGAAAACGACAGGTCCTAGCGACATGTTAATGTGATGATGGAAAGAAAGAGAGGAGTCAAAGATTAGTCCAAGGCAGCGTGCAGATTCAACTGGGTTAATGACCATATTGTCAATAGAGATGGAGAAGTGTGGACTAGGTCCCAGTCTAGGGGGGGAAATGATTAATTCCATTTTGGATAGATTGAGCTTAAGGCGGCGGTGCACCATCCAGGAAGAGATAAAGTGCCGACATTTAGAGATTTGAGATTGAACTTCAGGGGTTAGTGCGGGGGTGTACAAGTAAATTTGGGTATCATTAGCATATAAATGATACTTAAAACCGAAAGAACTGATTATTTCTCCCAGAGAGATAGTGTAGAGGGAAAACAGCAAGGGTCCTAAAACCGAGCCCTGAGGGACCCCCACACTAAACGGAACAGGAGAGAAAGTCTTATTAGCAAAAGAGACAGAGAAAGATCTGTTAGAGAGATAAGAAGACAACCATGCCGCAGCTTGATTTCAGATGCCCAGAGAATATAGAATCTGCATAAGAAGAGAGTGGTCCACAGTATCAAAGGCAGCCGGTAGGTCACGGAGAATGAGGACCGAGAACTGTGCTTTGGCTTTGGCAGCTTGTAGCTCATTTGAGACTTTGCAGAGGGCCGTTTCAGTTGAATGACCCAGTCGGAATCCTGATTGTAAGGGGTCCAATAAGTTATTAGCATGGAGGTTTTTAGTAATGCGTGTAGAGGCATGACGTTCAAGGAGTTTTGACGGTAAAAGGGAGACAGGGCGGTAGTTTGAGAGACAGGTAGGGTCCAGAGATTGTTTTTCAAGAAGAGGTTTGACACATGCATGTTTAAAGGCAGCAGGAAAAATCTCAGAGGTAAGGGAGGAATTAAAAATGAGAGAAAGAGCAGGGGAAAGTATTTTAGCGCAATGTCTGAGTAGAAAGGAGGGCATGGGATCAAGGGTACACATTGTAAGTGGTGAGGACAACAGGAGGACAAAGACTTCAGAATGGGTGACAGGGGTGAAAGATTCCAGAACTGCAGGTGGTGGAGCAGGCAAAAGAAGGCGAGAGTTGTCCTGGGGTGAGGGGATTAGAGTGTGGATATCATCTATTTTATTTCTAAAGTAGTCCGCAAAATCCTGAGTTACTCCCTCCTGCTCTGCTATGGAGGACCACAGCACAGAAGAACTACAAGTTCAGGGAAGGGGCGGAGCTCTGCACTCTGATTAGCAACAACTGAACAAAATGTAGTAAAGCATTGTACTGTAACTTAGGTGATTACTTGATTCACCACCAGATGGCAGCACACAGGTTAATTAACTTAAAATATGGGGGTACGGAGGCCTTTTCTAAAGTTGTGAAGTAGCCTATGCTCTTTTCCTTAAACATAAGTTTACCACATCTCAGGAAAATTGTCCCAGTTTTTCTGGAACATACAAACATACACACATACACACACACACGGTCTTATACATTTTAATACTTTACAGAGCTCAGTCCCACGTAGCATGTGATACTCTCTGCCTAATGGTGTCATGTTATAGCATAGAGTAATGATTTGCAATTATTACCTTTATTGTAGTTAAAAAATCATGATGACAGGGCAGGGGCCTGTGATCTGTTTTATGCTTTCCTTTTGAAGTGTTCACACACTACACACACACACTGTTAGGTCTCGCTTACTTTCCTCCCGTTATTGTCGGGCTTCTTTGTCTGGTTGTCATCCTTCTCCTCGTCTAGTTCCTTCAGTGCAGATTCGGTATTTGCTGGCAATTTGATCTTCCATTCATTCAGAACTTGAGATCGGTGTTTGGCGATAATCTTAGTCTATTACATTCAAACTGCAGCCATTATCCTATCAGTTTCTCCTTGTCTTGTTTTTTTTTTGGTTCTTTAATCCTTTATATTCTCAGTTCCATTCACCTTTGCCTGTTATAGCGGTTAGTTTACTATCCTGCTCATAGTGTGTTCTTGTTTGCTATTTAGTTATTGACCTTTGCCTTGTACTTCCGCCTTGACTCGAGCCTGTTCCCAACTAGATCTCTCTCTCAAATATTTGTACCTTGGCTGGCTGTTTGAATACCCTGTATGACCTTTGTCTCTGTTCCTGACTTTGTTCTTGTCTAAACCTTATCTGTACCTTATCCTTTCCTGCTTCTCACTACCTACTGGAGCTGGTCCCGTGCCTCCTTCTATCTGTTTAATTCTCAGCCTAAGCTCAGGTACCTTGCACCATAACTCCAGGGCACTACAGTGCCTGGTGAGGCACATCAAGCCTCCTGAAAAATGGGGACTTGTCTATTGGTGAGGCTGGTGGTTGTAGATTGGGGTATCTGGCCTGAATGAATACTCTAGGATCCAGAGCATTACACCAAGTAGAACACTGGTTACATGTCTCAGAAAAATAATTAATGCAAGACATACTGTATAGCAATGGTTGGATCTGATGGAACTATTGGATTTTATGGGATTTGCCTGTTATCAGGATGTTTATAGCTAACATAACCTTTGGATAATGCAAACAGGGATATCAACAAGGAAAATAATAGAGGATAATTGTGTCCTTAAATGTCACTTATTTTATCATGTTAAAAAGTTACTATTTTTTTGCCCTCCCCAAGTTGGACAGATAGAGGGAGGGCCATAGTTTTTTACTTCAGAAACTGCCAGTAGGGGTCACTGTTATAAAGTGTGCAAGAAACTCATGGTCTGAAGAGATGATTGTGTCATGTCCCATGGACAGAAAGCCAAGATATTTCTGTTACATGTGTATTAGTATGTTTTAAAATTAATTATCACTTAATTTCTTATGTGATCTAGTGGCCAAAATTGTCTGTTAGTGAAGAATGGTTTATGGGTAGAAGATGGCCACCATTACACTTTAGCCTCATGGTAGAAGAAACAGCTGTATGTAATGTGTTTCCTGTTGAATGCATTGTTGGTAAGAAACTCTATAACTGGATTTCAGTATTTTTATTATTGCCTTCTAACTGCTTAATATGTTTTTGTATATTTTTATATTTCTATTTTATCTGCTATTCCAGTTACTGTTTCTAAAGTCTAGCCTAAGGATATTCCATTTCTCCTGGTTAGATGTGTAGATGTATGGACTTTTTAGATTGTATTTTTGTGTCAGTAGCCACATGTAGCTTGCTGCATTTGCTTAGTCTGGCAGCCATGATGCTGTTATAAGTATGCACAGTTATTGATGTCACTTGATATGCATATTAGTTCATACAATTTATATATTTCTTATACTGTGTCTACTGTTGATTTTCTTTGGTTTAACCATTTCTTTGACTGGTTAATAAAGCTACAGACTTCAATCCAGTCTCAATTTATTGATCTGTGGGAAGGTGTTTAACTGCATGTTGAACTTCATATAGACCCAGGGGGTACACAAGTGAGAGCAGGACAGTTTGTTCAATTTTTTAGCATTGTTTTCTGGTAATGTGTCCTTATATTAGGGGGAATATTTGGCATTTATATGACTTACAATAAAAAAATGCAAATATAAATATTTACCAACATGACATATAACAAGAAACTATGGAGAAAATATACAACGCAGTTATACCCATGCAATTTAATAATATGACTACCTTATTTTATAATACTGTCTACTATATACAGTAATACTGACATGTATTTTCACGCCAGAATCTTTAAACACAAGCAACAATTAAAGCTGTGGTTGTAGTCTTACATCTGTTAACCTAGAAACTGGGCTTGGTTTCCCGTGTGTCAAGAGGGATTTGTGTTGTATTATTTTGTTAGTTGGAATCATTCAATTTGCAGATTCATCAGAAAGTCTTAAAGCACATCCCATTTACAAAGACATAAGAAATTTGGCAATTATTTTTTAACACACCCATGTTTTGATGTGAGTCCTTGAATTGTTGGAAAAATTGTAGCATGTTTGTTTATACAAACATTCTACAATTGCCTTAATTATTTTATTTGAAGTTTAATTGATCCACATCCATAAAAGAGCAGCTGACTTGGACAATTCTTTCCATATAATGGAAAGAATGGTGGTGTAAAAATGGCTACTATCGCTCTAATAAGTGAAAACCCCATGTTACTCAATGTAAATGGCAATTTTCACACAAAATGTATTCATGTACTTTTTAATAAAACGAAACTTTATGAGTAAATCGTTCAATAAAAAAAAGTACAATAAGAAATTTAACATCTGGATAAATACATTTCATAAAATTTTGGCAATGGCAAATTTGTGATACAGAATTTCTTTCAAATTAAATTAAGACCTTTAGCAAACCAAAGCAAAGTATTTTGTTTGCATCAGATATAAATTATGTTACTATTATACAAAACACATAGAATAAATAATATCTATAAAATCCATTTAGTCCGATCTTCATGAAATAGTTTCTGGCAATGGGTTTGTTACTGGAGAACACTTACATTAAACTCTAAAAAACTAAATGGTGAGTTCTTTCAAGGGATTGAGTAAACTTTTTACCTCTGTAATAAACTGATCTACCTAAAGTATGGGACAATTTTGTCTTATGTTTACCTACTCAAATGTGAAAATACAATATAGGCAGTTATCTATACTTCCAAAAATCACATTTTCAAAAATGATATCTTTAGATAGTGTAAAGGTCCATCACTGCAACACTTTTTTCAGATTTGAAATCAGCAGCAGATTCTCAGAAATCTTTATTTGAAATAGCACTATGTACAGGGAAAGACCTGTCACTCAAAACAGGAATGCTAATTTGTGTCCCTCTGGTGACCTCTTACTAGGATCTGTCAAAACATTTTCTAATATAACCCTAAATATAATGAGCTAATTAATATTGGTCTCCTGTCTATTTAATCTATCTATCTATCTATCTATCTATCTATCTATCTATCTCTCTATATATCTATCTCTCTGTCTCTGTCTGCTTGCTTGTCAGAAGAAAGAGAGAAGTGTCTGACATAGCAGCAGCCCCCCTCCCCCACCCTCTATCATCAGCAGGTCTATTTGCCTGTTAGAAGAGAGGGAGAAAGTGTCTGATGCAGCGGGAGCCCCCCCCCTCCACCCACTATCAGCAGTGTCAGGAAGATATGTTAATGAGTTGTATAGTGTTGGGTTGTGATGTCTCTTCAGAATGTATGAGTGCCAGATGGATTAACAAGGGAGGAGGGGGCAGCTAGGAGTAGTTACTAAACATTGAAAATTCACCAACAAAGCAGACACAGACACACATTTAATTAACATAATTTTACTACCCTAACATTGTACTTTTACACTATACAACGTTGTTTAAGTGAGTATAGTGACCCTTTAAGGCTGGAACACACTGGGTTAGGATTGATATTCCACATGACAGTCCTGCAGATCACTATACCAATCAACAGTCTTTTGCCCATTAATTAATATACCCCAACTGATCTCGTGGTCCATTGAAGACCACAGGATCACCTATGATTTACCAACATATTCTGATAACCTTGACTAAACAATTTGGTTTAAAGGAGAGAAAAGTCAGAATGCAAATTACACTGATATTTTGGCACTAATAGCCTTAATAGTTAGCACTGGCACCTTGATATCTCCTGGGTTTAAAACCAATCAATTTCATATTCAAAGAGGTTTGATGTACTCTCCATTTTTCCCTCCGTTTCATCTTGGTACTTAGTTTTCTACAACATCATAAAGAAATACTGATAAGCTATGTCTGAAAACTAGAATGAACCAGAATGTACTACCTTTTACATTATTGGACTTTGGGATTACATATTGGTATTTTTATAGTATTTCCTAATTATAATTTTAATATACCGTATTTAATTATATTTAAGTATTTGCATCTAGTAAAGATTACTGTTGGTTTCTGTATATTGAAAACAAAATATCTTTAGATATCTTCAAAAATACAGTCTCCCTACACATACTGTACCTTTTTTCGTACTGCACTCTTGCTCACACTGTACCCTCACTCACAGGGGATGAACCCAATGCAGCAGATAATCAAATGTCTTAAGTCGGCTCAACCATGTTGGGGGGGTAACACCAATCCTCTAACTTGATAATCACGAAAAATAGTTTCACACGGGAACCAAAGAACAGTGTTTCAGTGATATTTATTAGAAATGTGTGCTACATCACTGAAGCCCTGTACCCTTACTCATACTGTATCTTTGCCCATACTGTACCCTTACTCATTTTAAAAACCCTCACCTCCAAAAACCTTAAATGAAGCTTAAATACTTACTGTAAGGTCACTTCTGATTGCAAAGTTCTCGGGTTTGACGTCACAGAGGTGCAGTGTATGAGAGAAATCATTGTCAAATTGATGGACCATATCTAAGAAGCTGACAGCAATATCTAAGAGCGCTGCAATTCTTTTTTCCCCAATGTTACATTGACCAAAAACTTCCTCTAAAGAGAATAAGTTTTGTTTCCAAGCATGTCCAGCAGTAAGAAATTCCACAGCATAGAAATTGCCACAAGTTCCAATGACACGTAAAACATGTTTGCTAAAATCTTGTAGCAAATTAAACAATAGGTATTCTTCTTGCTGGAATAAAGACCACATACTGACAAGTTCTGCTTTCCAATTGTGACCTTTCTTCTTTTCAGTCCAGGCAGGCATCATTGTTTTATTTGGTAAATCCAGACCTAAAACATTTTTTACTTCCACTGCCACCATAAGAAGAAGTTCAGCATCGGAAAGAGTTTGCATTTCCAAACCATCCAGAAAAATAGGGCCTTCAGATTTTGAAAGGGCTTCATTTGTGGATTTCAGGATTATAGATTGTCCTTGCCAGTCAGCTTGCATAACTTTCTTTCCTTGGTTATAATAAAGGCAATGTTTATACACCAATTTGTGGGTTACACACATGTCTTCACAAAGGTTCCCTGTGATCACTCCATCTTTGTAGTCATAACACTGTAGAATCAAAATGAGAAATTAATTGAATTAATTGAAAATATCAATGAGAATCTAGAAATGATTTCCAACAATCACATGCTGTATCGGGAGAAAATAACCGCTATATACAGATTATATATTTATGGTCTTTGGTTTCCATATTAACTTCTTTGTCAGACTACATAGTGCATTTTGGTATCTTTAGGCAGTGAAAAGACTGTGGGGGCCCCTATTAAAAAAAAAACATTGTGTGGGGGCCTCTATTAACTAGCTATTAACAACCAATGGATTGGCTGCAACCTTAGGAGTTGGGGCCCTGGGCAATGCCTTGTTTGCCCCCACCATTAAACCATCTTTGTCAGTAAGGTTAAAATGACATACATAATCCATATTTGTTACCATACTGCAGGGGAGGTCTGGCCCATTAGGCTGAGGGGCAAAATCTCCAATGAAAAATTTGGGCTGCCACAGAAGCTAGTAGTAAGTCACATGCTTGAAATGCACAGTGCACGTCTCTAGCTCTAACATGGGCAAGGAACAGTAAACTCATCCTTCAGATCGTTTACCAGTCAGCCCTCCAGTTCATTAGCAGTGTTAGTCAGCCCTCCAGTTTATTAGCCAGTGTCATCAGCCCTCCATTTCATTAGCCAGTGTCGTTAGCCCTTTAGATTGTTAGCCAATGTGAGTCAGCCCTCCAGTCAGTGGCATACCTACCTCCACCCCCCTCACGACTGTGGGGGGCCCCGGATGGTAGAAGGGCCCGCCACAAGCCCAAGATCTATGCAGTAGATCAGTATACTGTACTGATACACGAAATCAGCTAAATGGTTGGTCGTGGCTTAGGAGATCTTGGCAGGCTTGTGCAGGATACTGATCTACTGCATAGATCTTGGGCTTGTGGTGGGCCCTTCTACCGTCCCCCCCCCCCCCCACACACACACACACACAGTTGATGGTGAAAGGACCACTTGGTTGTATTTGCTTCCCAGGCCAAAAGGTCCAAGTCCTCCCCTGCCATACTGCAAGCACCCATTGCACAAAATAAAGCCCATTATTCTATAGCTAATTTGGTAAACTATTCTCTATGGTTTCCAAAAACCTGTAATAACAAATGCCAAAACTGTAAACCTGAAAATAATCCATAAAATAAATACTTCACTGAGGCCTTTAAAGCCCGATGCAGCAAGTTGTACTGTGTAGCCCAGCATTTCTAAACCAGGAGAGGACCCTTGGGTGTGAGAGATATCAACAGGATCTGTGGAATCTATTATATTTATATTATGTGTTTTAAAAAATTAATGATTAAATAAAAAAAGAGTAAAAAGAATCCCCACAAAGGTAAAAAAGTTGAGAACCATTGGCATAGCCAGTCACATCCTATGAGATACTGCATTGTGCACGGGACACAAATATTTGCTGTCAGTTCTTATGATACATGATGATAAAGGCCCAATCAACACTTAAGACTAGTTCCAATGGTTTATTATGCTAATGGGACCGTTTTAGTCTGTAGATCTGCACTATTTTCCCTATAGTTTCATGAAGCAAAACCGCAGTTTAGATATAATTAAATCCAGAATTCATACATTTGTAAACGAAGAAGAGAAATGTACAGAATCGTGTCTCATCTGGGGGTATTTGGCACAAACCCAGAGACACAGCTGGAGCCCACAGGAGACAAATGGTGAATTATTAACCTTATGTACAATAGATCAGACTCTGCATTTAATTAATGAATTTGTTCTGTTGTTCATTGCCGAATAAAAATTGAAACCAACAAATGAAAATCTTTGCTTTAGGACTCTGCCACTGTATGTGAAAAAGGGGAAAATGCCTTTATGTATATTATGTTTATGTGCTTAGGGCTTTTCGGGGCAAGGCCTGATGTGAATGTATACATGTAATTGTAAAGCTCTATGGAAGATGTTGGTGCTATATAAATCCACAATAAAAATAATAATATGAATAACACAAAACTTTAATACTGTACTATTAAATCTTACACAAAAATGTATGAGTGTGTTTTAAATAAATGAAAAGGAAGTAACCAATAACTGAGTGGAAGCAGAAGTCATGCAGTGCTACAGAAAAACACCATACTGATATCTTGGTAGATTAGCACAGCAATAGTATCATGCAGGGAAAAGAAATTTGCAGGTGTTTATCAGAGTCAAAAGACTCAAAATCAAAGAAAGATGTAGAAAAACAGACTGGAGGCTTATTCCACTGATCCTAGTGACTGAGAGAAGTTGGTGTTTGTACTGATAGCCATCCTCCTCCTTGGTGTTCTTTAACTCTGCTCAGTCTCATTAGATGTGATGCGGGTGTCCACATCCGACTGGGCATGTTTATTTGCTCTCTGTTTTTCCAAAACACATGATCACTATTTGGAGCCAATCTCATGCATATAAATATCCATTTATGGAAATGAGAAACCGAGTGCACAGGAAAGCACATGTGACCATATGCGTACCACCCTAAAGAAGAGAATTGTTAAAATATATCTAGTATTGTGATACTATTACAATGGAACAATACAATTTTAAGAATTTCAAAACTAATAGAATTTAAAAGTTACTGATTCCCTCACCGTGAGGAACCCACTAAGTGCAAACCTTATTCAAAATTTCCTCTAAATCCACTGTTTGGGGGAAACCACAAAACAACTTTTGGAAATTTTTCCCACCTGTTTAACACTAGATTCTCATTCACTAAAATAAACGATTGTTTTATTTCTCCTTTAACATGCTTTCCTACTAAAAACTACTACATTACAAACATAACTTAAAGGGTAACCCCCAAAAAACTTCTCATAGTTCAAGTATCACCCCCTAAAACCTCAGTTTTGTTCTACTCTTACCTTCACCTGACGCTCCCACTCAGGAATTAGAACTTACACAACCGCAATCCCTTGCTGGTCTCCTCTCTTCTTCTTAGCCAACTCGCAACCGGAGAAGGGATATCTTTTTGGGAAGGATTTTCAATGTTACAATTAGTTAATTGCATCCATAGGTGTACATACAGTGTGTGAATGGATGTGTCTTTGTGTAAAGTTGGTAAATTTAGATGCTTGAAAGGAGTTATGAGAACAGGTGTATTGTGGGTTGCTGAAATGCCACAGGTGTGTGGATTCGAAAGTAAAATGAAAAGAGCCTGCACATAAGATTCCTCCCCGGTGTTTTTGGCAGCTTCCCCTTCGAATGGCAGTGAAATGCGTTGAGATACCTGCACTGTATTACACTATTAATGCACAATTCTATGCACTATATACATCACAGGGTTGGATGTATGTTTTGGCCTTGTAGTTTACCTCTGCACCTTTTTCTTTGTTTGTTTTTTATCCTTATTATTAATAAAACTATTTTAGACTCATTTTAACCAGATGTGATGGTGTTTTTATGGTGTAAAGGTATTTGTATCCTTTTAATATATGGTTTGTATTGGTATTTTAAGCTGGTAATAGATTTTCAATTCACATATCTTCCCATTTTTTTATGCAAAAAACACTGAGGAGTAATCTTTTGCGCAGCCACTATACAATTTCCCTTTTGATTTTGAAATTTGCATTGAAGTGTTTTGCTTATTGGACAACTGTCTTTTTCTTAACCCAAAATAATTATGCAACTATGTAACTCCGTGGTAAGGGGAAGAAATTATTAATGTTTATTTCTGCTATAAAGGAACTGAGCACTGGTTTGACAGCGAAACATGATAAAACATAACTCTATTTCCCTTAGGCTTATTCTGCTCACCTTCCTTTTTTTCTCTGTCAGTGTGATCTATAACCAGGTGGATTCCTTTTTCTCTTTGTAGCTTATTTTTTATTACTTATTTCCCAATCTTTTTTTGTTTGTTTCAAACAAATTATTCTTTAACAATGCTAATAATAGATCTAATCTGTAACTGTACAGTGTGTGTTAAATATATGAATTCCATATTGCACCTACGCAAACCGTAACAATATAAATGATCTAACTGCTAAAAGTGGTTTTGGAACTGTATTTTATTACAGTAGATAGGCTCTTCTGAGGAACCTGCATATAGAGGATTAACAGTTTTTTTATATCCACCCATGTTAACATCAGAAATCCCTGGAAGCCTATAGGTGAGCGCTGTCATTCAGTGTGAAGTAGGTTAATTAGTTATGTTGTAAAAAGTTCTGCAGCTCAATAAGCAAAAAAAAAATAATGCTAATTACCTCAGAGTGATATTAAAGGAGAACTAAAATCAAAGTAAAATGTTTTTACAGGTGATTACATACCTTTTGATATTTTAAAATTCTGATGCTTACTTAGAAATTGCAACATGTTTTGTTGCCAATTCTGTTATAACATCCCAGGTCCTTTATAGGTGGTGATGTTATCCCCATCCCCTGAGGCACAACTATGAAAAGTTTCTTTATTGCAGATATTTCAAATATATATTTAAGTTCAGATCCCTATAAGGTGTGCAATCACCAATAAGCAACCACAAGCCCTATAGATGCTGTAAAACTACAATTCTCTTCAGTTCCCTAAAAGTACTCTGCTTCAGCAGATGCAGTTCCCTAAAAGTACTCTGCTTCAGCAGATGCAGTTCCCTAAAAGTACTCTGCTTCAGCAGATGCAGTTCCCTAAAAGTACTCTGCTTCAGCAGATGCAGTTCCATAAAAGTACTCTGCTTCAGCAGATGGCAGCCAGGGAAACATGAGAGTTGTAGTTTTCAAACACATGGAGGGCTACGAATTGTTGATCATTGGACTATGCCAGAAAGTAGTATAGACCTTCTGGGGTATATACATAATGCATGGAGATCTTGGTAATTCCTGTTTATTTTCTTTAACTATGAACAAGGAATTTTCTCACCTCTCCGCTAAAACCAGCTTATACACAATGAAAGCTTATGCCAAGCACAGATGATAGATTTGTTTTATTTGTTCCCAGTGGGATCATCTTCTGTCCTATTGTATTGTAGAAGAAAAATGTCAATTAAGAAGCGCCTAAACATCGTCATTCGTAAGGAACTGCAAGCCGTGTGGATAATTGAACACAGACATTTTTGAACGTACACAAATCTATTTTAAGAAGATAGGATAAGTACATAGAATGATCAGCATTCCTCCTTACAATTTATTATCCTTTAAGATCTGCATACTGTATGTAGTGCAGCCAAGGGCTGGCCAGGCAAGCACAGACATACACGGTAGCTTTCTTTCAGAAAGATGTATGTTTTTAAAAACATGGGCGATGTTTAGTGCATAGCAACCACTCTGCCTGCTCCATTTATCTTTCAAAGGAAGCTGACAAGCTCAAAGCATTACAGTTCTGATGATTCTTGCATTTCTGTAGATTGTCCTTGTGCAGGCTTTCCATTCCTAATCAAAATAAAGAACCTTTTTATACACTGGCATCTTTGTTTTACAATATCCATTGACATAGACTGGAATACTTGCAGAAATCCTGAGAGACCCCCTGATTGTGACTGTGTATAAAAAAAAAGGATTTATTTATAATAGTTACTGGTACTTTCTTAGTGGGAAAGGCCCAGAGTCTGTTTGTAGTTATTTTGTCAGATTGCCTGTATGTGATAAATTTAAATTAATATTTCTGCAATGGATAATACACAGGGTTGATTTGAGACCATCACATGGCAATAATAAAATATAATACACTGCAGTGTCTCATGTATAGATTTTACCCCCCAAAATCTCCTGAGTATTGTATGGAATGCGCTGAGAAATTTTGTGGTTTTTGAATGAAAATGAATATTAGGCTAATAAATCCTGTGTCTACCACATTCCGTAAAGTGTAGGGAAAAGGAACAAGTATTATTACAGTGATATATATTTTATGAAGAATGAAAAGTGTATATTGTTAGAACATGGGAAAACGCGCACAAGCTTATTTCCACCTATAAATCTGTTAGCTATAAAAACCCAATGGTGATTAGTCATTCCACCTCTTCTAGCAAACCTATCGTCACTTAATGGTGCAACCGAAAGGCCACATGAAAAGAGCAAATCTATCGCCAGTGCTGTTCTGATCATTTTGCAATATAGTTCTGTTTGTTGACTACACATCTAGAAGTGTTTTATCACATTTTACATACAATTAAAACAATTATTCACAAATAATTATAAAAGTAAATTCTTTCTGAATTACCTAACATTTTGTGCCTTTTCCTAGAAAGCTGTGGAAACGAGAATATATTTCCCCTACAGACAACTAGAGGAGAGAATCGTTAGATGTGGAACATGTCACCTACTTATAGTAGCAAAATGTGAGTGTGAGAAGTAATCTCAGAGAAGTAGAGGAGAAGAGAGGGAAATTAGAATTAAATGATATGTGAGCATAGAGATGGCTGAAACTTCATAGTTTTGTTCTGTTTTCGGATTCCTGGATCTCGGGGAAATCCCGAAGATCCAAAAACGGAACAAATTTTCAAAGATTTTAAAAAGTATGGAGCTATTTTATAATAATTTGCTAAAATATCTTTGAACGTTCGAAAATCCTCGAAAATACGATCGGATACCACTTTCTAGTTTCTGATCGTATTTTCGAACATTCGCAGCTATTTTAGATGATTTTCAAAAACAGCCTCGAACGTTCAATTTTCAAAAATACGATCGGAAACTCGAAAGTGGTCTCCAATCGTATTTTTGAATGTTCGAAGATATTTTTAAAAATTATCAAAAATAGCTCCCTACATTCAAAAATCTTCGAAAACGTGTTCCGAAATTCGGATGATCTGTCCGGATTTGGACGCATCTTTCGGATTTCGGAACCGAGGGGTTCTGTGTCGGATCTGGGTTTGTGTCGGTCCCATCTCTAGTGAGCAGTAGAATGCTGTGGAAATGCACTGACTCAGTATTAGGAAATAAGAGATAAGTATAGGTTAAACAAATTAAGATATGAGCATTCAGAAGATGATGGTACTATATTCTGTAATTCACTGTTAGAAACAATAACTGTCACATTAAAGGTGCAATTGGCAGTACAGTGTGTGCTTAATCTTAGTACTCATCATTTTTATTAGAGATAATTAATATATGTAAAAAAAACTTGTGAGGACCCCTATGTATAGACATTTGCATACCTAATAACCTAATTCAAACTGAACATAGTGAGCAAGACAGTGGAGAGGGTGCAAGCTTATTTTGTTTTATTATCTTAATTATTTTTTAATTGTAGGGGATGCCAGTAAGAAATTATACATTTTAGCAGAAAAAGAATAAAGAACCTGCAATGCACTGGTATTTTTTCCGTATTAATTTCACAATATTCAAGCACCCATTTGTCAGGATGCAAGGAACACCCCATTGAACACAGTTGCCCCCAAAGGTGAGTGATCTGGTCTTTCCCAGAATGCTCACATTCTGGGAACAGGGAAGGGTCAGGTGATGTCACTCAAGCTACTGTAAGTAGTACATTATCTGCAATATTATTTCTCACATGCTGCAACCAGAGATGTGATCCAAAGTTAATTTTAAAGAACAGACTGCAGACTTTTATTTAACCCTTGTTTGTTCAGAGACCACATTTACCCTTTGAGCAAAGTATTATTAGGTTCTTCAATTTCTCTCTTTCTACCACAGGACATAGGATTGAGATTTTGGCTTTTATCATGTATAAGAAAGAATCTTTATTATATATGACGAGGTCTTAACCAGTCACATTCATTTTCAATGTAACTTCCTTGTGGGCTTTTTTGAACCTTGAGATCTTCAGACTGTGTTCATTTTATTCAAAAGAAAAATGTTGTTCCTCATAAGTTTAGGACTCATTCAGTCATTTAGTCATAATAATGATGTTTCTCTTTTGAGGCATTGATCACTACTGACTTAGTGCTACAGGGCTACTAACTATCACTGTGCAAAAGTACCTAAATATTTGTTTATCGGATTAATTTGGCCTTGGCTGTTTTTTGTTTAAGATTCTGCAGTGATCTATATTCTTGCAGGGCTAACTGCATATTAAATCAATTGCAGAGACTGCTTAGGTGTCTTTCGTGATACCCACAGCCACCCCAAAAAGTCACGCTAACTGGTATAACACCAGTTCATATGTTAGTATGCCTTTTACTATTTATTTTTCCTTTTTTTTACATTATAGGCTAAAATAAGTTACTAAAAGAGTCATTTTAGCAGGATAATTGTAACATACTTCCCTACTTTTTTAAAGCAATATGGAAGGTAATGGATGGACTAATGTTTGAATACAATAGCATTCTTGCAATATCGTTTTAAATTAAACTATAATACTTAATCTGGATGCTCAAAACACACATGTAGCTGAAAACAAACTTTGCCAAAAAGAGAGTATTCTCCAAGAAAAGAAAATATGGGGCCAAAATAAGGGAATTATTAAGTAATATGAAGTTTTCACTCCAGCTGCACTGAAAATAATTTTCTCCTTTCAGGACTCCATATGTCATTTTCATTTAAACAAGACATTTAGGCTAAAAAGTATCTTTACTAAATTGAAACAAACTGCTGGTTAGTATAGTATTTGAGGTTGAATAAAGACATATGTCCATCTAGTCAAACCTACTCAGCAATGCATACCCACATTTCTAACCAGTATGAAGCAGAAAGTTCTTCCAGAATATCAGTAATATCCCTGAATCAACTCCAAATGTATGTCTCAATACCAGTAACATGCAACATTCTTAATCTGCCATCACCCCGTCCAATGAAATACAATCCCATAGTTTTACCATTCTCAGTTAAAACCCCTTTACAAAACTTGTAAACCTCTTTTCTTTCAGTCTTAAGGGATGCCCACATGCCCTCTGACATGTTCTATTGGTGAACAATGCACCAGATTTTTTATTGTTTATTATAGTTTATTGTATGGCCCATTCATTTATTTATACAAAGTAATCCAATCATATCCTCACACAAGCACCTTTTCTTCTGTGTGCATAATTGTAACTTATCCAATATGCCTTCATATTTAAGATCCAAAATTCAAACTGAACCCTTTCAATTTCCAAGATATCTTTTTGTACACAGGATTCCAAATCTGCCCTGCATATTACAAAGGAAGCCTTACCAATGCTTACCAGGCTTCCAATGCTTGAATCCATACTTCTCCTTATATAAGACAATATCTTGCTGGCACTAGCTGTTGCAACTTGGCACTGCTTGCTATATTTAAGTTTGTTATCCACCAAAACTCCAAGATGATTTTCCGACAGAAATTCCCTTAACACAGAGCCATTTATAGTATAAGCAACACATGAATTTTAATGCCTTTAATGAAGTTTTGTGTAATCTGCAAACACAGATACCTTGCTGACAATACATACTTCCAAATCATTAATAATTAATTAAATGATTAAATAGAAGTGGCCCCAATAGAGAACCCTGTGGCATCCCACATTAATGAAGCTACTACTCTCTGCATCCAATCCATCAACTAATTTTCTATCCATGTACAAATGTGCCACCTAAGCCCAACAGACCTTAGTTTATACATAAGTCACCCATATGGGACTGTATCAAAAGCCCTTGCAAAATCCAAGAATACTACATCCACTGCTATGCCAGAGTCCAAATTCCTACTCACTTCCTTATAAAAGCCAAGCAAGTTTGTTTGACAAAATCTGTTCCTCATAAATACATGTTAATTACTACTTATAAGGTCAGTCCTTGAAACATACTCTAGAATATATTCCCATATTAAACTTTCCATATTGTTTCTGTGAGGAGCACCAGCACAAAGAAAACAACTTCTTCCAAGCTTCCTTGGTGCTTCAGCACTATCTTTAATACAGGAAAGCCCAGGACACTGTATACAGATACAAACTGTACATGCTGGCGCTCCTAAATGTAATTGTATTGGGCGGTAGAACTAATAAATCCTAAAAATAGCCCAAGATACTTTTAATTTTTAAAGTAAATTTTTACACTGTAGTTGTTCTTTAACTGCAGCAAGCCCCATTTTACCTCCCACATTCACCCAGGTGTTGGGTAAATGTGGGAGCTTTTCATCAGATCTTTTAGAGGTATGATTGAGCCTCTATTTAAGATATGAAACAATCTAGGGTTATCCTTTTGGTTCCATATCAGGAATTTTTGAGCGTGAGTCCTAGGAGCAATGATGGGTTTGATATTATTGCTGATAAGAGTCCAGGTCTTTTTGATAAATTATAAGATGATATCAATTTATCCCATAGTTTTAGTGTTATATTGAGGAAAAACATTTTTTTCTGTAGATTTGGGTCTTTCAGTGCTGGACTTGCCCTTTAAGCACAACCAACAATATTATTGAAAATTAAAGCATCTCCAAAACACCTTAACAGACTTTGCAACTGAATTTCTAACTATAGCACTTAGCGCCTCTTCATTAATTTGCCCTAATACCTCCCTTTGTGTACTCCCCCTGTTAATCCCATTTTCCTCTATTCTGTACAGCGGGATTGTTAGGTTTTGTTGAATGAGTGCTTTAAATTTGTCGCACAATTACATGCTTGTGTAATACTTGTCTGTACATAGCTTAGCTGGTTTATTGCTTAAAAATGTGAACAGTTTTAAAATGAGATTAACTTGCTCTAAAGGTTTTAAAACTGGCTAAGGATTGTGTTGTAGTTGTCAAAGAAAAAAAATGATGTCTTACAGTAAATGTGCAAGGGTGTCACTTCTAGTTTAGGCTGGAGGCAATATAGTATCCATGATTTATTTTTAAAAATATGTACAAACAAAAAAGAGAGTCTTAAAAGTAAATATTAAAGGGAGAGTATAGTACATAATTCATTGTTCTAAATGATTCCCTAGAATACACTTTACCATCTCAGAACATGCCAGCCCCTTTTATTTAAGCTTTCACGTGGCTTTCTATTTATTTCCCTTATAGCCAGTATCCAAAAAGCCAGTATCCAAAGGCATTCCCTCCATACCTATTCAGTTCCTAGATTAGGGAGCAGGTTAAAATGTTTCAAGGAAACACACACATAGCATTGAGATATATAAACTATCTGTAGTGTTCAGTTAGATTAACTGAATTTGAAGTTTAGTTCTAGAAGACATTTCTCTAGATATCCTACTGGCTTTCCCAATTCATAATGAGGTGCACATTTAATGTTTACATTACATTGGCATTACTTGTACAAGTCATTCTGGCTTGAAAAGGCCAGTCAGAAGACTGGTGTCAAAAAGACGTCAAGAACTTAAGTTCAAGTCTAGTTGATTTAACTTAAAGGGGAAATCTGGTCTACATACCGTGGCCTTTATTAATAAGGCTACAGTTCTACCTATAAATGACTCCAGGATCATGCTTCTAGCTGCAGTCTACCAAAAATTATCCCAAGCGTTTTTTCCTGCTAGTACTGTAAGCTGTGACATCACCAAATACATCAGCAAATACACACAAAATTCAAATTGATGCTTTGATTACATTTATAGCCTCTCGCTAAAACATTTTACCTGAATGCTTAATCCCTTAGATAAGAAAAGGGCTATATATTTTTTATCTGGGAGCATTACAGTTATGGTTCATTTAATACAACTAATATTAAGAAGAAATAAGTCATATATTATTTTAAAATACATTAGATGGCTAAGGACCTATTCTCCTTAAAGGAGAACAGAAAAATTTGTATAATCCCTGTGCCAGGTAATTTTTACGTAATTAGGTAACATAGTAACATAGTAATTAAGGTTGAATAAAGACATACGTCCATCAAGTCCAACCTATTCACCCTCTTTATATATATATATATATTTTTTTTTTTTAACCCTACCTAACAGTTGATCCAGAGGAAGGCAAAAAACCCCAGCTAAAAAGGGGGAAAAAATTCCTTCCTGACTCCAAACGGCAATTTTTATAATAAGGTAATTTTTATCCTAACTTTATACACTCAATAGTTCTCTTTTAAATATTTTGGAACATAGATCCTGTTTTAACTGGCTACCAAACAATTAGTTATTTAGTCTTTACAATATAGCATTCATTTATAATAAAGCAAAAAGGACATAGCTATATATGTTAATACAAAATTCTGCATGTAGTTGTAATTGGCACTCCTTGCAAATATACTAATATTACACTGTCATTTGACTTTTAGAGAGGCAAGAATCCAACAGTAGAATTAGGAGGTGATAAATTCACTACCATCTTATCAAGTGGCCAAATCCAGGAGATACATACAGGGAAAATCTAGCCCAAAAGGAGCATGTCCATGCATTATTTCACTTCTACAGAATAACAGTTTTAAAGTCATTTAAATAAAATCATGCACATAACAAAATAACTTCACATTGACTCTAAGCGTAAACTGAATTGATATTTCCCATTACACAGCTTAAGTTATAATTTTAGTGCTTTACCGGTTTTGTTTTGTGGTAATTAATGTTGTCAAATACCCACAGAATGATCATAAAACTATTTAGTGTTTCTATTTTCTACTTTCTATTTTTGCCCTGAAGCAGAAATCACCCAGCCAAGCAGGACATAAGTTTGTCTCCGCATGCAGTATAGCATTATAGAGTCTAGTGTACTAATTAAAGAAAATCTTTGTGTAGGAATCAATTACAATCACTACATAATTTTATTCAGCTGTTTCTAAGATGTACAGTAGGTCAGGAAAATATATTGTACCCTAAAGATTTCATTCTATTTCTGGTGTATGCACCATATGCCAAATACTTAATAAACATGGCTTAAAACGTGGCAAAGGAAAATGAAAAGCAGAAAAAATAAAATAAAAACAACTATTTTATTGTGCTGCCACAATCCGGCCACAAATAAACACATTATTTGCATTTTGTAGCCTTTTTGTGAAGAGAAATGATTGAAAATAAATCTAACACTTAAAGGCTTCAAAGATATGTGAGGTAGCAGGCCCATTTGGCATATATTAGGATAATAGTCTAAGGAGCATATTTATAAAGGTTCGTTAAACTTTTCGCCTTTTTTAACGCAGCGTTTTCGCCTAATTTGGCCTTTTCGCTATTTATAAAGCAGTGATAACCAGTGGCGAAAGGTCATTACCGCTACATTTCACTTTTCGCCATATATCGATGCGGTAACCGCTCAAGCATATTTATAAAATGGTGAAAAGTGTATTTTTGCGTTAAGTTCAGCCATTCCAATTCGCCAAGTCTGAGGTGGCGAAAACGCATAAGTGGCCATTTATTTAGCCTGCCAATGGGTCCATGGAAGGTGTCAGTACATTGTGGAGTGTTTCTCAATACTAATAAGTACTCAGGGGGTGTTAGACAATTTCCAGCATTTACTGTAATACGATCTGAGATTTCCCTTTTATAAGAATTTTTTTTTGAATGTTCCGATTTTATTTATTTACCAATAAAATCAAATGGGGGTCTGAGGGACATATTTATAAAGGGCATTATTTTCCCCCCCCCCCCAGCCTTTACCATAATTTTTTAAACTTTCATCTTTTCCTTTCATCAGTTATTAAAAAGGCGAATTTTCATCAAAAGCGAAAATTATCTAACAAAAAGTAGCACTATTAATACTGAAAAAGCTCAGCACATATGATGGTAAATAGGTAATACTCCCTGGTGGTTTTTCAAAGTAGTATTAAATTGGTTAATACACACTGAACACCTATCTTTGTTATTTAAAATAAAAATTTGGTGTTTTTTTCAGCCAAAGCCAACTTTATACTAAAAAGTATAAAACTCAATTTTCTCTATTTTATTAATAGGATATGATAAATAGTGTAAAACTCAAAAGGCGATTTTTCTCTATTTTATTAATAGGACACATTTTTTAGCATTGCTTATTTTTAGCAAACTACAGCTAATTACCAAACCAGTTCCATTAATATGGGAACATACCATAGTGCTGTGTAAGAAATAGTCATGTTAATGGAACATTCCAGTAAGTAATGATGTTTGGCGAAAATTCTGGTAAAACTGCAAAAAATGCAACAAAAGGGAGAAAAGGGGCAAAAAGGCGATTTATAAATAGCTGTAAATAAAAAAGTGACAAAGATAACTCTGAAATTTCACTAGAGAGCAATCTCTCTTTTTATAGTGATACCACACTTAACGCAATGAATAAGGCGAAAACTAACGCCACACATCGCCTCAGCGATACTTTTCCGCAAAGGCGAAAGCGAAAATGAGCGGTTTTATAAATAAGGCGAAAATAGAGCTATATGTCATTGCGATGTCCTTTTCGCAGCCGTTTTTCCCGGCATTTTTGCAAAAATCACGTTTTCTGCGATTTAATTATAAATGGACGGTTAACGAAGCGGTAACTTTTTGCGGCTATGTGAACAGTTACCGCCACTTCTATTTATAAAGCGGCGGTAACTGTTATGCACCGCTAATCTCGGCCATATTACTTCGCCACCTTGAAGGTGGCGAAACCGGCCGAGATTTCCACCTCAGGTGGGAGGCACAACAACTATAATCATTATCACACTATATAGTGTGAAATGCCTATAACGCTCGCACACAAGTTCACACGCACGCTCACAATAACGTGAGTACTGTATATTACAAAGTTTAAAAAGTAAAATTTGCGTATCGCTCTTGACCGCTCTTGTACAATGTCTATAGTATAGATAACTATAAAATATAACTCACTATTAGCACTATACACGCTATATTTTTGTTTTGTGATAAGGCAGATATTATTGCATGATACTATGACATTTTTATGATTTTTGTATCCATTTGTTCTGATGAATTTATACGGGAATAAATTTATAAATATGGACCTATCTTCTCCCACAAACTGTCAACAAAATAATAAACCAATAGGCAATCCATTGGTTCATTCTATAATTAATGTTATCAATCTGTCTTTTAATACTCGCCCTTACCCTTGGGTCTCAACTGTCAACCAGGGGTTCTGTTAAAGAGGGATCATTGTTGAAGAACCTGAGGTCCTATAAAGAACCCAGACTATCCTGCCATAATTCAATCTTAATAGATTGTATTACTGCAGAACACAGGTTCATGAATTTGATGGGGTATGACCTCCACAGAGCATACATTAGAAATACAGCCTTCTTACAACAAAATGTACTTAAAGGGTAACTGTGGTCTCAAATTCTTTCAAACTAGTAAGAATGATATAAAAAGCCTTCCATCACGCCTTCAAAATAAAATCTAAATCCCATTTGTCTGAAGCTATTGCTGGAAAGGTTCAGCAATATTACTTTCTGCTTGAACACTTCCTGTTTTCAGCCATGTGACCAGCTTGGAGTCATGTGACCAGAACATGCCTGCATCCTTCTCAACTGTCACTTTTTTCCCCAGGTACTTCCTGATTTCCCCAGCATTAAGTCTTAACTGAGCATGCTTTTCCGCCGGGGCGGACGGGAGGCAGAGGTCAGGTGATGTCACTCAACCTACTGGAAGCAGGAAGTTTGAATATTCACCCCAATGTAATGTCTCACAGGCTCCAGCCAGTGATGTGATGTCGGCTCATTTTAAAGAAAATACTGCAGGCTTTCATTTAACCCTAACTTGTTTTTAGACCACAGTTTCCCTTTAACTGCATTGCTTAAAAAATGTAATAAAAGATTAACAAACTCACTCCCAGCATTCTCTGAGAAATGGGCATGCAAATATATTGTTTTCTGTCCCCCTATCATAAATAGATATGACTTTCTGCCTAGCAAACAGCGGCTCTCCATTTTTCTATTGGTAGGGGATTGGTGAGAGCGTGATAGTTAAATACAGGAACTTTGTTGCACTTCCTTTCAGTTTTAAACCCATTAGAGATGTTCGAACTTCGCAAAATCCGGTCCGCTCGAGGATCCGCGAATTTTCGAAAAAATTAGGAGATTTTTCGAAAATTTTCGAAATTACGTGTTTTCACGTATTTTCGAAAATTTTAGAAAATACGAAAAAACTAGTATTTTCGAAAATACGAATTTTCGAAAATACGAGTAATCCTCGTAATTTCGAAAATTTTCGAAAATACGTATTTATGGAAATAAGAGAAATTCTTGTATTTTCGAAAATTTTCGAAATTACGAGTTTTCTCGTAATGGGGTAAATGTACATAAAGTACAAGTTAGCATCTAGATTAAAGGAGAACTAAACCCAAATTTTTACACTCCAGAATCTGAACAAATAACCTCTAAAAACACCAATAAACTGTAAAATAGCAATACAGTAAATCGCATTACATTAAATGTTACCACTTGTATGAACTGTATGAAATAACTGTGTGTATGTACAGTGAATAGCCACACCACTGATCTCAGTCACATGCTCCCTTGCCTATTCTGTCCTGTAAAAGGATTGGCTATAGGCTACTGGTGGGTGTGACCAACTGTACCAAGAGTAACAAGTTCCTGCATTATCTTAGGACTGAGCATGTGTAAAGAACATAATGGTCAGTGACCACAAAGTGCGATACTGGAACAGTGGGAAATAACACACAAACCTCATGTGAGAAAGTTACAAGTTAATAAATGGAACTTTTGTGATTATATTCTATCTGAGTGTGCTTCCCTATGAATTAAAATAGAATTGATACTTACCTGACGTGGCACAGGCTACAGGGAGTGCACCTCATAACCTACCTGGCGGGATTCCACTGAACAATTGACTATTGGACATTTGTCAACAACCATATTTAAATGAGAGGTGAGACACTGATTACTGTTTTAGCAAACTTGGTTTCGGGTCTATGCACTTTCTTGGTTGTTATTAGCCAATATTTCATAAGGTTCTCCCTTTCCAGGTCTTCTACCAATGACCCTTAGCTATAGCACAAGCAAAGATTGATGCAAGGGGCACACTTCAAGTATAAGTGAATATTTATTTAAAACATATCTACATACAACGTTTCTGGGATCACCTTGTCTCTTTCATCAAATACCTGATGAAAGGGACAAGGTGATCCCTGAAATGTCGTATGTAGATGTGATTTAAATTAATATTCACTTATACTTTAAGTGTGCCCCTTGCATCAATCTTTTGCTTGTGTTACTGTTTTTATAACAAGATCTGCCTCCTAATTAAATTTTGTTCTGATGCTTAGTTGTCCTTTAATATAAGATAAAGCAGGCATTATCCATCCATATTTGTTGTATAACACTATCACTTTATTCTGTTTTGGTTACCTATTTGTTCTGATGAATTTATAGATGTTATTAATAATAACATTCTATAGAGTGTTACATTTCAGTCCAAACACCACAGTGAAATATAACTGGTGTGCAGAGCTTAACTGTATTATCTCCCTCTCACTTCCATCCAATAGAAACCATGCTATGCCATGTTTCAATCTTGTAAGATTCCATCAGTGCAAGACACAGGATTATAGCTTCTATGGGGTAGGACTTGGGAGCATAATATACCAGAAAGCTATATAGGTGAGCACTGGCATAACTACAGCCCCTGCCAACCCCGCAATCGTGGGGGTCTTGAATGGTAATAGGGCCTGCCACAAGTCCACTCTGCTGCAATGAGCTGTTTTTAAACAGCTGATTGTGGGTATGAATGAAACATGCGTAATCAGCTGTTTAAAAACAGCTGATCGGAGAGGGGGTGGGTCAGGGGCCTAGCCTCCAATCTCACGGGGGGGGGGACCCGGGCTCCTGCAGTTCCGCCCCTGTAGGTGAGATGGGCTTAAAGGAGTTAGGGCTAGGCCACACTGATACGCTTTTAAGCATGATCTGATAGCGCTTTCAAAAGCGCACACTAGTGTTCCCCAATTGATTTGGCAACACTATTGTATGACTGTGAGCTGCATATGGCATAATCCCTTCTTCTACAACCTGAGAACCCTCCCTCCAGTGAATAAATGGGAGGAGAAAGGTATCTCTCTGTTTTCACATGTAATTCAAAATAAAAAAAACTACGCTCATTTATAGAGCTTAAAAATAAGTTTTCTCTACCAAACTCATTTTGGTTCTGCTACATAATATACAACTATAATATGCCTGTGTAACAGAATTACAGGGAGACACAATACCAGTAAACTCTTACCCCATAATCACACTACTTAAATCTGGAGAAGAAAAACGTTTAATATCCAAATGATATAATTGTCTGATTAACTCCTAACTATTGAAAGGAACATCCAATATTCTGGCAGAAACTAATCCCCTCGCTTAAAAATGGAAGACTGGCAAGATTTAGCTGAAACCCACCTATTAGTCTCCCCATATGCAATTTTATATTCTTCATCAAGCATATCTTTCTCCACAAAGGCTCTCTCGAATGTCCCCAAATCACTCCCCAGAATGTCCTAAATGTCACTAATCCCCAGCAGATTTCTGGCAAATATTATGAGAGATATGATAGGATTTCAGAAATCCTACCATACCCCGTACCACTGGAACCTAAACCCTGTATATTGGGAATCCCAGAAGTTGATATATGAAGTACAATTGAGCTGTGCTTACTCCAAGAAACACTATTCTATGCCAGAAGAGCCATAGTACTGTCCTGGATGGCCCCTACACTGCCTACCCTCTTTGGTTGGAAAAACATGATAATGAATATGCTCCCCATGCTCAGAGTGATCTATATAAATCGCCTCCAAATTTGAAAAATAGGGTCTACCTCGTGCAAAAATATTAACCCGCTGTAACCACTAACCTTTAGAAACAACTACTCATTTAGGTCTTCAGGAACAAGATATACTTTATACTTATAACTCTTAATTATAATATGATAATTATAATCATACTGCACAAGACCTTTCCACTAATACCTCCATGGTTGGGACCCACAATTGCACCATACAGCGTAACTTATACAAAGCTCCTATATTATCCTCCAGTATTTCTCTATGGTACAATATTAAGGTGAATTGTACCCCCTTTTTCCGATCCAAGTTATCCCCTACCCTTCCCTTCCTTTTTACTTTTTCTCTTCCATCCCATAACAGAAAAAACCCATACCTTCAAGCAGATATACAATATTGGCAATGAGTATGGTTAATTCATCTGAACGGAATGATACTTTTATTGTATGTATAACCTATAATACATACCTTGTTGCTATATTTCTGATATATTGTATACATGTGCAAATTCTATAACTTGGAAACTTTAAATACCACATACAACTTGCTTATATTAGACAAATACCTTAGTATCCAACGGGAGTTATACTAGCAAAGTGTATGGTAGGCATAATAAATAAATGACTGAATAAATGTTCATTAATAATCTGCACTGAATAGTTCAGAGCGTTTTCAATATCTACGGTAAATGTTTTTAAAACTGTACAACTACTTAAAATAATAATTTTTGTAGGTATGAAGTTAGAAAGTGTCTATGGAAGGTCTACACTAGATTTACAACCTTTCAAATCCACGATTACTTAAAACAGAAACCTAAGATGACATTTTACATTTCCCAAAGGGTGATAAAAATTAGCCCTGCTCTTGTAAATATAATTTTATTCCTTTAGTTATAATGAAAACCAGGTCTTGGTCAAGTTAAACCTGTAAGTTAAATATAAAAAAATATATATTGAATGCTTTTATAAATAAGTGATCCCTTACCTTCCACAAAGATGCACCTAAATATGCTTGTAAGACCTGGTCCCTTGCCGCCTGGGTGCCACCTCCTGGTGCTGTTGCGAGCTCATTTCAAAGAAAGCACAGCAGCAATGTGACGCATCCTGGTCGCAGTTGTCAGCTATTGGATATGACATCACTGGTTCACCTTTGACTAAGGGCCACGGGCAGAAAGCAGAGAGGGGTAGCCACTGGCAGAATTACTTCCCAGGAGGCTCGGGAGGTAAAAGGGGCCCGGTAAGATGTTTTTAAACAACTGATCACACATTTGAAATAAACGTGCACACGATCAGCTGTTTAAAAGACTGGAACCAAACCGGAAGTTCGGTTCTGTTCTTTTAAACAGCTGATCACACATTTGTTTACTTTAGCGATTTAGTGATTAGCTGTTTTAAAAAACCGTGGGCCATTTGCATGCTGGCGAGGGGGTGCGTCAAGGACCCAGCCTCCAATCTCGCCCCTGGGGAAGCGCAGCAGAGCGGCAAGGGACCGGGTCTTGTAAGAATGTTTTGGTGCATCTTTGGGGAAGGTAAAAAATAATGTTACTTTGGTTTGGGGGGATGGGTACTGCAACTATATGTAAATTTTAATTTAATATATAACTATAGCATATAACATTCTTTTTTACATGTTAAGTATTAAAGAGACAGAGAAAGAAAAAACATAAAATCTAGAGTGAAGTGGGTTGCACTAATAGGAATGTGCTATCTTTTTTCCAGTTTATTCTAAACATTTTAAATCTTGGGATAAACCCCTCCATTTCATGTTAGATCTTAGGAGCCACATACACTGGGACACAACCAGTTATTCTATTTAAAGCCAAACAAATCTACCAAGCCACTTCTACAAGTAGATTATCCTGATACTGTATAAACTACAGGCAATTTTATTATCTACAGTAAATCAAACAGAAAAATTGGTACAAAGGTTAGAAATAAAAGGGGGGGTTTTGGCAATGTTTTTTTTTAAATGTGCAGCAGGCATTGTATTTTCCTATTTAAGACTGGGGCTAGTCATTTTAATATTTTGCACTTGTCATTGCTGCTTATTGCAGAAATGATCATTCAATATCTCCCACTATTATTAAGGAAACGAGCATGTGACAAGTATGTTCCCACAGCCTGCTACATTCCAACAACTAGACTATCAAAAATAGAATTTCCTTTGTAATGTGCGATCAGCCTTTTTAAAATATTGTCCCTTTTAGCAGGGTTTATCCTTCTTAAGATGAAAGTTTAACTACTACCGTTTCTTTTACATACCAGTCCAGCGAGGATCCTCTTACTTTCTTCATCAGTGCAGTGATCAGAGAACACATTCCTGTGTACAAACAGAAAAGTATTCAGAAAAACCCAGCAGGAAAGCCAGAAAAGCAGAAACAGAACAGTGTTCTTCCATAAGATTCTTATCCTCGGCCATTTGAGAGTACGGATTCTCATGGTAAGTTTAGTGGAAGCATCACATCTTGAAAGAATTTCCAACAATGATTCTTTGCTTGTGAAAATCGCCGCGCTGCTTCTGTTGCTGTGAGGCTTAAAGGCTTTTCCAAACAAGAAGATGTATTATGTGCCAAGCACCTATACACAATCCTGCTGTTCTGTCATCAGCTCTCTGGCAGGTGGACAGCGTGTTACTTTATGCAGCATCCCCACTGGTCTCAGTAGCCCCCGAGGATACGAGTTCAGACTCGCTGCTTTCTGCAAGTAAACCTAGATATATCGAGCACACTCTTTGCTCTGAATGTGCTGGTGCTTTTAGGGAAAAAACTAAGGCTCCTTTTGAATTTAAATCCCACAGTTCCGCCTCCTTTTGTCTGCTGTCTCCTGTGTCAAACAGCATTCCTACTTAACAAGCAGCTATTTTGCATGGTTCACACACCAGAATAAAAAGGGTTTTCAGTCTTTATACAGAACTGGCTTGCTGAATCTTTTCTGAGGAGGTGTCCATCTCTAAAACGTTTAAAGAGACGTCAACAAGATTGATAGGTCGTGCAATGAATTCTTCTCTGCTACTGCCCACAATGCTGTCATTATAATATTTTTCAATCCTGTCCTGCAAAGAATCATTAATCTAGCCCCTAGATAACTGAAAGCATGCTTTCCTTTTATATGAAAGCATGATGCAGAGAAGGAATGTTTCAAATATTTTACTGACATAAATGCCAAGTTTTTGATCAAGCATGGAGTCTGATTAACACTGACTGGAAACCATACACAACAGAATAAAAAATATGTAAAAAAAAAATGACATCATTTTGCAAATGAGAAGTTTTTCAGGGCAGTAAATCGGTTGTTCTTTGTTGTATAGGCAGAACTGTAACCAATTTAAATACTTCCAGTGTTCCCTCTAAGCTGTGCGCTTGTGCGCGCGCACACATCTCTGCATTCCTGCGCACACAGGATAAAGTGGTGAGCACACAAAAATCTTCTGGAATGTAAGTGCTGTGGTATGGAGCGCACAAAATGTACTTTTGCATGCGCACAGAATATATATTTCTGCGCACACAGCGAATTTGAGCTTAGAGGGAACATTGCTTCCAGTCTGTGAGTACTTCCTGTGGTTGCTGTGTTGCTTGAAAGAGTCACTTGATTGTTGAACAACAACCACTGAACCAAACACTGCAACTGCATGTTGAAGCTAAGAAACAAAGGCTACATTAAAGGCACTAGGCCACCTAGACTGTGGCCTAGTGCAGCTCGGCCGCTAGGTGGGCAGCATAAAAATTTAAGGCAGCCACCCCCCTACGTCTTAAAGCTACTTAAAGCAAGGAGTCTGCAAAATGTACTTTGGCTCTTTTTTCTTCAAACTCTCCTCTTTCTCTGCATACTGGTTAGTCATATTGAGTTAATATTGCTAAATGCAAGCTTGCTATTGATGTGCTTAATTCTAATGTGCTCCCTCATGCTGCATACCTATCCCACCTTTTTCTATTTCCGTGGACAACACCCCCATTTTCCCTATTCAGTCGGCACGTTGTTAAGGGGTTATTATTGATTCTGCTCTCTCCTTTTCCAATCACATGTTGCTAAAACCTGTCGCTTTTTTCTTCGTAACATTGCGAAAATCCGTAGATTCCTTTCTCTTCTGACTACTGCTATGCTTATCCATGCTCTCATCTTATCATGCCTAGACTATTGCAACCTTTTGCTTTCAGGCCTTCCTGCTTCCCATCTTTCTCCGTTTTCTCTTCTATACTTAAAGGGCATCTATAGTGGGAAATTGATCTTTTTTTTCTTTCTTTCCATGTGTTCTATAATTCCCCACAACCCCCAGAGTGTCTTCACTTTTTAAGATTCCCTCACTGTCATGAGATACACCAGTTAGAAGAATATGTGATTGCATTCCTCTACTCCTATACTTGGACTGTCAATCAAATCCCTGTGATGTTATCCCCCCTCCCTGCTCTGTAATAAACATAGAGATAAGAGCATTAGCAGGGGGATAGAGGTAGCTTTGATGGTAGATATAAGGCTGCACTTGACCCCCCTTCTTAATAGCTTTCACTGATTAATGATGGGTCACAAAGTGAGAGATCGTAAACTGTACTGTTCTCCTTCTTCTTCCGTGTCTCCAGGACAGCTTGCTTTCTATTGGCCACTGTGCGTGGGTGTGTTTTTCAGGATGTTGAACGTTTAACTCCTACTGCACATGATAAGCTTGCCGGTTAGCCAGAGTTGAGACATGGAGGAGGTAACAGAGGGGAGGGGGAAGGGGGGAGTGCTGCACAGAGATCTGACACCATGGTTAAACAAAGTCACTGACAGAGATAGGATTAAGGCAGCACAGAGTACATGAATTTAACTTTGCAAAGGGGCAATGTGTTTTTTTCACAATTGATGCCCTTTAACTCTGCCACACGCATTATCTCGCTCTCTAACAATCAGGAAATTAAATCTCCTCTGTGCCGCACATCTACCTGGCTTACCATTAAACAACGCATTATCTTCAAAATCCTTCTCTTAACATTTAAATCCCTTCGCTCTGCTGCTCCTTCTTATATTTCCTCTATAGTGTCCCCATATGTCCCTGTCTGTACCCTCCACTCTTGGAGGGGCTTGGACCTTTTTCCTCGTGTTACATGTTTCAAGCACTTTCATGATGCTCATACTTACTTATATATTTATGTATTTATTTACTGTCCCCCTTGTACGACTTTTTGTATTCTACATTGTACAGCGCTGCATCCCCTAGTGGCGATATAAATAAACATATAAATACATACACATAAAGGACCTCTGTCCCAGCACCAAATTAAGCCTGTGTTCCTCTTTTGTCTATACACACACACATTTTTATCTTGCTTCTTCCAATCCATATTCCTAATTAAGTTCTGCTTTTTCCATTCCACCAATTTTCAACCCTGGCCCAATGATCTCTTTAGATAGATTACTGATCAAAAATCTGATTGGTTTTATGTCTGATGGGGTTAATACAGTACGTCAATATTTTGGCAAGACCACATGATTGGCCAAAATTTTCCAACACGTCGGGGTCTGACTTCTTTACAGTTTTATATGAGCCTTTAGTTCTTATTGTTAATTATATTGTTTGTAAATTCTTGTTATATTATTAGGGCATGAAGATATGTATGTTGAGGTGGTTTGCAGAAGAACTGTATTTTTATTTCTAGCATATCAGTGCCAAGTCTATTCAATCCAGATGGATCTATCGCGGCTGTTTACACCCACGCCATTCAATATTTCCGGGCCACTCGCCCGATACATGGTAATATGGTTGGTCAGTCAAAAATATTGTATGTACCCAGCCTTAAACAAGAACAGTAATATATATACATTAAAAGTCCAGCCAGTGCACTTATGGGATTTAATTTCAAAAAATGCCTTTAATTGGCCATAGAACAAAGTGCCAATGTTTCGGACCTGAATGTGAGATCTTTGGTTATTTGGCTTGACAAAGGCCTCACATTCAGTGCCGAAACGTTGCCAGTTTGTTATATGTCCAATTAAAGGCATTTGTTAAAATTAAATCCCATAAGTGCACTGGACTTTTACTGATTTTGTTGGTGCACAGTGGAAATTATGTGTGCATGTTTTGCTATGTGTAGATGGAGTGCTCACAGGAACATCAGGAAACATTCATGGGGGCAATAATAAAATTAGTTTGAAGGTCCTGAAAAAAACCCAAGCAATCGTATTACAGTATGTTAAATTAACAAACACACACTTATACCCTCCCTTATCTATACTACCTGCCAGCTAGAATATAGAGGGTCTATGTGGAATAAACCTGCAGGTCTGAGAACAGACCTAGGCAATCTAAACAGCACCTTTTGGCAATCAAAAGCAGCCCATACATATATCTGTTTTTACTTTCCCGACCCAGCACTCCCCCTGACATTAGACCGATCCTGCCAGAACCACCTGTCGGTATAGAAAAAAGGCATAGAAAAAAGGGAAAGTCGGTTCCGGCAGGATCGATCTCATATCGCAGCGCTTGGCTGGATAATTAAAATCGGATATATGTATGGCCACCTTAAATCCTATACAGTATCCTTATTAACATGGAAGGATCATACTTATTAGTATTTACCACAACAAGTTCCAGATTGACAGTTACTATGCGGTTAAGACTTGGTAGCACAAAATACTGATTGAATATACATGTTAGGGAGAGGTGGGGATAGAGGAGCTAAAAGCTCCACACAGAGTATAAAATGATATAGAGCCTTCTTATAACAGACGGTACCTCATAGAATGTTATTATAAGAGCAATCCAGCCTCTAAAATCGAGCCTCGAAAGTGGGTATGGGTTATTCAACTATTAGCTTGTCTGCAGACAACATGGCCACCATGATTGGCAGCAGTTGGTGGTTCAATATCTGACCAGGCGGGGGTATGACAGCATGCCAATTGGCACCCCCTATGTTCCCCTAACGTACACGGCGCATTATGCACCACCTGCAGAAGCAAATGGCGCACGCAGTTTCAGATCGATCTGACCAACTCTTAACTTCAAAAGAGGTGGTCAGACCTCAAGCGGCAGTGGCATGCCTATGTCCAGGGCATACAGCAGAATGTTAGTAAAATGTTAGTTAAAGGACAAGTACACACGAAAAATATTTACAATATTTACATATAATACAAATTTTGAAAGCTCTTTTTTCCTAAATGACTTAAAGTATATTTTTTTAATGTTAGTTAATGTTAGTTAGTGTTAGTATTAGTAAATGTAACTGTTAGTTAATGTTAGTTAAAGGACAAGTACACACAAAAATATTTACAATATTTACATTATAATTTTTTATTTGTTATTAATATTTTTTATTATTATTTATTATTATTATTTACTTATTTATATATAAATTTACAGATGAGGGATCTGTTTCTGCCAGTGAGGCTGAAGAAGAGGGTGGATCACCCCCTGCAACACCCCCACCAAGGCCCCAGATACGGCCTGCAGTCTCCCCTTCCCCCTCACCAGCACCATAATGCCAGCGCCAGCTGAATGGAATGGCGCAAAAGATGAGGCGCGTGGAGAGGCGTGTTTTATCTTTACAAAAGACTACAAACATAATTATTTAGGCTTTTCCCATACCCCATTGGCTTCTCTCCCTCAGAGTATGCTTCGTACAAGGGAAAGCGGGGAAGGGGATACGCTTTGTAGGAACAGCTACATTGAGTAACAATAGACCCACTGCAGTTTGACATTATTGCGGAGCCAGGCAGGTTTGGCCCCACTGGACAGACCCCATACCCCATTGGCTTCTCTCCCTCAGAGTATGCTTTGTGCAAGGGAAAGCGAGGAAGGGGATACGCTTCGTAGGAACAACACCAATGAGTAACAGTAGACCCACTGCAATTTAACAACATTATTGACAACATTTTGACAATTTGACAACATTATTATAACTCCTACACTGTCAGGTCTCCACTAAACACACTCCAACACACTGACAAAATGGCGCTGGTCACATTGCCTTTTATACCCAGGGGGCTGGCAATACACAAATTAGCTCCCATTGGTTGATTTTGGACATGTGGGCACTTTTTTTTTTAATTCGATAATTTATCGAACGGTCGAACATTCGAAAATCATCGAAAGTCCGTGAAATATAGAAAGTCCAAGCCTGGGATAGTTCGAGAAGTCCGGGTCCGCTTGAACTCGAACAGTTCGGCTCGAACTTGCCATCTCTAGCTCTGAGTGAGAAGCAGTATTTAGATGTTTCAAAAATGTATACAATCTGCCCTGTAATTGACAGCAGCATAGAGATCTGTATCATTAACCCTGCAGCTGCCTGAGGTAAATACCTGGACTGGGTTTATATACATTACCTACTGTACCTACTACACTGTGATGGAGCTTAGTGAGCAGGAATAGAGGACAAATCCTGGAGGTGGTTGTATAGCAGACTGTCAACATTATATATATATTATATAAGCACAGGGATGATTGTTCCATATATTCATTAAAGGGCATGTCCACCCCTTTTTACCTTTTAAAATTTTTGGGGTACAGTAGGTCTCCCTCCCCCAGCCCCAACTGCTATAATAGTTTTTACAGAATCTCCCCCGATCATTGCTTACCTTCCCTCTTTCCTCCAGCGTACTGGGGGCCAGACCGGTAGCCGCATCCGTAATTGGCTAAGAGGTAGCCAATCACGGCAGTGGAGAATGCCGGGGGAGAGAGGTAAGGTAAGTAGAGTTCAGGGGAGTTTCTATAAAAACTATTATAGCGGTTGGGGCTGGTGGAAGGAGACCTACTATACCCCAAAATGGATTTACACTAGGGGGAGGGGAGGGAGAGCAAAACGGGTTAGAGAGGGAGGGGAAGGGCTGCAATGCGCATGGCAAAATTCTCCCGGAGGAGAGACAGGAGGCAGAGTCCAATATGACTCTGCCAGGCTCCTGGTGGCCAGTTTTTGGGACTTTGAAGGGGCATAGCAGGGCAGCCCTTTGGAGCAGCGATGTAAGGTAAGGATTTTTATGCGCTACACAGTGGGGCCAGTAGTGGGTTAAATTATAGTTTTGGGGGTGGACATGCCCTTTAAACAGAATGATCATTCAATGTGCCCATACATGGTCTAATTTTATTGTCTCCCTCTACTATAGTAAAGGAAACTGGTAATGGAAATTTTCCATCTTGCACGATAGGTCTCAATACTAATAATATTCAGCAAATTCTGTCAGATCCACAGTCAGTGTCACAGCTCTGACTTTAAAATACACTAATAATGTAGTGTAAATATGGATTTCTCAGTAAAACTGAACGGCATGTCAAATTGCCCATTCGTCCGATCCAGTCAAATGGGCAACCAACAACGTTCACCTTACACAGAAGTTTGTGTGTGTACCCAGCCTTAAAGGGCATGTCCACCCTGAAATCTATCTTTTTACATAAGGTAGGTAGCAGCCTCCCACCCCTAATTGCCATAATATATTTTATATAATATATGCTCAGATCTTTATTGACAGCCCCTTCTCTCCCACAACTTCTCCTATCCAGAAGTTGCAAGCAGGGGCTGGTCCGCCATCCGTGTCTGTATTTGGCTAAGACGCGGTCAATCACAGACGCCGCTGACGTCATTGAAGATATTGTGGGAGAGAAAGGTCCGAAAGTAACTATCAGAGCATTTGTTTTTTTAGAAATATAGCGGTTAAGGTTTGGCAGCTGTTACTTACCTTATGTAAAGAGGATTTCACGCAAGGTGACACAGCCTGCACATGCCTCAGACCTTAATGAGGTTAAAGCAGAAACAGGCACCAGATGAGTCACTGACAGCTTCTACACTGCAGTTTCCTGGACTTAGAAAAGGCACAGCAGGAGAACCATTTGGAGCAAAAATGTAAGGTAAGGATTTTTTTAAACTACAGAATGTGGCCAGTATAGGGTTAAATTTCAGTTTTGGGGGTGGATATGCACTTTAATGAATATACTATAACAAAAGTAAAGGGAATATCTGTATTTGCTAACTGTGATGATAATCATGGCAATTAGAGAATATATTTAAAATTATTATATGATACATATTTTATATACTAACTGAAGGCTGT
This sequence comes from Hymenochirus boettgeri, assembly GCA_019447015.1. Lineage (NCBI taxonomy): Eukaryota > Metazoa > Chordata > Amphibia > Anura > Pipidae > Hymenochirus > Hymenochirus boettgeri. The sequence continues at coordinate 189,347,939 of CM033474.1, read as the reverse complement.
AAAAAGGCATGGACGCATTTGCTCGAGCGCTGCATAACAATATGGGAGGGATGGAGGAGGTCCACGTGTTAGGTGCTAGTATGAAAGAATACAGTAGTGTATTTGTTCATGAACCTCCTTCTGGAAGTTCTGGGCTTGTTCAGTGGTAAGTCATTTAGGAATCCCCCCCTTGAAAATCCTGCGCTTGCCACTGAATGGCCAGATGGTATGGACAGGGCTTCACATTCATTCATTTACATTCATTTTTGGCACAGAATTACTGGCTAGGTGGTGAGATTCTGGTCAGGTGGAAACCCTATTAGAAACACAGGGTATTATGCCTGGCTGCTAGCATCTGCAGCTCATCCCACAAAATACATACTGTTGTCTTTGCACACAAATACCTACTGAATACACACTGAAATTGCCATATCACATGGTGCATATAGGGCAAACCATCAGGAAGGTTAAATATAGAGAATAAAAGAACGTAAAGCCAAAATATACAACTTTGCAAATAACACACACTTTCAGTATACCATTGTCTAGACATTTTAACTGCAAAATCATTCATACTTAAAACCTAAATTTACCTTCCTTGTGCTAAAAAAGAAAAGCAGTAGTGACATATTTGGTTTGCCTCCATTTGCTACAACTAGTAGGAAAACCTGCAGCTACTGCCAGTTTCTAGCATGCCGTTATGATCACTATTTTTTTGCTTCAGATATCTATCACTGAATGGCATATAACTAGATCCATTTGAGACTGTTAACTTATAAGGGTTATTTATATATTTATTTTGCAGTTTTTGCAAGAGAAAGTATAGGGTACAGATGGTTACCCAATGCAGATGTCTTTGTCCAGCAGTATGGACAATTTTTAAATCACAAGTGCTGTATCTCTATCCAACTGTAAGATCAGTTTATTCACTATTTAGCCCACTGGCTGGAAATGACCTAAACTATTACTAAAGCCTCGTAAACATGCAATTGTGTGAGCGGTCTACACGCATGGGACGAAAGACTGTTTTGAGCGATAATTATGCAAATTTTGTCATTCAGTCAGAAATTGTTGGTGATCTGACCAGGCGGATCAACGAAGAGCCTCACATGCACGATTATTGGTCGAAACAGATGTTCGACATGTGCGTGTTGCCCCCCTTGGCCCTTGCGCACTGTTACACATGTGTATGATGCTTAAGCCAATCTTATTCAGAGCTAACTTGGACAGTATGTTTCATTTACATATCTGCTTTTACCTTCTGTTTATCTCTCTACGGTGTATTTTCAAAAGAAAACTCATTTATATTAGGATGATAGAATTTCTAGAGTATAACTGATGAGGCCTGTACGGATTTCTCATTCTCTGACTCCAACCATGTGTTTGGTCTGATAGATAAGCACCTGTACTGTCAGATAATACTGCCATACAAATGCCTTGGTTTTAATCCTGTTAGATTATAACTGCAGCTGTGACCTTCAGAAAAAATCATTCTGCTCAAAGTCTGTACTGACCCACACATTTTGATTCTATGCTCAGTAAAATATTTTTAAAAAATCAAATAACATTTTAACTGTATGCAAATGCGTAAAGGTTGCTAATACTCCAATTATAGTAATACTCCAATTATTTTTCCCCTCTGTATTTTTTAGCGTTTGCTACAGTTTACAGTAAACTTTATAGTGTATATTGTATTAGAATGTATCTTAAATTTACAATGTTATAATTAGATGTGGCAAATGGGAAAATTAAACTAGTGAAAACATTTTCACTGTCTGGCGCACCAGTGATAATCTTTGGGTTTTGTTTGTAAAATATACTTTCCACACATTTCACCATCATAACATAGTAACATAGTAATTGAGGTTGAATAAAGACATACGTCCATCAAGTCCAACCTTTTCACCCTCCTTTTTAACCCTACCTAACAGGTGATCCAGAGGAAGGCAAAAAAAAAAATCTAAAAAAGGGTGAACAATCAACCAGAACTGCAGTATATGAATTAATACCAGTAATTCTCAATGGGGGAGATTCAATATGGCCCTTTTCCGTCTAAAACCCACGTTAACCCTAAAAAAATTTGGGTTAACGTGGGTTTTGGACGGATTTTCGAACACAGCGCATTTCCGAATGTTTTTGGAAATAGCGCTGTGCTAACGGTCCAAAACCCGTAGTGTTAAGTTTAGTGCTACGTTCTAGCGTGAAACTTAAGGCTACGGGTTGTGGAGCATTAAAGTCCCGCTCCTTACCTTTGCCCGATCCCGCGATGCAATAACTGACGTAATCTCGCTTACGTCAGTTATTGTATCGCAGGATCGGGCTAAGGTAAGTAACGGGAGAAGTGATATTGAATCTCCCCGAATATTTCTTAGCTTTAGAAACGTATCTAGCCCATTCAATGAACTTGCTATTACCACATCTGCTGGAAGACAGTTTCACCGTTTCTTACTGTATAGAAACATTTCCTAACCTGAAGATGAAACTTCTTTTCTTCCAATCTTAAAGGATGTCCACATGTTCTCTGATATGACCGATTATTAAACAATGCCCCAGAGAGTTTATTGTATGGCCCATTAATATATTTGTATAAAGTGATCATATCCCCACGCAAACATCACTTTTCTAATGTAAACAGATTTAATTTCCAAGATGTCCCTTTTGTATATGGGATTCCAAAACTGCACCGCATATTCCAAATGAGTTCTTACCAGTGCCTTGTAAAAGGGAGTAAAATGTTTTTTCTCTTGAAACTATTCTTAGTCTGACAGGTCCCGACAGACTCTGTCTTCTATGCGCACATGCTGCTTTTGAGCTTCTACATTCAATGTACGATAATAATCCAGAAAATTCTATGTCTCCCGAAAATTTGCTATTTCTAGTATCTGTTTCTGAATCTGTCTCTAAGGACGATATTTATAAAGGTGTGGTATTGCTTTTTAGCTGATGGTTAATTTCCAATCATTTTAACAATCCTTACATACATCAAAAAAAAAATCTGTCTTTAAAGGGAAGCTTCAGTGGAAAATATCAATATTTGTAAAATTCTTAGTTTGCATTATGCATACATAATTATTTAACATATTCTCTTGCATTTTGAAAAATCAGTTGAATTTATACCCCTTGCTATTCCAATGTTGTTGGCATTAGTGAGCTGACATTTCGGGTTCTGTTACAGTCCTTCTTCTTCCCAGAATGCACACTACTGTAATTTCTACTGATTGGCTGTTGGATGGGTGAAACATGCTCAGATCTCTTATAAGCAACTGAATCAACCTAGGTGCTTGGTCAACATTAATGGTCTTGATTAGGGGTCCAGTGTCAGTATTTCTGAATCATTTATTTATACACAGAAAAAAATGCTGAATGGGCAGGTTAAGGTCATTAGGATGGAAAAATACTGCCCCTTTTTATTAAAAGTATATGTATTTGCACTGAACATTCCCTTTAATGTTTATTTTTGCAATTTGCATCATATAGGAGAAAGTAGGCAAAAGAACAATACTTTATATCAGCACCATTTAGTTAGAGTAGGCTCACTGCAGTTGGCCACAATTGTGAAGCCAGGCAGGCTTGGCCCCTCTGGACATACCCCAAACCACATTGGCTTCTTTCTCTCAGAGTATACATTGGAAAGAGGGCGAAAGGATAACACATCACAAGGCAACTGTCAAGCTGCCTTTTATAAGAAGGGGGTGGCACTGCTAAAAATAGCTGTCATTAGTGAATTTGGGACATGTGGCTGGATCTTTCCAAAAAATTCTATACATTTCGAAAGTTCGAAAAGTACAAGTTTGTTCGAACGTGTCAAATTTCCATCTCTATTTAACACCCTAAATTTAATTTATGTTCCTAAATGCTGACAAGCAAAATTCCTAATTTTACCATTCATATAAAAATATTAATTAGACAATCCAATAAGCATTCAAATAACTATGTGTTGGGTAGCATTTTTCAGCATGTTCAATGCCTGGTTTCTTCCAATCAGAATTTTGTTGGGTCTAGTCGTTTTTCATATGAGATCACTTGATTCACAAAAGGATGACAGCACAAAGGTCAGATTAGAGCACCGTATATATTCGAATATAAGTCGATCCAAGTCGAGGTACCTATTTTTACCTAAAAAATTAGTAAAACATGATTAACTCGAATATAAGTCAAGGTTAGAAATTATGACCACTACTGCCTTCCGATTCTGTATAGCTCTGAGGCTTTTAAATGGGCAGCAAAATTCCCATACAGTAGTCCCATACAGTAATAGCCAAATCCAGTATGGCTATTACTTTATGGGACTACTGTATGGGAATTCTGCTGTCCATTTAAAGGGCAACTAAAGCCTCAAAACAATACAAAATCAGAAGGATAGGATAAATGGATAGGAATCCCACACATTTACCCCCAATCCCTTGCCACTCCAGATGTTTGGTAAATACAACTCCCAGCATGCTTTAGTTGCACCTACCCCCCCCAATGGAGTAGAGGACTTGCCTTAACATTTGAGATCAAAATACAGTGACCCCAAAATGATCCAAGCCAGACTATACACAAATGTACAGAAAGAAGAATGCATCTCGCTATTCCAAATTACCGGTAACAATTCTGAAATCACTAACCTGAACTCCGGCAGCCGCATGCTTTTTCCCTCTTATGCATCCAATGTTCAGATGCCTGACATCACTACTCAGTGCCGGGTAAGACCAGCGCTAAGTAGTGACGTCAGCCACAGCCCAGTGGATGCTGAAGAGGAAGGAAGCGTGCGGCTGCCGGAGTTCAAGTTAGTGACTCGAGTATAAGTAGAGGTAGGATTTTTAGGCTTTTTTAAAGCCTAAAAGCCTTGACTTATACTTGAGTATATATGGTACTATATACAACTGCAATTAACTGAATTAAACAGACACCAACTGAAATCAAACAGACACCGAACCAGCACCCACAAAACCATAAACCGCACTTGACCCGCTTTGTTGGTTTGTTCCATAACTGCACCAGACCTGACCTGCAAATAGCCAGACACAACCCAAACTGCACCTGAAATTAAACAGACCTGCAAGCGGACCCACAACCTCTACGTGATCTAACCTTCACCTGCAGTGACCCACACCCAAAATGAAACAGACCCGTGACCCATACCTGCCATGACCAGCACCCACAGCTTTCTAACTGAACCTGACCCGTAACCCATTTAAACTCACTGTGGTTTACTTAAACCCAAGCTGCAAATTTGATAAACCCGACCCGATGTTGGTCTCATCAATCAACTTAGGCCAGGGGTGCCCAACCCATTTGAGTTCAAGGGCTTTATGTGTGGCCCCTGACTAAGTTTGAGGGCTACTCAATTGATTTATAGGCCTATATAGGTTATAATTGAAATATACAGCAGACAGTCACAAATTGTCAAGAAATTTAATGCATTTATTGTGACTCAATTAGATTGCAATCAGTGCAGCCCTAAAAATGATATAACTACTGGATGGCTAGCGTCGCTATGTAAACAGTCACTGAAAAAAGTGTAGCAGTGGCAAGATCTTGGATCACATGAGATAGCTTGGCTTTCCAGAATATGCTCTATGAAAAGCTCTTACAAGTCTGAGAGCTTGCATATAATCCGATGGCTCCCATGAGTTCTCCTCTGGGCCATAGTCTTTCCATTTGACCAGAGAGAAGACACCACTACCTCTTTTGCTAGAATCGATTACAGCTTTGACCTCAAATTCTTCTTTTCCCTCAAGCAATGGAGCTGGAGGAAGTACCACATGTGAGAAAGGAATAGGTCTGCCTGCCTTTAGCAGCGAGATGTGGAAAATAGGGTGAACTTTCAACGTGACAAGAAGAATTAGTTCATAAGCCACTGAATTAATCTTCTTCCGAACTAAAAAAGGTCCAATGAACCTAAGACCCAGTTTTTTGGACGGGCAGGATAACTAAATTTTATGTGGATAACCAAATTAGATCTCCTGGCTTGAATTCCAGGCTAGCTCTTTTCCCCCGGTCATAAAACTTTTTTTTGCAATGCTTAGGCTTTAAGAATAGCTTCTTTTAAAAATTTCAAATTGAAAGACAGGTTCTTAATTTTCTCGTCAACAGCTGGAACTGAGGAGTTCTCCCACAGAGGAAAAGAAGTCGGATGAAACCTATAGTAAGCAAAAATGGCAATTGTTTGGTAGAAGAATGGAGGGAATTGTTTTAGGCAAATTTTGCTAACGGAAGAATGGATGCCCAAACCTGTTGTGAAAAAGAAGTGCAACATCTGAAATACTATTCTAAAGTTTGATTAGTGCTTATGGAGCCTGACAATTTCTTTAATAACGGTGTCTGTGGTCTCTTGAAGGAGTACCCTGCATAGGAATGAAATGAGCCATCTTGGTAAAGAGGTCAACCACTACAAAAATGGCTGAGTACCCTTCTGAACGTGGATGGTCCATGATGAAGTCCATGGAAATAATCTCTTAGGGCTTAGAAGGAACTGAGAGAGGCTTAAGGAAACCCTATGCTTTCATTTTCGGGCCTTTATTCTGTAGACACACCTCACAAGAAGATACATAAGATACAACAAAGGCCTCCATGCCAGGCCATCCAAACTGTCGTTGAAGGAGATCTTACGTTTTGCGAAAATCAGAATGTCTAGCCAGAGGGTTATCGTCGTAGGTCTGCAGGGCCTTTAAACATAGAGACTCCAGAAAAAAAATGTATTTTGAAGAAAGTAAAGAGGGTGTAGCTTGGTATTGCTTGGAAAGCTCTTTAAGCTCGGAGATGAAACCAGGTTTGGTAAGAAAAAAGCTTTTTGCAGGGTTAATAGTTTCTCATTGGATTCACTCTTCTGAACTGGAAAACATGCGAGATAAAGCTTCTGCCTTGGTATTCTTAGATCCCGAGGGATAAGTGATATAAAGTGATATAAAAAGTGATATAAAAAGCGGGAGAAAAAGAGAGCTCATTATGCTTGGCGAGAAGTACACTTAAGTTCTCTCAATGAGTAGATGAGGATCCACTACACCTAGGATCCAATGTAGAAACTGTAGGCTACACCTCCTGGTATCTCTGGTCCAGGTTCAGCAATTCAAATAAATGGAGGTATATGTGCAGCATACAGATGGCACAGATTCCAAGCTGTGAAGCAAGATATCTTTATTTTAACAAAACATGTGTGCTACACGTTTCGGACCAACGTCCTTTCTCAAGCACACCACACTTAAGTTCTCTCCTCCAGAGCTAGTTTGATTGTCAATATTTCTCGGTTTCCCACCTCGTAGTTCTGTTTAGAGGGGGATAGTTTTCTGGGAAAGAAGGATATTGGATGTAGGAGAGATTGCTACCAAAATCAGAGAAAATCAGAGAGAAAATGGCCCCTTCTGCATTTTCGGATGCATCTACTTCAGAGATGAATGGTTGGGTAGAATCCGGATGACGAAGAATAGGAGCAGAGGTGAAAAGTTTGAAGGCCCTTTGTGCTTTGGAGGTCCAATGGAAAAGTAAATGTTTTCTAGTAAGCTGGGTGATGGGATGTATGGTTGCTAAAAAAACTTTTAATGAACTATCTATAGAAATTTGCAAAACCCACAAATCGTTGGATAGATTTCTTGTCATCAGGAATTGGCCCCTCCAGAATACATGAAACTTTCTGAGGATCCATCCTTAGACTGGTGGATGAGAGAATGAGGCCAAGAAAAGGTAAAGACTCCTTTTCAAATTCGCACTTTTCAGCTTTTCCTTTTCCTCCAGAAAAAAGTTCCCAGCCCCTGCAGGGGAAGTGGAAGGCCTGATAAATCCTTTTTTGAGATTTTCATTAATGTAGACTTTTAAGACTGCTTGTTCGGGCTCGGTAAGAGGAAAGATACAGCCAAAAGGAATTTTATCCCAGTTTTTGTACTCCAGTTGATGGTGGGGATTGTGTTTGCGGAGCCAATTAAGTCCAAAGATAACAGGTAATAAAGGAACAATGTAGAAAACTATAAGTTCATGATGCAATGGTGGCTGACAGGTTGATAAAGGAACCATCAGCTAGGAACAAATTAAAGGATTTTTTATGGACTCGGCAGTACTCCTGGTGAGCAGTTTTTTGGACTTTAGGGGGGGATTACTGGAGAACCATTTGGAGCTGGGATGTAAGGTAAGGATTTTACTACACTACACAGGAGGAAAATTACATAACCGACCTGGACATTCTCTGAAGCAAAGGTTCGAAGTTGTAGTGAAAAGTACAGTTGACAGGAGTTCCGGAAAGCTCGAAAATGCTGACAGTCACCAGAAAAGCGGTTGGGCATCGGTACTTTAGGATGAGGGAGCGGCATTACGGGAGCAGTAAGCAAGGGTGCAGGAGCGGAAGCAGTCGTCTGAGCTGGAGACGGGTGCTGCAGGTTTTACTGATTCCCTGTGGACAGGCTTTCCATATGACCTTGCAACTGGAAATAGCCGGTTTGCAACACTTTAATGGCTTTTCGTCAACAGAGGTTTTGTAATATTCTTTAATCTTTGGCAGATTGTTCTGTCACGTTTTTGGAGGTGGAGCCTCAATGTTGAAAGTCAAGTTCGGGTTCTGAGTTCGGGTACGCACTGATGTCCAATAGAGCAATTGCCACCTCGGCGTAGGCCAGTGTGACACTATTTATTTGAATGGATATGGCCAGTGACCTGTCATAAACAAAGTCCACTGTGTTGAATGCCACCTAGCATAGAAAGAAGAATTGGGTGTTGATCGCCCTCATGGTAAGCAAATCAATATACTTTATATCATTAGGCACTTTGGTACTCTTGGCATTGTATAATTGTAAAACCCATGATACCCAATGTTATATTGGGTTAGCAAGGGCTTTACACCAATGCAAACATGCCAGCGATGCCAATAGCGACTCTAGATGCATCGCTAAGTACCGATATCTATTTCGGCACGTTTTACGCCACATATTAGATTTCTTGGCAGGGGATAGCGGGCCCTCTTACCTCCCGTGTGGCTAAAGTTTTACGATTTTCAAATTCCTATCAAATAGGTATTTAAACAGTTCCTCGGACACTCAATTAGCAATAATGCTTGTGTTACCACTACCATATTGCTCCTTTCAGGTTTGATCCCCTTCCTAAAGCAGACAAATAGTACAAAAAGGTATTTGGTATATACTATTTTGTACTAAATATATTAATGGGCCATACAATGAACTCTCTGGTACATTGTTCACGAATAGGTCATATCAGAGGACACGTGGACATCCTTTAAGATTGGAAGAAAGAAGTTTCATCTTCGGTTAGGAAAGGTTTCTTACAGTGAGACGGTGAAACTGTGGAACTGTCTTCCAGCAGATGTGGTAATGGCAAGTTCATTGAATTGCTTTAAAAAAGGCGGCTGGATAAGTTTCTAAAGCTAAAAATATCAGAATTACTGGTATAATACTATACTGTAGTTCTGGTTGGTACGGGGTACTATATAATATTGAGAATTACTGGTATATACATATATTGTAGTTCTGGTTTGTACAGGGAGTTATATCTATTGAGATTACTGGTATTATACATATACTGTAGTTCTGGTTGGTACGGGGATACTATATAATATTAGAATTACTGGTATTAATACATATATGTAGTTCTGGTTGTACAGGGATACTATATATATTAGAATTACTGGTATTAAACATATACTGTAGTTCTGGTTGGTACAGGGATACTATTAATATTCAGAATTACTGGATTAATACATATACTGTAGATCTGGTTGGTACAGGGATACTATATAATATTCAGAATTACTGGTATTAATACATATACTATAGTTCTGGTTGGTACGGGGATACTATATAATATTAGAATTACTGGTATTAATACATATACTGTAGTTGCGTTGGTACAGGGGTACTATATAATATTCAGAATATATGGTATTAATACATATAACGTAGTTCTGGTGGTACGGGGATACATATAATATTGAGAATTCTGGTATAATACATATACTGTAGTTCGGTGGTACAGGGGATACTATATATATCAGAATTACTGGTATTAATACATATACTGTAGTTCTGGTTGGTACGGGGATACTATATAATATTGAGAATTACTGTATTAATACATATACTGTAGTTTGGTTGGTACAGGGGTTACTAATATATTGAGAATTATGGTATTAATACATATTACTGTAGTTCTGGTTGGTACGGGATACTTAATATTCAGAATTACTGGTATAATACATATACTGTAGTTCTGGTTGGTAAGGGTAATATAAATATTCAGAATTACTGGTATTATAACTATACTGTAGTTTGGTTGGTACAGGGATAACTATATAATATTGAATTACTGGTATTAATACAATACTGTAGTTCTGGTTGGTACAGGGATACTATATAATTCAGAATACTGGTATTAATACATATACTGTAGTTTGGTTGGTACGGGATACTATATAATATTCAGAATTACTGGTATTAATACATATACTGTAGATACTGGTTGATCCATAGATATTTTCCGATTGCCGTTTGGAGTCAGGAAAGAATTCCCCCCTTTTTTTAGCTGGGTTTATTTTCTTCCACTGGATCAACTGTTAGGAAGGGTTAAAAAAAATGAATAGAGGGACTTGATGGACGTATGTCTTATTCAACCTCAATACTATGTTACTATGTAAAATTGAACTATTGTTTTAATGCATTGATTGAAGACCGGAGGAAAGGAGCTATGCCTTACCTTCCGTTCTTCAATCAATGTATGTGAGCCAGGAACGAAGATAGAACAAACTACCCTTCACGTGTCCTCCAACTCCTCCTCCACAGCAGCAGCACTGAGATGTCCCGACCACTCCTGTTTCGTTTAACTATAGCGTGTCTTATCACGCATGCACGCTATAGTTAATCGAACCAGGAAGCAGTCTGGACCGGTCAGTGCTGCTGCGGTGGATTGCGTAAAAGGTAAGTTTGCTGTATCATTGTTCCTGGATCCACATGCATTAATTGAAGAATGGAAGGTAAGACATGCTCCTAATCTCCTGGTCTTCAATCAATACTTTAAAAGAATAGTTCACTTTTGCAGTGAACTATTCCTTTAAACAAAAGGTATTACACCAAAGAACCAAAGATGGCAGTCTGTTCATTATTATACGCTGTATTGACATTCACTATGGTTACTGTTCTCCCTTTTCCTTACTAGCTCTGTGATCCACATGCATACAAGAAGGCACTTTAAATTGTGTGTTGTTTTCCAGTAAGAAACCTTTCCACAATTACTATATTGGTGTTCTCTGTATGATCTTCAGAGAAGGAGCCAGCTCTGCCAATACGCAGCTCATCCATGTATTTCTTTTCTTTAGGGGTACCCGATGGCTGTGTGGCCACAGCAGAGAGGGGGTTAATAGTTTATCAGCTAGAGAACCAGCCTCAGAATTCAGAAGAATAGACTCTCCTCTTAAACATCAGGTATGGTCTCCCAAGCACTGTGTGGATAACACTGGATACAAACTTGGCAGCATTAGCTGTATGTCACATACTCACGTAGAGGCCGTTTTAATACAATTGTGCATGTGCGGTAACATATTTGTATATTAAAATGACAGCAGTTTTAATAAAAGGTACCTGCAGAGACTGCATATTATGGTAGATCTAAAGGAGCTTGACAATTCAGAGACTGCTTTAAATATGTGCCACTTCCCTTTCTAAAGGGACCCAAACCACTTTGCAAGATTATTGGATAAATTATTGACCAATAACTTGAATGTTCCCCCTGTCTAATAAAATTCAGCCATTTTTTTTTGTTTTGTGCGATAGTAGTCCATAGATTCAGCAAGCGTCCGATCATTCCTTCCTTGTTTTTACTGATGAGGGAGGTGAGAATTGAAGCCTTCTTCATGTGTTTAAAGGGCATCTCCACCCTGCAGGAAAACTTTTATAAAATGTGGGCATTCCTGCCCACCCCAACCGCCGTGTCAGATTATTAAAAAATGATTTAGAGCTCTACTTGAAGCCCCTCGCTCCTGTGGCTCACTAATCCAGCTCCCTGCTTGCTGGAAACGGCCGGACTGGCAGCACGGCTGTGATTGGCTAAGAGGACAGCCAATCACAGACGGGCTGCAGTCAATAGAAAGTCAGCGAGAGGGAATGTCTGTAAGTAGAGTTCTGCTTCTTTTTTTAACAATCTGACATGGTGTATCCACATGCAGAAAATGCTTTTAATGCTAGGTAAGGCCAGCCAGGGAGGGATAATGAAAGTGGGGGGGAGGGCTCCCCTGTGCATGACTGTCCTCTCGGAGGACAAGGAGAGGCAGAAAACCTTTTGGACTTTTGACATGCACTGCAAGAGAACCAAAGGAGCAGAGCTGTAGAGTAAGGACTTTTTTAAACTACACAGTGGGGCCATAGTGGGTTAAATTTTAGTTTGGCCCTTTAAATACAAAATAGGAATTGTTTTAAAGAATTTTGTACATTTGTAAATACAGGGTGGTAGCTTCTATATGTTACAGGATAGATAGTTACATGTCATCTAACAGGCAGTATTTGTATGAGGTGCATATGTAAAAATACCAATTCAGATCAAGTTAAGCAGTAACTCCTACTGTACTGTTGTAGTTTATACAGTATTATACCTACATGTACTATAGGTATACAATATTTATCTCTAAGAATCCATTTCCTTACAGCACCGCTGTGTTGCATATTTAAAGACAAGCAAAACAAGCCGACTGGATTTGCATTGGGGAGTATAGAAGGAAGAGTTGCAATTCATTACATTAACCCTCCTAATCCGTAAGTGTCTCCTACATTATTCAGTATTAAAATTAAGGGATACTAGCTGGGGATCCAACGTTCAGAATGCTGCATTCTGGGTTATTCGACGTTTCTTTTTTTCTTTAAGAGCAAAGACAACTTCACATTTAAATGTCATCGCCTAATGGAACAAACACAACCGCCCTCAAGATATCTACGCTGTAAGTATATTTGCTTTATGTGACAAACTTACATTAAGGGTAAGTTCACACGGATCATTTTGCATGCTACAGTAGCAGAAGAAGCAGCCTGTAATAATTTGTACCCATTCTATTTCTAAACTTTGAGGATCCGAAGCTTTGCTAAAAGTTGCTGTAGAATAGTAATAAAATATAGGATAGTGTAATATTGTTTCTTTAACATTTAAAAACCAGCATCAAGTTATACTTGTACTAGGCAATGTTTATGGGAACTATATAGCTCCTATACGTCTGTAGCAACAAGCCACCCCCACAAAGTAATCCAACAATGTTGATGGGTGGGTGAAGGTGGCCACACATCTATGAGATATTACTTACCTGACCGAGCTCACGCGATGTTCCTTGATCCTGCCGGAACCGCTTCTCCCGATTTACATCGACCGACATGCATCGCAAAATGAATGGGATTTTGCGATCGCATGTCGGTCGAATATACAATGGGAGAAGCGTTTCTGGCCAGCATCGATGAACATGCTGAGCGCTCGGTCGGGTAAGTAAAATCTCATGGATGTGTGGCCACCTTAAGGTTTGTGGCTTTCCAACACAACATGGTAGACAATTTAAAGGAAGGAAACTGAACTATTGGGATGTTAATGTCTCTACTCATCCACTATAACCAGGGATGCATATGGACAGTACCAGGAACTTGTGCATAAGGGTATCATTTAAATAAGAGAAAACATGGTTCCCTCCATGGCACTCTAGATGTCCAAAATACAGTAAACACAGGTACTACAATATAAGTCTTACACAAAAATATTATTTGCTGCTCTAGATTATCAAGTCCCAGTGGAGGGCTGATGGCATTGAAATCCATTTATGGTATTCACTGTAGCTTTTCCTTACTTGAACGTCTGCAGCTTGTATTTAGTACTTTCTCATATTACTAGTATCCATAATTCGAGGCAAATGGTTTTAGTGTTACAATTTGTATCCTTTTGTGATTTGTGTGTATATTTTATATTTGAGAATGTTTTTATTAAACCGGTCCTGTTGGTTCATCGTGCAGTAGATAAGTGTTTGACAGGTTTGGTTAGTCAGGTGTGCGTTTTGATGTATAAAAAGGAAGGTACTACCCTGATGAAGTGTCCATAAAGCGAAAGCGGCAGGTGTGATATGCTCTTTTTATGTGATCTTCAATAAATCTAGTTTAACTCTGGAAACTATTGCGGTTTAGCTCGGTTGCAGTGTCCTATGGTCTATGATGGTGGCATTGAATGGCTGGATGGTTGGCCTGCTTATGAATTGAGACTCTGAGATTTTAAGAGGAGTATATCCTCAACCATTAAGCTTGCCTGTTATTTGAGACCATGTTTTTTAACAAAAGGAGCATTTTTAATTTACTATGGCAATTTAGATGTCTGTTTCAGGGTTATAACACCCAGTTGATTCATTAAGGAACTGTCATTTGCAAGATCAGTTTACATTGATGGGATGCACTGATACGAAGATACAATACATGGGTTGTTATTGTTATGTGTTGTAACTTGTTCACAGTAATGTGTGTTTGTTTGCACTTTATATTAATAAATGTGCATTAATTTAGTCTGACCAATAAATATGAACGATATTGTAGTGTCTGGTGTTTACTGTATTTTGGGACATGTCTACAGTGCTTGTCAGGAACTCTTTTTGCTTTTATTGTTTATATTTATAGACAATAACTACTAAACTTTTCTGCAGGTAAAGGCATTGCTTTCCATCCTGTACAGGTACATTGGCCACAGTCGGGTCAGATGGACGATTTAGCTTCTGGGACAAAGATGCCCGAACCAAGCTGAAGACATCGGAGCAACTGGACCAGCCAATTTCTGCTGCTTTAATCACAATGGGAATATATTTGCCTATCATCAAGTTATGACTGGTCCAAGGTGAGTGCAAAATTGGAAAGGGAGGATTAATTAATAAATTACTATGTATATTTAGGTTCTGTCATGTACACTCTAAATTCATTCTTTATATTTAGGTTCTGTCATGTACACTCTAAATTCATTCTTTATATTTAGGTTCTGTTATGTACACTCTAAATCATTCTGTATATTTAGGTTCTGTTATGTACCTCTTAAATTCATTCTGTATATTTGGTATGTACACTCTAAATTCATTCTGTATATAGGTTCGGTTATGTACACCTAAATTCATTCTGTACATTTAGGTGCTATTATGTAGTCTCTAAATTCATTCTTTAGTTTTAGGTTCTATTATGTACACTCTAAATTCATTCTTTATATTTAGGTTCTGTTATGACACTCTATTCATTTGTATATTTAGGTTCTGTCATGTACATTAATTATTCTGTATATTTGGTTTGTTATGTACACTCTAAATTCTTCTGTATATTTAGGTCTGTCATGTACACTCTAAATTTCTTTATATTTAGGTTATGTACACTCTAAATTCATTCTGTAATTTAGGTTCGGTTATGTACACTCTAAATTCATTTGATATTTGGTTCGGTTATGTACACTCTAAATTCACTGTATATTTAGCGGTTATGTACACTCTAAATTCATTCTGTATATTTAGGTTTGTCATGTACACTCTAAATTCATTCTGTATATTAGGTGCTGTTATGTACTCTCTAAATTAATCTGTATTTAGGTTCTGTTATGTACACTCTAAATTCATTCTGTATATTAGGTGTGTATGTACTCTCTAATTAATCTGTATATTTAGGTTCTGTTATGTACACTCTAAATTCATTCTGTATATTGAGGTGTTGTTATGTACACTCTAAATTCATTCTGTATATTTAGGTGCTGTTATGTACTCTCTAAATTAATTCTGTATATTTGTGCTGTTTACTTGTACTTTCCTTATTCATTCTGTGCATTAAAGTGTTATATACTCTTTAACAAGGGACATGAATTCTACAATCCACAAAAGAAGAATTATATCTTTTTGCGCAATGCAGCAGAGGAATTGAAGCCACGAAATAAAAAGTAGTAAGTACAGTTTGGTTTATTGTGAAGTAAGAGTTTTTTATATATATATATATATATATATATATTATCGTTGGCAACGGGCACTCCTTCACGATCATCAGCCAGGGTGTCAATCACAAATAGATACAGTGTGAAATGGTGGAGGCACTCACAGGTCTTTGTTCTCAACAAGCGTTTTATTCAAAAACATAGGTTTACATGTTTCCGCTCCGTAACTGGAGCCGTCTTCAGAACATCTGCAAATCAGGTGTGGTAAGTTTAAATAACAATCGGAACCAATCCAAGTGAGCGTGAAGATGTGTGACATGTATCAGACAGAAAATCTGTCCAATAAGAAGGAAGGTGTGTCTACTGGATGCCGGGAAGGATAGAGGGTGTGTCAATAAGTTCTAGTTACTCCGAACAGGGAAGGATATGCTGCAGGAACCAATGATCAAAGAGGGGTGTGTCCAGCCAGACATCAAGTATGCTACAATCACTCGTGTATCATCCAAACACACGAGTGACATCCTCACGGGCCAAATAGACTATAATGAGTGACACACCTTCCCTTCTTATTGGACAGATTTTCTGTCTGATACACGTCACACATCTTCACGCTCACTTGGATTGGTTCCGATTGTTATTTAAACTTACCAAACTGATTTGCAGATTGTTGAAGACGGCTCCAGTTACGGAGCGGAAACATGTAAACCTATGTTTTTGAATAAACACGCTTGTTGAGAACAAAGCCTGTGAATATATATAAATTAATTTAAATATTATTTTCATTTGATTTGCTTTTAATTAAAGGGGACGCCTGATGCTTTTGACATTTTGTCCCATACTTATATAATAGTATTAATTGTCTAGTATCAATGATGAGGTATTTGATAGATTGCTTTTTTCATTTTATATAAATATGATGAATTCAATAGTCGAACAATGTGCCCCACTATCATATATAACTATTCTTTATGGTATCTTAAGACACACATATCTGACAGATCAGAATATGTGCTTTATTCTATATATTCCCTATACACATCATATCATATTATATGCCATCTTGAACTCATCTTCCTTGTTTATAAGTTTGATAAGGCATTTTACCATGTTATCAGCTTTACATTTTACCATCACAGTAGTATCGCTTTTAGATGTTTATTTTATTGATTTTTATATATTTATAGCACATGCACCTTGCACTTTATATATCACTAGCACTTTATCTCATTATAGTGAGTCTATTTTGGCCCGTGAGGATGTCACTCGTGTGTTTGGATGATACACGAGTGATTGTAGCATACTTGATGTCCGTCTGTGACACACCCTCTTTGATCATTGGTTCCAGCAGCATATCCTTCCCTGTTCGGAGTAACTAGAACTTATTGACACACCCTCTATCCTTCCCGGCATCCAGTAGACACACCTTCCTTTCTTATTGGACAGATTTTCTGTCTGATACACGTCACACATCTTCACGCTCACTTGGATTGGTTCCGATTGTTATTTAAACTTACCACACCTGATTTGCAGATGTTCTGAAGACGGCTCCAGTTACGGAGAGCGGAAACATGTAAACCTATGTTTTTGAATAAACACGCTTGTTGAGAACAAAGACCTGTGAGTGCCTCCACCATTTCACACTATATATATATATATATATAGAACCCTGGATAATTATAATATATATATATATATATATATATATATATATAGTTGGTTATATCCAGTGCACACATAAGGACTTTTCTTTCATATAAACAAAACGATTTTTATTCACACATATTTTCAGTGCATACAGCGACGTTTCGGTCGTGGTTTATGACCTTTTTCAAGCTGAGTGTATCTCACACATGGTGACTATTTAACTAGATTTGTGATCACTTAATTACATTTACATAATTGCCTGTAGGACACAAAATTGTTAACCCTTTGGCTGCCAAACTTTTTTTTAAAAAACAGCATGTCTTAGTTTAAATCAACTACTTGTGAAAGTGCATAGGTGACCTTTGGTTATAAAGTGCTCCCATGTTAAAGTGAACTAGTGCTTTGCTCAAAGTATTATAAAAGGTCTTGGCACAGGTGCTCTGGACTTACTGTATGATAAAAAGTAAATATTTACTGTAACAAGAATACAATGGCCTATGATCTAAAGGGATGAAGAGTGGATGGCATAATGGGCCGTCTGCAAGCATTAGTGAAGCATGTGGCGTTTACTTTTGGGCGGCATTTCGGCAAATGAGTTGGGGATCTGGTTTTGGTGTCGTAATCTTGAGACCTACAAGCTATACATATCTTTTTCAATGCAATATCATTAGAATCGGTTCGGATATACCCCAATATATTCTGACAGGGAAAATGACGCCCCCTCCACACAGACTGCTAATTGCATGACAATGTATATTTAGTGTAAAAAAAACAAGGATCGTGTTATGTATATTTTATACTTTGATATTTCTTTATTGCAGGGATATTAGTAGAAAGAAAGAAAACGAGAAACTTTCTATGACAAGCCAACATGGCCCTGGAAAGTGCTGTGTAATATGAACATTTAAATTCATCGTAAAATGTAACCTTGACTGTAACCTTTAAAAAAATTAATTTGCTTTATTACAAACAATCAGGGTAACACATTATGTGAAGGACATAATGCAATGAATTTAATTAACAACCCACCATAAACCTTAACCATTAATTAATATTTCAAAGTAAAAACACGAGATTCTATTATTTATTATATGGGGAGAAAACTATATTTTGTTAATATTCCTGGTAAGTGTTATTATTAAAAAAAAAGTTATCAAGTATTAACTGTACAGTATATAAGTATTCCTATCTAACCTAATATATTGAAAAAATTTAACAATATCAGTAATTGATACAATGGAAGCTATATAAATAGTTTTTTGATAGTGTAAATAAATACATTTTAAACTTAACATTTGACGTTATTGTTAGAATTCAATAATGGTTCATTGGTTGATTCAGTAATGTCATTTAAATTGCATGATCCCACCCCCAAAACTAGAATCCCCCCACTACTGGCCACACTCTGTAGTGGCATAAAACCTTAATTTCATCCCAGCTCCAAAGTTCTCCAACTTTAAGTTCCCCCAAGTCCCGAAAACTGTCCACGCGGAACCTACTCACAGGGAAATTGGTTCCCAATCCGTCCGCCTCTGAGATGTCCCTCTCAGGGTTTTTGGCTTGCTCAAAGCAGCCCTTCCACTCCCCTCCGCTCCTCTCCCCCCCCCCCGCTTTGTCTTCTCCCCCTAGGTCAGCCCTTTGGTAGATATAAGTAGGTTGTTCCCCCCCAGTCCAACTGCATTTATCTTTTCCCAGAGACCTCCTCCCCCAAACTCTACTTACCTTCCTCTCTCCCTGCCGTTCTGAACTTCGGGAGCCGATCCGTGATTATCTGCCTCTCAGGCCAATCACATACGCGGCTGCCGTCGGCCCCCCTGCTTGCAGTTCCAATGGAAGCATAAGGCCGGCCGTGCGCGAAGAGCGCAGGGAAGGTAAGTCTGATTGGGGGAGTCTTTGGAAAAGAGTAATATAGCGGTTGGGACTGGGGAACAGCCTAATATATATTAAAAATGGAAAGGGTGGACATGTGCCCCTTTTGTTTTTATAAATTTTTAGAGTACATATTATTCCTGAGGTCCAGATGCAGGATTAGCTTGATCATGGAAAGGAAGAGGGCCGAGGGGAGGGAGGGGTAAGAGAAGGAGGGGGAAAGAGCGAGCGATGATGAAGATAGCGCGGGCTCCGCGCCCACGAGGGGAAGGGGGCAGACAGGGGCCCACCAATGGGGCCAAGGCGCGAGAGGAGCCCAGGGGAGCAGAGGATAAGGGAGGGGCTCCAGGACCAGGTAGAGTCGGGTGCCGCGGATGGGGGAGGGGGAGGGGGGGCTAGGGCCGAGGGGCGCGGGCGATCAAGACGGGAGGAGGGCCAGGTATCGTGGAGGGCCGACGTTCCGGGGTTCGTTGGGCAAGCGGCAGAGAGCCAGGGGGGCCCAAACGCTGGGCGAGGGGGGGGGGAAGAACCCAGCAGAGGGCGGCCCCCCCGAGGGGGGGACGGAGGGCGGGGAGGACGGGGGGCGGCCTGGGGGCGGGAGAAGGCAAGAGGGGGCGAGCGGCGGCACAGAGGCGGGAAGGAGGAAGGGGCCCACGAGCGGGAGAGACCGCTGAAGGCCAGGGAAGGGAAGGGGGGCCGGGAGTCAGAAAGGGGGTGGATCAAGGGGAGCGCTAGACCGAGAAGGGGAACCGAAAGCGAGATAAGGGAGAGGGAGACATGACAAAAGACCCGGCTAAAGGGACCAGGGGGGGAGGACAGAGAGAGAGAACATGGGACAGGCCAAAAGCAGAGAAAAGCCGCGGAAGTAGATGAGGACTAGGAGGAGGAGAGGAGGAGAAGGAGGAGGGGAGAGTAGGGGGAGGAGGATGGAGGGGACGGGGAGTAGGGCCGGTGGCAGTACACCTGAGAAACCAGAAAGGGCGAGCACGGGGGGACAGGAGGACGACGGGGGAAGTGGACGTAATGGACGGTTAGTACAAAACCCTCAAGGACCACAGCAAAGCACAGACCAAGGCCAGGGAACACCAGCAGGAGGGGCGGGACAGGCCAAAGGACGAGCGAGAAAGGAGCGCGAAGGGCCCGGGGAGGAGGAGGTTAGGGAATTAGGAGGGGGGGGCCCCCGGGCCAGCCAGGGGGGGCGGGGGGGGGCCGGGGCGGGAGGGACAGGTGAAAGAGGGGGCTGCGAAAGGCACACCAGCGGAGGGTCGCTGTGCGGACCCGGCGGGCCAGAGACGGGAGAAGTCTCGGGGAAGCGAAAAAGGCGGAAGGGGGGGGCACAGGCGGCGGGCGAGGACAAGGACGGGGGCAAGCATGGGGGGGGGGGGGCTGCGCAGCACGGCAGGCCGAAAACACGGCGAAAAGAACGGGGGGGAGGGACTGGCTGCAGGGGGGGGACAAGAGGCGGGACAGACACGGGGGACCGGGACGGGGGGCAAAGCGAGTGGGGGGGGGGAGGGGAAAAAAGCGGGAAGAGGCCGGCAAAGGCGAGCGCGACGCAAAGTACAACAGGAGGCCAGGCTAGAAAAAAACAGCAAAAAAAAGGAGCGAGAGGGTGAAACCTTGAGAGCACAGGGGGGTACCCAGACCACTTGCAACGCGGGGAAGGCGGCAGGGGGGGGAAGCCGGGGCGGGGCACAGCTGCAAGGGGAGGGGGAAGTGCGCCCAGGCTAAGGGGGGGCCGCCGGGGGGGAGATAAACAGGCCAGGCACACCAAGCGGTGGGCAAAGAGATGGAGTAAAAGTCGCGCTGACCAATTCGCTAACCGTAGAGCGACTTTACAGGCAAGTCAGCGCTAAATGAAAACTTACTAGGTAAATCCTCCCAAAACCGAAACGGTAATAGTTTGAAATCTGAAATATAGAAGTCTAACCTTAATCCTGCCAAATGTCCTGTTGCCGGCCCCCCATTTTCTCGTCCTGTTCTTCCATTTAGTCAACTGTCAGTATGGTTGACATCACAGCCAATGAACTGAATGTTAATCCATTATGGCCTCTTCTGAGGCATGCTCAGGTTCAGTACAGGCTCAGTACAGTTTCCTAAATTGCTCAGTTTCTATGAAGGCATCTCAGAAGCATCGCAGGCATAAGTATGATTCATAGGACAAAGTCGGGATATATCACATATTTTAAAAGGCCTTCTTTCAAAAATGTTCTTATGAAGGTGGAGTTGTCCTTTAAATCCATCATAGCACACGGGTGCACGGGTTACGCAAAACACCATCGCATCGACCTCGCGATAAAATATCATGCTTGCCCTAGTTTTAGTGCAGGGTTTAACTCAGCAAATAGCTGGCATTCCTGGGCTTTGCCCACATTTGCCAATTGATATTGAATAGCGAAGGCTCTTTACCCAAGAGCCGCTATTGCTCTACGTGTTTAATTTTAAGCATGGTAAGACCTATTTGAAATGTATCTATTTTTTGTAAAGCACACGGAAGATGATAGTCTAAATACAGTAGATCCATAAAAATAAGTACTTTTCTTGAAGATTTAATGTTTTGATATAGACACACCTTCCTTCTTCTTTCCTTAGACATCACATTAGAGGAACATATCAAAAAACACCAGCTTAGCTAATTGCCAGGTGCCTAACACATAATACAAATACATCATTATCAGTTTAAGACAAATCAACCATCATTAAAAAGAGACTTTTAAAAAAACAAAAATCCAATGCATCTTTAATGCATGTTCACGAAATGGACCGGTTTGTGCAGCCGAACCCTTCTGTTGCTGATTTCGAGATCTGCAATGGAGGATTTGCCGGCTTTCACTTTTCCTGGATTTTCCGACCGCATTTGAGAGTTTTTGAAAATGATTCAGTCCACATTATCCCAACGTCATCAGCACACCATGGGCAGATATTTTATCAGTGCCAAACCCTGGGTATAAAGGAGCTTGATAGGCACCAGCTCATGGGGGGTTGCCCTTTTTAAAAGGTTTGCTGAAGGACCAAATCCAATTGTGACTGGTTATATTCAATGCTTGAAATAATATGGCTCAACGTTAACCAATTATTTGAATTTAGTATTCTAAATGTGGGGAGTGGGATCCCAGTAACAAAAGTTTGTGGGACACGACTAATACAAAATCCGCTCACTCGCACCAGTATGGGGTGCTCACTCCTCAAAGTATCCACCCTTAATGGATATTATATAAGGAATAACGAAGAGCAGGGGGCACGTCCAACTGGATTAACATCACCTGAGGAAGGGGGCAACATTTATTACCCCCCGAAACTTGTGAGTGTTCGTTGTGGTCCTGTATTAATAAATTATTATTTGGGTGCCAACCCTTGCTAGTCGTTATTCCTACAAGTTGTGGGACCCCTTAAGCCCCAAAAGGCACTTGTTCAGTGCAAAAAGTGCACTTATAAGTGCCGGTGAGGAGGTCCCAGGTTCGAGCTATGGCGTACGGGCAAAGGACTTTGACCTCGTTCGCTACTCCTCAACTGGCTGAATTCCGAGAATCTCGGATTCAAAGATTTTCTAAATTGAGCTATGTCGAGATTACTGAAGGTCGTAAATCCTCGAACTGCTGATTTGAAACTGGTCAAATATGGCCATCCTCTAGCAAAACTGGGTTCATTTGTGTATGGGCAAGTAACTGACAAGTCAACCAGTTTTTTTTGTTTTAAGGGTGGACATCAATTTAAACCCAAAATTACTGTCACTAACCAATTCTGGAGAAACATCTCAAAATCATCTCTCATATTCACCTTTCTCTCATCCAATGTTCCAAAATTCAGAGTAATCTAGCGTCAGTCCAGTACATCCCAACTGATACCACACATATTCCTGAACTGGATGAATGAATGAGTACACCCATTCGCCTATAACCTTGTGGGTCCCATTGTAGAACATGCATCACGGGGGCAGGGGGCATAATTCGAAAATCCACTGTGCCTCAAAGCAATTTTGGATGGGCCCCAAACGATATATTTGACACAACACCCCAACAGATAATAAATCCACACACACACACACCAAAAAAAAAGCACACACACCACACACACACACTACACACACACACCACACACACCCAGGAATGATTACTGTAATGTATCATAAAATAACATCACATGGAGAGAGAGAGATTAGATAGACAGAACATATGGATAATATACAGATAGATAATGGATAGATAGATAGAAGTTTGAGATCAGTGTCGTGAACTATTTTCCTATGTACACACTGGGCGGTACACACTGGGGGGGTGTTTCATTCCATCCTAAGTACCATTTTGCCACTAGCAAGTAGAAGCGGGGGCGAATCACTGGTCGGTTTGTGCGGCACAGTCGCCTAGGAACATAGTGATTCTCTGACATGTCTGATGCCTTTCGCACGTTCCGGGCAAATGACATCAAACATCGGTTTGTTGTCAAAATCAGCTTGAAATTAGCACAGATTTTTTCGGCCAGACCGAATATATATCGGCCGCTTGGGCGAAAATCGGTCGTGTGTAACCAACACGACCTTACGTGTTTCATACACACGCATGATGTGTCCGAACGTTCGTTTGGCTGATAATCGGGCCTGTCTGGGCACTTTATCTCTGAAATGGCCGTTCGGGAGGGGTCGTGAATATCCTCGCCGACCGACTGGCGGATCTCGATGACGGTTCGTTTCTGCCGTTCAGTGCCCATACCGGGCCGATTATCGGCCGAACCGAATGTTCATACACATCGTGCGTTGCAGGTCGGACCCGCATAGCACATGTGTATGACTTTACATTACCACACTGGATTTTGAGACCCAAAGCAGTGACTTTCTTGCAAACCTTCTTCATCTGGTTACCTTGGTCTCAAATTAGAACTAACCACCAGAGGCCCTAACATTTGAGCAATTAGTAGCACTTTTACACACACAACGCACTACAACGTCTCTACATGGCATGCAGTGCTGGTTCACTGTCCCCTCTCATGACATATCCCCACTCCCCCCAAATTATAGAACTTGACTGGACCCCTACTACCGTCCTTTTATAACCTAAAAAATCAATCATATCTGCCCTCTCACCTGCCACATGTGATAATCTTCTGTCAGCTGGCTACTTTTCCCCTTCCTGTCTGCTCTCCTTAGTCCTTTGCGCTTATGAATTTATTCAGTTCATTAATTTCTATTTATCATTTACTACTTTATTCAATTACTTTGTTGTTTTCCTGATATGATTTGTTTTACTCTTCTTCATTTTGCCCTGTGGGGGTCTCTCGTGTTCAGAGCTTGGTCCCTTATCTTCTTTTTCCATTTCGTTCAGGGTTCATGCATTAGAGATGGACCCGACCAACCCGGGGCCGCAGCGGTTCATGGATCCAACTGGGCGTTTTTTAATAATTTTTTTGAAATTGCGTGAAATATAAAAGTTCAATATGTCTATAAATTTTTTAAATTTAAAAATTGAGAATTTTCAAAATTTCTAACTATTCCACTAAAATACTAGGTGATACCAAAATGGACTGTGTTTTTTTTTTTTTTGAGATTTTTGGGCATTTATACGTGTTCTCCCAAAAATTTTTTCTGGTCGCTGAGCTAAGTTTACCATTGCTATATATACCTTTAAGCGAATGTAGATGTTTTTTAACCGCCATTGACTTCAATGGGTCCCACTTGAATTTTTTTTGAATTTTCGGATTTTAGATTTTAAAAAAATCTTTGAATCTGCATCGGAACAGATTTCAGTGAGTTCGCCCTCGCTATTCTTATTATGACATCTGCTCTCAACCTGTCCTTCTATTTTATTTAAAATCCCTCATAACCATTGCTCTATCACTCAGCCTCCCCTTCTCCATTTGATTCCCATTTCCACTTTCTACCTCTTCTAACGATTCAGCACACCCTGTCCCCCACTGTTCTCTAGTCTTTGGTTGCATCATCCCTCATTGCTTTCTACTGTAATTTCTTAAAATTATTTCCCCCTTACTAAAAAAAAAAAAAGCAAGGAAAAGTGGTAGTAGAAATGTTGCACTATAGCTCCGCTGATCTGGCCCTTTGATCCTGTGTATACACCATGCCTCCATTGACAACACAATCTACTATACTATGGAAACTGCAGAAACCCCAGTTTCTCTCTGTACAAGTAAATCCACTTGTTGCAGTGGTAATGGGGTAAGTTGCTGTCATAAGGAAGGGAGGAAAATAGACTTTCCAGAAGATTTCTTTCTCTTGCAA
Organism: Hymenochirus boettgeri; assembly: GCA_019447015.1. Lineage (NCBI taxonomy): Eukaryota > Metazoa > Chordata > Amphibia > Anura > Pipidae > Hymenochirus > Hymenochirus boettgeri. The sequence continues at coordinate 189,322,345 of CM033474.1, read as the reverse complement.
ATCCTGGACATTGGCCATAACCTGCCTGTTTTTCCTGGTCTCTTTCCACTAGCCCTGTCCCCCTGCTCCCTGTGCAGTGGCAGTCAGATTTAAAAGCGGGAGGAGACTCCGCACCCATCCCCTGCTACTTCTAACTTTAGCATGAGAGGGGTTCACTGAGACCGAACATTAATTGGCATCTAACCAGGCCACCACCTTCCTGTGCGGCCAATAAATGCTGTAATATGCTGCTCAGAGACCCACACGCTACAGGTAGTTATTCAACATAGAAATAAAAAAAAAAAATAATCAATGCAATTCCTAGGTCCATACAATATCATATTATCTTGCACACTGGCATACTTTATAAACAATTAAATTATATAATATAAATTAGCAGTGTTCAATCATATGATTTGTATGGGGCCTAGGAAGTGCATTGATTATCTTGTTCATGTTTGTATAATGTTTGAACAGATCAGGAGCACTCCATAAATGTAGTTGTAATTAGCCTAATTGGAGTGGCGTCCCACAATTCTTGTATTGTGGTTTTTAGATTAATTAGGTTTATACGTTAGGACCGTTCCAGATTGGGGTTTACCTTGATGTGGTTGGAAGGCTTTTCATTCATGTGATCACACTTACTGTATACTATACCACATTATGTTTATAAAGATGCCATGTGCAGATAATATTTAACACTATGTTTATAGTATGCCAGTGTGCAGATAATATGATATTGTATGGGCCTAGAATGTGGCATTGATTATCTTTTCTATGTTTGTATAATTTTTTGACAGATCAGTAGCCACTTCCACTAAATGTAGTTGTAAATTAGAGCCTAATTGTGGCGTGCTTCCACAATCCTTGTAATTGTTAATTATATAATATATATACATAAGAGTAAAAGCCGATAAGCACTCGTGTCCCAATAGTAAACGCCTGGGTGCCAATTCATTAGATATATACAGTCAAATATACGGACGGCACTCACAGGTCTTATGATAAAAATGTACTTTTATTTAAGCAACAAATAAAAAATGCTACTACGCGATTCAGCAATGAAGCCCGTACTCCGATACCATCAAGACCTGTGAGTGGCCGTTGTATTTTGACTAATATATAAATATATATATATATACCGTATAAGAAAGATATTATCCTTGTGTTTTAACTGTGTCCTGGTGGTTTGTACGAAGGACAAGTGTTTTAAACACCCCCTTAATGATGGCACATATCATTATCGGATCCTAACTTTACTTGTGGACAGTACTTTCAGAATAGCTTAACTTTTCTTACACGGTTTTCCTTGGTTTCGGGATATTATATAATATGTTTTTCATCACATTATTTTTGTTAGAATGTAGAATACTCTAATTTAATATTAGCAAGGGATGCATTGATTGAACTGATTGCATTAAACTGCATTAATATCACTTAGCCCCTGCTACAATGTGTTTCCTCTGAAAACTTCCTGCATTTCAAAACCTTTTCTAAACCCACCTTTCCAAACTTGCCCTCTGCTATTAGAAAATAATGGATTTTGGGGTCAACTGTAATAATATTTGGTCAAACTCCGCTAATGCGTGGGCCAGAAGAGACATAATTTTAATACCTATCATTAAAAAAATAACAAAACCAATGAGTTATTGTATCATTTATTTTACCTTCCCGAAAACGAATTTGTAGACAGACAGGCTACTAACACCGTCACCACATGTTATAACTGCAGCCCACTAAGCTCTCCTAACCACATTTGAGCTATGCAAATGACATGCTTAAATAGAACATATCCTGCAAGCCGCTGCAGAACCAAAAAGTGGCTTCCCTAACTGTTTATAGTGTCCCCTAGACAATTCACCTATAGTGATTGCCCAAGATTCAGAACCAATCACTTTTAAGATTTTTTTTTTTAGACTATCGCGTTTAGGGGTGTGGTTTAGGCAACACTATAAATATTGCCTATGGAAACCTGTATGTCCCCTATTTATAAAATCGTTACGTTAATCGTAAAATACCGATGTTATCGTACACAATACCGCCGGTTTTTAACCGATAAAGACCGTATTTACCGATCCACCGTTATTTACCGATCGTCGTTAAATACCGGTCGTTATCGGTAATACCGTTCGTTAGTTACCGATAACGATCGTATGTACCGATTACGGTCGTTGTCGTAATAACGACCGTTATCGGTAAATAACGGTCGTTATCAGTAACTAACTACCGTTATTTACCGATAACGACCGGTCTTTAACATATCGGAAATAACGTTCGTTCCTCGGTAAATAACCGTCTTTATCGGTAAAAACCCGTCGTTATTTACGAATAACGCTCGTATTTTTACGATAACGAGACGATGTTTTTATAAATAGGGCCCGTAATTTATGCAGCAGCCAAACAAGCCAAGGCCAGCATTGTATTTTTAGTATGAATCAGCAAGGTTATGTTGCTTGCTTTTATATCCTGACTGGCTTCTATGTACCCCTTCAGTTCTTGGGATCTTTAAGTTATGAGCAGCTCTCTATTTCGAATGAATAGTGGGAGGTTTTTTTGAGCAGTACATGCAAGTAGATGTCATTATGAACTGTGGGAAAGCCTGCATTTGGCTGTTGTAACCCAAAGTCTGAAAATCGGAGTACCGCTACTGTGGCTATAATTTAATTTTTTTGCATTGTCCACAAAAGCAAGGAACAAGTGATGATGGAGTTGTAATTTTGAAAACATTACGTTGTTACATCTATTACTTTTTATGCAATGCATCGCTAATTATAAGAGTGTCCCCCCCAATAATTTTAGTCCCTAGCAAATTTTAATTTCCTCTAAGTATAAAGCAGGTTATGAACATCGATATACAACTAAAAGTAAAGATCAGTGAAATACAGTTCCCAGCATTCTCTGCTTCTACTGTTTGTAGGTAATGCTGGAGTTTTGTATTTTCAACATCTGGAGATCCACTGGTTGGCCTATCCCTGAATATAAACGAAGCATCTGACAATGGCAGAATCACTGTCTACAGGTCTCCAGAATTCTGCATTGCCAGTAAAAGTAAGGTGGATATCTCACTAACTACACAAAAACAATGATTGGAAGATTCTTTTGTATAGTATATTAACTTAACCTCCCCTGTAGTGGATTTCTATGGGAGGGACTGTAAGATTATAGCCTTATCACATGTTCAGGAGGAGAAGAAACCAGAAGCCAAAAGGGGTAGGTTATATAAATAATGCACCCGAACTGTAAATTAAGGGATCTAGAGGTCATCTTGGACGTTTCTGGGCCATATAAACGGCCTGTGGCCTGTGCTTTTATATATCACCAAACTCCTTGGTGACTTCTAATATCCTTCTAATTTACAGTTTGTGGGGGCATTATCCACTATATTAACTCTTCAGTTCCTATATTCCATGGCAATAAACCATAACAATGAAATATCTCTAACACTCTGCAAAAAATTTAATGATGTAAGTGCAAAAGTTCAGGAAAGCATTTCAGGTGCATTTGCTTCACTTTTGGTCAGCCTTCATTCTCCTTTAAAGTTCGCAACCGTTTCATTGCTATAATTTTAATGGGTCAGGAAATAATACGGCTAAATATATTTTTTTTATTCATATGCCTATTAGAGATAAATAAGGATTTTATGCAGAATATAGTGGTTTGTAGTTGTCTTTCTTTTCATCCTACAAAAAATCGTTAAATTATTTTGTCCACTACGCCTTCCTCTATCTACAAGCGTTAGCCATATGACATGTAGGAATAAATGTTGCATGTCTCTGCCCATTTTCTCTATGAAGCTATGCATAAGCTATGGACGTGCCTTCTGTTTAAAAATTGGCTCTTTTTTATTTATGCTCTGTGTAGACCTTATCCCGTTAAGCAATATACTATAAAAAAGTAGTAATCAGTCCTTATCGGAGGTGAAGGTTAAGCTACCTCTTTCCCAATCAGCTTCTATAAGACTTACACCCATTATTTTAACTGCATGAGCGGTAGTTGGTTTTTCCTTTGGGAACGTGCGAGCCATATTGGGTGGATTTCTGTGAGGAGGTTTTCCGCACCCAGGCCAACCAGAATCTTGATAGTCGTGGATTTACCACTTAATCTAATTAGTTTTGCCTGGAAGCATGTTCTGTGAAGGGTTTCGGGGCAGTGAAACCCACATCTGCGATGCTATTTAAGTAATAATTTTAATACATATTAGTTTAACAACAAATATTTGTATTGTTTTGTTCAACTTTGTGAAGGACAAGCCTGATCCTTTTTGGCCCTCAGTTTTTCCCCAATCAACTCTTTTCTTAGGCCTTGCTGCTAAAGGTCAACTTAATGCTTCCTAAGCCTCCTGGAAACTGGAGCCCTATGGTCGTCTTTTGTAGGTCATTGTGCTGGTGACCGAGTGTGTTAACTGTGTGTGGCACGAAAGCAGTGACCAGGCTATTAAAAAAATAAATAAATAAAATTTTGAAAAGTCATATTGGCTAGGGACATCTGAGTCCTCTTTAGATCTCAGTCTAGTTGTGAGAAGTTTCATACAAATTCCTCTATAGGGCCCTCTATTGCTCCATGCAAAGGGATGTCTAATGGTTTTTTCTACGGATTGCTTACATTACCTGAAAAGTGAGAAGGAGGATGGTCTTTGACTATATTTAGGGTACTTGTGCTTCATTCTGTGTTGATCATGAAAGCGCAAGATATCTCCACCCAAACTAGCCTCAAGGGCAATTTTTAGTTCCAAATACGTATTAGTTTATCATGATAGACATGTATCCAAACAACTAATAAATTGAACAAGAAGTATTTTAGGGATATGACACTTAAGGAACCGAATAGTATATATAAACGAAAATTTAGAAACACTGTGCACACCATCTTGATGCAAAGGTGTTTAATTGGAACATTAAAAAACACTTATGACTTTCGGTGCCTATCCGCACCTTCATCAGACACTAACAATGATTAAAAGAGGGGAGAACCCTTAAATGGCTAGAGACAGGTGGGCCTATACATGCCACCATGTGTGAATCTCACACAAAGTTTCAATTATATCCATCCAAGACACACCAGTAACAATATCTCTGTCAAAACCGTAACTTTGTATTTAACAGGAAACCATATTGTAATTAAATAGCATGTCATCTCTTGGATCGGAACATGCTATACGAATTAATATTCAGTCCTCGGGTTGTCCTATCTAGTTAAAGATCAGAAAGCCCTCTGCGTAGGAGGATATTCCCACACTTACCACCACGGGATAGAGGGGGGCATATGATCAACACCATAACACACCGATCGGCAACCTAGCTTTACTGTTCTAATGACTGGCAACTGGTGGAAAAAAATTTCTTCATATTTCATGGTGTAGACTCAGGTTTGGCCAGACAGTTTTAATTCACTATACGGTGACGTTTGAAATCTGCGCTCTTAAGGGCCTCGTCTTAACCCACATATACAAGTAGAACATGGACATTGTAATATGTATATGCAGAATTGTATTTACAGTTAAATGAAGTATTTTATACTACACTGTCCATAGTATGGGAGGTTGTAGAATCCCCACAGAATGACGATTGCAAAAACATTACAATTACTGCACTTTAACAGCACCTTTTCGATTGGAAACGACAAATGTTTTTTCTTAAATTTTTTGTCACTGGATCAGCTGACAAAGTGCAGTATATAAACGATCGTCCCTTGTATATACACAAGGGGCTTTTGTCGTGTCTCGCGTCCTAAGGAGTCACCCCAACTGTAGCCAAAACTTGTGTAAGATTACGTATTAATAACTCTGACCCTGAGTGAATTTTGGGACAAACGGAACACCAAATTTCCATGCATTTTTTCTCGTTGGCTCTGTTAGCTATCCAATGCGAACTTGTAAAACAGAGGGAGAGAAACCAGTCCTGATGCACTATCAAACTGTTAAACGTGCATTTGATAGCATAACTGAGCCAAACGAGAAATTTGACCTGAGTTTGAGATTACGCATTCATTGATGGCCTTCGCCCCGTAAAAGGAACAGCAATTCGAGGACAACCAAAGCAATAAACCGGTCGGCAAACACTACTTGCAAAAAAACCACCCTCCAGAAACTTTATAATATGGAAATTGCCATATACCTCACTGTGAAGAGAGAGGGGGATAGATCCAAAACTCTATACAAACAAGAGACCTACTGATCATACGATCAACACATTAGTCCATGGGAACTAGAATATTGCTCCTACCGCGAGTACCTAAATGATAGATAATACCAGATTTTCCCATAAAAATTATCGATTACGATGGGTCATATGAGGTTGACCATTAAAAAGTAGTTTTGGGGGGCCCTGATACATTGGACAAAATGGGGGTTGGTTATATTTAAAGTCGTTGTATTTTAATATTTTATACTTTCAATATTTAGTACCACTCTAGATTTTGATACTATATATATGTGAGATACATAGTGATAAGCCAGATTTATAATATATTTAAATGAGCACTTTTTAACACGACTCTGTACTATAGACTAGTCTCTTTTCGCAGCGATACCACCTTAACGTAAGGATGCAAATAATGCAAAGGCATAATTGGGATACTCAATATAAAATATTACATAACATTAGAATATCGTGCACAGAATTTTAAAGCCATGGAGGGGAAATTTTTTTTTTTTTTTCGATAAGGTTATCAGTGGAAGGTGGAGTAGAGTTCAGAGATTCTGCTTTGTATAATAGTAGACATTAAATAAATAAACTGTTACACACTATGCAATATTTTGGGGCGATGGACCAAGAGTTCAGTGTATCAGTTAATCGGGTCGAAAACATTGCAGGGGTTTTTGTCCACGGCCGACTGTTCATTCTCTGGATCGGACGTGCCCGAAAACCCTCTATGGACCGTGCGGGCCGACCGTGGGAAGTACCGAATGGTTGGTCCAGAGAAAGAATGTGCGCATGTGAACCCAGCATTATTTTTCTCGGTTTGTTCTTTTTCCAACCAATGTTATAGTTTTACGAATTGTGATAAATTTTTGTAAGCCTGATCCATTCCTTTCAAAGTAACAAGTGATAAAAAGTACCTGGACACGATTACTTAGCAAATCCATTTAAATGTGACAAGATATACAAAGACCTGAGTGAATACAAATAGTAATACGTGATTTAAATGGATAGGTTTTAAATCATACAGCAGGCAAGTTTAACAAATAATGTATTAACATGTAGGTATTTTTTTTGAAAGGGCTTCTGTGACCAAGTAATATAATACATATGCAACAGGTTTATTATGTCTAATTTGGGCTTGAGCTCTAAATGCAAACAAACAGTTTATTCAATAAAAGTTCTTACCGTTTAAAATGGTGCTATTTTGCCCCAACCAATCAGATTAAGCTTACAAATGTCTAATAAGATCCATCCGGTCCCACCCATCTACATATATCCTCATTTCCTGTCTAACTGTTGATCCAGAGGAAGGCAAAAAAAAACCCACCAAATTTAGAAGTGGCCAGGTTGGGTACATATGTATGGTCCAGTTTGGTTACAATATGTATGGCCAGTTTGGTTACAATATTATGGCCCAGTTTGGTTACAATATGTATGGCCCTTTGGTTACAATATGTAGGCCCTTTGGACTATTTAGACATTAGATAGATTAACATCTAATTATTGTCTAAATAATGTATGTCCAGCTTTTGAGTGATTCAATTGCAGAAGGGATTAGGATTTAGATCCTTATAAAGGTGTTGTGAATTTTACTTCCTTAATAGCAAGTTCCCCAAACACCTGTTAATAAATGCAACTGTTCTTTTAAGATTTTCAATATTGCTTTGCCCTGGCATTTTCCTTCATTATTGTGTCATCAGCCAAAAAGATATACGAGAATCCCTCGGTGCATAATGTGAGCCCTTTGCAGCACATTGATTTAAAGCATATTCTGAAAGTCTTGCCCAGACAGTCTTTTGTCTAGTATGACAGAAAGCCCTGCAGTCCACAGATGATGCAGCAGAATGACCTGCAGCCAAGCCTCACTAAAGAAAAGCCAAGAAAAACTGCATTGAAGTTACAAACAAATTATATAACCAAATATACAGCGTCTGTATATATGTCTTTCTATGTAAATATATGTGGGTGTGTAGCAGGCATTCAACCTTAATATCAGTTATAAATAACTATATATTTAAAATATTTTCCTGTGAATATTACCCCCGGTAAGGTTGTGTATGAAATAACAATTTTGTAATGGTTTGGATAAAATAAAATATTTTACTTAAGTAGATCTAAAATGTGTTGAAGACCATATCTCCTTCAATCAAAATATATTAAGGAAAACCAATTCATTCGAATGTCACTGAGTCATGGTAACATACCCACCCACACTACTGGCCCCACCGTAGTGCATAAAAATCCTTACCTTACATCCGCTCCAAATGGCTGCCCTGCTATGCCCCTCCAAAGTCCCAAAAACTGGCCACCAGGAGCCTGGCAGGTCCATATAGGACTCTGCCTCCTGTCTCTCCTCCGGGAGAATGTTGTCATGCGCAATAAAGCCCCACTCCCTCTCCCTCACATTTTGCTCTCCCTCCCCCTAGCTACAAACCCCTTGGTATATAGTAGGTCTCCCTCTCCCAGCCCCAACCGCTATAATAGATTTAACGAAACTCCCCCGAACTCTACTTACCCTTAACCTCTCTCCCCGGCATTCTCCACTGCCGTCAACCGCATCCGTGATTGGCTGCCTCTCACCAATCATGAACGCAGCTGCGGGTTCGGCCCCCTGCTTGCAGTTTCATGCAAGCAGAGGGCCAGGACAGTACGCCGGAGGAAATAGGTAAGTTAAGTTCAGTTTGGGGGAGTTTCTGAAAAATCTATTATAGCAGCTGGGTTGGGGTAGGGAGACCTAAATATAACAAAAGTTTTTAAAGGGGTGGACATGCCCTTTAAACTGCTTCTATTTCTTTCCACATTCCTGTTGAAGTACTAATGTGCAACCTTTAACCAGCAGCCAATCATATGGAGTATTGACCAGCGACAAATCAGCAATTTACTCTCTCTCAACTGTTCAGATGAAGAGGAGCCGGCTAATTGCTTTATGAAAGGCAATCCAACAACTTTACCCATTTTGTGGTAAAAAACTAATTGCATATACCAACAGTCAGGGCCCCTCTACCATGAGGCACAGTGGGATATATTTCCTCAGGCAGCACCTATTAAAAAGGGCGGAAGCATTGTTAGAAAAAAAAAATATTGGGGGGGAAAAATTGTTAAAAAAAATTTAATTTTTTTTACTCAACCAGTCCAGTACATGTGTCCTCCTGATGACTCTTGTTGAGAATCAAAATGTAGGAAAGAAACTGACTTCAAAGCAACTCAAAGGCTGTAGACTTGGAGTCAGCAGCGGATGGGCGCGTGTGCACATTCACGCAACACATGACTACCAAGTCCCAACCTTCAGGTTGCTTTAATGTCCACTTCCTTCCTAAATTCCGCTTCTCAACAAGTCATCAGAGAACACTGCACCCTGCTGCTAATCAAGTTCAACAAGTTCATCCAAGTCAAGCAATAATTTGTGGACATGGACCAATCCAAATAAGAGGCTAGAGGCACTTCCCATAGTGCACATTCCTTGGCTTGCTGCCCATTGCCTATTGGCCTTCTCTTGTGCCATGATCAAGTCACAGCTGAAACAGTCAGCAGCAGCCCAATAGAGAGGGAGAACGGAGGGCTGGTGTGGCACTGGCACTGTTGTGGCCTTGCAGTTAGGTGCATATATTAGCAGCTGCAGTGGTGATTAAATCTTTAGCATCTGTTGCCAGTCTTTGCCTACTACTACTTTGCAGTGAGTGACAGTGAAACTGTGACAGACACAAGGGCTATGTACTGAGAGCTGTTATCGTTCTCTATTGCCTTCTCTAGGCAATGCACTGAGCCGACAACGACTCTGGTGTGTATAGCGAATGGGGTCTTCCCCACTATCTGCTGGCGTTAAAGTTTCTGTCTTAAAGAGACGTTATTGGCTCGGTACATAGCTTGCGGCAGTTGGGCAACAGTTTTTGTGTACCGCCGCAAGTTGGTCTTGATACTTTGGGAACGTGATTTTAAAGTGATGTATACTGAAAAATGACTTTGCGTCATCTTAATCTAAAAAATATGTGTAAGTAGCATTTACCTCTGGTGTGTGTGTTGTTGCATGTCTTCAATAAAATACTTTGACTAAGTATTGGTCACCTAAATTGGGTGTTACAGATGTCCCAATTGTACTACATGCAACAGTTTGATTTCAGGCAAAGACTTTCCACACCCCACACCTGGTCAACGAATTTAATTAAACATAGACTGACTTGCACTAGCACTTTCGTCATCTATTATCTGACTTGTCCTTGTGGACTTTACTATATTGGAAAACTATTACTACATTTCGTGAAAGGATGGCAAACCACGATTCCATACGTTGCGCATTACTTGGTACGTTGGATGAGAAGAGAATAAATTTGGTGATCTATCAGTGGCAAGACATTTTAAAAAAATGGGCCACATTCATCCTCTCTGGAATGTATGCTTATTGATCATATACCACTGACTAGAACTGCTACTGACTGAAAAATCTTTGTTGAAACTTGAGTCTAATAGATACTTAGATTGCAAACTCTGGCCCCTAAGGGATTGAATGTAGTATTTTTATCCAGTTCTAGAGTGTTGGGTTTCCTGTATACAGATCGTGATGCTACCCGTGCCGTTTTTCCTTTTTCCCCAGTTTGTTTTATCTCCATGGTGTATTCAATTGATGTTGGGCTTAGAGTGCAAGAGGTTAATTAACTAGTGGTTGAGGTTGAACCCATAGTGATCCCATACTACACGTCTAGTGTTTGATACGTGTAGTGTATACCCCGATGCGCCCGTTCTGATGAAACACGATGTGAGGGTAACAAGATTCCTAGGATGTTGATATACACAGGTGAGGGGTTGGTGTTTGGGGGAGGGTGTTTTGTGGTTTATAAGGGGTTGTGGGTAATCATGATGTATCCTGAGACGGCCTGTATGGGGCTGAAACGCTGTCGATATATGGAATAAAACTTTTGATACTTTTTTCATTAATAAGTCCCATGGAGTGCTTTCAATCGGTGGAGGATTTATTTTGTATGGAGAGACACCTGGGCAGAGTGATGTAAATGGTAAATGGTTTTAGGGAATTCAGTGTACATTTGTAACTGTGTTCAGAATGAAATCTTACAAGGACTTTTTAAAGAACCAAATGCAACTAAAATGACATTAATTGTTTTTGTAATACAGTATTAAATGATTTTTTTGTGATTTATTCATTGAACACAATTATTCAACCCCTTAAAGACTACCACTCTTAAGAACAGAGGTTCATTCAAGTGTTTTTTCGATCAGGTTTGAAAACAATTGTGGATGTCATCGAGCAACAATCAAGTATAATAAGCACCACATTAGGCAGATTTAAAATGACTGTGATACTTGGCTCCTTCTAGACATTTACTTGGTTGTTTACAAACATGGTGAAGTCAAGAGAATGGTCCAGGAAGACAAGAAAAGTGTGATTTCTCTTCACAGGAAGGGCAATGGCTATAAGAAGATTGCAAAGATGTTAACATACCAAGAAACACGCAATTTCAAGGCAAAGGGCACTGTTGAAATGCTCCTGGTCATGGCAGAAGAAATGCTGACTTCGACTGCTGTGCGCTACCTGAAGCGCAAAGTGGAGAAAGTCCCAGTGTGACTGCTGAGGAACTGAAAAAGATTTGTCAATATGGGTACTGAAGTTGCAGCTCAGACAATAAGGCGCACACTGCGTAATGAAGGCCTCCATGCCAGAACTCCCCGGCGCACCCCCATTGCTGTCTCCAAACATAAGAAGAGCGATACTGCAGTATGCCAAAAGTCACGTGGACAAACCACAAAAGTTTAATTAGTGTTCTGTGGACTGATGTAACAAAATTAGAACTGTTTGGGCCCATGGATCAACGCTATGTTTGAGGAGGAATAACAAGGCCTATGAAGAAAGAACACCTTGCCTACTGTGAAGCATGGCGGGGGGGGTCACTCATGCTTTGGGGCTGTTTTGTCTTCTGCAGGTACAGGGAAGCTTCAGCGTGTGCAAGGTACTATGAATTCTCTTCAGTACCAGAGATATTGAAAAAAAATGTGATGCAGTCCATCACAACCTGAGGCTTGGAGACATTGGACCTTTCAACAGGACAATGATCCTAAGCATACCTCCAAGTCCACTAGAGCATGGTTGCAGATTAAAGGCTGGAACATTTTGGAGTGGCCATCGCAGTCACCAGACTTAATCCGATTGAGAACTTCTGGCGGGACTTAAGAAAGCATGTTGCAGTGTGCAAGCCTAAGAATGTGACTGAACTGGAGGCTTTTGCCCATGAAGAAGACACTTGTGTCAAGCTTGCTTCACGTTTAAAAGCTGTTGTAACTGGAAAAGGATGTTTGTACTAAGTACTAAGAATGAATGTCACTTGGGGGTTGAATAAAACTGATAATGATGTGAGCACAGAAAAGACATTTGTGGTTATTTCATTAAGATGTTATGTTATTTTGTCTGACTTACAAGTGTCTCTTTGATTTAATTGTAAACAAGATGACTGAAATGACCAAAATCAATGTCAAACTGGCCAAAACACTCAATTTTATGTGGGGGTTGAATATTTTGAACACAACTGTATATATATATATATATATATATATATAATATATATATATATCTATATATATATATATTGCAGCCTAACATCTAGATAAGACAAGACATTATCCATCTTATATTTGTTATATAACACTATCACATTTTTCTGTTTGTTTATCGATTTTTTTTGATAAATCTATACAGGAAGATATTTAAATCCAGGGTTTTAGAGATGGGTGAAACTGCTAAAATCCGTTCTGCCTGTGGACCTGGAAAATGGTCTGGGAAAACGTACATACATCCAGAAGTTCAAAAAAATTACTTTCCTTACGATCAAACTGTTTTTGGAGATTACACATTGTATTTTCGAGGGTCACCGAATTTTTAGAAAATTTTGTAAAAATAATACAGTAACTTGTAAATGATAGTAAATGATAGTTACTTACTGTAAATGGCTCTGAGACCTGGGAAATGGTCTGGGGAACAGATAATCAGATTATTTCAAATCAGAATTGGTTTTAATCAGATTTTTTCAGAAAGAAACTGATTGGTATACTAACCAATCAAATTCTTTCTGAAAGAATCTATTTAACCAATTCTATTTGGAAAAGAATCTGATTAGTAATACTAACCAAACAGATCTGAATGTATTACCAATAATAGTATAGTAATAGTATCCATAGTATCCAATCAGAATTGGTTACAATCAGATACTTTCAGAGAAAATCTTATTGGTAGCTTTCTGGAAAAATCTGGTAGTAACTAATCAGAATTTTCGAAATAATCTGATGGTATCTAATTGGTATACTAACCAATTAGACTCTTTCTGAAATCAGCTAATTGAAACCAATTCTGATTGGAAAATAATCTGTTTGGTTAGTATAGCAATCAGATACTTCCTGAAAGAATCTGATTGTATCTAATCAGAATTGGTTTACAATTAGGATGGCCGGTTTCGCGGATCCGAACTCGATCCGACGCGGATTTATCCCTTTCGCGAACGGCGGATTTTTTCCGGATTTTCCGCTTCCGAACTTCCGATTCGCGGATTTTTCGTATTTTCAAAATTTTCGAAATTACGAGTTTTCACGTATTTTTGAAAATTTTCGAAAATACGGGAAAACATGTATTTTCGAAAATTTTCGAACATACAAGGATTTCTCTTAATTCCTTACATACGTATTTTCGAAAATATTCGAAATTACGAGGATTACTTGTATTTTTGAAAATACATTTTTCGAAAAATACATGAAAACTCGTAATTTCGAAAATTCCCGAAATACGTGAAACTCGTAATTTCGAAAATTTTCGAAAATACGAAAATCTCTTTATTTTCACAGGTATTTTTAATTTAAACGGGTCCGCTCGCGGATTTTCGAATTTTCGAATTTTTTCGAAAATTCGCGGATCCTCGAGCGGACCGGATTTTGCGAAGTTCGGACATCTCTAGTTACAATCAGATACTTTAAAAATAATCTTATTGGTATGCATTCTGGAAGAATCTGATTGTAACCAATTGTGATTGGGAAAGAATGTATTTGGTGTACTAACCATCAATCTGGTTAGAGCTTGAATCAATCTTCCCCTTTAAATTCCCAACCAATCAATAGAAGATCCATTGGATCATTCTATAATTAAAGTTATCAATCTGTCTTTTCACTACTCACCCTCCCCATTAACTCACAGCTGTCACCAGGTTTCTGTAGAGAGGGATCACTATTGGTAAATGTAGATCCTATAAAGATCTATCCTGTAAAGTTTTAATCATACTACATTTTATCAGTTCAGGATACAGTTCAGGCTTCTATGGGGTCTATTGCTTAATAATGAATAAACCATTAACAAACTTACTTCATTGTCTCAGAGAAATGGGATGGAGTTGTTTTCTTTCAGTCCCCCTATCATATATGCAGGAGATAGCGACCAGTAGATCTCCAGATGTTTGAAAACTACAACTCCCAGCATTCCTCTACAGCACTCTGTAGTTAGGGAATTCAAACTACAACTCCCAACATTCCTCTGCAAGCACTCTGTAGTTAGGGAATTCTGAGAGGTTGTTGTTTCCAAACATCTGGACTCTACTGGTTGTCTATCCCTGATCTATAGATATCCCTTCCTGTCCAGCAAACAGCAGCTCTCCTTTTTGTCTATTGAGAGGGAGGAGTGGGGTGGAGTTAGGTGAGAGTGAAAATAATGTTTTTACTAAGACTGTCACATGTTTTACAAAAGTAACATATAACTCTTGCAACTTCCTACTAACACTTCCTATTGCCCTACTAGCACTAAATGTTTTGATTCACTAACACTGCTGTCAATCTAATACTAGCACACCATTGGATACAACACTAAAAGGGAAGTGATAAATATTTTCCTTTGTCGCTTCCATTGCCTCCCTGTAAAACTTCCTGGGGTGTGGTTAAACACTCCATTTTGAAGATACCAATACAAAACAGGAGTGGGAACTATGCAAGTACTTTTATTTATTTATATATTTTGGCCTTATTTACATTTCTATATACTTTAATGTCATTACTACATATTTGTTAATATTGCTATAACTATTATTTAGTGCTTAAACAACACAAACACTGTCCCTATTTATATTACTTTTACCACCCTCTCCAACATAGTACCTCCGAAAAACCCAATGTATTTTCCCATGAATTTATACATTTATTTATATAAGATAGAAAAGGGATATATATAAAAGCCCGGTGCCTCACGGGTCTTGTAAACATGATGTAAATTAAATATGTTGGAACAAGTGATCTACGCGTTTCAGCCATTATACCGGCCGTCCTCGGGATTGAATTGTTCACTTTACTCACGCCATCTTATTGGTAGAGCAGAACCTCCCACCTACACCTTAACCTATGCATGCTCCCTAAGAATATAAAATCTGGAGTTTTATATATATATATATATTATATATATATATATATATATATATATATATATATATATTAATCCATAGCAGATGAAAGCACTCAGCGGGTCTTCTTTATATCATCAAACACTCT
This sequence comes from Hymenochirus boettgeri, assembly GCA_019447015.1. Lineage (NCBI taxonomy): Eukaryota > Metazoa > Chordata > Amphibia > Anura > Pipidae > Hymenochirus > Hymenochirus boettgeri. The sequence goes on along the minus strand of CM033474.1, from coordinate 189,306,710 downwards.
TTATTCACAAATCATGAGTCACACGCGTTTCCGCCCCAGTAGGGCCGTCGTCAGGACTAAATGTCAATATCACTACCCGCTTTTAAACCCGTGCACCCACCCCCCATGCATGCGCATCACCAACACTTACCAATCACAGGTGCACTACATATCCCATGCTCCCCTCTGGCTCAGATTCCAAAAACGTGGTTCCAAAAAAGATAGCTGCAGGGCTCATAACTACACGAGCGCTACAACACTACGTAACGAGCGGGGCTGCGCACACCACCACGTGCGCGGCCCCGGAAACACAGCTGAACCCCCCAACCATGGCCGCATAGCACCCGACCAGAAAAAAAACTCCTCCAACAAACGGCCGCGTGCACTGAAAAGCACCGACAACCCCGCCCTCTTCAAGGGAGAGATACCCTCATTAAGGAGCGCATATCACCTCAATAACACTATGGGGGCTGCCCAATACCCTCAATAAAAATAAATAGATATAATATAAGCCTCAGGTAGCATGAATATAAAGTGCACCAGTAAATACAAAAAACAATACTATATAATACAAAGAAATACACTAAAAAATCTATACAGAATCTCAAGGATGTATCAATATACAAAGGACAATCCCCATAATGTAGGGTCCTATTCATCAATCTACTATTCAAAAATAGGGGGATCCAGAATATCACAAATAGGGTGGATAAATAACAATTTTAAAAATCAATCTGAGGGTGTTTAGACACAGGAAGGTTGGGTACCACGTTGTTAGAAAACCCACTGACAGAAATACCATACTACATGCAACCAGTTATCCCCCTCCGGCTCTTTTAAGGGACATACCTTATACACAATATCTAAGGGTTATACGTAATATTCAGACACTGAGCTATTGGAAACACAATTGGAGATATATGACCAACAGATTTTTAGCAAGGGTATAATTTGAGATTTTTGAAAGAACAATTGTGTAGAGCCTTATCGGAAAGTCCAGCTAAGGTCCAGAATTCGCAGATGAGTGACAACTTTGTAACTTTCCCTTTGGAATATGTGACATTTAATCGGGAGATCAGGAACAGCGTACAGAGATACTGGCCGCTCATTACCTCTGATCATACACTACCATTTCAACTTAGTAATGTACGGATGGCTTACAAGAGGGAGGTACCTGAGGAACATTTTGTTCCGTATTGACATTGTTAATACAATCCAAGATAAACCGGTCAACTTTTTAACCATGACCAGGAAAGGGGTGCTATCGTTGCCCTCAGTGTTCGACCTGTAGTGCGATGCTTGTGGGGAAAGATTTCAGACACAAAATTGACACAAAATTGTAGGACACAAAATTGTTGTTGCTGTTTTTTAAAAAAAGTTTGGCAGCCAAAGGGTTAACAATTTTGTGCCCTACAGGCAATTATGTAAATGTAATTAATGATCACAATCTAGTTAAAATAGTCACCATGTGTGAGATCACTCAGCTTGAAAAGGTCATAAACCACGACCGAAACATCGCTGTATGCACTGAAAATATGTGTGAATAAAAAAGAAAAAGTCCTTATGTGTGCACTGGATATAACCAACTATATATATATATATAATATATATAATATATATATATATATATATATATATATATCTATATTATATATATATTATATATATCTATTATAAAATGTGGTGCTCCTTAGTCTGACAAATATATATATATATATATATATATATATATATATATAATGGTAACCAAAGAAAATAGGAGCACTCCAGGGTCTCTTCAGAAAGTGCAATATTTATTTGCACGTCTATCGACGCGTTTCGGCCTGCTAAAGGTCTTCTTCATATCGAAGAAGACATATATATATATATATATATATATATATATATATATATACTAGCAAAATTGTGCCCGTATGTGTGTGTATGTTTTGCTATGTGTGGATATAGTGGATATAGAATCATTACACAGGTATATTTTAAACTGTTACTCAGTCACCAGCTTCCAGAGGAACCAAATAGGATAATCCTTTAGGTCTGAGAGTAGACCCAGGCAATTCTGCCACACTGTGTGGTTGAAACTAAACATGCTAGGCTAATACTTATTAGTATTTCCCACGGCAAGTGATGATGGTACCTGATATATTATAACAGAAAGTACCTCACAGCATCATGTTATTGTAATAGCATTGCCCTAATACTCTAACATATAAACAAACATTTCTCATTCACAGTTTACCTAAAGAAATGGAATTATCCTTTATATACTCTTTTATACAAATCTAATTGAAAAAAATTGTTTCAGAGCAATTTTTAATAACTGATAACTGCTTATTTCAGTGTAACAGTAAATCCTTGGTATACCTGCCTGGCTTTACCACTAAGCAACAGGCTAAGGACTTGCAAGTGAGCACCTTCATCCCAACCATTAATAGTGGCTCCCAATTCAAATAGTTCTAGCCAATCAGTCCACTCCCTAGTTACCCAATCAAATGGATCAGGTTTAAAAATAGGTTTGCCAATTGGGCCTGGTAGAGCTACTGGGTCTAATTGGGGAATTTCATCTGCAGGTACAAGGACAGGAGGATTTAAATCAATAATATCAGTAGCAGCCTCCATAGCTTAATACAGAGAACAAATATACAGAGAAAACAGGGAGAATAAATGGTATTACCAGCACCGCTGCCACCAATTTGTACCAGATCACAGCTTTAGAGAAGGATTATGGGTAGCATGGCACACAGTGGGTTACTCTAATGGTCTGGCACAAAGCAAACAGTGCACATAAACAGGTTCCCCAAATAACATGTGCAGTAATCAGGGGTGTCCCTGTCTATGGTGCACAACTTTGAATATTGACCAGGCCTTTATATTGTGTGTCCTTGTAAGTTGGTGTACACTTATCTGTTGCCTCAGAGTTTGTATCCAATAAGGTAAATTGTCTGTCTAATAATCTGTTCTCCCAACATGTTCTTATACACAGGATCTTATACACAGGGTCTTACACACAGGATCTTGAGTTGCATTCAATATCTCTCCAAAGCACACACCACAATCCACTTTCACTTTTTCTCCTGACACCACCTGCAGGCTGGAGGTGGTATATAAGGAGCCTTGGTGTATATGTCCATTACAATACACATCACATCCTGTGTAGCAGACAGAAACTTTTTTTGGATAACACTTCCTTTCAAATGGAGCAGATACAGGTGCATGGTTTAAGCTGCCATTTGACCATTCCATTTTAAAATAGGGATCTCAGCTCTGTAAGTAAGTTTATGTATTTTGTATATTTTGTGTTGTAGCTAATATAAGTCAGTGCTAAATTTTATATACATTTACTGATGGTCATTTAAATTGTAACAGTGAGATAGTACACACATACATAAACACTTTTCCTATGTTTAATATCCTATACCCCCCACCACATTGGTAGCTCCTAAAAACTCAATGCAATCTCCTATGGAGATATAAATATATTCATATAATATAAGGGACTATTGATAAACTGATTCAATCTAACATCAACATGCTACTTGCACACAACAATATTAGATCATGTAGTACTGATAACTATAGAAGGAGGGAAAGGGTTAATGTAAAATCCCAGAATCCCAGGTGGGACTTGCAAATCATTTGTTTGCATGTTTATCTGATTCTGCAAGTGCTATTTTAACCATTATGCAAAACCCTTCTGATTGGTAGACATATGTCCATAGACTACAAGCACACTGCCCACTATAGGAGGAAAGAAATCAATTGCTTCACCCATAAGAATCACAAAAATGAAAATAACTTGATAACTGTTTGGCAAAAGTACACAGGATAGCGCTCCCTACACTACAGCAAAAATAGTTTTTTGGATGGACATGCCTTTTAAACACATCGACACGGTGGTGGAAGCTTATAAAGCCTTCGGGGGCCTCTCATGGTTCTTTTATGATGACCGATTTAGGCAAAAAAAGTTTGTCCATAAGGAAATGGAATGGGGGGGGAAGATATACGGGGTTATTCAATAAGTTCTTTTCGTTTAAAATGGTGCTAAATTTGCCCCAACCAATCAGATCTTATTTAACATTTGAAAGCTAACATCTGATTGGTTGGGGCAAAATTAGCACCAATTTAAACGATAAGAACCTTTATTGAATCTCCCTGATAGATTTATGGCTAGGGATGGTGTCACAGAGACCGTCACTACCAGCACCACCTACAGTAAGCAAACCTCTGCCTAACCGAACCAGACCCAATTTTTGCTGGGCCTTTAATGAAGGCTTGTGCATATGGCACAATAGATGTCGTTTTCGACACGAATGTGCACTATGCGGAGGGCAGCACCTTTCATCAAGATGTAGCAGGAAAAATACAGGAAGCCAATTTAAGCCAATCAACAGAGCAGCTGGGGCGAGGCATGACAACTCCAGTGAGGCCATCTGATTGGTTAATGTAAACCAAGCTTTGAAAAATTGACCAATCAGAAAGGGATTAGGGTTTTCTGCAAACCTATATAAAAAGGTGCAAACCTCCGCGGAGCTCAGAAGTCATCACAGTAGATGGCAGAAGAAAGAAGAAAGAAGACATCAGATCAAGACGCAGATAACATTGGCCTCGTCGAGGCCGGAGGTACCCCTGGTGCTGCGTCATTCCACCAACCTTAAATCTGTGTGTCTGTGAATTTTATGTGTGTTATCATTATTTGGTGGTATAGGTTAATTCACGGATTGCTTACACTTCCCATGGTCTGTGTGGGATTGGGGAATATTTGTTTGTGATTATGACCGTAAAACTAACTTTTTGGATGATGTAGATGATGTAGTTACTGTATGGTTATCATGGAAATTAAACAAGTCAGTGCCTGTATGGCTTTGTGTACCTTCCTTGAGGCATGGCAAATGTTGACATTTACAGTAGCAGTATTTTACCATCTGTCCCTTATTTACTGTCATTGACTTTTTTCCAGTTCCTCTAATGCTCGAATACGGTGAGTTTATTTTTGAAATCGGATTTTCGAATTTTCAAAAAGTTTCAAAAAGAAGCCGGATATTTGATATCCGATATTGAATATTTGACACCGATATTGAATATTTGAAGTAAAAAAGTTTTGGTTTCAGAAAGTTCTGAATGTTCCACTAACTTTGAAACCAGTAGTTTTGAATCGGAACCGGGTTCGAAGTGAACCGAAAACCCATCCCTATTCCCCAGCAACCTTCTTTTATTCTATCCTTTACTACCACTACCACAACCTCCATGTCCATTCTACTTCTATTACATTATGCTACATGATATACTTATGTACTGAAACTTCAAAGATACAGTAACAATGGGAAGCAACTGTTGCTAGTGTAGTTACACTGATCAGTGGATCCAAGCTAAAACCCCTATAATTACGCAAAAGACAAGACAAGGTGTGTGCATTACTCTGATCAGGCAGGAGCAACCGGAATTTTTTGCTGCAGGCAATGTTCAAATGGCATTATGTAAAAACAATGGAACTGATTTATGGCTGTTACTAACCTGCGGCTTCCAAAAATAGATCTGGAGTCACTTTCTTCATTATTGTTGTCCAGTAGAGAATTTACTGATTGGCACTAATTTGCCACAAATCTAAAAGTTTGCTACGGTACTTATGGTAGCCATACACGTTGCGATATGACCGGACCAATCAGATGGTACCGAACTTAGAAGGAAATCTTTGGAACAATGCAGGTTGCCCATCAATCTTATAGAGAATCATCTGGATTACAGGTTCTATATTCCAATTTAGGATCCTCTCGCATGGCCATATTTATAAAGATGCAGTACCATGCCTTTAACTAAACTAAATATATTAAAGGGTATCTCCACTGGGAAAAAAAATTTTGCCATTCAGTTTTATTGAAGAATGGAAGGTAAAGGAGCTGTGTCTTACCTCCCGTCAATAAAACCAGCAGGAGCCAGGAGAGAAGTTATGCTATGCCATGTAGTCTGACAGGTCTAGACAGACTTTGTCTTCTATGTGCATGTGCTGAAACTTGTAAGATGGACGAAACTTGTAAGATCCGTTCTATTTTCGGATTTACGGATCTTGGGAAAATCCTAAAAAGGAACGTACTTTCAGGATTTTGGAGCACATTTTCATTGATTATTGAACATTCGAGGCTACGTTCAAGCTTCCAATCATATTTGCAGTCCGAACAATCTACATAGTTTCAGACAGAACATTTGGATTTCGGAACCGAGGTCCGGACCTGGATCCCATCTCTAGTTATTCATACTGTGAATAATAATATTCTAGTTGATCTTATTGTGGCCTTTATCGTGCTGACCTGATTGATTTTGTTGTGGAGTTTACCATTTATTTAAATCCATAGTAGCTTTAGATACCTCAGACGCTATTTATAAAGAATCATTACAGTTCATTTATGATATTGGTCCTTTATCATGGTCATAATCGTTTATTTAGGCCCACTAACTATCGCAATAAGTATTTTACCATGGTTATTATTTTAAGATAACAATCCAAATTTAAGGATCACAGCATTATTTCTTAACAGCTGCATTATAAAACTAGAAAGGGAAAGTATAAACTTTGAATTTGACTTAAAAGACTGCATTTTGGGGGGAATTGGTGTGTTTGTGCTGCAGATTTTAAAACTCAATAATGTCAATGATGAGGACATTGTTGTTTTTTACTTACCCTTTAAATATGTCACATGCATTAAAGGTAGGTCAGTTGGTGTGTGTGTATTCATATCAGGTTGGGGGATAAAATAATAACTTTTTTGATGATTGGTCAAAATAAGTTTGTTTTACTTTAGTTACCCTTTACATATGGCTGCCATAGTAATGGATAAGTAGATCAGTAGGTGTGTGTACCCGTGTCGGGTTGAGAGTTTAAAAAAAAACTTTAGGATGATTGGTCAAAATTAGTTTTTTTGACTTTAGTTACCCTTTAAGTATGGCTGCAACAGTAATGGAGGTGTAGGTCAGTAGCTGTGTATACCTGTATCACGTTGGGGGTTAAAAAACAAAGTTTTTTGATTATTGATCAAAATTTTCTTTTTTGACTTTAGTTACCCTTTAAAGTATGGCTTCCACAGTAATGGATAAGTAGATCACTAGGTGTGTGAACCTGGGTCTGGTTGAGGGGTATGTCTTTTTTGTGTTTACAACCATAAACCTATTTTTTATTGAGGATAAATCTAAATTTGTTTTTTTACTTTAGTTACCTTTTAAGTATGGCTGCCACTGTAATGGATAAGTAGATCAGTAGGTGTGTGTACCTGGGTCTGGTTGAGGGGGTATGTCTTTTTTGTGTTTACAACCATAAAACTATCTTTTATTGAGGATAAATCTAAATTAGTTTTTTTGACTTTAGTTACCCTTTAAATATGGCTTCCATGGGAATGGAAAGGTAGGTCAGTAGGTGGGTGTACCTGGGTCTGTGTGGGGGGTTGGGGGTATCACCATTTGTATTTATGACCATGAAAAAAACTGTTTTGAAATATCCACATTTGAGGATTGTTACCATTATAGCCTATGGGAAAAAATGTCCGGAAATTCACCGATAACGCCGTAACGCTTCCACGGATTCCTTAGCTAGAAGATAGCACACTTCTTCGGTACGTTTGTACCGAATTTCAGCTCAAAAACTGTGGGAGGAGATACAGTCCAAAAAAGCGGAAGAAGAAAACGGAAGAAGAAAAAGAAGAAATAGAAAGAACAGTAATTTGGCTTTTTCAAGCTAAATTAATAACTACTGCAGGGGTTAATGTTCAATATAGAATTTTTATACGTAAGTTGGAAAATTTTGTCCCAAATTTGGAAATTTACATTTGTCAGGCTGTGCTATAGATTTATATTGTGATAACTATTTGAGAGGACTAGAAGAAAAAGGAGATAAAAACTGCACATCAATAGGCGTGGATTGCCGTGCTGTTTTGTATACTGTACCTGTGCTATAGTTACACTCCCTGTAAAAAAAAAAGTGGCAAGCTAATACTCCTCCTTAAAATAAAGCTATTAGTCCATTTGTCACCTGTCAGAAAAGTGAGAATCAGGTAACAGCTGCTTCCACCTAACAAGGAATAATACCACAATAAAGGACCTTTCAGGACCCAAAAGAAGTTTGGAACAGTAAGTACCAATGGTCAGACACGTTTCATTATTAAAGAAAGGATCTACCTGGGATTCTATGTATTAATTCTTTATCTATGGGGTGTCAAGATACATTTACAGTCTTCATCGGGTAGTGTTAATACAATAACCCCTGTTTACAGTTAAACCTTATTAGACTACATAACAGGTACATGTGCTTACTTTGGGTCTTTGGAAATATTGACTTTAACTAATGTCTATTTGTCAGATGCATTTTACTACTGGTAATGTGTGTTCACATTCTATCACAGTGGGAAATTGAATGTATGTTTTTATTTAAAGGATCAATATGATTTGTACATTGAAAATATAATTCTAAGGCATTTTGTTCTAGTCCCATACCCCCTTTCTCTATACACACATTTTTATATATATATATATATATATATATATATATATATATATATATATAAGACACCAGTAGAGCTCCAGATGTTTGGAAACAACAACCTCTAGAATTCCCTAACTACAGAGTGCTTGCAGAGGAATGTTGGGAGTTAGTTGTAGTTGATTCCCTAACTACAGAGTGCTTGTAGAGGAATGCTGGGAGTTGTAGTTTTAAACATCTGGAGATCTACTGGTCGCTATCTGCTAATATGATAGGGGGACATGAAAGAAAACAACTCCATGCCCATTTTCTGAGACAATTAAGTAAGTTTGTTAATGGTTTTATTACATTATTTAAGCAATAGACCCATAGAAGCCATGAACCTGTATCTGAACTGATAAAGTAGTATGATTAAAACTTTACAGGATAGATCTTTATAGGATCCACATTTACCAATAGTGATCCCTCTCTATCAGAAACCCTGGTGACAGCTGTGAGTTAATGGGAGGGTGAGTAGTGAAAGACAGATTGATAACTTTATTATAGAAGATCCAATGGATCTCCTATTGATTGGTTGGGAATTTAAAGGGGAAGATTGATTCAAGCTCTAACCAAGATTGATTGGTTAGTACACCAAATACATTCTTTCCCAATCACAATGGTTACAATCAGATTCTTCCAGAATGCATACCAATAAGATTATTTTTAAAAGTATCTGATTGTAACAGAGATGTCCGAACTTCGCAAAATCCGGTCCGCTCGAGGATCCGCGAATTTTCGAAAAAATTCGAAAATTCGAAAATCCGCGAGCGGACCCGTTAAAATTAAAATACCTGTGAAATAACGAGATTTTTCGTATTTTCGAAAATTTTCGAAATTACGAGTTTCACGTATTTTCGGGAATTTTCGAAATTACGAGTTTTCATGTATTTTTCGAAAATATGTATTTTCAAAAATACAAGTAATCCTCGTAATTTCGAATATTTTCGAAAATAAGTATGAAGGAATTAAGAGAAATCCTTGTATGTTCGAAAATTTTCGAAAATACATGTTTTCCCGATTTTCGAAAATTTTCAAAATACGTGAAAACTCGTATATTTCGAAAATTTTTGAAAATACGAAAAATCCGCGAATCGGAAGTTCGGAAGGCGGAAAATCCGGAAAAATCCGCCGTTCGCGAACGGGATAAATCCGCGTCGGATCCGAGTTCGGATCGCGAACCGGCCATCCCTAATTGTACCAATTCTGATTAGATACAATCAGATTCTTTCAGGAAGGATCTGATTGCTATACTAACCAAACAGATTATTTTCCAATCAGAATTGGTTTCACATTAGCTGATTTCAGAAAGAGTTCAATTGGTTAGTATACCAATTAGATACCATCAGATTATTTCGAAAATTCTGATTAGTTACTACCAGATTTTTCCAGAAAGCATACCAATAAGATTTCTTCTGAAAGTATCTGATTGTAACCAATTCTGTTGGATACTATTGGATACTATTACTATATACTAATGGTAATAAATTCAGATTCTGTTTGGTTAGTTACTAATCAGATTCTTTTCCAAATAGAATTGGTTACAATTAGATTCTTTCAGAAAGAATTTGATTGGTTAGTATACCAATCAGTTCTTTCTGAAAAAATCTGATTAAAACCAATTCTGATTTGAAATAATCTGATTATCGTTCCCCAGACATTTCCAGGTCTCAGAGCCATTTACAGTAAGTAACTATCATTTACATATTTACAAGTTAAGTATTATTTTTACAAAATTTTCTAAAATTTCGGTGACCTCGAAAATACAATGTGTAATCTCCAAAAACAGTTTGATCGTAAGGAAAGTAATTTTTGAACTTCTGGATGTATGGACGTTCCCAGAACATTCCAGGTCCACAGGCAGAACGGATTTTAGCAGTTTCACCCATCTCTCAAAACCTGGATTTAAATTCTTCCTGTATAGATTTATCAAAACAACGATAAACAAACAGAAAAATGTGATAGTGTTATATAACAAATATAAGATGGATAATGTCTGTCTATCTAGATGTTAGGCTGCATATATATTTTTATTCACACATATTTTCAGTGCATACAGCGATGTTTCGGTCGTGGTTTATGACCTTTTTCAAGCTGAGTGTATCTCACACATGGTGACTATTTAACTAGATTTGTGATCACTTAATTACATTTACATAATTGCCTGTAGGGCACAAAATTGTTAACCCTTTGGCTGCCAAACTTTTTTTAAAAAACAGCAACAACAATTTTGTGTCCTACAATTTTGTGTCAATTTTTGTCTGAAATCTTTCCCCACAAGCATCGCACTACAGGTCGAACACTGAGGGCAACGATAGCACCCCTTCTTCCTGGTCATGGTTAAAAAGTTGACCGGTTTATCTTGGATTGTATTAACAATGTCAATACGGAACAAAATGTTCCTCAGGTACCTCCCTCTTGTAAGCCATCCGTACATTACTAAGTTGAAATGGTAGTGTATGATCAGAGGTAATGAGCGGCCAGTATCTCTGTACGCTGTTCCTGATCTCCCGATTAAATGTCACATATTCCAAAGGGAAAGTTACAAAGTTGTCACTCATCTGCGAATTCTGGACCTTAGCTGGACTTTCCGATAAGGCTCTACACAATTGTTCTTTCAAAATTCTCAAATTATACCCCTTGCTAAAAATCTGTTGGTCATATCTCTCAATTGTGTTTCCAATAGCTCAGTGTCTGAATTATTACGTATAACCCTTAGATATTGTGTATAAGGTATGTCCCTTAAAAGAGCCGGAGGGGGATAACTGGTTGCATGTAGTATGGTATTTCTGTCAGTGGGTTTTCTAAACAACGTGGTACCCAACCCTTCCTGTGTCTTAAACACCCTCAGATTGATTTTTAAAATTGTTATTTATCCACCCTATTTGTGATATTCTGGATCCCCCTTATTTTTGAATAGTAGATTGATGAATAGGACCCTACATTATGGGGATTGTCCTTTGTATATTGATACATCCTTGAGATTCTGTATAGATTTTTTAGTGTATTTCTTTGTATTATATAGTATTGTTTTTTGTATTTACTGGTGCACTTTATATTCATGCTACCTGAGGCTTATATTTATTATCTATTTATTTATTTATTGAGGGTATTGGGCCAGCCCCCATAGTGTTATTGAGGTGATATGCGCTCCTTAATGAGGGTATCTCTCCCCTTGAAGAGGGCGGGGGTTGTCGGTGCTTTTCAGTGCACGCGGCCGTTTGTTTGGAGGAGTTTTTGTTTCTGGTCGGGTGCTATGCGGCCATTGGTTGGGGGGTTCAGCTGTGTTTCCGGGGCCGCGCACGTGGTGGTGTGCGCAGCCCCGCTCGTTACGTAGTGTGTAGCGCTCGTGTAGTTATGAGCCCTGCAGCTATCTTTTTTGGAACCACGTTTTTGGAATCTGAGCCAGAGGGGAGCATGGGATATGTAGTGCACCTGTGATTGGTAAGTGTTGGTGATGCGCATGCATGGGGGGTGGGTGCACGGGTTTAAAAGCTGGGTAGTGATATTGACATTTTAGTCCTGACGACGGCCCTACTGGGGCGGAAACGCGTTGACTCATGATTTGTGAATAAAGAGTGTTTGATGATATAAAGAAGACCCGCTGAGTGCTTTCATCTGCTATGGATTAATATATATATATATATATATATATATATATATATATATATATATATATAAAACTCCAGATTTTTATATTCTTAGGGAGCATGCATAGGTTTAAGGTGTAGGTGGGAGGTTCCTGCCTTACCAATAAGATGGCGTGAGTAAAGTGAACAATTCAATCCCGAGGACGGCCGGTATAATGGCTGAAACGCGTAGATCACTTGTTCCAACATATTTTAATTTACATCATGTTTACAAGACCCGTGAGGCACCCGGGCTTTTATATATATCCCTTTTCCCTTATCTTATATAAATAAATGTATAAATTCATGGGAAATACATTGGGTTTTTCGGAGGTACTATGTTGGAGAGGGTGGGTAAAAGTAATATACATAGGGACAGTGTTTGTGTTGTTTAAGCACTAAATAAATAGTTATAGCAATATTAACAAATATGTAGTAATGACATTAAAGTATATAGAAATGTAAATAAGGCAAAATATATAAATAAATAAAAGTACTTGCATAGTTCCCACTCCTGTTTTGTATTGGTATCTTCAAAATGGAGTGTTTAACCACACCCCAGGAAGTTTTACAGGGAGGCAATGGAAGCCGACAAAGGAACATATTTATCACTTCCCTTTTAGTGTTGTATCCAATGGTGTGCTTAGTATTAGATTGACAGCAGTGTTAGTGAATCAAAACATTTAGTGCTAGTAGGGCAATAGGAAGTGTTAGTAGGAAGTTGCAAGAGTTATATGTTACTTCCTTTGTAAAACATGTGACAGTCTTAGTAAAAACATTATTTTCACTCTCACCTAACTCCACCCCACTCCTCCCCTCTCAATAGACAAAAAGGAGAGCTGCTGTTTGCTGGACAGGAAGGGATATCTATAGATCAGGGATAGACAACCAGTAGAGCTCCAGATGTTTGGAAACAACAACCTCTCAGAATTCCCTAACTACAGAGTGCTTGCAGAGGAATGTTGGGAGTTGTAGTTTGAATTCCCTAACTACAGAGTGCTTGTAGAGGAATGCTGGGAGTTGTAGTTTTCAAACATCTGGAGATCTACTGGTCGCTTATCCCTGCTATATATGATAGGGGGACTGAAAGAAAACAACTCCATGCCCATTTCTCTGAGACAATGAAGTAAGTTTGTTAATGGTTTATTACATTATTTAAGCAATAGACCCCATAGAAGCCATGAACCTGTATCCTGAACTGATAAAATGTAGTATGATTAAAACTTTACAGGATAGATCTTTATAGGATCTCACATTTACCAATAGTGATCCCTCTCTATCAGAAACCCTGGTGACAGCTGTGAGTTAATGGGGAGGGTGAGTAGTGAAAGACAGATTGATAACTTTAATTATAGAATGATCCAATGGATCTCCTATTGATTGGTTGGGAATTTAAAGGGGAAGATTGATTCAAGCTCTAACCAAGATTGATTGGTTAGTACACCAAATACATTCTTTCCCAATCACAATTGGTTACAATCAGATTCTTCCAGAATGCATACCAATAAGATTATTTTTAAAAGTATCTGATTGTAACTAGAGATGTCCGAACTTCGCAAAATCCGGTCCGCTCGAGGATCCGCGAATTTTCGAAAAAATTCGAAAATTCGAAAATCCGCGAGCGGACCCGTTAAAATTAAAAATACCTGTGAAATAACGAGATTTTTCGTATTTTCGAAAATTTTCGAAATTACGAGTTTCACGTATTTTCGGGAATTTTCGAAATTACGAGTTTTCATGTATTTTTCGAAAATATGTATTTTCAAAAATACAAGTAATCCTCGTAATTTCGAATATTTTCGAAAATACGTATGTAAGGAATTAAGAGAAATCCTTGTATGTTCGAAAATTTTCGAAAATACATGTTTTCCCGTATTTTCGAAAATTTTCAAAAATACGTGAAAACTCGTAATTTCGAAAATTTTTGAAAATACGAAAAATCCGCGAATCGGAAGTTCGGAAGGCGGAAAATCCGGAAAAATCCGCCGTTCGCGAACGGGATAAATCCGCGTCGGATCCGAGTTCGGATCCGCGAACCGGCCATCCCTAATTGTAACCAATTCTGATTAGATACAATCAGATTCTTTCAGGAAGTATCTGATTGCTATACTAACCAAACAGATTATTTTCCAATCAGAATTGGTTTCAATTAGCTGATTTCAGAAAGAGTCTAATTGGTTAGTATACCAATTAGATACCATCAGATTATTTCGAAAATTCTGATTAGTTACTACCAGATTTTTCCAGAAAGCATACCAATAAGATTTCTTCTGAAAGTATCTGATTGTAACCAATTCTGATTGGATACTATTGGATACTATTACTATACTATTATTGGTAATACATTCAGATTCTGTTTGGTTAGTATACTAATCAGATTCTTTTCCAAATAGAATTGGTTACAATTAGATTCTTTCAGAAAGAATTTGATTGGTTAGTATACCAATCAGTTTCTTTCTGAAAAAATCTGATTAAAACCAATTCTGATTTGAAATAATCTGATTATCTGTTCCCCAGACCATTTCCCAGGTCTCAGAGCCATTTACAGTAAGTAACTATCATTTACTATCATTTACAAGTTACTGTATTATTTTTACAAAATTTTCTAAAATTTCGGTGACCCTCGAAAATACAATGTGTAATCTCCAAAAACAGTTTGATCGTAAGGAAAGTAATTTTTTTGAACTTCTGGATGTATGTACGTTTTCCCAGACCATTTTCCAGGTCCACAGGCAGAACGGATTTTAGCAGTTTCACCCATCTCTCAAAACCCTGGATTTAAATATCTTCCTGTATAGATTTATCAAAACAAATCGATAAACAAACAGAAAAATGTGATAGTGTTATATAACAAATATAAGATGGATAATGTCTGTCTTATCTAGATGTTAGGCTGCATATATATATATATATATATATATATATATATATATATATATATATACAGTTGTGTTCAAAATTATTCAACCCCCACTAAAATTGAGTGTTTTGGCCAGTTTGACATTGATTTTGGTCATTTCAGTCATCTTGTTTACAATTAAATCAAAGAGACACTTGTAAGTCAGACAAATATAACATAACATTCTTAATGAAATAACCACAAATGTCTTTTCTGTGCTCACATCATTATCAGTTTTATTCAACCCCCAAGTGACATTCATTCTTAGTACTTAGTACAACATCCTTTTCCAGTTACAACAGCTTTTAAACGTGAAGCATAGCTTGACACAAGTGTCTTCTTCATGGGCAAAAGCCTCCAGTTCAGTCACATTCTTAGGCTTGCACACTGCAACTGCTTTCTTTAAGTCCCGCCAGAAGTTCTCAATCGGATTTAAGTCTGGTGACTGCGATGGCCACTCCAAAATGTTCCAGCCTTTAATCTGCAACCATGCTCTAGTGGACTTGGAGGTATGCTTAGGATCATTGTCCTGTTGAAAGGTCCAATGTCTCCCAAGCCTCAGGTTTGTGATGGACTGCATCACATTTTTTTTCAATATCTCCTGGTACTGAAGAGAATTCATAGTACCTTGCACACGCTGAAGCTTCCCTGTACCTGCAGAAGCAAAACAGCCCCAAAGCATGAGTGACCCCCCCCGCCATGCTTCACAGTAGGCAAGGTGTTCTTTTCTTCATAGGCCTTGTTATTCCTCCTCCAAACATAGCGTTGATCCATGGGCCCAAACAGTTCTAATTTTGTTACATCAGTCCACAGAACACTATATTAAACTTTTGTGGTTTGTCCACGTGACTTTTGGCATACTGCAGTATCGACTCTTCTTATTGTTTGGAGACAGCAATGGGGGTGCGCCTGGGAGTTCTGGCATGGAGGCCTTCATTACGCAGTGTGCGCCTTATTGTCTGAGCTGCAACTTCAGTACCCATATCTGACAAATCTTTTTTCAGTTCCTCAGCAGTCACACTGGGACTTTTCTCCACTTTGCGCTTCAGGTAGTCGAAGCAGTCGAAGTCAGCATCTTCTTTCTGCCATGACCAGGTAGCATTTCAACAGTGCCCTTTGCCTTGAAATTGCGAATGATGCTTCCTATGGTGTTTCTTGGTATGTTTAACATCTTTGCAATCTTCTTATAGCCATTGCCCTTCCTGTGAAGAGAAATCACCACTTCTCTTGTCTTCCTGGACCATTCTCTTGACTTCACCATGTTTGTAAACACACCAGTAAATGTCTAGAAGGAGCCAAGTATCACAGTCATTTTAAATCTGCCTAATTGGTGCTTATTATACTTGATTGTTGCTCGATGACATCCACAATTGTTTTCAATACCTGATCGAAAAAACACTTGAATGAACCTCTGTTCTTAAGAGTGGTAGTCTTTAAGGGGTTGAATAATTGTGTCAATGAATAAATCACAAAAAAATCATTTAATACTGTATTACAAAAACAATTAATGTCATTTTAGTTGCATTTGGTTCTTTAAAAAGTCCTTGTAAGATTTCATTCTGAACACAGTTACAAATGTACACTGAATTCCCTAAAACCATTTACCATTTACATCACTCTGCCCAGGTGTCTCTCCATACAAAATAAATCCTCCACCGATTGAAAGCACTCCATGGGACTTATTTAATGAAAAAAGTATCAAAAGTTTATTCCATATATCGACGCGTTTCAGCCCCCATACAGGCCGTCATCAGGATACATCATGATTACCCACAACCCCTTATAAAACCACAATAACACCCTCCCCCAAACACCAACCCCTCACCTGTGTATATCAACATCCTAGGAATCTTGTTACCCTCACATCGTGTTTCATCAGAACGGGCGCATCGGGGTATACACCTACCACGTATTCAAACACTAGACGTGTAGTATGGGATCACTATGGGTTCAACCTCAACCACTAGTTAATTAACCTCTTGCACTCTAAGCCCAACATCAATTGAATACACCATGGAGATAAAACAAACTGGGGAAAAACCGGCACGGGTAGCATCACGATCTGTATACAGGAAACCCAACATTCCTAGAACTGGATAAAAATACTACATTCAATCCCTTAGGGGCCAGAGTTTGCAATCTAAGTATCTATTTAGACTCAAGTTTCAACAAAGATTTTTCAGTCAGTAGCAGTTCTAGTCAGTGGTATATGATCAATAAGCATACATTCCAGAGAGGATGAATTGTGGCCCATTTTTTTAAAATGTCTTGCCACTGATAGATCACCAAATTTATTTCTCTTCTCATCCAACGTACCAAGTAATGCGCAACGTATGGAACTACGATGGTTTGCCATCCTTTCACGAAATGTAGTAATAGTTTTTCCAATATAGTAAAGTCCACAAGGACAAGTCAGATAATAGATGACGAAAGTGCTAGTGCAAGTCAGTCTATGTTTAATTAAATTTCGTTGACCAGTGTGTGGGTGTGGAAAGTCTTTGCCTGAAATCAAACTGTTGCATGTAGTACAATTGGGACATCTGTAACAACCCAATTTAGGTGACCAATACTTAGTCAAAGTATTTTATTGAAGACATGCAACAACACACACACCTCAGAGTAAATGCTACTTACACATATTTTTTAGATTAAGATGACGCAAAGTCATTTTTTCAGTATACATACACTTTAAAATCACGTTCACCAAAGTATCAAGACCTAACTTGCGGCGGTACACAAAAACTGTATTGCCCAACTGCCGCAAGCTATGTACCGAGCCAATAACGTCTCTTTAAGACAGAAACTTTAACGCCAGCAGATAGTGTGGGAAGACCCCATTCGCTATACACCCAGAGTCGTTGTCGGCTCAGTGCATTGCCTAGAGAAGGCAATAGAGAACGATAACAGCTCTCAGTACATAGCCCCTTGTGTCTGTCACAGTTTCACTGTCACTCACTGTCAAAGTAGTAGTAGGCAAAGACTGGCAACAGATGCTAAAGATTTAATCACCACTGCAGCTGCTAATATATGCACCTAACTGCAAGTGCCACAACAGTGCCAGTGCCACACCAGCCCCTCCGTTCCTCCCTCTCTCTATTGGCTGCTGCTGGACTGTTTCAGCTGTGACTTGATCATGGCACAAGAGAAGGCCAATAGGCAATGGGCAGCAAGCCAAGGAATAGTGCACTATGGGAAGTGCCTCTAGCCTCTTATTTGGATTGGTCCACTGTCCACACATTATTGCTTGACTTGGATGAACTGTTGAACTTGATTAGCAGCAGGGTGCAGTGTTCTCCTGATGACTTGTTGAGAAGCGGAATTTAGGAAGGAAGTGGACATTAAAGCAACCTGAAGGTTGGAGACTTGGTAGTCATGTGTTGCGTGAATGTGCACACGCGCCCATCCGCTGCCTGACTCCAAGTCTACAGCCTTTGAGTTGCTTTGAAGTCAGTTTCTTTCCTACATTTTGATTCTCAACAAGAGTCATCAGGAGGACACATGTACTGGACTGGTTGAGTAAAAAAAATTAAATTTTTTTTAACAATTTTTCCCCCCCAATATTTTTTTTTTTTCTAACAATGCTTCCGCCCTTTTTAATAGGTGCTGCCTGAGGAAATTATCCCACTGTGCCTCATGGTAGATGGGGCCCTGACTGTTGGTATATGCAATTAGTCTTTTTACCACAAAATGGGTAAAGTTGTTGGATTGCCTGTCATAAAGCAATTAGCCCGGCTCCTCTTCATCTGAACCAGGTTGAGAGAAGTAAATTGCTGATTTGTCTGCTGGTCAATACTCCATATGATTGGCTGCTGGTTAAAGGTTGCACATTAGTACTTCAACAGGAATGTGGAAAGAAATAGAGCAGTTTAAAGGGCATGTCCACCCCTTTTAAAAACTTTTGTTATATATTAGGTCTCCCTACCCCAACCCCAGCTGCTATAATAGATTTTTCAGAAACTCCCCCAAACTGAACTTAACTTACCTATTTCCTCCGGCGTACTGTCCTGGCCCTCTGCTTGCATGAAACTGCAAGCAGGGGGCCGAACCGGCAGCTGCGTTCATGATTGGCTGAGAGGCAGCCAATCACGGATGCGGTTGACGGCAGTGGAGAATGCCGGGGAGAGAGGTAAGGTAAGTAGAGTTCGGGGGAGTTTCTGTTAAATCTATTATAGCGGTTGGGGCTGGGAGAGGGAGACCTACTATATACCAAAGGGGTTTGTAGCTAGGGGGAGGGAGAGCAAAATGTGAGGGAGAGGGAGTGGGGCTTTATTGCGCATGACAACATTCTCCCGGAGGAGAGACAGGAGGCAGAGTCCTATATGGACTCTGCCAGGCTCCTGGTGGCCAGTTTTTGGGACTTTGGAGGGGCATAGCAGGGCAGCCATTTGGAGCTGGGATGTAAGGTAAGGATTTTTATGCACTACAGGGTGGGGCCAGTAGTGGGTGTGGTATGTTACCATGACTCAGCTGACATTAGAATGAATTGGTTTTCCTTAATATATTTTTGATTGAAGGAGATTTATGGTCTTCAACACATTTTAGATCTACTTAAGTAAAATATTTTATTTTTATCCAAACCATTACAAAATTGTTATTTTCATTACACAACCTTACCGGGGTAATATTTCACAGGAAAAATATTTTAAATATATAGTTATTTATAATACTGATATTAAGGTTGAATGCCTGCTACACACCCACATATATTTACATAGAAAGACATATATACAGACGCTGTATATTTGTTATATATATTTGTTTGTATCCTTCAATGCATGTTTTATCTTGGCTTTTTCTTTAGTGAGGCTTGGCTGCAGGTCATTCTGCTGCATCATCTGTGACTGCAGGGCTTTCTTGTCATACTAGACAAAAGACTGTCTGGTGCAAGACTTTCAGAAAATTATGCTTTAAATCAATGTGCTGCAAAGAGGCTCACATTATGCACCGCAGGGATTCTCGTATATCTTTTTGGCTGATGACACAATAATTGAAGGAAAATGCCAGGGCAAAGCAATATTGAAAATCTTAAAAGAACAGTTGCATCTTTATTAACAGGCTGTTTTGGGGAACTTGCTATTAAGGAAGTAAAATTCACAACACCTTTATTAAGGATCTAAATCCTTAATCCCTTCTGCAATTGAATCACTCAAAAGCTGGACATACATTATTTAGACAATATATTAGATGTCTAATCTATCTAATGTCTAAATAGTCCAAACTGGGCCATACATATTGTAACCAAACTGGGCCATACATATTGTAACCAAACTGGGCCATACATATTGTAACCAAACTGGACCATACATATTGTACCCAACCTGGCCACCTTCATAAATTTGGTGGTTTTTTTTTGCCTTCCTCTGGATCAACAGTTAGACAGGAAATGAGGATATTGCTAGATGGGTTGGACCGGATGGATCTTATTTAACATTTGTAAGCTTATATCTGATTGGTTGGGGCAAAATTAGCACCATTTTAAACGGTAAGAACTTTTATTGAATAAACCTGTTTGTTTGCATTTAGAGCTCAAGCCCAAATTAGACATAATAAACCTGTTGCATATGTATTATATTACTTGGTCACAGAAGCCCTTTCAAAAAAAATACCTACATGTTAATACATTATTTGTTAAACTTGCCTGCTGTATGATTTAAAACCTATCCATTTAAATCAACGTATTACTATTTGTATTCACTCAGGTCTTTGTATATCTTGTCACATTTAAATGGATTTGCTAAGTAATCGTGTCCAGGTACATTTTTATCACTTGTTACTTTGAAAGAGAATGCTTATCCGGCTACAAAAAATTTATCACAATTCGTAAAACTAATAACATTGGTTGGAAAATGAACAAACCGAGAAAATTAATGCTGGGTTCACATGCGCACATTCTTCTTCTGGACCAACCATTCGGTACTTCCCACCGGTCGGCCCGCACGGTCCATAGAGGGTTTTTCGGGCACGTCCGATCCAGACGAATGAACAGTCGGCCGTGGACAAAAACAACTGCAATGTTTTCGACCCGATTAACTGATACACTGAACTATTGGTCCATCGCCCCAAAATATTGCATAGTGTGTACACAGCTTTATTTATTTACATGTCTACTGTATACAAAGCAGAATCTCTGAACTCTACTCCACCTTCCACTGATAACCTTATCGAAAAAAAAAAAAATTCTCCCCTCCATGGCTTTAAATTCTGTGCAGCGATATCTAATGTTATGTAATATTTTTATATTGAGTATCCCAATTATGCCTTTGCATTCCTTTGCATTCCTTACGTTAAGTGTGCGAAAAGAGAAATAGCTCTCTAGTATCAGCCATTACCAGACCAGAGAGAGTGACATTTCACAGCTATTTTTTGGTCATTTTTTAAATATAATGTTATTTATAACATTTTATTTTTGTTGCATTTGTTGCAGTTTTACCAGAATTTTCACCAAACATCATTACTTACTGGAATGTTCCATTAACGGGACTATTTCTTACACAGCACTATGGTATGTTCCTATATTAATGGCACTGGTTTGGTAATTAGCTGCAGGTTGCTGAAAATAAGCAATGCTAAAACGTTTGTTCTATTAATGAAATAGAGAAAATTCCCCTGGGTGAGTTTTACACTATTCATCATATCTTTGGCTGAAAAAAACACTAAATGTGTTAGGCTATTTCTAAATAACAAAGATAGGTGTTCAGTGTGTATTAACCAATTTGATACTACTTTGAAAATCCACCAGGGAGTATTACCTATTTACCATCATTTTTGCTGAGTTTAACTTTTTGCCATATTTTCAGTATTATTGGTGCTACTTTTTGCTACATAATTTTCGCCATTCGATGGAAAATCGCCTTTTTATTAACTTTATAAGAAAAGGTTAAAGTTTAAAAATCTGTGGTGAAGTCTGGGGGCAAAAAACCCCCAAAATAATGACTTGGCTTCAAAAAAGCTTTTTTTGAATTATTGGTGTCAGTCAGCAATAGACAAATCCTTTTTCACCATATCTCTATGCCAAAATAAATGATACATTTTGTGACACACACACTGGCACACCATTGAGTCGATTCACTCTGTCCTGACTCCTTCCTTCTGCTGCTGTTGCTCCCTGCTGCTTAACCCCCTACCCAGCTTCAGATTCAGCACACAGAGTCACAGACTGACAATATTAAATTAACCTCCAGACGCTCCAGTAAATCAAATGTATCACACACAGACACAGTGACTTGCAGAGTGCTGACAGTGACTGCAGTCTGCTGAGGTGAGGAATGTCTGCTGCTGCGCACCGCATGAGTCCTACTGCCGCGGCCGTCTGACTCCTGAGCCCGACTTCATCCACTGCAGCCGGGCCCCCTCAGCTCCAGGCCCCATAGCAATCGCTACGGTTCAGGGTCTTAATAAAGCAAGGGCCTTTACACATTTTACATTTTGTTCTAGACCAACAGACTAACTTATATAACCTAGGTCTGTAAATATGCACGGATGCCGGATGCATTTGCTTGAGTGCTGCGCCACAATGTGTGATTGATGAAGGAGGTGTGCTCGCCACAGGGTTTGCTAGTTCACCAATAAACCACTCGGTAGTTGGTCGGTGGGGGGAAAAGTGGCATAGACATGGCCTATCCTGTGGCCTATTAAAATCATGTCTGATCAAATTTTAGCCCTATATGGATGACACCCACTGAGATTGGTTGCTGCAAAAATATCTGTCGCTATTTCAATCTGAAATATTACACAAGATGACTAACTGGGCCAAAGCTAGTATTTTCTAATAGAATTTTGGAGATGAATAGTATTTTATACTAGTAAACTATGTAAGCACATTCATTGGCAGCCAGGTGGTGTGTCTGGTAGAAGGGGGTGTTGGGAAATTTAATACAAAGGAGCATTCCAAATGTAATAAATATACAGTAGCGCTAGAGCTTGAATGTATAGCAATTTAGGTCCATTTACAATCTGCAATAACCTGAATTTAAGGTATTTTTAGCTTTCATTCACCTTTAAATGGTTAAGAAATAAACAGGGAGATTCAATAATCAGATATTATTTAACATTTGTTTGGATACAATATGTATGACCAGTTTGGTTACAATATGTATGACCAGTTTGTTTACAAAATGTATGACCAGTTTGGTTACAATATGTACGGTCTAGTTTGGTTACAATGTGTATGTTCTAGTTTGGTTACAATGTGTATGTTCTAGTTTGGTTAGAATATGTATGGTCCAGTTTGTTTACAATATGTATGACCAGCTTGGTTACAATATCTATGACTAGTTTGGTACAATATGTATGGACCAGTTTGGTTACGATCTGTATGGACCCGTTTGGTTACAATATATATGGTCCAGTTTGATAACAATATGTATGTTTCAGTTTGGTTACAATATGTATGACCAGTTTGGGTACTATATGTATGACCAGTTTGGGTACTATATGTATGATTAGTTTGGTTACAAAAGTATATATGTATATGTTGATTGGCTTTTATGAGTAAGTAAGTAGAAATTTAGACTCTGGCATAGCAGTAGATGTAGTATACTTGGATTTGCAAAGGTATTTGATACAGTCCCCCATAGGCGACAAATGAATAAGCTATGGTCTGTTGGTCTGGGGATGCATATTTGTACATGGATAGAAAATTGGTTAATGAATAGGATGCAGAGAGTAGTTGTTAATGGGGCTTCATCATTGTGGACTAAAGTGGTAAGTGGGGTGCCACAGGGTTCTGTGTTGGGGCCGCTTCTATTTAATCTGTTTATTAATGATTTGGAAGTGGGTATTGTCAGCAAGGTTTCTGTGCTTGCTGACGACACAAAACTTCAGAGGATGTGCAATCGTTGTAGGGGGATCTAGATAGTCACATTAGGCTGCTAAGTGGCAGATGAGATTCAATGTTGATAAATGTAAGTTGATGCATTTTGGACTTAAAAATCCTTGTGCTGCTTATACTATAAATGTCTCTGTGTTGTGTGAATCCCTGTTGGAAAGGGATCTTGGAGTTTTGGTGGATAACAAACTTAAAGTTAGCAAGCTGGCAAGGTGGCAACAGCCAGAGCCAGCATAGTATTGTCTTGTATAAAGTGAGGTATGGATTCAAGGGAGGAAAATGTTATTCTCCCTCTTTACTAAGCATTGATAAGGCCTCATTTGAAATATGCAGTGCAGTTTTTAAAACCTGTGTACAAAAAGGACATCTTTGAAATGGAAAGGGTTCAGAGAAGGGTAACTAAATTAATAAGGGGATTGGGGGAGCTTGAATATGAAGAGAGACTGGATAAGTTACAACTATGTATACTGGGAAAAAAGGTGCTTACGTGGGGATATAATTACTGTGTATAAATACATTAACGGGCCATACAATTAACTATCTGGGGCATTGTTCACCAATAGAGCATGTCAGAGGACATGTGGACATCCCTTAAGACTAGAAGAAAAAAGGTTTAGGCTTCAAGCTCGGAAAGGGTTTTTCACTGTGAGAACGGTAAAGCTATGGAACGGCCTTCCAGTGGACGTTGTGATGGCAGGTTCATTGGTCAGTTTCAAAAGAAAGCTGGATGAGTTTCTGCAAACAAGAATGTTGCAAGTTACTGGTATTGATAAATTCCATTCAGGTTTTTTTTTTAAACTGACCAATGAACCTGCCATAACAACGTCCACTGGAAGGCCGTTCCATTGCTTTACCCTTCTCACAGTGAAAAACACTTGCGGAACTTGAAGCCTAAACCTTTTTTCTTCAAGTTTTAAGGGATGTCCTTGTGTCCTCTGACATGTTCTATTGGTGAACAATGCCCCAGATAGTTTATTGTATGGCCCGTTAATGTATTTATACACAGTAATCATATCCCCACGCAAGCGCCTTTTCTCCAGCGTACATAATTGTAACTTTTCCAGTTTCTCTTCATATTCAAGCTTCCCCAATCCCCTTATTAATTTTGTTGCCCTTCTCTGAACCCTTTCCATTTCAAAGATGTCCTTTTTGTACACAGGATTCCAAAATTGCACTGCATATTCCAAATGAGGCCTTACCAATACTTTGTAAAGAGGGAGAATAACATTTTCCTCCCTTGAATCCATACCTCTCGTTATACAAGACAATATCATGCAGACTCTGGCTGTTGCCGCCTGGCACTGCTTGCTTCTTTTAAGTTTGTTATCTACCAAAACTCCAAGATCCCTTTCCAACAGGGATTCACTTAACACAGAGCCATTTATATCATCCATAATTATGAAGCCCCATTAGCAACAACTCTCTGCATCCTATTCATTAACCAATTATCTATCTGTGTGCAAATGTGACTCCCCAGACCAACAGACCTCAGCATTGCATTACATACATTAGTCACCTATGGGGGACTGTATCAAAAGCCTTTGCAAAATCCAAGTAAACTACATCTAAATATAAAAAGTTAACTTTCAGGAGGAGGAAATGTTTTCCAAGGCAAGGTACAAAGCAACAGCAAGAGGGTCTAGTACAGGCAGGCCAGTGGTCAGGAGCAATAGAAAAGTCTGTTGTCAAGATACAGGCAGAGGTCATTAATGGGGAGGGGGGGTGTCTGTCCTAAAGTGTCAGGGAAGGGTATAGGAAATGATGACTGGAACTGGATACTAGAGACAGAACAGCAGATACTGGACATGGAATTTCAAATACTGGACATGGATACTGGAAAACTACACTGGATACTGAATACTAAGCAGGAAAGGCAGGTAATCAGAAATGGCTAGAACACAGAAAAGGCCAGTAGATCCAAAGACAGTGAAGGAGCCAGGAGTAGTTTACTATGAACAGGCACAAGGTAGAGGGTCTGAGTTCTTTTTAAATCTTCTCAAAGTCTGGCACAATGTCGTTGCAGACTTCCCTGCGTGACATCACGCTGGACTGGGACTCCGGAGCAGAGTAGTAAGAAAGCAGTGACCCTTTAAGTCTATCAAGAACAACATACAACCATTTGTCTTTCCATCACCACAAGTTAGCATTTGTTTTTTGCATTTTTTTTGTATCAAAACTTTTCAAGGGACTTCTAGCAGTAGGTATGGGGAAGACATATATAAATATATGTTCTCTGACTCTGCCATGTGGACTATTATGGGTATTACACCTTCTAAAAAAAGTTTTACTGCGCAAGTAAAGTCTATGGGCCATGTTTATATTGCTGAATATAGAATTGTTTGTAGTTGCCTACAAAAAGCAGACAGGAATTCTTACACAGATATGATTGCCATCAAAGGAAGAGATGGTACTAAACATGAGGTCCGAAATAAGAGAAAAAAGAAAAAATATTTATATAATTATAAGATTTACCGTAAATATTGACACTATCGGTACACAACATGAAATATTCCGTGCTAAATTCACACTCTCCCCTTGGTTCTTTTTTTTACATTATATGGTTGTATCACAGAAATAATGGAATATCCAAACTAGAAACATTGATATGGTCCTTAAAGATCTGGTCATGTTGTGGGTGTGGTCTCAGTGTGTGTTTTGGGAATTTTATAATAAAATAACATTTTATTGAATCAGGGTAGGCAATGATACTTAATGATTCAGATGTAAGTTAAGGGGCTGTGGCACTTTGAACTTAACACAACAGTGAAAGGAAAATTAGAATGAAAATGTTTATAGCAGAAAGGATAAGGAAAATCAGAAAAGGAAATGGATGAAAGCTGAATAGGAAAGGGGAGCAAGAAAAATGTTAAAAGCAGAAAGTGAAGCAAAATTGAAAGAGCAGAATGGTTAAAGGGATGAAAGCAGAATGGGACATAAGAAAGCAGAATGTATACTGTAAATGGTACTGTAACGTGATGTTTTGGTGTTCTGGGGACTCTTGCTCCACCATCCCCACATTAAATTGCTAAAATGTCTGGAAAAGTAACCGTGATTAAATAAATGGAAATCTGAGAAGCATAACTAGCAAACTGTCTGGAAAAAGACTGGCAAAATAGTTGTCAAACTGTGACTGGTAAAATAACTGGCAAGCTTAGACAGTTCCAGTGACTGGCAAACAGACTGGTGAAATGGTTGGCAAAATGTGACTGGCAAAATAAATAACTGGTTAATTTACACTGATCAAATAAAGGTTAAAGCACACCTGGTTCTGGTCACATCCAGTTTGTTATCTAAAGGCTGGCGTAAGTCAAAAATCAAAAATTGGTCTGTGTGGGTTGGTTTCTGTAAACCTCTACTTCCAGTTTACCCTTCTCTCTGAATTCTACAAAGCAGTCAAAAAAAGACATTTTGTTGTTTTGTACCTCTTCTCGTGTAAATCTGATGTTTTGGTCTACAGCATTGATGTGTTCTGTGAAGGCTTGTAATACTTTCTGGTGAATTTTCACCCAAGTGTCATCCACGTATCTGAACCAGTGGCTTGGTGCAATGCCCTTGAATGCATTAAAAGCCTGTGTTTCCATTTCCTCCATGTAAAAGTTTGTCACATTGGGTAAAACTGGAAATTCCATAGCACATGTTTTTCTTGTAGAACTTATCATTATATTTGAAATAGGTGGTATTCAGACATATGTCCAGTAGGGAACACACCTGGGTTAAGTTCTCTACTGCTGGTAAGGGTGTTGTCTTTACACAGCCATTTTCTTATAATTTCAACAGCCTCTGTGGTGAGAATACAAATGAAGAGGGATGTCACATCATTGTACACCATAGTTTCTTCTGCAAAGAGTACTACAATCCTTGGAGTTCTGGTGATGTTTGGAATTTCTAACCAAGCGCCCTGGAATGCTGGCTAGTTATTTTCTCACCTTGTATGTTAGAGAATTAATGCTGCTGACTATTGGTCTTAGTGGGGCCCCTTCCTTGTGTGGATGTGCCTCATCAGGGTAGAGGCAATGATACAGTGCGCTATTCAGTGACGTAACTACCACCCCTGCCACCCCACGCAACTAAGCCGTGACCAGACATTTTTAAACAGCTGATTGCGCAGATGCAAAGCTGGTGAGATACCACGTTAAAGTATTATACAGTACGTGTTGTTTTTGCTCAAAAGTGTGGTCACCTTAGCATGGTAGTCAGAGGTGTTGAGTGCCACCATGCACCTTCCCTTATCTGCAGGCAGAATTGTAATACTGGAATCTATCATGAGTAATGTTAAGCTATTCTTTCCTGTATTGATGGTGATGGTTTAGCACTGGCTAAGACAGCAGATACCATAATGCAAAGTTTTTCTGCCTTACTCTGTAGTATAATCCAGAAATGAGAACAATTCAATGCACTCAGCCTAACTGTGGGTGTAGACTCCTCCGGTATTCCACCTTCAACGGAATATAAGTATCAGAAGAATATATAGAGGGTCGCACTCCAAGATATAGTCAAATATATGTGACCACACATCAAACTCAACGTTTCGGTGGGTAAAGTTTCATACACATGTGTGACAGTTTCTCACAATTAAATATCCGTGTTTACCCCTTTTGGAAAGGTCCTTTGCTTTTAATTGGCTTCAAACAAAGTGTTAACATAATTATTATAAAAGTGCCTAAAGATAAGCTATAAAAGAACAAAGAAAAAAAATATCAGGTGCACACCAAATAATGTACCAAAAAGTTATTTTATTTAACTAGGGAAATTCACACATTAAAAACATTTAAAAAATAACCTGTGATTGGGTGGCCTAGCATCATATCACATAGGATATAAAGTGCTGATCAGCATATCCCTTAGGCGACCATATAAGTAGAGATAAACAATTATAAGTAATTATAAAGGTTAGCAGTATATATATATATATATATATATATATATATAAACTTAAACTATTTTTATTTATTATAAAGGTTAGCAGCATATATATAGTAGCTATGAGGTAGATGAACAGTATAACAGTAAAGTTACCATGCAGCCGTACAAATAGTATCTGAGATGCCTCGGTGAACACCAGTGTTTCAAACGCCAGACGCGTTTCGTTTATGAAGACTTTTGCTATGGCTATTGAAGCATAGCTCAGTAGCAGTTTTAATAGAGCGGACCCGAGATATCGTGAAATAAAGATAAGATACTAATGTTAAAATGTGTCTATTGTTAAATTTTTGCAAGTATAAACTGTTTCTAGTAACAGTTTCTCCTTGTTTCATTCTCTCTCTGCCTTCAGCTATTATGAAGATATGGCGCCATCTATTGGATTTATTTAAAACTCATTTAAAAATTTTAAAGGCTTGTTATATATATCTGTTACATAGTAACATAGTAACATAGTAACATAGTAATTAAGGTTGAATAAAGACATTCGTCCATCAAGTCCTGGCTTTCTCAATTCAGAATGACTTGTACAAGAATCTTTGGCAATTATGTACCCTGGAAAATCCCAATTAGCATATCACAGCCAAGTGTTAAGGGCGTGATTGGTGATTAGTAGCTAAGAGGTGTTATAGGAACGCCCAGAGTAAGCCGTCAAAACAGCACTGTACATGGCAGACAGTTGGTGTCGAACCCCCCCCCACCTCTATTTAGGCTTGGTTTCTTTATTTTCACATAAATGGCCTCCTTAACACCTGTCTTGAACCAGTCACGTTCCTTTGCCAATATGTTAACATTACAATCTTCAAAGGTATGTCCTTTATCCTTAAGATGCAGGTACACGGCTGAGTCCTGACCCGAGGAATTGGCTCTTCTGTGCTGGGCCATACGTTGATGCAGTTGCTGTTTGGTCTCCCCCACATACAAATCAGAGCATTCTTCACTGCACTGCACTGCATATATGATGTCGCTTTTCTTGTGTTTCGGTAAAAACACCGTATCCCTGTCTGCTTTAAACCGAACAACACACTGAGGCAGCAATTGGTACATCTGAAAGACCCAATACCGAAACACAAGAAAAGCGACATCATATACGCAGTGCAGTGCAGTGAACAGGACACTGTTCTCGCATTATTACAGCTATCTACTTGTCCCCATTTCACACTTCCACTACTGTTTTTCCCACTCCCCCCCCTCCCTCCTGAGTCTGTATCTGTACCTGGTCATCTGTTCCATTTCTTTGATATTTACTGTCCCTATGTGTATATAAGTTTGTGATTTCTCAGTTTCTCTTGTAACATCCAGCCTGATGAAGGGGGCTTAGGATTCCAGAAAGCTTGCTTAATTTTTTTTATCTAGTTAGCCAATAAAAGGTATCACAGCTCTACTTTTCTTCTCTTACTTATGGCTAACAAGGTACAAACTTCAACTATTGCTGTTACACTTATATCACCTGAGTAAGTTGGCACCTTACCCAACCGAAATGTTGTGTTTGATGTGTGGTCACTAAATAAATATATTTGACTATACCTTGGCGTTCTACCCTCTATATATATTCTTTTCTCTGTAGTACCTTATTATTGTGGATTGAAGCTTCTGCGGCTGCTATAATATCCACAACAGGGATGGCTTTAGAAGTGATTGCAAAATCCAAACCCTTAGCCAGGAGTTCCATTTCTGTCTGCGTCAGGGTCTTGTTAGACAAGTTTATCACCCATTCCTTAGATAAAGATTAGATAAAGTGACTGTAACCTTTTTCTTCAAAAGCAATGGGGTAGGATCCTGCACACCTAAACAGAAACAGCAATCAGCAAAAGTATAATCTTCACAGATATGTGCCCGGCTATATCTGTGAAGATTTTTTTTCAAAAGGTGGTTCATTCCCTTTTGGGTTGTCCTGGGGTGACAGAATAGATAACTTGTTCTGTTGCCTTTCCTTGCCCTTACGGTGCTGAGATAGCTGTGCTTGTTTGGTGAACTGAGTCTACCTATGATGCCTTTTTCTGCGGAATACAGAAAATGAGGTTGAAGCACAGGTGCTTTATATAGTCTGCCAATTTCTTTGCTGTGTTTTTGGATTGCCATACAAGTTTGAGGCTTTTCTCCCCAAAATGATCTGCAAATTTGCATTTGGGCACGCATTTTGTGCATGCGATTTTGCCGATTTCCGTTATGGAAACGCATGCATTAACGCACCAAAAATGGTGAACGCATACGTTACCAAAACGAAAACGTATGCGCAATTTCCATTATAACCAAAATGCATGCGCAATCGCGAGTGCAAAACACTACCAACTCACCCTCTCATGTTTCATGAAGTTTGTAAAAAGAATCCCCTGGCCTGACATTTTTTTGCGTTCACATGAATGGGCCAGGCAGGGAACGTCGAAAGGTACAACCACTATGATTTAAGTATGTTAAGACACTAGATAGAGATGATCACATCAGATCTATTTAATTTCTTATTAGTGTATAGCCAGAATTAACTTCAAGTACACACCCTGACTGCTTGGATTAAGCCTCGTACACACGTCAGATAATTTTAACACGATGTGCCCAACGAATGTTCAGCGACCATCTTGTTATACACTAGTTCTGCCAACAACGCCTGAACATACATCAATGATATTCGATAGATAGTGTTCGTTGCAAAAGGTGTTACCTGATGTTTGGAATATCGCGTAGTCTCAAAATGTTGCACGCGTTTTATTCTTACATTACGGTCTACCGATAATCTCCCGACTATGTACAAACAATCGAATCCAACAGGCTGATTGTTGGCAAAGCCGGAATAGTCGTGGAGCGTTGGTCTTAGAAGATTATTGAATCCTGCAAAATTATCTAACGTTTGTATGAAGATTTAGAATTGCTCCCAATGTTTTGTTTAGACTACTAGAAAGAAATGTCTTCTTTAATGGCAAATAACTCCTATTATATCTCCAGTAAAAATAAGTGTTTAGGACCCACCGAGCGTCCATACCTCCCTATCACCTTCTTGCCAGTATATGTATCCGACAAATTATTGAAATGGGGTTGTCCAGTCCTTTAGGATGCATCTGGGGTGCTCCCATTTATTAGTGCGACACAACAAATACCACAACACATTTGATTCAGGACATGTGGGAGATTGCCGTTTAGTGGGTTTTTTTACTTGCCGAGTGGGTTTAGGTAGGATTTCAACCATTGAGTCCTCTTATTTTATTTTTTCACAAAATCTCCTAAAAGCACGGAGTTCTATGGATAACAGCGCCTGGAATTCTTCATGTATATACGAAAGCATGATACCATCACGTAGCTGAAGGTGTGTGTTAGGAGGTGAGTGCAAAATCCAAACCCTAGCCAGGAGTTCCATTTCTGTCTGCGTCAGGGTCTTGTTAGACAGTTTATCACCCATTCCTCCTTGTTAGATAGTGACTGTAACCTTTTTCTTCAAAGCAATGGGGTAGGATCCTGCACACCTAACAAAACAGCAATCAGCAAATGCTGTGCTCCAGCACTGCAGCGCAGTACAGTATAATCTTCACAGATAGCCCTGCTATATCTGTGAAGATTTTTTTTCAAAAGGTGGTTCATTCCCTTTTGGGTTGTCCTGGGGTGACAGAAAGATAACTTGTTCTGTTGCCTTTCCTTGCCCTTATGGTGCTAAGATAGCTGTGCTTGTTTGGTGAACTGAGTCTACCTATGATGCCTTTTTCTGTGGAATACGAAAATGAGGTTGAAGCACAGGTGCTTTATATAGTCTGCCAATTTCTTTGCTGTGTTTTTGGATTGCCCATACAATTGTTGAGGTTTTCTCCTCCCCAAAATGATCTGCAAATTTGCATTTGGGCACGCATTTTGTGCATGCGATTTGGCCGATTTCCGTTATGGAAACGCATGCATTAACCCTTTCCCTGCCACATCGTATATTCACGATCTGTGCAGAGAATGCTTAACTGCCACAGATCGTGAATATACGATCTGTGGCTCCCTTCACCTAAAAAAAATTGGCCCCGCTAGGGGCGATCGGGGGGCAGCATTCAACTGCCCCCCTAGCCCCCTCGATCCCCCCTAGGTTGCGTCCAATCTGAGGGGGGATCGGGAGTTACGGTCCCTTTTTGCGTGACCGTATAGGGAGATGGCTGGTCCCCACGTTGAGCTTGTCCGGATCCGGAAAGGAAGACCCCGGGGACTTTCGCGAGAACTTCCTCCTTCACCGGGGTCTTCCTTGAAAGTGGTAAGAGGCGGCCCCTTGGTGGTCTAGTGGAGGTACTGCAGCTTGATCTCCATTTAGATCATTCTGCTTACATTTATAGTAAAAGCTTCAAGCCTGACGCTTTACTATACATTTGTGAATGGAACTCAAAGTTCCTTCACAAATAGGATTTTTTCTAGTCTTTGCTACTTCGAGACTTAGAAAAAAAATGGGGACAGAGATCAAAATTTGGTGATCACTTCTGATCACCAAATTATTGATCTTTGTCAATGAATGAAAAATCACTTCCTGGAAAATGATTTCCGGAAGTGATTTTTCCGATCGGATTTCGAATTGGAAACGGGCAGTAATGCCCGTATCCAAGTTCGGTATCATTCCTAAGAATGATTTGATGATCATCTTTGGGAATGATCCCCAAAAAAAGGGGAAATGCACACAAAAAAAATCTTAAAGTGATACACACACCTTTTTTTTTTTTTTTTACCCTAAAACTAAATTAGCAAAAAACGTTGTCTTCTCCAAGCTTCCCAATGTCCCGGTGATATCGGTAAAGTAAACGCGATCATATATTTGTGGATTTCAAGGGAAACTAAGCCTATTTTAGTAGAAATTTTGCAGAGGTACCAAAAAAAGACCGTATTGATTTTTTAGGATCAGTAAAGTGTGCAAAACTTGTGTGACTCTCCGTACTAACTGGTTTTTCCCACTAAAAGGGGGATGTGGGGATAGGGGTGGGGGAGTGGGTTTGTGGCGTTTTTTAATTTTTTCTTGTAATTGCAATTGCGCATGGATCCCATTTGAGCTAGTTGGTGGCCCCGTCTCTGTTTCACCCACCCTTATTGGCATACCGTTTGATTCAGGACATGTGGGATTGCTGTTTAGTGGGTTTTTTTTTGCCGAGTGGGTTTAGGTAGGATTTTCAACCATTGTCCCTCTTATTTTATTTTTTCACAAAATCTCCTAAAAGCATGGAGTTCTATGGATAACAGCGCCTGGAATTCTTCATGTATATACGAAAGCATGATACCATCACCTAGCTGAGGTGTGTAGCTTCCACAAAATATATAGTTTGTGGGGGGTATTTCCAAGTTGATTAGGCTGTTTCAAATTACAGAACACTTTGATTTTTTTCTTGTAATTGGACTTGTGCATGCGTCCAATTTGAGCTAGTTGGTGGCCCCGTTTCGTTTGCAACCCACCCTTATGGCATACCATTTGATTCAGGACTGTGGGAGATTGCCGTTTAGTGGGTTGTTTACTTGCCGAGTGGTTTAGGTGGATTTCAACCATTGGTCCCCTTATTTATTTTTTCACAAAACTCCTAAAGCACGGAGTTCTATGCATCAACAGCGCCTGGAATTCTTCATGTATATACAAAGCATATACCATCACGTAGCTGAAGGTGTGTAGCTTCCAAAAATATATATTTGTGGGGGGTATTTCCAAGTTGATTAGGCTGTTCAATTACAGAACACTTTGATTTTTTCTTGTAATTGGACTTGTGCATGCGTCCAATTTGAGCTAGTTGGTGGCCACGTCTCTGTGTGCACCCACACATATGGCATAACCGTTTGATGCAGGTATGGTGGGAGATTGACATTTACTGGGTTTTTTTGCGTTGTCAAAAGGGTTTAGTAGGTTTCAACCTTGAATCACTTATTTTTTTTTTCACAAACCTCGTAAAAACACAGGACTTCTTTGGATCAGTGGGTCTGGAATTCGTCCTTATTGTATGAAAGCATGGCATCGTAACGTAGCTGAAGTTGGTAGATTCCAAAATATATAGTTTGTGGGAGAATTTCCATGTTTTCGGGACTGTTTTCCTTAGAAAAAGTGTAGGCTGTTCAAATTACAGAGCACTTTGATTCTTTCTTGGGGTTTTATTTGTGGGGGCATTTTCCAAGTTTTGGGGCTGTTTGAAATTACAGGCACTTTGATTTTTTTCTTGTAATTACACTTGTGCATGTGTCCCATTTGAGCTAGTTGGTGGCCATGTCCCTGTGTACATCCCGCATATGGCATACCGTTTGATTCAGGGCATTTGGAAGATTGATAATTGACAAGTTTTTTTTTACATGACATGGAAATTTGCCATGATTTGTTAACTTTGACATTGTATTTTTATAAATTTTCCTGAAATCTGGTAAAAAAAAGCGAAATTTTACATGAAACTGCGCTCTACCATTGGTGGTATGCATAAAATAATCACAACCATTGTTTAGCTAAAGATGTGTAGATTCCAAAAATATATAGTTTGGGGGGGTATTTCTAATATAGAGGGGTGTTTAGTCTGACAAATCTGAAACAGTTGCTGTATTGGGCCATTGTTCATTGGCTCACTTTGTGGCTAGTTGATTCCACGTTTGCGTGTGTAACCATATATAGGGCATACCGTTTGATTCAGGACATTTGGGAGATTGATATTTGGTAACTTTTTTTCATTACTTGGGATTTTGGCATGATTTCTACCTTTGAGAGTGTTTTTTTCCAAATTTTTTAGAAAATCGCTAAAAACTGTGAACTTCTACGACAGAACTGCCCCACACCATTGATGGTACGAATGAACAAACTACAGAATTTCGTAGATAAAGGTGTGTGGATTTGAGAAATATATGGTTTGGTGGGTGTTGTTTTGTGGGAAAAATTGCAGACTGTTCAAATTCAGATTTGGCTGAATATTTTTGCTGCGTTTCTTGAGTCATCGTGCATTGTTTCACTTTGTGGCTTTTGGCCTTCCACGTCCACGTGTGTACCATCACATATAGGCATACCGTTTGATTCAGGACATTTGGAGATTGATATTTAGTAACTTTTTTTTACATTCCATGAGGTTTTGGCATGATTTCTACCTTTTAAAGTTGTTTTTTTTTCATTTTTTCAGACAAATGCGAACTTCTACAAGAATTGCGCCCACCCATTGATGGTATGAATGACAAGCCTCCTGTGTTACATAGCTGAAGGTGTGTAAATTTCAGGAATATATAGTTTGTGGGGGTTTTTTCTAAGTTACAGGGGTGTTTTGGTGAAAAAACTGTAGACTGTCCAATTCGGGTTGACTAAATATTTTCACATGTTTCTGAGCATCGTGCATTGTCTCACTTTGTGGCTTTTCGCTTCCACGTCCCGCGTTGGTAACCACCATATGGCATACCGTTTGTTCAGGACTTTGGGAGATTGATTTAGTAACTTTTTTTTAGATTGCATGAGGTTTTGGCATGATTTCTAACCTTTGAAGTTGTTTTTTGTTCATTTTTTCAGACAAATGCGAACTTCTATGAAGAACTGCGCCCACACTATTGATGGTATGAATGAACAAACTACAGTGTTACATAGCTGAGGTTGTGTAGATTTCAGGAATATATAGTGTGTGGGGTTATTTTCTAAGTTACGGGGGTGTTTTGTGGAAAAAACTGCAGACTGTCCTAATTGGGAATTGGCTAAATATTTCGCTGTTTCTGAGCATCATGCATTGTCTCACTTTGTGGCTTTTCGCTTCCACGTCCCGCTGTGTTAACCACACATATGGCATACCGTTTGATTCAGGACATTTGGGAGATTGATATTTAGTAACTTTTTTTTAGATTGCATGAGGTTTTGGCATGATTTCTACCTACGTTTTGAATTGTTTTTTGTTCATTTTTTCAGACAAATGCGAACTTCTATGAAGAACTGCGCCCACACTATTGATGGTATGAATGAACAAACTACAGTGTTACAAGCTGAAGGTGTTTAGATTTCAGGATATATAGTTTGTGGGGGTTTTTCTAAGTTTACGGGGGTGTGTTTTGTGGAAACAATGCAGACTGTCCTAATTGGAATGGCTAAATATTTTCGCTGTTTCTGAGCCATCATGCATTGTCTCACTTGTGGCTTTTCGCTTCCACGTCCGCGTGTGTAACCACACATATGGCATACCCTTTGATTCAGGACATTTGGGAGATTGTATTTAGTAACTTTTTTTATATTCCATGATGTTTTGTGGCATGATTTCTACCTTTTGAAGTTGTTTTTTGTTCATTTTCAGACAATGCGAATTCTACGAAGAATTGCGCCCCCGCCATTGATGGTATTAATGAACAAACTACAGTGTTACATAGCTGAAGGTGTGTAGATTTCAGGAATATATAGTTTTGTGGGGGTATTTCTAAGTTATGGGGTGTTTTGTGGAAAAAACTGCAGACTGTCCTAATTGGGAATTGGCTAAATATTTTCGCTGTTTCTGAGCCATCATGCATTGTCTCACTTGTGTGGCTTTTCGCTCCACGTCCGCATTATAACCACACATAGTGGCATACCGTTTGATTCAGGACATTTGGGAGATTGATATTTAGTAACTTTTTTTTACATTCCAGAGGTTTTGGCAATGAATTCTACCTTTTGAAGTTTTTTTTGTTCATTTTTCAGACAAAGCCAACTTCTACGAAGAATTGCGCCCACGCCATTGATGTATGAATGAACGAACTACAGTGTTACATAAGCTGAAGGTGTGTAGATTTCAGGAATATATAGTTTGTGGGGTGTTATTTCTAAGTTACAGGGGTGTTTTTGTTGAAAAACTGCAGACTGTCCAAATTCGGAGTTGGCTAATATTTTTTGCCGTTTCAGAGCCATCGTGCATTGTCTCACTTTGTGGCTTTTCGTTCCACGTCCGCGTGTTAACCACACATATGTGCATACCGTTTGATTCAGGACATTTGGGAGACTGATATTTAGTAACTTTTTTTTACATTCCATGGGGTTTTGGCATGATTTCTACCTTTTTGAATGTTGTTTGATGTTCATTTTTTTTGAAAAATCTGGTAAAGTGGCAAAACCTTTGTTAAACTCACGAAACTGTGCCCACACCATTGATGGCATAATGAACGAACTACAGCGTTACATAGCTGAAGGTGTGTAGATTTCAGGAATATATATTTTCTGGGGGTATTTCTGAGTTGGGGGGGTGTTTTTGTGGAAAAACGCAGACTTTTAAATACAAAACTGGCTAATTTTTTTTTGCTGCTACTGACATTTGGCACTCACGCTCTGGGTTAGTTGGTAGCCATGTCTCTGGTACACCCATGAATGTGGCATACCGTTTTATTCGGGAGGGGTTAGGCTTTCATATTTGAGATGTGTTTTGAACTTTCCTCCACAGTTTTTAGCTGAAATTCGCATTTGATTTTGTCTCTGATTTTACAGTTGAGGAAAAAAAGGAAAATGTGAGAAATAACTTACAATTGGACGAAGAGCTGCGTCCGGGTATCTGCATTTTGATCGAACTAACCTCACTCATAAAATCCTGCGGGTGTGTAGTTTCTAAAATATCTCACTTGTGGGGATATTTTAGTTAATTTGGAAGATATTCTATTTTAACTGTCGTAGTGGTTATACATTTTAATTTGGTGTAATATCTTGAAGGTGGTTTGGGGGTGTCCGGGGGGTCTCCTGTACAGGAAAAGTCGGGTACCTACATATATCTGGTATCGTTGTACTCGGGAGTATCTGAGCTTTTAGAAACAGTGAGATTTTTGTGTGTAACCTTAAGATAACTATAAGTAAAAATGGGAAAAATCCATGAAAATTTGCAAATTTTTCATTTTTTTACATATTTTACCCATAATTCCAGTAAAATTTCCAGAAAAAATACAAAATTCTGTTACCATGTTAAAGAAGACTTTGTGCTGAAAAAAACAATGTATAATATTCCTGATTTACTGCAAGGTTTCCTACTGTAAAATTAGTCTAAAGCGATTGAGGGCAAAATCCTGAAAATTCTTCTGGCAGTTAACGCAAAAAAAAATGAAAATCTCCTGGCAGTGAAAGGGTTAATGCACCAAAAATGGTGAACGCATACGTTACCAAAACAAAAACGTATGCGCAATTTCCATTATAACCAAAATGCATGCGCAATCGCGAGTGCAAAACGCGTGCACAAATCTTAATGTGCCCATACACTACCAACTCACCCTCTCGTGTTTCATGAAGTTTGTAAAAAGAATCCCCTGGCCTGACATTTTTTTGCATTCACATGAATGGGCCAGGCAGGGAACGTCGAAAGGTACAACCACTATGATTTAAGTATATTAAGAAACTAGATAGAGATGATCACGTCAGATCTATTTAATTTCTTATTAGTGTATAGCCAGAATTAACTTCAAGTACACACCCTGACTGCTTGGATTAAGCCTCTCAAAATGTTGCACGCGTTTTATTCCTACATTACGGTCTACCGATAATCTCCCCACTATGTACAAACAATCGAATCCAACAGGCTGATTGTCGGAAAAGGCCGAGAATAGTCGTGGAGCGTTGGTCTTAGAAGATTATTGAATCCTGCAAAAATTATCTAACGTGTGTATGAAGATTTAGAATTGCTCCCAAATGTTTTGTTTAGACTACTAGAAAGAAATATCTTCTTTAATGGCAAATAACTCCTATTATATGTCTTAGGCTAAGGCCACAACAATTGGCCAGCACTAGTGTGCGCTTTTTAACACGCAAACGGATCGCGTGTTAAAACACAGCAGTGTGGCCTAGCCCTTATGTATTATTTTTATTTTGATAAATATGGAGCTCTCTTCCATTTTATGTACAGAATGCATGCTCTTTATGTAAAGTTTAAAAATTCCATGAACACAACATTCCGTTGTGTGCCATGGTAACAGGTCTCAAAGCATGGCAAGAACCTGGACCTCATGCAGTAGAATTTATGTCCTACTGGATCTTGCTAGATTCTTAACAGTCGGTGGGTAGCGAAATAAATTGGTAACTGATGATAATGCGGTTGCTACAAGCCTGAATTTAAAGAGTTTTGGAATTCAAGACACAGAAATTTGGCAATGAACTCTGTTACCATAAATCAGTTCTATTTAGTGTGTGAAGATCAAAGGAAGTTTTTATTGCAGTGAGGACAAAAAAATGCAGTTGGGGGACTTTGGAAATAAAAACCAAAAAAGAAGGGGGTGGAATATAATGTTACGACACAAAAGTTCTGGGAAGGAAGACAATGTTTTCCCTCAGTGCAGACTTCAGAAGAAAGAAGAGCAGAATGATTAAACCATCTTCCTTTAAGGTAAGCGCTGAATCCTCTGCAGAGTGTATGTGAACAGTCAACAGATAAAAGTAACTATAATCTTGCTAAGGATGCTGGGAACCTGAGTTCAAAAACAGTTGATCGTTGGTTATTATGATGGTCACAGTTTTACTTACTTGTTTTGGAGTTCTTGGCTTTCAGATTTTTTGTTTTGTTTACACATAATATTCAGGCATATATACCAGATCTGGGGGATTTCATAACGCAGTTGTGGCTCTGGGTATTAGGTCCTACTTGATGCAGGACTTTATCGCCAGCTGCAAAACACGAGCAGCCACCATTATTCCAGTGTTAAAGTCATGCTAACCTGTGGTAAATAACATTACTTTAAGATCAGAACTGCTGTTCTGCAGGTATTTGTATAATTGCCTGAATATTTCTTTGTATAGTGCAGAGAATTCACACATGGAGAGATATAATAAGCAGTCACTATTGATTAAGTTACTGTAAAACCCCCACTTTTTAAATAGGTGTGTGTCTTCTGTGCTTCAGGAGTAAATGTGTAGGATATGCTGATGAGGTATAGGGGGTCTGCTGCAGAGCCTGGGTTCCACTTATATACTTTAGGGTTAATTGCTGCGTGAACTTCCTCACACCATAACATGTAATAAATAAATATGTCATCTTTAGTAGTATACCATAAATATCAGTTTAAAACCTTAAAACATTAACCATATAAAAAAGCTATAACAGGACATAGCTATAACATTGTCCAGTAGTTTCCAAACAGCTTTATTCCTTTAAAAGTTTCACAGGTCTAAGCAAGTTGCTGACTAAAGGAATAAAGCTGTTTGAAAACTACTGGAATATGTAAGTGTCCTTTTCCTTATCCCTTTTTTGGACCCCTTTTAAGTTAATTGGGGATAAGATCTAATCTGTGTGCTGCCATCTGGTAGTGAACATGGTGATTACCTAAGTTAAATCTAGCCTAAAGCTAGGTACACACAGTCCAGATTTCTGAAAGATGACAGACAGGATCTGCAAGATCCTGTCTGCCAACTTTCAAAGATCTGCATTCACACAGTCCCGAGCATTCTCCCTATGAACTTCATAAGGAGAACACTCGGGACTGTGTGTTTCCATCGGCCACGCTAGACTCCTCTATAGGGAGTCTAGCGCGGCCGATGGAAATTTTCGGCCTTTCCCGAACGAGCGTTCGGCCGACCCGATCGTTTGGCAGCCGCGCTCGTTCGGGAAACGAGCGTACACACATAACGATTTATAACGATTAAAATTAATAATGAAGTTAGGATAGCTGAAAAAAGCATCACTAAGTATATTAATAGTAAAAAGATGAGGACTGAGAATGTGGCACCATTAATTAATGGGGATAAGTTAGTTACAGAGGATGGCGATAAAGCAAATGTCTTGAATAATTTTTTTTCCTCTGTATACACTATAGAAGATCCAAGTACAGATATCATAGAGTATAGTAGCAATAAAGGTATACAAGATTCAAGTTCACTTTGGTTAACCAAGGATATGGTACAGAAAGACTAAATAAGGGGAATATTATAAAGCTCCTGGACCGGATAAAATACATCCTCGGGTCCTTATGGAGCTATGTTCAGTTTTATCAAGGCCATTGTTTCTTATTTTTGCAGATTCCCTCATGTCCAGAGGTGTGCCTCTGGATTGGAAAAAAGCTGATGTTATTCCAATATTCAAAAAGGGTAGTAGTTCACAGCCGGGTAATTACAGGCCTGTAAGTTTAACTTCAGTGATGGGGAAAATACTGGAAAGTTTAATAAGGGAACATATTCTAGAGTATGTTTCAAGGACTGACATTACAAGTAGTAAACAGCATGGATTTAGGAGGAATAGATCTTGTCAAACTAACTTGCTTTGCTTTTATGAGGAAGTAAATAGAAATTCAGACTCTGGCATAGCAGTAGATGTAGTATACTTGGATTTTGCAACGGCTTTTGATACAGTCCCCCATAGGCGACTAATGTATAACCTAAGGTCTGTTGGTCTGGGGAGTCACATTTGTACATGGATAGAAAATTGGTTAATGAATAGGATGCAGAGAGTAGTTGTTAATGGGGCTTTATTATGACAGGTATATGTTCGAGACTGCTCCGGGACCCACCAACCCCCTTAACTTAATAATCTTATCTTATCCATGACCACCACCCCACTCTTCCCCTTTAAATAAAACACGAGACACTAAGTTTCCGAGAGGAAAGGATAATGGCTACTTCTTTTGTGACATATTGTTAACAACATCTCATAACTTTATTATCATAACAACAGATAACCATTTGATACCAATTTAATAATAACACTATACCATATGTCTATTGTTTAACCATTAACTTTTCTGGCTCCCAACTCCACTTAGCAACCAAGCCTCCCGCCACTCCAACTTTCTGCTCAGGAGGCACCATGATAAATCTCATCCAATCTCCCCTGGGGCCCCATTTCACCCCAGTGAGGTTATTAGGCCAATACATCTTGGGAACTGTATCCCTTTTTCCAGCCCTCCTTTAGGGCTACTGCCACTTTAGCATTGACAAAGACCACCAACACTCATACACCTAACCAAAACTTTAGGGAGGGCAAGCAACACGCTGCAATGTGCTCCATTCTGTATTCTACAGCCTGTTGCAATCCTTTATGGACTAAAGTGCTAAGTGGGGTGCCACAGGGTTCTGTGTTGGTGCTGCTTCTATTTATTTATGACTTGGAAGTGGGTATTGTCAGCAAGGTTTCTGTGTTTGCTGACGACACAAAACTTTGTCGACCATCAAAAATTTCAGAAGATGTGCAATTGTTGTAGGGGGATCTAGACAGATTGTCACATTCGCCTGCTAAGTGGCAGATGAGATTCAATGTTGATAAATGTAAGTTGATGCATTTTGGACTTAAAAATCCTTGTGCTGCTTATACTATAAATGGCTTTGTGTTGTGTAAATCCCTGTTGGAAAGGGATCTTGGAGTTTTGGTGGATAACAAACTTAAAGGTAGCAAGCAGTGCCAGGCAGCAACAGCGAGAGCCAGCATGGTGTTGTCTTGTATAAAGAGAGGTATGGATTCAAGGGAGGAAAATGTTATTCTCCCTCTTTACAAAGCATTGGTAAGGCCTCATTTGGTACATTCAGAGCAATTTTGAAATCCTGTGTACAAAAAGGACACCTTTGAAATGGAAAGGGTTCTGAAAAGGGCAACTAAATTAATAGGGGGAACTTGAATATGAAGAGAGACTGGATGAGTTACAATTATGTACACTGGAGAAAAGGCGCTTGTGTGGGGATATATGATTACTGTGTATAAATACATTAACGGGCCATACAATAAACTATCTGGTGCATAGTTCACTAAAACAGCATTTCAGAGGACACGCAGACATTCCTTAAGACTTGAAGAAAAATGATTTAGGCTTCAAGCTCGGAAAGGGTTTTTCACTGTGAGAACGGTAAAGCTATGGAACTGCCTTCCAGTGGATGTTGTGATGGGAGGTTCATTGGTGAGTTTAGAAAAAAAGCTGGATGTAGAAAGTTACTAGTATTGATACATAAAGTAGAGTTGATCCAGGGAAATTTCCGATTGCCACTTGGAGTCAGGAAGGAATTTTTTTCCCCTTTATAAATTTGGTGGGGTTTTTTTGCCTTCCTCTGGATCAATAGTTTGGCAGGAAATGAGGATATTAGATGGGTTGGACTGGATGGATGTCTTTATTCAACCTCTCTATATACCTCTAAGGCAGATGAGAACTATTAAATCACAATTCCAGTACAGTATCTGGGTTGCAGTCCTTCTGGTTTCTCATCTTGCTTTGTTTATGTATTGGGTCTAAAGGTGCACTTCCAGTGAATATGAAATGTAGTTATGATAATGTATCTCATAATTCTGTTGTTACTGATGCTTTGCGACCACATATTTTACAAAATACTGCAGAATACTGATCATGTTGCAAAATATCAATATAAACAAACAGCATTAAAAAAAAAGGCACAAAAGCTGCAAATCGGGTCCCAGACTCAGCAGCACCAACATCCACCTCTCTACCATGTGAGATAAAATATTCATAATATGGGCTTGGAACACACCCACTGGGACATTTATTTGGGACAACATCATATTCCAGCTGTACAAGATGCTACCAAATGCAAACTAAATTAGTGAATGCATTTATAAATCAATAAATGGAAAATTATTTTCTTTTGTTTGCGATATATTTAAAAGAGTAACCAATAAAAAAACACAAAAAAAGCCATGTTATAAATTATAAATGTATATATTGTGCCTGTTAAATATTATCCTTTATTGAAAAGAAGTGGTCAAAGTCAGAAAAACTTTGCTGGACTGTAGTTTCTTGCCTTTTTCCCCACCCCTTAAATCAGACAAATGTCTTTCAGTGGAAAACTGTCCAAACCAGTTCTCCAATACCAGTGTTCACCTCCTATTGGGTTAGTGCTGAGCCTTGTTGTAGACATTGGGTGAAGGCAGAAATAAACCCTACAGGCTATTCAGATTGCATAATACAGTATCTGATTCTGTGGCTCATTCTGACTGAAGGAAAACAAATTTAACAGGCAAGTTATATATTACCAGGAGATGTGTTTAATAATTTTATGCAACATTTTATTGCAGGTTTTCATTCTTCTTTGAGTTTGAACATTAACATATATCACTTAGGTCGAGGTCAGAACATATCTGGGGAATTACCTGTGTATATATAGATATAGATGAATGAATAGTCAACTAACAAGAAGTATAAAGGCACGCTGTAAAAAAAAGTGCCTCAACTGCAAAGAGTCTTGCAAGAAGAATTGGTAGCGATTATTTTCTGATTCTATTCTAAGAAGCGCACTATTAGATTATATAGTATTACCTACAGCAGTTCATACAGAAAAACCGAAAA
Source organism: Hymenochirus boettgeri (assembly GCA_019447015.1). NCBI lineage: Eukaryota > Metazoa > Chordata > Amphibia > Anura > Pipidae > Hymenochirus > Hymenochirus boettgeri. Next base: position 189,261,825 of record CM033474.1, on the reverse strand, counting down.
TGAAATGGTAAAAAAGGAGATTTGTACATCAGCAAATAAAGGTTTTCTTTACCATAAATTAATTAAAATAATTCAAATTAAGACTTCTTACTGGTTAAGATGGTAATGACTGATTTTGTAAAAAAATGCATATTTAGGACATTTTCAGGAAGACATAATATGGGGTAAAATAGAGTGAACCAAGGGCTTCACAATGTAATATCGGGGCTTGCGCTGTATAAATGGCACAGGCATCCTATGTAATACCCCTAAGTATTAAGGTGTTAAACTCCACTCTAATAACCTTCCTAACCTTAACACTAAGTGCTTACAGCATTGCGAGAACCTGGAAGGAAGAGGAGCACGGAGGGTAAGTATTACATTTCCCAGTTTGTATGTTTAAGTGGGGGAAACCTGAGTGCCCGGAGGAAACCCACGCAAGCAGGGGGGAGAAAGTACAAACTCCTTGCCGATGTGTCCAAAGGTGGAATCGAACTCAGGAATTCAGTGCTGCAAGGCATCATATATATCAGTGCTAACTACTGAGCGACTGTGCTGCATTTCATGAGCTTTCCACTGCTTTCAAAGGACAAGCCTCCATTTATACTCATTAGTCATTGGCTGTGGCATCATGCATTATGGCTGTGACTCCGGTTCAACCAGAAAGTGAAAGTAGTTTCTAGTATCTGATGCAGTGATCAGGCTAAATAGTTAGCTTTGTGCGCAGTTTTGGGCAGTGTGAGTATAACGATCTTAGGGTTTAAGGGGCTAATTTGGGGGACATTTGAGATAGAATACAGAATATCAAATGTCATTTTGGGGGTGGATATGCCTTTTAAGAATCAGCTAATTATTTCTTTTTTTTCCAGTTCTTATGTATCAATATTAATGGGTCTGTACCTGAATAACTTGAACTGATTTTTTGTGTTTTATTTTTAAATCTAGCTAATATCTATTGTTTTACTTAAAGATGCTTAAAGGGCATGTCCACCCCCTTTTAAAAAAAAAATCTGTAGTGTAGGGTTCCCTCTCCCACCCCCAACCGCTATAGATAGATATAGTAAAAAATGTAAGCCAATCACTTCTTAGGCCAAGGCCACACTATCACCCACAAAATCGCGATCGTTATCACGTTTAGAAAGAGAAAACAAATGCGATTGCGCAAACCGCTAACAGACACACAATCGCATGTGCAATGGAAATAACGTGAATTTCCGTTTTAGTGAAAATCGCGGGCGCAACCACGAACGAAAACACGCGCGCAAATATGCGGAAAAACACGCTTGTGTGGCCCAGCCCTCACACTGCCTCTTTCCCGCATTGCTCAGAGAGGCCCTCTGCTTGCATGAAACTGCAAGCAGGGGGCCAGACTGGCAGTTGCGTCCGTGATTGGCTGAGAGGCAGTACAAAACGCCGGGGGAAACTAGCTACTACAGTGGTTGGGGGTGGGTGAGGGAGCCCTACAGTTCAGAAAAGGGATTTGGAGTTAGGGGAAGGGAGAGGAAAACGGAAGGGAGGGCTTCAGTACGCATGTCATTTTTCTCCCGGAGGAGAGATAGGAGGCAGAAACAGTATGGGACACATCCAGGCTCCTGCTCTTTACTTTTTGGGACTTTGAAGAACCATTGCAGGGGAGCCATTTGGAGCAGCGATGCAAGGTAAGGATTTTTTAACACTACACAGTGGGACCAGTAGTGGGTTAAAATGTAGTTTTGGGGGTGGACATGCCCTTTAAATAACAAAAAAAGTGTAAATTTAAAAACCAACAGTATTTAGGGTACCTATCCATTTTAATGACCATTTCCACTTCAGAGTGGTAAACCTAGTGCATCTTTAGGGTTAAAGTTGAGAATTTCTTTTTTTCATGAACATTACACTACACTTTAGAAGGTTTGTTTATCTGTGATAACTAAATAAGGACTAAAAGGACCTTAACCTTTAACCTGATACAATGAGTAAACAAACCTTGAATCAATAGCTCAGCTAATTCATTCCAGCAGTATGGTATTGCTATAGTGAAAAAAAGGGTGGGGAAACTAGATGAATTTATTATATTTCACAACTTTATCTAAGGGCAAGGCCCCGCTACACAGCGCACGGATTCACGCATTAATTGTGAAACGCAGCCCGATCACAATGTCACACAATTTGTACGCACTACTGTCCTCTCGCACTGCGCTCCAAAAATGGTGATCGCAGGCCCTTTGAGAACGGGCAAAAGTGCAGCGTAAGGCAGCGGACATAGTGGGGCCTCTTAAATATTCTTTACATTGGTGTGCGCTAGTGCACGGAAACGTGCAGAAAATACCCTAATGTGTCCTAGCCCTGAAAGAAAAAGTTTAAACAGTAAATACTGTTTGCTGTTGATTTAAAAGGTTTATTGTGCTCTTAATAAATTTGCTCTGTTTATATTTACACAATTGCAGGTTACTATTTATACTATTAATGGATGGACTAGCAGCCCTTGGTAGTTTGTTAAGCCAACAAGCTTTGGTTAATTATTTAACACTCTAGTACAACTTAAATTGCATTACTAATTTGTAAGAAAAGAACCCAAGAAAGACAGACACAGCAATTATCCAAAAATGTGTAATACACATTAACAATATGGAGAAAATCCCGCTAGATTCAATGGGATTTGCCCTATATCACCAAGGAGTATCAGCCAGCTACATGATTATGACAAACTACAACTTTCAGCATTGCAGGGCTTTGTTCCAAATGTAGGAATTTCCATCAGAACCAATTGGCTCAATTTACTTAATATTTTGTCTGACGTGGTAGCACACAATCACCTGGGATTTACCAACAAAATTGATCATTGGGTGTGTCCTATTTCACAGCTGGTCACCAACCCTAACATTTTGGTTGGGTTCTGTGTGTAAAGGTGGTCATAGACATTAGCGATATTAGGTAAATCCCGTTAGTCCATATTCAACCGTAATGCCCATGAATGTCCGTGGTTGGCATTATGATCGGTTGGAACAAAAAACTCCCTAATTTCATGGAACCCAAATTTTTGCGAATTTTCGATTTTTAGCGAAAGTAGATAATTATCGAAAATCAAAAGTAGACGATTTTTGAAAATAGAAAGTAGACGATTTTTGAAAATCAAAAGTAAATGATTTTCAAAAATTGAAAATCGAAAGTACACGATTTTCGAAAATCGAAAGTACACGATTTTCGAAAATCAAAAGTAGACTATTTTCTAAAATAGATGATTTTCGAAAATTGAAAGTAGTCGATTTTCGAAAATCAAAACTCGAAATTTCGAACTTTATTCGAAAATGAAACGAAACGAAACAGTTTCGAACATCTCTACTTAAAAGTAAAGAAAGCCAATACTGTCGGCCCGTGTATGGAGCTGTAGTGCTGCGTATGGGCGATCAGTTGGTTCCATGTGTGCAGATCCCTTCGCAATGTGCTAACAGATACTAATATGAACTTTTGGCACATTGCGATGGAAATCACTTGTGTATGGCCAACTTTACAGGTGCTAGCATCTGGTCTTCCACGGCTCTTCTACTTTATATTATTTTAACTATTTGCCAGCACCTCTGACACATGGTGCTATACTAATGAAAAAAATTTTTTTTACATTGAGCATCACCCTTAAGGAATAAGAAAAAAATGTGATTTTATTCGTTTTGCATAAACAAGCTGTAGAACTGGTTAAGAAAGTAGCTTAATTCCTCCCAAGAGCCCTCAATGCAGTGCTCTTACCTTTAGAGGATTAGAAAAGCAGCTGCAAGGTAGATCAAAAACAGGACCTGAATATTGTATGTTGAAAAAAGTCTGATGTTTTGCTTAAGAACGTGTATAGAAATACATCTAACAGACTTGTAGCTCCGGGTTTCAATGTTTACTGTAGTAATGCTAAATCATTCTTCATGGAAAGGTCACGAGGTTTGATTTAACTATATAATTGCAAAGTCCACCGCACACCAGAAGTCACAAAACTGCTTTATTACATCAATAAAACAGCACAAAAATCAGTTTTGTGACTATAACCTGGTGTGCGGTGGACTTTGCAATAATATAGTTGTTCATATTGCCTATTCAGTGGCAATCACCTCTACGCACCAGTATCTAGAGTCTACAAAGGTGTGCGGATCCTACCTGTTAAGGTTTGATTTAAGGATGTTTGTTTGTCTCTGTTTATCTAGCAAAATATTTCATCAAAGTAACACGAAATTTGCATACACTGCAAAGACAAGGGGACTTATAATAACTGAATGTTTTCTACCTAATTATATTAACGGGCATGTACACCCTTTTTTCACCTTATATCTTTTTTCTACCTATATCTTTTTCACTTTCTTTTTTTCCATGTCATTTCTAAATAGTAGATTGTATCTATTTTTTTTCCACACTCATCATTTGGGGATACTGCATTCCGGGATAAGTTTTCAGTTTTCTTACACACTGAAATTTAAAGGATAAGTGCACTGTAAAATCAAGTTATATTCATTTGGAAGAGGCAGCTTTAAAAATAGCATTGCCATTTTTTTTTTTTTTTTACCTTTGCCGCTCCAGAGCTTAGCTTTGTGCCTTGGAAGTTGCTGACATCTTGTTACTGGTTTGCTGAATGCTAAGCTCCGCCCCTCTGAGATTTCCTCTGCTTTCTCCTGCTTGAGCCTCAAACAGTAATGCCTGTGAGTTCTGTGCATGTGCGTGTGCACGGAACTCACAGGCATTTCTGTTTGAAGCTCAAGTAGGAGAGTGCACGGAACTCACACTCACGCTATTTTTAAAGCTGCAGCTTCCAAATGAGCATAACTTGATTTTACAGTGCACTTATCCTTTAAGATATGGTAGATTGTGTCAGATTAAAATCAATTTGCAAGCAGGTGCATAGCCTTCAACATTTATCTTCAGAGAAGTGCATTGAGCAATGCAGTGCACAGAGCTGTGGTAAGATCAGGCTCACCTTATTATCCTCTCCTTGCAGCTCTGCACTGTGTTGTTTTTTATAAGTGTGACTATTAAAGGGGAAATGTTGATCCAGGAACAAGGGCTGGTAAGTGCATTTATGAGCCGATTTCGGGTGGTTTGGGATATCTAGGTTTGGGGATGCTTCCCTATCTTTTTCCAGTTTTTGGTTTTGGGGTGGAAATACCCTTTAATTCTAATTAACTGACTGGTTGCTGACTGAGAATACAGTTTCCCAAAATGCATCCAAATGATGTAAAATGTCAGGAGACAAGACATCTGCTCCATTCTCTAGGTGATCTGATTGGTAGTTTTTGGTTTCAAAAAAGTACTCATTTTCCCTGGCACATAATAAATATATATAAATATTATATATATGATTATATAGTAATTACATGTCATGTGTAATGTATTATGTTTTGTAGGTTATCATCTGCCTTATTATGCTGCCTTTAGAAACCAATGGATCAGAGGATCTAATGACTGACTTGTTTACTTACATTGATGGCCACCAAGATGAATTTGTTCAGGTAAGTCTGAAATCTAAATAAAAAGGAAAATCTCTCCTAAATTTCAGAATGTCCAATCTCTGTAATTGGTTAAAGAAACATTGGGTAAAATAGAATTTACTGTGTTCTGTATTTAAAGGTACATGTTGTAAAGCTGGGTATACACATTAGCGATATAGGGCTAATCCTGTTAGTACCAACAAGATTTGCCCTATATCGCTAATGTGTGCAATAAAAATTATATAGGTTGGCATAGAAGACACAGATTTATAGCTGTGATCAAAGTGTTAGTTTTATTCAGTGAAACATGTTGTGCAACAGGTTTCAGACCCACAGTCCTTTTCCAAACCGTTCCCTGGCACGCTGATGAACATTCCGTGCCAGGGAACGGTCGTTCCGGCCGAAAAAAATCCCTCGTTCAAGGACAGTTACCTGTACTAAAATATAGGGAATCGCCCACGATCGTAGGGAGTATGACAGTCACAAACTTTCTCCCTATACTTTATATAGGGAGAACAATGTGTGTAGCCCCATGTGTCAAAGATGACTGATAGAATCTTTCAGATTGATGCTGTGTACCCACCTTTAGATACTTTAATCTGACCAACATATTAGTACAAACAAAGATAAAACATAACATAGATTGCATAGCTAGGTTTTTTTATAGGCTCTGTGATTGCTATCATGGTCTATTTACTACATTAGGAACATTGTGAAGTAATGCATCAGCAACATTTGTATTATCAAGCTTTGTGAAACAGTGTCACTGTAAAGGCTGTTCTTCTGCAGCTACTGTATAGCAATAAAGATTGTTTTTTGAGCCAACACATCTCATTCGGCTCTTCCTACAGGTCGGCCAGGCTGAAGCACTGTCAGTCACGACAAAAGTAGCCACGCCGGACAATTTGCCGCGACTGAGCGTGCAGTCCATAGAGGACTGCATGATCAGCTGTGGTTTTCCGACACTTCCAACAATCATTCGTTCGGGTGATTCAGAGGAACAGTCGGATGTCTGTCATGTCTAGCCGAAGAAACCATCTAATATTTTTGCCCATCCAAACGATACACTGAAATGTTGGTTGGTCGGTTGGGACAAATTATTGGATGGTGTGTGCCCAGCTTTACCAAACCAATAGATTAGAAGCCCTTATGCAGGATATATATAAATTTGATATATTTGAGGCTGAACATCAAACCGATCCAAATAATGGGAAGGCCACTGGACCATTTGTTTGTGATTGAATGTCAGTCACAAAATGATTGTCCCTAATGTTGCGGGAATGTCTGCAGGTAGCATTAGGCTTAGTTCTAGCATCTGGAGAGGTGTCCCAGTATGTATTTAGCTGCCTCCTGCTCATCCCCAGAAAGCAAACAGAAGGCAGTGTTCCTGTATAGTTATTATAGATTATATAAAAAGCTTTCCCTAAAAATATTACAAACAATCATTTCAAGCAGGGCTTGGAAATCCAACTACACAACGCGGTGACCCTGTTCAGAATGGCGCCACACTCCCATCATCAGGAGTGCTGCACCATTGAATTCTACAAGTGCAAGTAAATTACACAAGTATATAACTTTACTTCTACTGGTGAAAAAAGTGTGTGTGTGTGTGTTGCAGAATTCTTTCTGCATTGGGGTTCTGTATCCGAGCTGTTCCTTGTATATTTGTATATTCCAATAATATTATGTAGGTCACTAAAGATTCACAGACCTTCACGACTCATGACTATAAACATACAATCGATTAATCCTAGTATACTGTAAATACAATAATTCTTTTTCATAGAGCCTAAAGGAATGGATTGCTATTCCAAGTGATTCCAGTGACCCTCTCTTACGTAAAGAATTAATTAAAATGGTGGAAATCACAGCAGAAAGGATCCAAGCTCTAGGAGCAACCGTGGAATTAATAGACATGGGTCAGGAACAGGTATTGTTTTCCTGAATTTGACATCATCCTATTTCTTATCTTTTTTTATATTTAATAACACCAAATGAGATCTACAGTAAGTCGTTTAATAACCGGAGGAGGAATTGACTACTTGTCCCTCAGGATTCCCCTATATTTAATTTTTCCACAATGTCCATTGGCCACATCGTGAACTGACTGAGAATTTCTTTTTTAAATTAATCTAAGTAAAATCTTTCTACTATCTACATTTTTTTCACAACTGAAATCAATGTTTGTATCTCTCAATTGGGGCCTTAAAGATCCTCTGATCACTTTCTGCCCCTTTACCAAAAAGGTCACACCCTAGCTTTACCTATATGCCCCGACTCTGCACATGATTGGACCAGGCACTTATCACATACCCAACATGTGACAAATGACAAAATCAGGTATCCCACCCCTCCTGGATCGTCCGGGAGTCTCCCTCATTCTGGGGTGTTCTCCCGCACACCTGCGAGACCACCCCAGACTCCCGGACTTGAGAGGGGACTCGAGTCTCCTCCCAAGTCATGCCCCCCTTTCCGTGGCCCAACCCTGGAATGTCCAGTAACACCCCTAACTCTTCCCTAATCCTGCCTCCCACCACCCCTAGAATGGTGGCCCTGCCTCCATGTGATGTCATGCCCCTCCCTGCGTGACATCACACCGTTAGCCATGCCCCCTTCTCCACCCTGCCCGGAAGCCTGAAAGGGCAGGGTGGGATGTCTGCAAAATAGAGCAGAGTGTGACGCACCACTACCAATGAGGGTTGCAATGTTAATTACTGCGGATGATCAATATATCAGAAAGCATAGACAAAATGAATACCCCTCTAAACATAATTGAACGCAGAATTTATATTGGTGGACATGCAGTAGGAGAAAATTTTTAATAAATATATGTTAAAATAGTAGAAAAAGAACACAATTAAAATAAACCATACCACACCCAGCCACCTTGAAAAAGAGGAAGTAAAATGAGAGGAAGAAATAGGAAACCTAATTAATCCCTCCAAATCTCTTCATTCAATTAGCTTTCCCTTTTCACTCAGAAGCAGCCCTAAGAACTCAGTCCTCTCCTAGTCCAGAAACAACAAAATTCTAGTCTAGGTCCCTTACTCTAGATGGCTGGCTAGGATCTAAAACAACAGGCATTGTCTTAATTAGTAGTATTCAGAAGCATGAATTCTCCTGCCATGCTAATATGTAGACCTAAAGTGTGGCTGCTCCATCCCCCTACTAATAACACATTTAAGTAGAGCGTGTAGCCAACTTGGTTCATGCATAAGTTTAAAAATACAATAGCCTCCTGACTTCCTTCTCGGAGGTATTGATGTCTATTGTTTTTGTTCTGGTTTAAAAAAATAAAACAAATTTACAAAAATTTGTAATGGATATTTTTTAGTTTGACGATTTTCAATTGAAGGAGCTTAAACAAACTGGGGGGGCTGTAATACTTACCTCCCACGATCCTCTTCATTCTGGGTTTCACAATGCAGTAATCATTTAGCGTGAGTTACTGCATCATGGGAACCTAGAAGGTAAGAAGCGCAGAGGGTACCCCTCTGTTTTTGTTCTTTTTCGCAATCTTAAGTAGCGCAAAACTGTGTCTTTCTTTTAAATCAGGTGCCTGTGCCATTAATAGAAAACTGTGAGTTAAACCCATTCTAACCCGATATTACATCAGGAAGGGTGAGTTTAAATCATTTTTGCCCATTTGCGTACAATATTGCATCTCTCCCACTGTGTGTAATAACCCAAATCGAAATCCCCAAGCTGGTAGGAACAATCATATTGAAGCACAGTCTCATATAGTAATATTACTACTCTTTTATTATTCATTGATGGTGTTTCCTAACTATTTAGACAAGGACTGATTGTCTGTGGCCAAAATGGTTTGGGCTTTTTATAGATTACATGTTATGTGGTACAGGATTGGCTATAATAGATTTAAATTAAAGGGGAAGTGATACTGTGAATCCAGCAGAATAGGAAAAGGGAAAGGCAGAATGGAGATAGGTGATAACAGAATGATAAAAGGAAAAATGAAAAAATAAAAATATAGAATGAGGAAAGGCAAAAGCAGAATTTAAAAAGGACTGTGTAGGATAAACTACTATTTACTGATACACCCCTAATCATGCAAAAATATGCATATATGTAAACTGTTGGAAATGTGCATACAGAGAGTATGTAAGACCACTCTCAAATATGTAACTTCTTATAGTAGAATAAGACCATGCCCGCTGGTCAAATTATGTCTCTGTTAATGAAACAGTTATGCCATGTTGGTTTGACCTTAACAGATAAAATATACACACAGCATTCACCTACATGACACTACTACAAGGTATGTCAGACATGATGGTGTATCAAGGCTGAAACTGAGGTCTTAGAAAGGACTCTTTCAGATCAGTTGGACAAAATATTGGTGTGGCCACTTTAATTCCTAACCAGCAGACTACCAATCGGTATATTGATTTGTCAGTCTTTTGTTAGGAATATCAGGCCTGATTGGGCCCTATAAAGTCTAAATTACAATGTAGTTGATTGGGGAGATAGTCTGTCTGTCTCTCTCTCTCTCTCTCTCTCTCTCTCTCTCTCTCTCTCTCTCTCTCTCTGGATGATGCACACTGATAATGCCTGGGCTGTAAGACGGGATAGAACAGACAGCATGGGAAGAACAACAACCTTTATAATGCTGAATAATGTCATTTAGAAAGGCAAGTGAGCAGTCATCTGAGTATTAAGTCAGTGGAGGGAAATGTATTTTAGCCTATATATGTTCTTTTAGTTTACATTTTTTGTTTTTAAAAATTGCATTTTAACAAATATTGTATACAACAGTTCAATACAATGCAATTTTAAAATCATAATTAAACTCCCTGCTGGATGTTATCTTTACACTTTCCATAGAGCTATAGTTCAGACCCCTTATAATGATGAACTAATCAAACAGGAATGGCAGCCATGCTTGTTTATTTCCTATAGAGTGTAAGTCATTGGGTCCCTTTCTTTCTGCATTCTATTTGTAGTTGAATGATGGGCAAAGTGTTCCTTTCCCTAAGGCAATCCTAGCTCAACTTGGAAATGATCCTTCTAAGGCAACAATTTGTTTTTATGGACATGTTGATGTACAGCCTGCAAAAATGGAGGATGGATGGATCACTGACCCATACAACATGACAGAAAGGAATGGTATGGTATGGTCTTCCAATGTTTCTTTTAGGCCCACTTGCATAGTTGTCTCTTCATTAATTGTTTAAACAGTTAATGAACATTGGTACAACAAACAGACCAGCTTAGTCTTGTTACACTTTTGGCATTCCGGGTTGTTCAGCTAAAAATATCACTGTGTTTTTTTCCCGGCTGTTGACCAGTTTTGTTCATTCTTTCATCCAAATGGGATAAAAGGACAATCAGACATGTCGGTAAATCACAGCCATATATACAAACATAAAAAAGATGATCAATGCACATTCCTAGGCCCCATACAATATTATATTATCTGCACACTGGCATACTTTATAAGCAAAGGGGTTTTAGTATACATTACTGTGATCACATGAATGAAAAGCCTTCCACCCACGTCAAGCTAACCCCATTCTGGAAGGTCCTAACTTCTAACCTTTTTTACTTCAATTACCATTAGAACACCTTTGCATTTCTCATAGTTGTGCACTGGATCCATACAACAGGCTTTCTCACTTCCCCCCAGCCATTTGGCTTTTTAAAATGAGGGAAGAGGCCATCCATCCAGTGCTTTATATTAAAGGCATAAGACCTCCCATAATAGGGGCGTGTTGGGGGTGCTATTACCACATGGAATCTTGACCAAGCCTCCCAATAGATACATACAATTCAAGGTTTGTGGAAGCACTCCAATTAGGCTAATTTACAACTACATTTAGCGGGAGTGCTACTGATCTGGTATGACCAGATCAGTAGCACTTCTGCTAAATGTAGTTGTAAATTAGCCTTATTGGAGTGCTTTCACAATCCTTGTATAGTATGGTAACTCACAGCCAATCATGTTGTCTTCTATGGGCCGCATGTTTTATGCTATTTTGGGCAGGCCCACTGGTCAATAGTAGCAAACAGGCACACTCCAAAGGTCATTGTGGTCTTTTTGTGATCATCCAGAACCTGTCACTGGCCACAAGGTACCCCATACAATAGTGCTGGCACTGGTCATTTGGACAAATAAACTGGCCACTCTGTAAACCAAAAAATGGAACAAAGGTAGTGGAAGCTTACATTTTAAGGACCTTATTCAATTTGAGGTTAAAATGTTGCCCGTGTTCTTAATCTGCAGCAGATGTTATCAAAGGTTTTCTAACTGTAGTAGACCAGTTAAAAGGTATTATCTGATTGGTTGAGGCAAATTAAAGGGTATGTCCACCCCTCAAACTAAAATTCGGTGATCCGCAGGAAACTAAGTTTAAATCTTTGATAGACCTGATACCAGATGCCGGTCAAGCCCCTTCTGCTTGTCTTCCATGCACAGAAAAGGCATGGAAGACAGGCAGAACACTGCGAGGGAACGAAGGCTAGTATGTACATTTGGGGAGGTCTTTGAAAGGTATAAACCTTGCAAGGTCAAGATTTATAGCTATTTCCTGCGGATTACCAAATTTTAGTTTGAGGGGTACCCTTTAACAGCTTGGGCAAAATTAACACCTCTTACTGAATAAACACAATATTGTATGTGTTTAAACATATGTGCAATGTCTACAGTCTAGACTATGTAATATAATTATCATTTTTGTTGCCTCTGTTTGACTATGAAGAATTTTTGCTTTGTCCAAACTTGATAAGTTTATTGTACATATATAAACAATAAAGTCGAATAGCAGGGAATAAAAACCAAATGCAAAGTTTATTATGGTGATACAGGAATGTTCCTAATAAAAGCAGCACAGCACAGATACAAACAATCAACAAACACTATTTTATAAAAGTACAAAAGGTATATCGAATCTCCAGCAATAGATACCGGTATATATCTACCTGTCCAAAGAGCTTATGATCACCAGCACGAGCAAGTGCACCAAAAACCTCCACAACCCCACAAGGATGCAACGGCCAGTCCAAAGACCGGAACTCCTCCTCGCACGGACGAACGGATCAGGTGGGTTCCAAATATAAACTAGCGTACCTCGTTTCGGTAGTTAACACTCCCTAGACAGACTCACACCAGCCAGGCTCTCACTCACTCGTCCATGCGAGGAGGAGTTCCGTTCTTTGGACTGGCCGTTGCATCCTTGTGGGGTTGTGGAGGTTTTTGGTGCTCTTGCTCGTGCTGGTGATCATAAGCTTTTAGGACAGGTAGATATATACCGGTATCTATTGCTGGAGATTCGATATACCTTTTGTACTTTTATAAAATAGTGTTTGTTGATTGTTTGTATCTGTGCTGTGCTGCTTTTATTAGGAACATTCCTGTATCACCATAATAAATTTTGCATTTGGTTTTTATTCCCTGCTATTCGACTTTATTGTTTGTATTCATCGGTTGATTTTTATCTTCCTTTGTTTGGACTGTGTTTGGGACCCACACAGTTTTTATAGCAGGTGTTCGTATTTTCCCCTTTCCCCTTTCTTGTTATATTGTACATATATGACCAAGACTTAAAGGGCAAGTCCAGCCCTAAAATAAAAACTTACATACAGGTAAATCACCCCCCATAACCCTAAACGGTAATAGTTTGAAATCTGAAATATATAAGTCTAACCTGAAATCCTGCACAATGTCCTGTTCCCCTGTTTCTGCTTCCTGGTTCTTCCAGTTAGCAACTGTCAGTTATGGATTTGACAGTTGACATGACAGCCAATGACTGAATGTTAATCCCCTGTCTGCCTCTTCTGGGCATGCCCAGGCTCAGTACCTGCTCAGTACAGGTTTCTAAATTACTCAGTTTCCATGAGGCATCCAGAAGCATAGCAGGCATAGAGTAATGAATTCATAGGACAAACTATGATATATCAACATATTTTAAAGAGGCTGTTCTTTCTAAAAGATGTTCGTATGAGGGTGGAGTTGTCCTTTAATAAGCAGTGCTCTCATTATAATAATATTATTGTTCTACTGCATACTTTACAATCTGTCAAAAACACACCAAAAGTTAATGTTTCTCTTTCTTCATATGATTTGCAGAAAATCTGTATGGAAGAGGAGCAACAGATAATAAAGGTCCTGTGCTGGCTTGGATAAATGCAGTTGACACATACAAAGCTTTGAATCAGGTTGGGCAATATAGATTATATACAATTTAATTTTTATTTCAATAACTATAGTTCATGTCCAAGCGGCCTTTTTCAAACCAATAACAGTGCATTGGGGTGTGCACTTCATGAATTTGCAAGTCTATCTGGGCCCTCTTTGCCCTGACCAACAATTGTGGTTCTGTTACTCCATTACATTTGTGTCCATGGCTATCAAAAATAATTGAAACCAGGTAAGGGGTTTGTCATTTTAGGTTTAAATCTTCTTTAATAATGTGAGTCTGATTCAAGCTAGAATACTAATGTCGCTTAAAACGTAATGATGTTTTCATACAAAATTCTGATATCTTTAGGAAATTCCTGTAAATATTAAATTCATCATTGAAGGAGTAGAAGAAACAGGATCTCAAGGGCTAGAAGATCTTATTAAAGGAAACTCCAGTTTTTTCTCTGATGTTGACTATATTGTGATATCTGATAATGTAAGGCTCAGCCGTAAACCTGCTCTGACATATGGGACCAGAGGCGACGCATATTTCTTTGTTGAGGTATTTTTAATGCATTTTAGTGATCAATACGTTTTTATTGTTTTCTTCCAAACTTGTAAAATAATATATCAAAGCGGCAGGTGTACAATACATTTCAGTAAAATTTGCTTAGTTACAGTTAACCAATGGCTTAAACATCAATAATTGATAACTTGTAGATATAAAAGTAGATTATGGTGACTATATTTTGGTACACTGGAACCTGGATTAGCCAGTTATAGAGATGAATTTAGGTTTTATGGAAGGGTTAGGTAGGTTCTCTCGTTCAGTCAGGTAAGTGTGATGCATATGGGCTGTAAAGCCACATAGACCATATTTTATGATATGTTGAAATTGTGTTTTGAATTGAATGAAGCATTCTTTCATTAATACATATTTTATTAAGTTTATTTATAGTTCTGGAGAGTGTTAGGGTGGGGTTTCTCCATTGAGCTCCTATAAATATTTTGGAGGCTAACATGGCAAATTGTGTCCAGGTATTGCCGTGTCTGTTTAGGTCACTGATTTCTTTGCTTAATAGGGCTATACCTGGGTTGGGTTGTATGGAAATAAGAAGTACCTTTGAGATCATCTGGAAGACCTCTTCCCAGTAGTTCTGCACCACTGGGCAAGTCCACCACACATGGGACATATTGCCTGGATTTCCACAATTTCTGAAGCATTGTGGGCTAATGTTGGGGAAGATTTTATGTAGCAGGGTAGGGAGTCTGTATGTACGATAGAGGACTTTTAAGGCGGTTTCTCTCAAAGCGACATTGAGACTGCCTTTGTTTAGTTTTTCATAAGTGTAAGTCCATGTTGAGTCTTCCCAGATTTCCTGTATATTATCCTCCCATGCTATTTGGAAGAGATATTTTGTTGTTCTGGTTGGAATGAAGAGCCATTTATATATGTTTGTTAGATTTCCCTTATGGCATGAGGCGTGATGGCATGCTCTTTCAAATTCTGTCATATCATTGGAGGTTTTGTTTGGGCGGAATACCTTGTTTATGTAGTGATGGATTTGTGTAAGTTGGTAGTGGCTCCTTATTGGGATATGGTGTATTTTTTTTTTGAGATTGTCCATGGTTATCAGATTTCCTTTTTCAATGAATTGTATTACTCTGAAAAATTTGGCCTCTTTCCACCACATAAAACTATCGTTTTGGTATCCAGGTGGGAATGCTGGGGAATTGGTGATTGTGTTCATTAGTAAGGGGGATGAGTGCAATTTGTATTGGTTTTTACACCGGTCCCAAAGTTTAAGGGTTGAGATCGTAAGAGGGCTAGTGGTGGATGGGATTTGTCTTTTGTTGGTTGGGATCCATGTAATAGAATGTAAATCTAGTGGGTGTAGTAGGTCTGATTCTAGTTGGGTCCATCTAGGGGGCTGTGTTGATGTGTGCCATGTTAGGATTTGAGACAGTTGTGCTGCCATATAGTATTTGTGTAAATTGGGGGCTCTTAGGCCTCCCTGTGAGATTTATACAGGAGGCTCATTTTGGTTCTGGGTTGTTTTCCTCCCAAATAAATCAATTGATTTGTGATTGGAACGGTTTTAGCCATTCTTTTGAGATCCAGGTTGGGATGCATCTGAAAAGATATAAGATGTGTGGAAGAATATTCATTTTAATTGTATGGATTCTTCCTATCCACGAGATATTTAATTTTGACCAGTTAGTTAGGTCTTTTGTAGGATTTTGTACATATCTGGATAGTTTGCTTGGTATAAGGAGTTTATTGATGGGGTTAAAGTTATTCCTAGGTATTTGAATCCCTCATCTTTCCATGTTATTTGGAAGTTGATTTCGAGAAGTTTCTTGTGGTGTGGGGGGATGTTGATGGCGAACATGTCAGTTTTTTCTTGATTAATTTTTAGACCTGTGATTTTAGATGTTTCATCTAAGATGTTGAATAAGTGTGGTAGTGAGGTGAGAGGGGAGGTTAGGGTCAGTGCAATGTCGTCTGCGAACATGCTTATTTTGTAGGTGGATTTTGCAATGGAGATTCCTTAATCGATGGATGGTTTCTGATTGCATTCGCCATGGCTAGGATAAAGAGTATTGGGGATAAGGGGCAACCCTGTCTTGTGCCTCTTCTTATCTTTATGGGGTTTATGGAGTCTGTGGGTAAGTGTAGGATGGCCGTTGGGTTATCATAGTATGTATGTAATATATTGATTGTAGTTTCTGGGAAGTTATATTGTCTTAATGTTTCTACTAAATATTACCAGTTTAGTTGTCAAAACTTTTTCCATGTCCAATGACATGATACATCCCGGGGTGTGGTGTGTTTAAGAAGGATATTATGTTGCAGATGCGGCATATGTTGTCACTAGCCTGACGTCCTGGGGTGAAACCTACTTGGTCGAGGTTAATCAGTTTTGGGAGGAAGGTGTTTATTCTGTTAGCTATAATTTTTGTCATGATTTTTAGGTCTTGGTTGATTAGAGAGATGGGTCTGAAATTTTTGGGATCTAGAGGTGATCTCCCTGGTTTGGGGATTAATGAGATGCATGCTAAATTCATGTCTGGTGGCATTTTGGTTTTAATGCATTTTAAACAGTATTATTTCATTTCAATGTGTCGTATTTGCTAAATTCCAGATCTTTGCAGCAATTGCAGTTTTGGCAACATCAGCCCACCTTTGATTCAAATGAAAGGATAAACTCAACTAAAAAAGTTTTATTTCTATATTAATTTATAGACTTCCTCAATAGAGTCAATATGTGTAATGTGTAATAAGCTCACATCACTTTTTTTTTAGATTCCTCTTACCCTGTATGTAATTAAGGGCTGGTGCACACGGGACAACAATTCTGCCCTGTGCATGTAGGAGTTTCCTTTGGGTATGATAGGTTGAGGGAATGCTAGATTGCATAGATTGTAAGGACAACAATGTACAGTATATACTAGAGTATAAGTCAAGGTTTTTAGGCTTTAAAAAGAGAGAGGAAGCGTGCGGCTGCCGGATTTCAGGTTAGCAGACCTCGGCAGCTGGATTCCTAAAGAACACAAAGTCAAGTCCTCTCCTCCACTGGGAGGGCTCTGGGGGGGATAGGTGCAGTGCTTACTACTGAAGAAGTTTGGAAATTACAACTCCCAGCAACTAAAGCATGCTGGGAGTTGTAGTTTCCAAACATTTGGAGTGGCAAGGAATTGGGGGTTAGTGTGTGGGATTCCTTTCCATTTAAAGGGCAACTAATGCCTTAAAGCAATACAGATTCAGTAGACTAGTATCTATTGTTGAAAAGTTTTCCTTCTGATTCTATATTGCTTTGAGGCTTTAGTTGCTCTTTAAATGGACAGAAGAATTCCCATACAAATATAACACATATATTAAGTGCTCTGCACTGTAATAGGATCCAATATGGTGTCTCAATCCTCCATCTGTAGAGTCATCCACATACACTCCATATATAAGAAAACGTAATGGTAGACAGGGAGAGACAATCCACCACAGTCTCAGCTGTGAAACTAATATTTATTGTGACAAAGTGATGGTGTAATTTGGTACAATAAATATTCGTTTCACAGCTGAGAATGGATCGTCTCTCCCTATCTACCTTTTTGTTTTTAGAATTCCCATTCTGGATTTGGCTATTACTGTATTAGACTACTTTATGGGAATTCTGCTGTCCATTTAAAGGGCAACTAAAACCTCAAAACAATACAGAATCAGAAGGCAGTAGTGGTCATAATTTCTACCCTCAACCAGTCAATCAGGTTTACTAATTTTTCAGGTAAAAATGGGTACCTTGACTTATACTCTGATTGACTAATACTCGAGTATATACGGTAAATTGATCAAATAAAGTTTGTATCTCACTGTTACCTAAGGTCCATTTGTAACACTACATGTGAAGTCTTACTGTACACATTTGGTGAATGGGAAAATGGTAACTTCCGTATATTCAATAACTATTTAAATACAAGTCTGTTAGCTATCATTTTTAAGGTGCAAAGTGGAACAAAAGATCTACATTCTGGAACATTCGGGGGCATCATCCATGAATCAATGAGAGACCTGGTCTATCTCTTAGGTAAGATATACTTAATATGTTATTAAAAGATTGACAGTGTTCTATAGCATATGCAGCGTTTAAAAAGTATACAAGCTTATTTAGTAAGAGGTGCAAAAATTTGCCTGAGCTATTAATTTGTCTCAACCAATGAAACAATACTTTTCTACTGATCTACTACAGTTAGTAAATATTTGATTACATCTGGTTGCTGTAGATAAAGTACAGGGGCAAAATCAACCAACATTTTGTCCATTGAACCACTTTTGAGGTATAAGGAAACCAACATGTAAACAGTAAAAATAATAAGGGGGGGGGTGTAATGTTCAATAAACTGGTAAATTCACAGTTAGTAAATCTATCATTTTCACAATTTTTTAGTTTCTATGTCATGATGATTTGTTTTTTGATTATTATACACTGGTTGACATTATTAATGTATCCGTGATTGATCTGTTTATGTGCATTGCACATTATTGTCTATGCAGCCAACCTTGTCGATTCTTCTGGCCATATCCTCATTCCTGGTATTTATGATGATGTCTCACCACTTACAGAAGAAGAGAGGAAACTGTATGATGACATAGATTTTGACTTAGAGGAACATCAAAATAACTCTGGTGTGAATACATTTTTGTACAGCACAAAGGTGAGAATTTCAAAACTATATGTATTAGGGCTAGGCCCCACTACACAGTGCAAGGAGGCATGCACAGATCTGTCCACTACTGTCCACTTCCTTTGCTGTTGCCCTATGGCAAGGCATGGGATGCGCACCAAAAATGGTGATCGCATGCGCTGCAAAAACGGGCAAAAGCGCAGCACAAGGCAGCGGACATAATGGGGCCTCTTACTGTACATAGGCTTACATTGGCATGCGCTAATGCAACGCACAGCGCGCACAGAAAACATGCAAAAAATATTCTAGTGGGGCCTAGCCCTAAGTCAATTTATTTTTCATAATGAATTGTATGCAGGCAAATATATTTAAATGAATTTAATAACTATTTCCCCCTCCAAGTAAAAGCCAATCACTGCCCCAAAGCCATAGACTGCCATTTCTTGGATCACAGACACACACAGGGGCAAATATTTCTACTACACACACAGGGGCAAATATTCTACTGGTTGTCCATGCCAAAAGATCATCACTTGTGTCAAATGTAGCCACTTACCACTAAGACTGAAATGTCTGTTCATGAATGCACAGCCAAGTGTCCTTAATTACACATAACAGTCTTGTTTTTTTAGTAAAAATTGGATAAGGATATTTAATATGGAGATTTGTTGGGTGGGTGGTAGAATGTATCAGGGTTAGGCTAGCTAAATTAAAAAATGCAAAGGATACAGATTTGTCTTGACCTCCACCTCAACCCTTTTTGTACTGTATAAGTTCATATTGACATATTGTATCTACATTTGCAAACAAGGATCAGGGGAGGTAAAGGTGCTAAATAGCCTAAAATCTGAGGATGGGCCCAGATTTGACACAACCTCAAATCCTTCTCGCATATCTGGTTTCTATTTGATCTCTTACTACTTGTTGCTGGGGATGTATCTAATCCTGGCCCCTGCAATATCTATTTCCTATTGTCCTCGCCCTACCCTCAACCTTTTCGGAATGAACCTTTTCGTAATGAACCATAATGAAACCTGGCTCTCCCAACCTGACTCTTCTATTGAGGCCTCCGTTTCTACTGGAGGTCTCTGTCTCTCCCATATACCTCACTCCTCAGGTTGTGGTGGAGGTGTTAACCTCCTCCTTTACAGTTCAATACTGTCTGTCGCGTGTACCTGTGGTATACAGACCCCCATCCACGACTCTCACGGCTGCATTCCTCACAGACTTTGAGACCTGGCTTAACTTTTTCCTCTCTACTGACAGTTTTGTTCTAATTCTAGGTGACTTTAACTGTCACATTAACAACTCTACTCTATTCTGGCCCTCTAGTTTCCTTCACTTGACATCCTCATTTGGTCTTCATCAGTGGACAAATACCAGTACGCTTCTTCTGTCTCATCTTTTGAAACTAACCCCTACCCACTTTCCGATCACTATCTTATTACTTTTCTTGCCCAACACTCTCCTGTTTCTCTTTACCCTCCTTCTTGTGTGAATGTCCATAATACCTGATTCATAGAACTTTCAGTGCTGGCTTCTTCTCTATCTGCTAGTCCATCTACTCTTATGTCCAACTCTCACCCTGACTTGCTTCTTAACTCCTATAACTGTGTCCTGACTAATGCTATCGATTCCCTTGCCCCTTTGCAACCCTGCAACCCGCTGGCTCAGTCCCACTACCGATTTATACGATTTTCTATCCTGGCCCACTAGTTTCCTTCACTTGACATCCTCATTTGATCTTCATGAGTGGACAAATACCAGTATGCATAAGAATGGCCACGTCTTGGATCTTGTCTTCACTAAAAACTTCTCTATCTCATCTTTTGAAACTAACCCCTACACACTTTCAGATCACTATCTTATTATGCTTGTGGAGGTTCTCATTCATCCAGGTCATGGTATATCTCTTGTATTCAGTAAGATCAACTGGATTTAAAGTTTAGTTCTTCAAGATGTTTCACTAGTCATCCGACTGGCTTTCTCAATTCAGAATGACTTGTACAAGAATCTGTTGGCAATTATGTACCCTGGAAAGTCCCAATTAGCATATCACAGCCAGGTGTTAAGGAAATTATGAATGCAGGGCATAATTGCATTGTGGCTAATAGTGTGCATTTACCTCCTGTTCTTCAGTAAATCAGTTAGAAACAAACTTACATTTTTGCTGCACATACCCTTTAATCTGCTAATTCAGTATTTTGAGTATAAATAACTGATTTTTCAAAATGGAAGAGCATATGTAGAATAACTAAGTATGCATTACACAAACTAACAATTTAACAAATACTGATAATTTCCACTGAACTGTCCCTTTAAACCTTCTCTTGTGGCTGCCTTCCTCTGGAATTCTATTCCCCTCTCTCTTTTTCCAGAAACCTGTCATCCTATGGTACATCTACCCTTTCCTATTTACAGTATCTGTATGTTACCCACCTAATTAGATTGTTAGCTCTACAAGGCAGGGACCTCCTTCCTCATGTTACATGTTTCAAGCACTTGTATATTTCATTAAGCACATTCTTATTTATATATTTATGTGTTTATTTATTGTCCCCTTTGTACAACTTTTCGTATTTTAATATTGTACAGCGCTGCGTCCCCAAGTGGTGCTATATAAATAAACATATACATACAGATTTTATTCCATGACTGCTTCTTAGTTGCATTCACACCAATTAGAGCTGCCAAAGGCATTTTCGAATTATAAAGAAGTTTGCAGAAAGGCCAGCAACATCCTGCACTTCATATGGACATACAATTGAATATATAGGCATTTCCAATTTCTGCAAGTTTTTTTCTGATTTCTCCACTGATGTCTGTATATGTGGGATCGTGGTCAGGTAAATTACACTGCAAAATATATAACATCCCCTTGGATTGGTATGAAAGTGGTATGTAAGTGTGCAACTCGCTTATAGAGAATATGGCCCGACTATAACATTACCCAAAGTGGCAAACTATCCAGTTAGAACTCTTGCAGTAATCACTATTCAAATGTCTTTATGTAGGAAGAAATACTTCAGCATCTTTGGCGATACCCCTGTCTTTCTATCCATGGTATTGAAGGTGCTTTCTCTGGTTATGGTTCCAAAACAGTCATACCAGGAAAGGTCATAGGGAAATTTTCTATACGGCTGGTTCCAGATATGAAAATTCCAGTAGTGAATAAACAGGTAAATAAATACATTTAAGTGGTTTTGGGCACCAGCTGCTCAGTGGGCTTGTACTGAAAGCTCAAATATCAAAGTCCAATCAACCACTGCACTCCACTTATTATTGTGGTTGGTTAACCAGATCAATGTGTTTCTGCCACTTAATGGCTGTAGTCATAAGGATACCGAGATATATATATATATATATATATATATATATATATATATATACAATACAAGAATTGTGGAAGCACTCCAATAAGGCTAATTTACAACTACATTTAGCGGAAGTGCTACTGATCTGGTCAAAACAGTTATACAAACATAGATAAGATAATCAATGCACATTCCTAGGCCCCATACAATATCATATTATTTGCACACTGGCATACTTTATAAACAAAGGGGTTTTAGTATACATTACTGTGATGACATGAATGAAAAGCCTTCCAACCACGTCAAGGTAACCCCAGTCCTGGAAGGTCCTAACGTCTAAACCTTTTCAATTTCTTTTCTATTCAATTACGATTAGCAAACTTTGCATTTCTCATTCTTACACACTGGATCCATATACAGGCTCTCTCCCTTCCCCCTCAGCCCTTTGCTTTTTAAAAATGAGGGAAGAGGCCATCCAGTGCTTTATATTAAAGGCAGAGGACCTCCCATTAAAGGGGCGTTGGGGGTGCTATTACCACAGGGAGGCTTGACCAACCTCCCAATAAATACATACAATACAAGAATTGTGGAAGCACTCCAATAAGGCTAATTTACAACTACATTTAGCGGAAGTGCTACTGATCTGGTCAAAACAGTTATACAACATAGAAAACATATCAATGCACATTCCTAGCCCCATACAACATCTATTATCTGCACACTGGCATACTTTATAAACAAAGGGGTTTTAGTATACATTACTGTGATCACATGAATGAAAGCCTTCCAACCACGTCAAGTAACCCCCAGTCTGGAAGTCCTAACGTCTAACCTTTTCAATTTCTTTACTTCATTACGATTAGCAAACTTTTGCATTTCTCATTCTTACACACTGATCCATATAACAGGCTCTCTCCTTCCCCCTCAGCCCTTTGGAGTTCCTCTGCCTTTAATATAAGCACTGGATGGCCTCTTCCCTCATTTTAAAAAGCCAAAGGGCTGAGGGAGGGAGAGAGCCTTTTATATGGATCCAGTGTGTAAGAATGAGAAATGCAAAAGTTTGCTAATCGTAATTGAAGTAAAAGAAATTGAAAAGTTAGACGTTAGACCTTCCAGACTGGGGTTACCTTGACGTGGTTGGAAGGCTTTTCATTCAGTGATCACATAATGTATACTAAAACCCCTTTGTTTATAAAGTATGCCAGTGTGCAGATAATATGATGTTGTATGGGGCCTAGGAATATATATATATATATATGCTATTCAACAAGTATCACCGCTACTCAGGTTCTTCAACAAGTGCTTTATTTAGAGTGCTTTTATAGCAAACATTGTGCTAAGTGGCAAAATAATCAACGTTTCAGCCGTTATCTATTGGCCTTTATCAAGCTCAAACCATTAGTGCATTTACACAGTCTTATATATCCCTTGTAATTAGTGTTGGGTCATAGGACACACCTCTACATAACATCGTTTCAAATATTTAAAGTGACAGTGCTCTAGCAACACATTAAAATTTTAGTGACCATTGACAAAGTGCTATAGTGCATATTATTAACAAAATATATTAAATATTAAAAATGTGAATTCCAAATTTCTATTAAAAAAACATTATAAAGTATTAGCCATATTTGAGAAATCTAAAAGAGAAATCTAAAAAAGGAATCTAAAAAAAGAACAAGAATAGGACCACTAGGTAAATTATTACCAATAATACTTATAAAGTGCTTCATACATATATAATAAATATATTTCTTAGTATGTAATACCAATTATCTTGAAGGAGCATCTCATATGATCATCTGCACACCTGTCTGGTAATATAGATACAAAAGAGCTAATATTGATATAAAACACTAATGGTGTTAAGTTATTATAATAGAAATATATATAAATCAATAAATATTTAATCATGAGGTCACAGCCGGTAACAGGTTTAAACATTCGTTAATAAAATATTTGAGGGAACAATATTCATTCAGTCCATGCCAATGTGTTTAGGGTTTTAATCCAAACCAATAAGCCAGTTGCCAATCATTTTCTGGAGAAAAAACATACTATCTCAGAACTAAAGTTTATGGGAATAGACCACATACCACTGCCCAGAAGAGGTGGGGACAGAGCAAATATGTTACTCAGGAAAAAAAGTTTTTGGATTAAAACCCTAAACACATTGGCATTATTGCACATGTAACACAATAGTGTTATTGCACATGTAACTTGATTTATGAAATTAACCTGTGTGCACTAGGGGTCAGCTCCCATAATCCATCTGTTTTTGTGAAAGTCTAAGTGTACAAAAAAACAATAGTTATGTTTGTAGTTAATTTCCTATCAAACTGAAACCAAAAATCCATGTCAGAGGATTTAAACCTATGACCTCATGTGCTGTGTGTTTTCTAAAAGGGGTGCTTAAAACTGCTGAGCCACCACTGCATACAAATAGCAATAGGTACATATAGAAACTTTATTTTTTGCTAGGAAAAGAATGAAACAAATTGCAGTAAAATCAGCTGGCTATTTTATATTGTTCCTGAAAGGCTATCAGCAAATGCAATGCATGCTGACTGTAAATTAAACTGAAGGGTAACTAGCAGCTTTCAAAGTCTTATTAGGGACTTACATATTGGTGTGGAGACTCCTGTATTGAAAATACTCACACAAACACAGTGAATACTGGGGTCAGGGGGCATGGCCAATAGATGCACATGATCACAAGGCTCTTTGAAGACTACATGGGCTGTAAGTTGTACTGATGTCATCATGGAATCCTTCTTAGTTACAGAATATACTTTCTACATGTATGTAAATGCAACTTACTATAGAAGAATCTTACAATGAATATGTGTTTTGTGGAGAAAATAATAAGTTTAGTTCTCCTTTTAAAGTATAGATAAATATTAATGATCACTATTCTATCTATTTGAATGAAACTGACACAATTCTGTTATCTTGTATATATATTTCCCCAGGTTATTAACCACCTTAAATCAGTGTTTGCAAAATTAAAAAGTCCAAATAAGCTAGTTGTTACACTGCAAATCGGAGCTTTGCCTTGGATAGCTAATGTAAATGACCTTCAATATGAAGCAGCAAGGAATGCCATTAGAAAAGGTTGGTTAACTTGTTACACTTTGAAGCTACAACATTAAAATACATTCAGGGAGATTCAATAAAAGTTCTTATCGTTTAAAATGGTGCTAATTTTGCCCCAACCAATCAGATATTATTTAAAATTTGAAAGCTAACATCTGATTGGTTGGGGCAAAATTGGCACCGTTTTAAACAATAAGAACATTTATTGAATAACCCTGATTGTATTTTCAAGCTTCTCTATGAAAATACATATATAAAATGTATATATATTACATTACATTACATTTTTCTGCCTGAAATGTTATTACTTGGGAATCTCCTTTTAACACTTCCATATTAGTACAATAGCATTTACTTCTAAAATACTGACCAGGTCATTAACAGAAATGTATTTATACAAATTCTGGTCAGTTCGAGATCAGCGAATTATTATTTTTAGGTGAAAATTCTAGTCATTGATGTGTGTGGGCTTCTTATCAGTAAAATAATCACTTTTTTTTATTTGGCCTTTCAACTTTGCTACTGTTTAAAACACTGTATCCTGTAACTGTAACTTCCCAAGGGAATCAGCACATATAGTAAGAAGCCATATTAATGGTGGATTTCTTTACATCTTTAGGCATGGATGCCCAACCTTGTAAAAATATATACGGTGTGATTTGGCCGTTTCTCAGGGCGGACTGGGGGTGTCCTAGGTAGACCTGAGGTGGAGCCAAATGAGTGGCATAGTTTTTTGCCCAGGGTACCGCTATTGTGGCCCCATAGCTTGTCAGGTTGGGCACTCATGTCCTAGAGAATAGAAAAGGAAAACAATTATTCCTAAATAGATCTTATATATATATATATATATATATATATATATATATATATATATATATATATATATATATATATATATATATATATATAAGTTGGGTAAGTGTGCACACAATCTTTATGAACTTCAATTACCTGGTGCTGCCGACTATATCCAAGATATATAAATAAATGTGTCAGCGCTACTCAGGTTCTTCAATCAGTGCTTTATTTAAAGTGCTTTTTTAGACAAACATTCTATAAAGCGCAATAATAAGCAACGTTTCGGCCGTTATCTATTGGCCTTTATCAAGCTCAAAGTATTAGTGCATTTGTACATCATTATATATCCTTTCTCATTAGTGGTTAATTGTAAAATTAAGATTCATATTATGGTTTTGACTGTAGATGTACAGTACAAGATGTTTTTTTCCAGACAAATGGATATGATTAATAGAAATATGTATATAGGTATATTATCAGCAGCAATTGATCTAAATGAACCGAGTTTCGTTTCACCTGAGATTTTTCCTAGAATTCTATGTGATATGGCTAATATATTTTAATGTATTTTAATATACTTTAATATAGTTAAATGATGTATTATATAGAAATGTGGAATTCATTTTTAATAGTTTGTGTATAATGAGTTGTTTTTACAAGTAAGCACAAGAGCACTCAGCTAAGGATCACCTGATTTTATTATGTTAATATAGCACTGTCACTTTAAATCTTGGAGATGATGTCATGTAAAGGTGTGTTTTACAATTAACCACTAATGAGAAAGGATATATAATGATGTACAAATGCACTAATACTTTGAGCTTGATAAAGGCCAATAGATAACGGCCGAAACGTTGCTTATTATTGCACTTTATAGAATGTTTGTCTAAAAAAGCACTTTAAATAAAGCACTGATTGAAGAACCTGAGTAGCGCTGACACTGTGGAACATTTATTTTTTATATATATATATATATATATATATATATATATATATATATATATATATAAAAGCAAACAATCTTAAGTGGCACTCGCGTAACCCTTTCGATACTGCCCAGGTGCTGTGTCCAACCAGGTATATGCAGATAACAAATTTCTGAAGCACTCGGGACTTTGTGTGAACAGGCAACTTTATTCAATGCACATCATGATGTGTATTGAATAAAGTTGCCTGTTCACTACAAAGTCCCAGAAGTGCTTCCGAAATTTGTTATTTGTATATATATATATATATATATATATATATATATATATATATGTGTGTGTACCCCCTTAATAGGGTCTCTATGACCCAACTGTACAATAATATCTTTGTAGTGCACCAATTATAACCTTACAGAAGTATCACTGACTTTTTCTGCAACTAACCGCTGGTCGCTGGTGACTCTCCTCCCGCAACACTTCCTCCCAGCAACATTTCCACGCCAACAGCGTAGGTGATCACGCCAAGGAGAGCTGAAGTGTAGTGCTGGAGAAGAGATTTCCCCGCAAACCGAGTTGGTTGCAGAAAAAGCCACTAACACTATTTTGTCAGGGGTGTGTGTGTGAGTTGGGGGGTTTGATTAGCATGGGGAAGTGACTGTGAGTCTAGGACAGAGGAGGGTTAAGGCACAGCATAGTGAACACAGATATAGGCAGTTGTTAAAGCTCCCCTGAATGGGTACAAGGGGTACATTATAAAGATAATATATCCCCTGTCACCTCGGAGTTCTGTCCCCTTTATAAAAGCATTCTGCCTCTCAGCCTTGTGCTTCTTCAGTATTGGTCACGGAACTCCTTGGTAACATCTTAGATCCTTGCTTGTGAAGGTTCTCATTCATCCAGGTCATGGTATATCTGTTGTATTCATTAGATCAACCGGACTTGAAGTTTAGTTCTTGAAGACTGGTTCAAGAGAGGTGTTAAGGAGGCCATTTATGTGAAATAAAGAACCAAGCCTAAATAGAGGTGGGGGGGTTCGACACCATCTGTCTGCCATGTACAATGCTGTTTTTGACACCTTACTCTGGGCGTTCCTATAACACCTCTTAGCCACTATCTAATCACGCCCTTAAAAACCTGGCGGTGATATGCTAATTGGGATTTTCCAGGGTACATAAGTGCCACAGATTCTTGTACAAGTCATTCTGAATTGAGAAAGCCAGTCGGATGACTAGCAAAACGTTTTCAAGAACTAAACTTCAGTCCGGTTGATCTAATTGAATACAACAATATCTTAGATCCTTATAATTTACAGTAGGGGGTACATTATCTACTATATAAAACACAACAGTTCTAAAGCATCAAATACATCTAACCATTTATTTTTGCAGCAAATAAAGGTAACAAAGGGTCTACAGAATTTTCAGCAGTAGCATACAGCAACCATAGTAAATACATAAAATGTTAACATTTGGTAATCAAACATGTGCCATTCACATTACTTTGTACTAGGTGCAAGCAAGAAAGATTTTAAGGTTAACACCCCTGAATATAAAATATTAACACTGAATTATATTAATGTAAAACAAAAGTTAACAATAATTAACAGGTCCACACTAAATCAATTTTCATTATCATTTTTATTGTGAATCTCTGTGCATATTTCCCCAGTGTTTGTGTTGAATAAATATCCTCCTCACATTCCCCCGGACTCGGAGTGATGCCGTCAGCGCACTAGTAGACCTTTTTACAGCGCCGGGAGATAGAGTTGAACACACTCTTGTAGCAAAAATCTACTCACTTTATTTAGTTATTACATTGAGTGTTTCACAAAGAGAAAAGGGGGCGTGGCCAGACACAGTGTCGTGGCCGATGACGTACTAAAACCTCTGGGACATGTAGAGGCAAAGACTTGAGATAACGTATTACCTATGGCCATAGAAACAGCTTGGCTTGGTACATTTTGAGAAAAACGACACAAGTAATAGGGGCACAAAATCGTGACGTCGAAAAACAAATGGCTGCTATTAGGCTAATTGGATTATCAGAATATATAAAAACCTAACAGTTCCACCACCTTTTATCCCAAAGGGATAACAAACGGAAATTATATGTATTTATAGCAACATTATCAGTGGAAAAGTATTCAAGAAAACATATTCATCTACTTTGAGTGATTGCTAAGTTGTTGCAATTACGATCTGATTTGTTTGGTAGGTGAGATTACACTTCATGTTATTGTTCACAGAAACACTTTACATTAGGGACCAAAGAAAAATAAACAAACTTCAGCAGTAGTAACATTTTGAGTCCAAATCATAACTATATCTACAGTTCGTTCACGGAAGTCTGTTGAGGTATTCGGAAAATTTAAGCGGGGTACACATCATCTTCTCGGATAATTGGGTATCCAAATTCCCATAGGCTGATCATTAGATAGTATGGAACATATTGGAACTGAAACTGGAATAGCGACTAAACATAGTAATTATAATGTCTGAACAGTTTTACATTCCTAAACAAAATCAATTATATTTTGAGCTCTTTGAAATATACTCCCAATATTACCTAGGGGCAATGGAACACGGGAGCATATAGCGGGAAGCTCTGTTCATTATAATAAATCAAAATATAAAAACCACAGAATAAGATGAAAATGAACAGGTCAGGAAAATATATTTCATCGGAGTTTACAATTCATCACTGGTTGGAATCTGGCCTCATCTTACTCCTCCTCCTTGAGGGTGGGTGTGTTGTCATCTCTTAATTCTCTGGGTTGGTCCCTGAAGTCATCTGGGCGGTCTCTGAAGCCATCTCGTTCTCCAATCAACAGATTCGGTGCGCGGCTTTACTCTGGAACATGGTATCCACGATGATTGCCTCAACCAAATAGCTGCGCGAATCACAACACCTTCATCAAGACCACATCACCTGATTTAACGAAAAACGGGTTGCGTCGGAGCACTAGAAAATAAAAAAAAACAAAGAAACATCACCACAGATGCCATTCATTTTTCAATCAGTTCTACTACATAACTTCCTGGATAAATTCCAGGGCACCTGTAATTATCTCCCCGTCTTAACTGCCAAAGCGTAGGAAATGGTTTAACCATTAAAAATTTCGAAAGGAGACAACTGTATGTAGATTGGGGCATAGAATCCTGCTAATACAGCTGGTAAATAAATATCCATTTACTGAAAGAACCTGCAGTAGCCTTCCAAACTTCTTCTTTTATGTGTCCGGTTCATTCGCTCTACACACCTGAACTCTGGGATATGAAACTTCTATTCAAAAACATCAATTAACAATCGCTGTAATAGAAATAAAAGCTGGCCCTTTATCTGAATGCTCCTACAGACAACCTCATTTAGGAATAATAATTTTAGCAAGTTTTCAAATCTTCTTTTTAAACATATATACATTGGGGCAATAACATAGTGGCTAAGACTTTTATGAGCCATAACAATTACTATAACTATCCCCTCTTTAATAAAGACCCAAAGGTCTAACACAATACTTGAAAAAAAAAAATCTTAAAAAATGAATCGGGAGGAAAACAAAAAATTAAAACCGAAACAATAACATTTTCGGGGAAAAGTATGAACGCAGGAAAGAAACAAAAGAAACGGAGAAAGAATAGCACTTATACACATATATGATCCCTTAAACAACATGAAAAGAACTCACAATCATTCCATTTAACAACTAAAACATAAGGAAAATAGTAATCCCAACAATTAATGAATGTAAAGTCAGCTCACCATTCTCATTTATAACTATCTACTGCCAAATTCTACCAAAACCAACTACATTAATCATACCTGGAACCAATGAACAACAGCTTAAACCTTAAACAAAACACAAGTACGGGTTAAAGAAAGATTAAGCTAAATAAACAAAACACGGAACGAACTAAATTCCAACAACACTGGAATTGAAGATCTATATACATTATACACAACACACATAACCAGCTCTAATTGGTAGAGAATCAAATCGGACTGGGGAGAGATCTACCCTTATATTTAATATCAATTACTTTTGGTATTAATTTACCTTCTTAATACAGTAATAAAGGAATATACTATGGGTAAGACCGGAATATATTTAACTTCTCGACCATGATAGATTTAAAATAACCTCATACTCTGTGAGACAAGCTGCAGAGAGCATTCTCTTAACAGTGATTGCCAATGACTGTAGAGAGAGAAAAAAAACAAGTGACTAGTTTCAAGGTGTCTCGTGATATTGTGATAAAACTGCCACCATGATTTTTACAATGTTCTCTTACATACAAATGAAAATATTTATCATAATTCACAAAGCTCAGAGCAGGGGCAGAGGTAAATGTTATTAACAATATTTTAACATTTCTTTGTCCTTTCAGCGCAGCGTCAAAGAATGATGTTTGGGACACGTCTTTAGTGGCTGCATTTGGAGCATTTGGTCCCAGTGGGAGCTGGCTGGGAGTCATTGTTGTAAAAGTTTCATGAAGCCGACCAATTCACAGCTTTATCACGGTGTTTGAAAAGCAAAAATGTCTTTATCTCTGGCGGGCTGACCAGATATCACCCTTAGATATTATCAACCAAGATATTTAACTGAGTCTTTGCAATATTGTTTTTCTGGAAGCTTTTGATGCAAGACAATTGAGGAGAGAGAAACATTTATCATACCTCCATCTCTGGATACACATAACCAATTAACATATTTGACAATTAACATATTTCAATAATTCTAGAACCATGTGGCTGAACCCATTATTATTTTAAAACCTTCACGAGAGCCATAGAGTCTGTCACTGGCAAGTCCACCAAACTCTCTATGTCAAACATGACACATAAATTGGGACTTTTCAAAAAATGAATACAAAAAGGACTGAGCCGTGCACCAGCGCACATGCAGAAAAAAGGCAAATCTCAAAATCAACAACTGTATTACATTGGGTATCGGCAAAAATGCTAATAAGGCTTATCATCCAAAACTATAGGAACTATCTGTATTATACAGCTTAATAGGGGTATAAAATAGGAAGATAGTCTTTATAATTACTCATTGCTGTACAAAGGTACAAACCATTAGCAGAATACTATTAATTATATCTTGTAAAAGGGGGTTAGGGGCATTAAAAAAATCCATACATCACTTCTACTTCCAAACAAGTTATGAGCCACTAAAGAAAATAAGATACACAATTTACTTACTAAATCCGGTATTTCAAATTAATGGGGTAATCTGGTAATAATTCAAAGGAAAATAAGACAATACCAATAAGCCATCATCCCTATGAGTGACATATATTTTTAATTCTTAGTCTCAACAGTACCCCAATAAATCCTCAAAGACTGCCAATTAGCTGAGGGACCATTATATAAGGAGCTTTGATAGAGAAGCACATAGTCCTGTATCATCAAAAAAAATTAAACACGCTTACCTTGTATATGAAGAACACAATAGGAGACACATTCTGTCCATGAGCTGTACCAAAAGCGAGGAATCACTTGTGGGAAAATCCTCACACTGCCATCATAGGGCATATCTATCTGTGACTGTATTTTCACATCCTACTTAGCTATATGATAAACGGGTCTCACCAATGACTAATTTATTACAAAATAAACAATTTCTATTAGAAGCTGATTCCTCTTTAAAAACCCCAGAAACTCTACCAGATCCAATCTTCACTCTCCTCTAAATCTTCACTTTCTCAAAAACCTCTATAATATAAGAAAAAAAACTTCCTTAAACATTCCTACCTCCATTCGCATTATATACTTTCCCTTAACTAGTTAATACATGCAAGCGAAAGAAGAGAGAGCGGGGGAAGAGGGGGGTTAGGATGTAGCAGATAACGGTTCACACAGATTTTACGAACTTGAAAAAATCCAGGATGGGAAATACATGATAATAGAAAACATAGAGCCAAACATTCTAAGTGAAACCAGCATTAACCAATTTAAACTTTACTTATTAACATAACCAGATGTATAATAAATTCACTAAGAGAGCTCACAATAAGAATTACATTTTTATCCAACCCATATATTATCAAACCATGGATTTCTATAATTGTACCACCAATACGGATCACCTAATCCTCCAGGAAATTCTTCGGCAACTTCTTACCATCTTGTATCAGTATTTCCACAGTGGAAACCTGTAAACTTCAATTAAAACATTTATATACCACATCTTAGATCCTTGCTTGTGAAGGTTCTCATTCATCCAGGTCATGGTATATCTGTTGTATTCAATTAGATCAACCGGACTTGAAGTTTAGTTCTTGAAGACTGGTTCAAGAGAGGTGTTAAGGAGGCCATTTATGTGAAAATAAAGAAACCAAGCCTAAATAGAGGTGGGGGGGTTCGACACCATCTGTCTGCCATGTACAATGCTGTTTTGACACCTTACTCTGGGCGTTCCTATAACACCTCTTAGCCACTATCTAATCACGCCCTTAAAACCTGGCTGTGATATGCTAATTGGGATTTTCCAGGGTAAATAAGTGCCACAGATTCTTGTACAAGTCATTCTGAATTGAGAAAGTCAGTCGGATGACTAGCGAAACGTTTTCAAGAACTAAACTTCAAGTCCGGTTGATCTAATTGAATACAACAGATATCTTAGATCCTTATAATTTACAGTAGGGGGTACATTATCTACTATATAAAACACAACAGGTTCCAAAGCATCAAATACATCTAACCATTTATTTTTGCAGCAAACAAAAGGGTCTACAGAATTTTCAGCAGTAAGCATACAGCAACCATAGTAAATACATAAAAATGTTAACATTTGGTAATCAAACTGTGCCATTCACATTACTTTGTACTAGGTGCAAGCAAAGAAAGATTTTAAGGTTAACACCCCTGAAATATAAAATATTAACACTGAAATATATTAATGTAAAACAAAAGTTAAACAATAAATAACAGGTCCACACTAAATCAATTTTCATTATCATTTTTATTGTGAATTCTGTGCATATTTCCCCAGTGTTTGGAGTGACCCCTGAAATGATTAGGGATGGTTCAACTATTCCACTCTGTAAGTAGAGTGTCTGTAAGTAGAATGCCCGCAGGCTGGGACCTGTGATCGAGTTCTCTTAAGGAAGTTGCTTCGTGGGTGGAGTGTTAAATTCTGAAAGAGTTTTATTCCCTGAGTGGAATGTAAAAACTTGGTGCTGGGTGTTCTAGAGAGTTAAAGAGTTAAGGTAGACTCCCGCAGGTGGCGATCTGCATTTTTTAGTTTCTCTTTGGAAGAGGTAACTGGGAGCCGTACAAGAGATATATTTTCCCCTTGATTGATAGGATCCCTATGCGGGTTGGACTCGCAACTCGTAGTTGGACTACGAGATAATACTCCCGCAGGCGGCGACCTGCACATAGAGAGTTAATGTTTTCTCTTTAAATAAGAGTTTCTTCAGCGTGAAGTGAAGTGTAAAACACGGGAGTTTTGGGATCGGGGACCGAAAGAGTTAAGCTTAACCATTTATAGAACGGACAGTGTGGTCCGGTTCATTTGAAGTTCGAACTTCTGAGTTGTGTTTCTTTGCTAGCTAGCATTATACGGAACATTAAGAGACCTTACCTTTGTATGTCTTGTGTGTTTTATGTGTAACAGTTTTGTCTGTCAAATTTGTTAATTTGCTGAGCTTGCTTGCTTTGCGCTTATTGTTAACCTTCTTGCTTACAGGATGGAAAGTTTCACAGTAAGGTGTCTGACCCAAACATGATAAGTCATTTAAGGTATATTAAAGTGTTTTAATTCTAAGTTTACAGGTTTCCAATGTGGGAAAATACTGATAACAAGACTGGTAAAGAAGTTCCGAAGAATTTTCCTGGAGGATTAGGTGATCCGTATTGGTGGTACAATTTATAGAAATCCATGGTTTGATAATATATTGGGTTGGATAAAAGATGTATATTCTTATTGTGAGCTCTCTTAGTGAATTTTATTATACATCTGGTTATGTTAATAAGTAAAGTTTAAATTTGGTTAATGCTGGTTTCACTTAGAATGTTTGGACTCTATGTTTTCTATTATAAATGTATTTTCCATCCTGGATTTTTTCAAGTTTCGTAAAATTCTGTGTGAACCGTTATCTCTGCCTACATTCCTAACCCCCCTCTTCCCCCGCCTCCTTCTCTTCTTTCGCTTGCATGTTATTAACTAGTTAATGGGAAGTATATAATTGCGAATGGAGGTAGGAATGTTTAAGGAAGTTTTTTTTTCTTATATTATAGAGGTTTTTGAGAAAGTGAAGATTTAGAGAGTGAAGATTTAGGATCTGGTAGAGTTTCTGGTGGTTTTTAAAGAGGAATCAGCTTCATAATAGCAAATGTTTATTTGTAATAAATTAGATCATTGGTGAGACCCGTTATATCCATATAGCTAAGTAGGATGTGAAAATACAGTCACAGATAGATATGCCCTATGATGGCAGTTGTGATGGATTTTCCCACAAGTGATTCCCTCGCTTTGGTACAGCTCATGGACAGAATGTGTAATCCTATTTGTGTTCTTCATATACAAGGTAAGCTGTTTAATTTTTTTTGATGATACAGGGACTATGTGCTTCTCTATCAAAGCTTCCTTATATTAATGGTCCCTCAGCTAATTGCAAGTCTTTTGTAGAGATTTATTGGGGTACTTGCTGAGACTAAGAATATAAAATATATGTCACTCATAGGGATGATGGCTTATTGTTATTGTCTTATTTTTCCTTTGAATTATTACCAGATTACCCCATTAATTTGATAATACCGGATTTAGTAAGTAAATTGTGTATCTTAATTTTCTTTAGTGGCATAACTTGTTGGAAGTAGAAGTTGATGTATGGATTTTTTTTAATGCCCCTAACCCCCTTTTTACAAGATATAATTAATAGTATTCTGCTAATGGTTTGTACCTTTGTACAGCAATGAGTAATTATAAAGACTATCTTCCTATTTTATACCCCTATTATAGCTCATAATACAGATAGTTCCTATAGTTTTGGATAGATAAGCCCTTATTAGCATTTTTGCCGATACCCAATGTAATACAGTTGTTGATTTTGAGATTTGCCTTTTTTCTGCATGTCGGCTGGTGCTACGGCTCAGTCTTTTTTGTATTCATTTTTTGAAAAGTCCCAATTTATGTGTCACTGTTTGACATAGAGATTTGGTGGACTTGCCAGTGACAGACTCTATGGCTCTCTGTGAAGTGTTAAAATAATAATGGGTTCAGCCACATGGTTCTAGAATTATTGAAATATGTTAATTGTCAAATATGTTAATGTGGTTATTGTGTATCCAGAGCATGGAGGTATGTAAAATGTTTCTCTCTCCTCAATTGTCTTGCATCAAAAGCTTCCAGAAAATACAATATTGCAAAGACTCAG
Source organism: Hymenochirus boettgeri (assembly GCA_019447015.1). Lineage (NCBI taxonomy): Eukaryota > Metazoa > Chordata > Amphibia > Anura > Pipidae > Hymenochirus > Hymenochirus boettgeri. The sequence goes on along the minus strand of CM033474.1, from coordinate 189,225,567 downwards.
TTAAATATCTTGGTTGTATAATATCTAAGGGTGAATATCTGGTCAGCCCCGCCAGAGATAAAGACATTTTTGCTTTTCAAACACCCTGTGATAAAGCTGAATTGGTCGGCTTCATGAACTTTTAACAACAATGAATCCCAGCCAGCTCCCACTGGGACCAAATGCTCCAAAATGCACCACTAAAGACTGTCCAAACATCATTCTATGGACGCTGCAAATGACAAAGAATGTTTAAATAATTGTTATAACATTTACCTCTGCCCCTGCTCTGAGCTTTGTGAATTATGATAAATATTTTCATTTGTATTGTAAGAGAACATTGTAAAATCATGGTGGCAGTTTTATCACAATATCACAGAGACACCTTGAAACTAGTCACTTGTTTTTTTTTTCTCTCTCTAAGTCATTGGCAATCACTGTTAAGAGAATGCATCTCTGCAGCTTTGTCTCACAGAGTATGAGGTTATTTTAAATCTATCATGGTCTTAGAAGTTAAATATATTCCGGTCTTACCCATAGTATATTCCTTTTATTTACTGTATTAAGATTACAGGTTAAATTAATACCCAAGTAATTGATATTAAATATAAGTGTAGATCTCTCCCCAGTCCGATTTGATTCTCTACCAATTAGAGCTGGTATGGTTGTGTTTGTGTATAATGTATATAGATCTTCAATTCCCAGATTCTGTTTGGAATTTAGTTCGTTACCGTGTTTTGTTTATTTAGCTTAATCTTTTCTTTAACCCGTACTTGTGTTTTGTTTAAGGTTTAAGCTGTTAGTTCATTGTTTCCAGGTATGATTTTAATGTAGTTGGTTTTGGTAGAATTTGGCAGTAGATAGTTTATAAATGAGAATGGTGAGCTGACTTTACATTCATTTAATTTGTGGATTATTATTTTCCTTATGTTTTAGTTGTTTAAATGGAATGATTGTGAGTTCTTTTCATGTTGTTTAAGGGATCTCATATATGTGTATAAGTTGCTATTCTTTTCTCCGTTTCTTTTGTTTCTTTCCTGCGTTCATACTTTTCCCCGAAAATGTTATTGTTTCGGTTTTAATTTTTTGTTTTCTCCCGATTCATTTTTTTAAAGATTTTTTTTTTTTTCAAGTATTGTTTTTAGACCTTTGGGTCTTTATTAAAGAGGGGATAGTTATAGTAATGTTATGGCTCATAAAAGTCTTAGCCACTATGTTTATTGCCCAAATGTATATATGTTTAAAAAGAAGATTTGAAAACTTGCTAAAATTATTATTCCTAAATGAGGTTGTCCTGTTAGGATAGATTCAGATAAAGGGCCAGCTTTTATTTCTATTACAGCAGATTGTGTAATTGATGTTTATTGAATAGAAGTTTCATATCCCCAGAGTTCAGGTGTTGTAGAGCGAATGAACCGGACAATAAAAGAGAAGTTTAGGAAGGCTACTGCAGGTTCTTTCAGTAAATGGGATATTTATTTACCAGCTGTATTAGCAGAGATTCTTATGGCCCCAATTCTACATACAAGTTGTCTCCTTTCGAAATTTTAATGGTTAAACCATTTCCTACGCTTTGGGCAGTTAAGACGGGGATATTAATTACAGGTGCCCTGGAATTTATCCAGGAAGTTTATGTAGTAGAACTGATTGAAAAATTGAATGGCATCTGTGGTGATGTTTCTTTGTTTTTTTCTTTATTTTCTAGTGCTCCGACGCACCCGTTTAAATCAGGTGATGTGGTCTTGATGAAGGTGTTGTGATTCGCGCAGCTATCTTGGTTGAAGGCAATCCATCGTGGATACATGCTTCCAGAGTAAAGCGCGCACCGAATCTGTTGATTGGAGAACGAGATGGCTTCAGAGACCGCCCAGATGACTTCAGGGACCACCCAGATGACTTAAGAGATGACAACACACCCACCCTCAAGGAGGAGGATTAAGATGAGCCCAGATTCCAAACCAGTGATGAATTGTAAACTCCAGATGAAATATATTTTCCTGACCTGTTCATTTTTCATCTTATTCTGTGGTTTTTCTATTTTGAATTTATTATAATGAACAGAGCTTCCCGCTATATTGCTCCCCGTGTTCCATTGCCCCTAGGTAATATTTGGGAGTATATTTCAAAGAAGCTCATAAATATAATTGACTTTTGTTTAGGAAATGTAAAACTGTTCAGGACATTATAATTACTTGTTTAGTCGCTATTCCAGTTTCAGTTCCAATATGTCTCCAATACTATCTAACTGATCAGCACTATGGGATATTGGATCCCAATTATCCGAGAAGATGATGTAACCCGCTTAAATTTTCCAGAATACCTCAACAGACTTCCCGTGAACGAACTGTAGATATAGTTATGATTTGGACTCAAAATGTTACTACTGCTGAAGTTTGTTTTATTTTTCTTTGTTCCCCTAATGTAAAATGTGTTTCTGTGAACAATAACATGAAGTGTAATCTCACCTACCAAACAATATCAGATCAGTAATTTGCAACAACTTAGCAATCACATCAAAGTAGATGAATATGTTTTCTCTGAATACTATTTCCACTGATAATGTTGCTATAAATTACATATAATTTCCGTTTAGTTATCCCTTTGGGATAAAAGGGTGGAACTGTTAGGTTTTTATATATTCTGTATAATCACTTAGCCTAATAGCAGCCATTTTGTTTTTCGACGCCATTTTGTGCCCATATTACTTGTGTCTGTTTTTCTCAAAATGTACCAAGCCCAAGCTGTTTCTCATGGCCATAGATAATACGTTATCTCAAGGTCTTTTGCCTCCTACATTCCAAGGTTTTAGTACGTCATCGGCAGACACTGTGTCTGGCCACGCCCCCTTTTTCTCTTTGTGAAAACTCAATGTAATAACTAAATAAAGTGAGTTAGATTTTTGCTACAAAGATGTGTAGTTCAACTCTATCTCCCGGCGCTGTAAAAAGGTCTCTTAGTGCGTCTGACAGGCATCAATCAGAGTCCGGGGGACTAGTGAGGATATTTATTCTAACAGTTTGGAGTGACCCCTGAAATGATTAGGGATGGTTCAACTATTCCACTAGCCAGAATTTTCCAGGACTTGACAAAAAAGAGCATTATGATGCTTCCAATAGGTGGTGCAGATGATGGTGAACATTCCCAAAATGAGAAAATAAGCAGGTGGGTAAATAATGATAATCAATATTTTGTGCTATAACGAATAAAATGACAGTATTATGAAAACAGGCAACTAGGAATGAATCATGTCTGGAATTGCTTGTGAAGGTTCTCATTCATCTAGGTCATGGTATAGCTTTTGTATTCAGTTAAATCCACTAACAATTAGATCATAATTTCCAACAGATTCTTGTACAAGTCATTCTGAATTGAGAAAGTCAGTCAGATGACTAGCAAACGTCTTCAAGAACTAAACTTCAAGCCCAGTTGACCTAACTGAATAGAACAGATACATGTCTGGAATTGTGTTGTTTATTATTACAAATTGGGCCAAGAAAAGATTGTTAGTGTGCTGATAACACAGCCACTTTGCTTCCTCTGCTGATAGATTTCTTAAATGTTATACTGTAAGTACTTAAGTGCAATGCATCTTACTAGTACGAGGACCTAGCAGGGGTTGTGCAACATTACTTTCCCAACCAAACTAAAGTTTTTCTAATCTTAGGCGCTGGAAAAGTAAAGAGCACAAATTTACTTGTGATGATGGAAGAACATTAAATGCACATGCACATAATACTGTATATGCTTGTGAGTGAAATTGGTTGGCAGCTGAAGAATTTAGGGGGCTATATAAACATCTACAGGATGATGTGTGTGGGCTTTACTTTTCTGATCCATGCGCATGTGCACATGATGTCATGGTGCACACGACGTCAGTGCGTGCACGGACATGTGCCTGTGTGATGTCATGTCGCCGCGCGCACATGGAGCACATGGCACGACTGAGAATTAGCAAATGCGACTTACCAATCAGGAGGCAGCACAAAAACTCAGAGGGGTGGAGCTAAAGCTGGGTACACACAGTAACGATAAAGCCCCGATACCATTGAATCCGACGGTATCGGGGCTTTATCGTTATGTGTGTACCTTTGTTTCCCAAACGAGCTCGCGACCACTGAATGATCGGGTCGGCCGAACGCTTGTTCAGGAAAGACCGAAAATTTACTTTGGCCGTGCTAGAATCCCTATAGAGGAGTCTAGCACAGCCGATGGAAACACACAGTCCCGAGCGTTCTCCCTATGATGTAGGGAGAATGCTCGGGACTGTGTGTATGCAGATCTTTGAAAGAAGGCAGTCAGGATCTTGCAGATGTCTGTCTGTCATCTTTCAGAAATCTGTACTGTGTGTACCCAGCTTAACTCCTACACCTAACCACAGGCAAGATGTATTATTTACAGATAATTTCTTTAAAGACCTATCCTGCTACTGAACCCAACACAACAAGGATAAACTTCAAGATGTTCTCTAAGAGGCATATGGGTTCATTTACTGATTTTATCAGTTAGTGCGACTTTAAGCCTCGGTTTGCAGCAGCTGCATGAGTAACGGAAGAGGCTCTCGCTCAGCCGTCGCAAGCCTATTTACCAGAGGCTGCGAGGCTGTTTGCACATAAGTATTTAAGGCCAACTGATAGCGCAGCCTCTGGTAAATCCGCTTGCGGCTCTGGGTGAATCTCTCTCTGGACCCAGTAATGTAATTTTAATCATAAAGAGTGTGTTGTAGAAACTGCTTTTCACTAGTATTTTCACACAATATCACTAATGTACCTCTCCTTTCCGTTCCCCCTGCTCCTATATCTGGGGCCTTGTGGAACGCTCTGTCTGTAATAAATTTGCACATGTACGTTCCCATGCCCGCATTCAGGACTTTGCTTGTGCTTCCCCCTTTGCTCTGGAACTCCCTTCCTCCGTCTGTTTGTCACTCACCATCCCTAAATACCTTCAAATGGAACCTAAAAACCCACCTTTTCAGGCAAGCATATAACCTGGCCTTAACATTACCCATCTTACTACCCAATATGATCCAACCCGCCTTTCACGCTCCACTGCCAATCTATTTACAGCCTACCGATTCCCGCAACCTAATGTCTCACCCCCATATCCTCTAGTCTGTAAGCTCTTTGGGCAGGGTCCATTCTCCTATTGTATCACGGTATTGCTCATCACTCTGTTTACTTATATAATGTATTACCTGTGTTTGTAATATGTATGACTTTGTATAACCTGTATTACCCTGTATGTAATGTATGACTATGTAATTGTAAAGCGCCACGGAAGATGTTGGCGCTATATAAATCCATAATAATAATAATAATAATAGTCTTCTGAATGTAAAATAAGTGCAAAAGTATAAAGGAAGTCCCAAAGCCTAGTAAACTCCATTTAACATTTTCAGCATTGGCTAAAAGAGCAAACTGTGGTTTTTTTTAAGGATCCTGATTTGATAGGCAGACACTAGGCAAGTTATAAAGATATGTTGGAGGGTGTAGCTTGTCCCAGATGTACTCCAAATTATACTAAGCAGGGCTTCTTCATATCACCTTTGAAGCTTTGAAATTACAATGCATCTCATTTTATAGCTGAAGGTAGCCGGTATTGTTGTTTAATGGGCTGGCACATCTATTGTGCCTCTGATTCTAATATGAACAGACATATACAATGTACAGGGCATGTTAATCAAACAAAAAAGTAAATTCATAGCAATTGTGAGGGGAAAACATCTTCAAAAAACATATACAAGTCAAAACAATTTATACTTTTATTTTTAGAATTCTGTGCATTCATATAAGAGGGAATCATTAATGCCTCTTTCTTTTGTGTAGGTCTAATTATATTCAGGGGACAAAAATTTTTGCTTCTTTTTTTCTGGAACTGGCAAAACTACATAAAGACTTACAGATGAACAATGATCCACTGACTATAAAAACCTCTCAACAGAATGGAAGCTGAAATGTAACACTCATCTGCTTGCTTTAGTTACTCCATTGTTACTTTTAATAACTATACTTGTTATATTAGTATGTATGTGAATTCATATTTATCATCAAAATCTGATCTGTCTGCCAAATCGAGAATCAAACTCAAGAGCAACACAGCTCATTCATCTTGACAGAATCTTGTAAAAATAGGGAAAGAGACAAAAATTGTTTCCCATGGAATTTAAATAGCATGTCAGAAATAAATGTCTTTTTTACTAGTTATAATGAACAATCATGAACATTAATCAATAACTTAACCACTCGTTCTTAATACAATCTAAAATAATATATTTTATGCATTTAGGTTTAAGGCCCTCTAAACATTTTTGTTTCTATATGCTTTTTTTCAACATTAAATTTGAAAGAATAATAAATAACATGGTTAAACTAGCCATACACAGAGAGATGGTTTTCCAACCTTCCGTAGATCCCAGTTTTAAAAAAATGCAGACTATAGGTTGTGGAAGATGGAGGGGGGGGGGGGGGGAGTCCACAGAAAATTTTCCACGTTGCCCAATCTAGAAAAAGATGTGCTAGATTAAAACTGTACACTAGTCTGGTCTCTTCCCCTCCCTCTGCCTGGAGCCTGACCAATAAGAAGACGCACTCTAGAGAAAGCTATTCTTTCTAATGGCCAGGCCACAAACCGTCCTGTAGTTAATTTTAAGAATTACAAGCAGCTTATCCATCAAGAAATATCATCAGGGAGGTATCTGATTGTCTCCAAATTATTTTACATTGGGTCAACAACCCCAAATATACATATAATAGATATAGTATATATATATATACCTTCCAAAACGTCCGCACTCCTTCGCTGTTTAAACACTGCCTTGGTGCTGAGACCTCCTTGTATCAATACAAACAGAACATGATCATAGATGAGGGCACTCTCGGGTCTTGATACGAACTCTGCTAAACGTGTACGGATAGGATCAATGCATTTCGGCCATGATACATGCCGTCCTCAGGATCACCATATCCGGTTCCTCTCACCATCTTATAGGGCCGCGGAGGACACACCCCCTTGTACCCTTAACCCTATGTGTGTAAATATCTATATATATATAAATATACAAAAAAGTTTTGTATTAAAAAACACCACTCCCCTACTAATAAAAACAATATTGAACATCTCAAAAAAGGACTGAATATAAGCGTAACTGAGTAATACATATTGTTATATCACTGAATCCCTCGTGAAACATGAGCAAAATACCTCAAAATTCTTAACGATATGTCGTGGTTGGACAAACCATTGTTGGTACATAAAAGGGGTGATCCTAAAACCCACACATTTTCGAAAAATCTTACAAAAAAGGGTGTAGTTCTGTCTTATCATTTAACCCTTTCACTGCCACAGATCGTATATTCACGGTCTGTGCAGGAAAGGATAAAACTGCCACAGATCGTGAATATACGATCTGTGGCTTGCCCTTTAAAAAAATTTGAGCCGCGCTAGGGGCGATCGGGGGGCAGCATTCAACTGCCCCCCTAGCCCCCTCGATCCCCCCTAGGTTGCGTCCAAATCTGAGGGGGGGATCGGGAGTTACGGTACCTTTTGGACTTGATACGAACTCTGCTAAACGTGTACGGATAGGATCAATGCATTTCGGCCATGATACGGGCCGTCCTCAGGATCACCATATCCGGTTCCTCTCACCATCTTATAGGGCCGTGGAGGACACACCCCCTCGTACCCTTAATCCTATGTGTGTAAATATCTATATATATAAAAATATACAAAAAAGTGTTGTATTAAAAAAAAACACCACTCCCCTACTAATAAAAACAATATTGAACATCTCAAAAAAGGACTGAATATAAGCGTAACTGAGTAATACATATTGTTATATCACTGAATTCCTCGTGAAACATGAGCAAAATACCTCAAAATTCTTAACGATATGTCGTGGGCAATATGTTACGGGGACCCCTGTAACACTAACACATTCTTATAGGAACCTCTTGGCGACTGAATCACACAATACTGGTGGACTGTCAACCCTCACAAAAAACATGAAAAGGACACCATTTCATTGAGACCCCTCGGGGCCACTGTGTTGAGTCTCCTAATCCATTGTACCTCCAATTGAAGCAACCTTTTATCTCTCGGGAGACCACGGCACGTATCGGGGACATGGTCTATGGCCATCCATTTGAACATGGACAAATTATGTCCCGCTGTTTTGAAGTGTCTCGCCACCGAGAGCTCCCCATGTTTAGAGTCCCTCATAGTCCCTTGTCCCGAGAGTGCCATCCTGATGCTGGCCTGATGATTGTTCATCCGTTCTCTGACAGTTGTTACCGATATAGTACAGTCCGCACGGACACGTTATCATATAAATTACATGTGTGGATGTGCACGAAAGTCTGAAACGAATGTTGAATCGTTTCCCACTATGGGGGTGTGGGAAATCCTTACCCACAAGTGCATATCGGCAGGTTTGGCATCCCAGACATTTCACACACCCTCTAGTTTTTGAATTTAGCCAGCTCTCTTGCTGTGTCTTTACCTTGGGAGAAAAGTCGGTTTTAACTAACAGATTTCTGAGGTTCGCGCCCCTTTTGTGGGCCACTCTAACCCCCACATTATAGAACGGAAGAGAATGATCGCATCTGACCACATCCCAGTGTTTTTTGACACTTTGCTTGAAAAAATGGCTAGCTGGTGTGTGATTAAGAATTAGAGTGGGTCTCTCAACCCCCCCTCTCAATTGGGACATCGATTGGTTGTTAGTTGCCTTGGTAGATGCCATTTGATTGTGAGCTTTGCCGATTTGGGCTAGTAAGAGTCCTTTCTCATAGCCCCTGATTAAAAATCTTTCCAGCATTTCTTGTAGTTGGACCCCAGCCCTGGCTGGGTCAGAATTGTTTTTAAGTACTCTCAAAAATTGAGAGTATGGAATGCTCAAAATTTGTTGCTTGGGGTGAAAGCTATCGCGATGTAGGATAGTGTTCCTATCAGTTCCTTTCCTGAAAAGGGTGGTACCTAATTTGCCGTCCTCCACAAAAATCTTTAGATCAAGAAAATCTATCGCAGTCCTACTAACATTGATACTGAACTGTATGGGGGTCCCCAAATTATTCAAATGTTTGACAAAGTGCTGGGCTCCAATGTGGTCCCCTTTCCAAATAATAAAGATGTCATCTATATATCTCTTATAAAGAGCAATGTTTGCATTGAACACCGGGAATATGAAGGTCTCCTCGAACCATTGCATGTAAAGGTTTGCAAAGGAAGGGGCCACATTAGAGCCCATCGCAGTGCCTGCACTCTGTTGAAAATACATATTTTCAAAACGAAAATGGTTATTAATCAAGATAAACGATAATAGGTCAATGATGAATTTAACTGGGGGGCCATGCCATGGACCCTTGGAGAGAACTTCTTTACAAATATGGATGCCTTGTTGTTGGGGAATAACAGTGTAAAGACTAGACACGTCACATGTAAGGAGTGACATCTCTGATATATCACCTCCGAACCCGTTAAGAAGTATACGTAAATCTGTGCTATCCTTTAAATAAGAGCGCATCGATTTTACAAAAGGTTGTAAGAAAAAATCCACATATTGTGCTATGGGCTTGAATAAAGAGCCCCTGGAGGCTATGATTGGCCACCTGGGGGTGCATTGACTGATTTGTGTATTTTAGGGATGGTATAGATAATCGGGCAACAAGGGTTTTCATTGAGTAAAAATTTTTATTCATTTTCAGAAATCCATTTAAGTAAAAGAGCCATCTTAAGTTTGGACTCTAATTCACGTTTAAGCCGTGGTGTAGGATCAATCGCTAGTGGGAGATAGGTATTAATGTCCCCAAGCTGCATCAGCAGCTCTCTACGATAATATCCCGGGTCTAACAGTACGATAGATCCTCCCTTATCAGCTGCACGTATTATCACACTATTGTTGCTTCTTAAAGACACCAGTGCATCTCTTTCTTCTTTATCCAAATTACTATTTATCCGTAAATTGGCAGTATTACTGAACCAGTTGTTCAAATCATTAGAAACCATGTTATGAAAAACAGAAATCGACGCTGCAGTATTGGGGGGATCAAATGTGCTGGGTTTCTTAAAAGTACTATAACTCCCATATTTATCTACGGGTGGAAGGGCCCCTTTAAAAAAATCTTTCAATTTTAAAGATCTTTTAAACTTATATAAGTCAATTTCATCCCGTAACAAATCGGTTCTAGGTGTAGGGACAAATGACAGGCCCCTACTCAACAATTTATATTCACCCCGGGACAGGGAATGAGAGCTAAGATTAAATATTACTTCTTGGGGGGAATCCTGGGAGGCTTTCCTTTGGGACCACCCTCCCCTCCTGATGCAGCGTCTTTTCCTTTTACACGGGACCCACCTTTTGTAGCTTGGCGAGTCGTGACTCCTAAAAAAGCTTTCTCTGCCCTCCCCGGGCTATCAGTGCCACCTTCCTCGCCTTCCGACCCTTGGGATTCCCCAGAGGAGTCTATTGTATTAACAGGTTTGCGGGTACGCCAAAACCTTCTCCTAGGTTTATCTCCACTATGTCCACCAGTTAGCCACCCATAAACCCTTTTATCTTTATGGTCACCTTAACTACCTTAGATTTCTTAAATTGAATCAGATCATCCCGGTATTTTACAACCTGTTCGTCAAGTTTTTTTAACCAATCGGTCTGGGGATCACCACTGAGTTTGGGAAGATGGTGTGATTCGAATTTGGCCAAGTCAATTCTGACTGACTCAAGTTCTTTATTGGCTTGTTGGATTACCAACAATAACAAGTCATATGAACATTTATTCAATATACTGATCCACCTTACACAGAAATCTCTATCTTGTCGGCCTATCGTAGGCACATTACGAACCCTGAAACCTCTAGGGATTTCTTTCTTACGAAAATAGTCCGACAAGAAGACCTCGTGTAAATGATAATTAATTTCACGTCTCTTTAATTTTAGCAAATCAAAAAACAGTTGTTTGCACGACACTTCCCCCTCAAACAGATCCGTGGAATCACGAAATAACATTTTATTGGCTTCCTCCTGTGAGAAAGTTAACTCGTTACGTAATTCAGTCTCAGTGAAAAAAGGCCCTTCATTGCCAGCCATTGATAATACCTAACAAAGGTGCCAAGACAAACGCCCCAAACAAGTTCACACAATGGATGAGGCAAGAGTTCCAGATAGAAAGGTATAACGTATTGAAAAAAGTAAAAGGAAGATACGTGATAAACATATGTAGAAACCTTCCAAAACATCTGCACTCCTTCGCTGTTTAAACACTGCCCTGATGCTGAGACCTCCTTGTATCAATACAAACAGAACATGATCATAGATGAGGGCACTCTCGGGACTTGATACGAACTCTGCTAAACGTGTACGGATAGGATCAATGCATTTCGGCCATGATACGGGCCGTCCTCAGGATCACCATATCCGGTTCCTCTCACCATCTTATAGGGCCGTGGAGGACACACCCCCTCGTACCCTTAATCCTATGTGTGTAAATATCTATATATATAAAAATATACAAAAAAGTGTTGTATTAAAAAAAAACACCACTCCCCTACTAATAAAAACAATATTGAACATCTCAAAAAAGGACTGAATATAAGCGTAACTGAGTAATACATATTGTTATATCACTGAATTCCTCGTGAAACATGAGCAAAATAGCTCAAAATTCTTAACGATATGCCGTGGGCAATATGTTACGGGGACCCCTGTAACACTAACACATTCTTATAGGAACCTCTTGGCGACTGAATCACACAATACTGGTGGACTGTCAACCCTCACAAAAAACATGAAAAGGACACCATTTCATTGAGACCCCTCGGGGCCACTGTGTTGAGTCTCCTAATCCATTGTACCTCCAATTGAAGCAACCTTTTATCTCTCGGGAGACCACTGTTTTTTGTGAGGGTTGACAGTCCACCAGTATTGTGTGATTCAGTCACCAAGAGGTTCCTATAAGAATGTGTTAGTGTTAGGGTGGTCCCCTCACCAAGAGGTTCCTATAAGAATGTGTTAGTGTTAGGGTGGTCCCCGTAACATATTGCCCACGACATATCGTTAAGAATTTTGAGGCCACGACATATCGTTAAGAATTTTGAGGTATTTTGCTCATGTTTCACAAGGGATTCAGTGATATAACAATATGTATTACTCAGTTACGCTTATATTCAGTCTATTTTGAGATGTTCAATATTGTTTATTAGTAGAGGAGTGGTGTTTTTTTTAATACAACACTTTTTTGTATATTTATATATATATATATATATTTACACACATAGGATTAAGGGTACGAGGGGGATCACCATATCCGTGTGAGAGGAACCGGATATGGTGATCCTGAGGACGGCCCGTATTATGGCCGAAATGCATTGATCCTATCCGTACACGTTTAGCAGAGTTCGTATCAAGTCCCGAGAGTGCCCTCATCTATGGTCATGTTCTGTTTATATATATATAATACAAGAATGAGAAATGCAATAGTTTGCTAATCGTAATTGAAGTAAAAGAAATTGAAAAGGTTAGATGTTAGGACCTTCCAGACTGGGGTTACCTTGACGTGGTTGGAAGGCTTTTCATTCATGTGATCACAGTAATGTATACTAAAACCCCTTTGTTTATAAAGTATGCCAGTGTTATATATATATATATATATATATATATATATATATATATATATATAATTAGAAAGTCCAAAATAACAGTTGTTTACACTGCAAAATCGAGCTTTGGCCTTGGATAGCATGTAAAATCGACCTTCACTAATGACTCAGCAAGGAATGCCATTAAAAGGTTGGTTCTTGTTTACACCTTTGAAGCTACAACATTACAATACATTCAGGGATATTCCAATAAAACTCTTAATCGTTTAAAAATGGTGCTCCCTTTGCCCCCACCATCGACTTTTTAAAATTTGAACGCTAACTACTGATTGGTTTGGGGGGGCAAAAATTGGCACCGTTTTAAACAATAGAAACTTTATTGAATAACCCATGATCTGTTTCAAGCTTCTCTAAATGAAACTACATATATACAAATGTATCATATAATTACTTACATACAAATTTTCTGCCTGAAAGTTATTACTTACTTTGGGACCTCCTTTTAATACAAGCCTTCCTATTAGTACCATAGCCTTTACGTTCTAAATCTGACCCCAGGTCGTTAACCGAAATGTATTTTATACACTTCGGTCAATTCGAACAAGATCAGTCGATCAATCGCAATGCTGTAATGATATGTCCACGATTAGTTATTTTTTAGGTGAAATTCCTTAGTCATTGATGTGTGTGGCTTCTTACATTAAATACATCACTTTTTTTTTTACTGGCCCTTTCAACTTTGCTACTGTTTAAGAGTATCAAAACCCTGTACTCTGTAACGTACCTTCCCCAAGAACACACATATCGTAAGAGCCATATCTAATGTGAGATTTCCATTTACATCTTTAGAGGCATGGATCCCAACCTTGTAAAATCTATACGGTGTGATTTGGTTGGCCGTTTCTCAGAGGCGGACTGGGGGTGGTCCTAGGTAGACTGAGGTGGAGCCAACTGTAGTGTCATGTTTTTTGCCCATGGTACCGCTATTGTGGCCCCATAGCTTGTCCGGTTGGTCCCTCAGGTCCGTAGAGAATAGAAAAGGGAAAACAATTATTCCTAACTAGATCTTAGATATAGTTATATATTATATATAATAATATATAGAATATAAACATCTACATATATTAGCTATATATCTATATCTAAGTTGGTAGTGTCAATCAACAATCGTTATGAACGTCCAATTACCTGGTGCTGCCGACTATATCCAAGATATAATAAATACAATGTGGTCAGCGCTCACTCAGATATTTCTCATCAGTGCTTTATTTAAAAGTGCTTTTTAACAAACATTCTATAAATCGCAATAATAAGCACGTATTCCGGCGTTATCTATTGCCTTTCATCACACGTCAGTATTTTTCGCATTTGTACATCATTATCTATCACTTTCCTCATTAGTGGTTTAATTTGTAATATTACGATCATATTATGGTTTGTGACTGTAGATGTACGTACAAGATGTTTTTTTCCAAGACAAAAAAATGGATGGTTAATATACGAACCTGTATATAATGTTCTATCATCAGCCAGCATTATCTAAATAACCGAGTTTCTTTTCACAATGATATTTTATCCTAGAATTCTCATCTGATATGGCTAACTATATTTGAATGTATTTTAATATACTTTAATCTAGTTAATGATTCATATTATATAGACAAATGTGGAATACATTTTTAATAAGTTATGTGTATAATGATGTTTTTTACCCGTAAGCCACAAGAGCACTCAGCTAAGATCACCCTGATTCTATTATATATGTTAATATACAACTGTCACTTTAAATTTGGAGATAATGTCATGATAAAGGGGTGGTTTTACAATTAACCCATAAGAGAAAGGGATCATATAATGATGTACGCAAATGCACTCTAACTTTGAGCTTGAGAACGGCCAAATAATAACGCCGAAACGTTGCTTATATTGCACTTTATCGCATGTTTGTCTACAAACGCACACTTTAACATAAAGAACACGGGATTGAAGAACCTGAGTAGCACTGACACTGTGGAACTGTATTTTTTATTCTATTATTTATATATATATCTATAATATAATATATAGATAACACGCAAACAATCTTCAGTGGCACTCGCGTAACCTTCGATACTGCCCAAGGTGCGTTCCAACCCAGGGTATATGCAATAACAAATTTCTGAAGCACTCCTGGGACTCTTGTAGTGACACCAGGCAACTTTATTCATGCCCATCAATGAATCTGTATTAGAATACAGTTCGCCTAGTTCACTACCAAGATCCCAGAAAGTGCTTCCGAAATGTGTTATTGTATATATATATAATATAATATATAATACTACTAGGTTGTGACACCCCTTACTCGGGTCTCTATGACCCACACTGACATAATATCTTTGTATGCACCAATTATAACCTTCCAAAGATTCACATGACTTTTTCTGACAACTACCAGCGCTTGGTATCCGTGACTCTCCACCCTCACCCGCAACACTCCCCTCCCGCAACATTTCCACATAGCCAACAAAAGCGTAGGTATCACAAGCCAGAAGGCGAGCTGAGTTAGTGCTAGGAGGAAAGAGATTTCCCCTCAAACCGGTTGGTGCAGAAAAAACGCCACTCACACTACATATTTTTCAGGGGTGTAGTGTTCAGTTGGGGGGTTTGTCCACATTATGCATGGGGAATGACTGTAGATCTCTGGACCAGAGGAAGGTTAACAGCAGCATAGTGAGACACAAGAGGTCAGGTTTAAAGCTCCCTGAATGGGTACAAAGGGGTACATTTCAAAGATATAAGTCCCCTGTCACCTCGAGTTTCTGTCCCCATTTAGTAAAGCATTCCTGCCTCAAGCCTTGTCTTCTCAGTATAGTTCACCGGAAGTCCTTTGTAACACTCTTAGATCCTTGCTTGTGAAGGTTTCTCATTCATCCAGGTACAGGTCGCAAACAATCCTGTTCTTATTCAATTAGATCACCGACTTGAAGTTTAGTTCTTGAGACTGGTTCAAGAGAGGTGTTAATGATGCCATTTTGTGAAAATAAGAAAAACCAGCCTAAATAGAGGTGGGAGGTGGTGTTCTACACCATCTGTCTCCCAATGTACAATGTGGTTCTTGACACCTACAGCTGAGGGCGTTCGATAACAACCTCTTGCCACTATCATATATCACCGCCATTAGAACCTTGCTGTGAATACATCTAATTGGGACTTTTCAGGTAATAAGTGCACAGATTCTTGTCACAAGAAGTCATATCTGAAATTGAGAAAGATCATCGGATGACACGAGCCGCAACCGTTTTCAAGACTAAACTCAGTCGGTTGCATTCTATTGAATACCACAGATATCTTAGATCCTTTATAATTTACGTAGGGGTAACAATTATCTACTAATATAAAAACACAACAGGTTCCACAGCATCAAATACATCTAACCATTTATTTTTGCAGCAACAAAAGTGGTCTACACGATTTTCAGCATACTCATCAAGCAAACCATAGTAACATACAACAATGTGTAACAGGTATCAAACATGTGCCATTCACATTACGATTGTACAGGTGGTCAGCAAAGAAAGATTTAAGGTTAACACCACCTGATTATAAAATATTAACACTGACATAATATAATGTAAAACCAAACAAAAGTTAAACATAATAACAGTCCACGACTAAATCAATTTTCTTATCATTTTATCTGTGATTACTGTGCATATTTATTCAACCAGTGTTGGAGTGACCCTGAAATTGAATAGGGATGTCACTATTCAACCTAGCCAGAATTTGTTCCAGGAATGACAAAAAAGAGCATTATATGCTTCCAAATAGTGTGAGATTGGTGAACATTCCAAAATGTCAGGACAATAAGAGGTGGTAATAATATAATCAATATATTTGTGCTAATAGAAAAAAATGAAAGAGTTTATGAAACACAGAACTGGAATGAATCATGTCTGGATTTGCTGTGAAGGTTTCCATTCATCTAGGTCAGTAAGCCTTTGTAGTCATTAATCACTAACAATTAGATCATAATTTCCAACAATTCTTGTACAAGTCATTCTGAATTGTAGGGAAAGTCAGTCCAGATGACTAGCAAACGTCTTCAAGAAAAACTTCAAAGCCCAGTTGACCTAACTGAATAGAACAGAACTTTGGAATTGGTGTTGTTTATTATTAGCAATGGGCCAAGAAAGAGTTACGTGGTTGCTGAACACGAGCCACTTTGCTTCCTCGCTGATATTTTCTTACATGTATCTGTAAGTATTAAGTGCAAGCATCTTAACTGTAGTGACCATAGCAGTGGTTGTGCAACATTACTTCCTCAACCAAACTAAGTTTTCTGAATCTAGGACGCTTGGAAAGTAAAGCAAAATTTACTTGTGGATGATGAAAGAACATTATAAATGCACAGGCACTAATACTGTATATGCTTGTGAGTGAAAATTGGTTGTCAGCTGAAGAATTTAGGGGGCTATACTAAACATCTACAGGATGATGTGTGTGGGCGTTACTTTTCTGATCCAGCGACATGTGCACATGATGTCATGGTGCAACAACGACGTCAGTGCTGCACGGACATGTGCCTGTGTTGATGTCATGTGCAGCCGAAAATGGAGCAGCGCACGACTGAGAATAGAAGCGATTCCATAGGCACCGACTGAGGGGAGCTATAGCGGAAAAGTGGTAGCCGATACCTGATCCCGGTATCGTTAGTGACTGTCAACGAGCCGGACCGAAGAGCCACGCTGCAGGAAGGCTAAATTGGCTTGAATCTATGAGCTAGAAGTCGATGGACCACAGTCTCGAGTAGCCCCGTGATGTAGAGATCTGCGTATCGTCTTTGAAGCAGTCTACGGATTATGCGGTGGTCTGTGTCACGTTATGAAGATGATATCTGTAACTGTGTGTACCCAGCTTGAAACTCCTACACCTTACCACGGCAGATGTATTTATTTACAGATATTCTTTAAACGACTTCCTGCTACTGAACCCAACCAACAACGGAATAACAACTTCAAAGATGTTCTCTAAGAGGCGATTGGTTCATTTACTGATTTATCAGTTAGTGCGACTTCTTAAGCTCGGTTTGCAGCAGCTGCAGAGTAACGAAAGAGGCTCTCCCTGCTCGCCGTCGCAAGCCTATTTACCAGAGCTGCGAGGCTGGTTGCACATAAGTATTTAAGGCCAACGGATAGCGCAGCCTCTGGTACATACGCTTGCGGGCTCTGGTATTCTCTCTCTGGACCCAGTAACTGTAATTTAATCATAAAGAGTGTGTTGTAGAAGAACGCTTTTCACTGATATTTTCACTACAATATCCACTAATGTACCTCTCTTTCCTCTTCCCACCTGCTCCGAATCTGGGGCCTTTGTGGACGCTACTGTCTGTAATAAAAGTTGTCAATTACGTTCCCATGCCCCCGCATTCAGACTTTGCTTGTGCTTCCCCTTTGCTCTGGAACTCCCCTTCCTCCGTCTGTCTTTGTCACTCACCATCCCAAATACCTTCAAATGGAACCTAAAAACCCACCTTTTCAGGCAAGCATATACCTGGCCTACACTTACCCATCTTACTTACTACCCAATATGATCCAACCCCCTTTACGCTCCATCTGCCAATCTATTTACACGCCTAACGATTCCCCAACCTAATTTCTCACCCCCCATATCCCTAGTCTGTAATCTCTTTGGGCAGGGTCCTTCTCCTATGTATCACGTATTGCTCCTCATCCACTCTGTTTTACTTATAATGTATTACCTGTGTTTGTAAATGTCGACTTTGTATAAACCGTATTAACCCTGTGTAATGTATGATATGTAATTGTAAAGCGCCACGGAAGATGTGTTTGGCGCTATATAATCCATAAATATAATTAATTAGTCCTTCTGAATGTAAACTAAGTGCAAAGTATAAAGGAAGTCCCAAAGCCTAGTAAACTCCATTACCATTTTCAGCATTGGCCTAAAAAGAGCAACACTGTGTTTTTTTTTAAGGATCCTGATTTGATAGGCAGACACTAGGCAAGTTACAGATATGTTGGAGGGTGTAGCTTGTCCCAGACTGTACTCCAAATATATCAAGCAGGGTTCTTCATATCACCTTGAAGCTTTGAAATGACATGCATCTCCTTTTATAGCTGAGGTAGCCGGTATTGTTGTTTAATATGGGCTGGGCACATCTATTGTGACCTCTGATTCTAATATGAACAGACATATACAATGTACAGGGCATGTTTAATCAAACAAAAAAGTAAATTCAAGCAATTTTGAGGGAAAACATCTTCAAAAAACATATCACAGTCAAAAACAATTTATACTTTATTTTAGAATTCTTTTGCATTCATATAAGAGGGAATCATTTAATGCCTCTTTTTTTGTGTAGTCTATTAATTCAGGGGACAAAATTTTTTTTGCTTCTTTTTTTCTGGAACTGCAAAACTACATAAAGACTTACGATAACAATGATCCACGACTATAAACTCTCTTAACAGATGAAGCTGAAATTAACACCACTGCTTGCTTTAGTTATCCATTGTTACTTTTTAATAACTAACTTGTTAATTTAGTATGTATGTGAATTCATATTAATCATCAAAATCTGATCTGTCTGCCAAATCGAAATCAAACTCAAGAGCAACACCAGCTCATTTCCATCTTGACGAATCTTGTAAATAAGGAAAGAGACAAAAATTGTTTTCCATGGATTTAAATGCATTCAGAAATATAAATGTCTTTTTACTAGTTATAATGAACAATCATGACTTAATCATACCTTAACCACTCGTTTTAATACAATCTAATAATATATTTTATGCATTTAGTTTAAGGCCCTCTAAAACATTTTTGTTTCATATGCTTTTTTTCAACATTAATTTGAAAGAATAATAAATAACATGGTTAAACTAGCCATACACAAGATGGTTTTCCAACCTTCCGTAGATCCCAGTTTTAAAAAAATGCAGACTATAGTTGTGGAAGATGGAGGGGGGGGGGGGGGATTCCACAGAAAATTTTTCCACTGGCCCAATCTAGAAAAATATTTGCTAATTACACATGTACCTAGTCGGGTCTTTCCCCTCCCTCTGCTGGGAGGCGACTGACCAAGAGAACCACTCTAGAGAAAGCTATTCTTTCTAATGGCCAGGCCACAAACCGTCTGTAGTATATTTTTAAGAATTACAAGCAACTGATCCATCAAGAATATCATCAGGGAGGTATCTGATTGTCTCCAAATTATTTACATTGGGCCAACAACCCCAAATATATAATATATATATAATATATATATATAGATATATAAATATATATACCTTCCAAAAACGTCCGACTCCTTCGCTGTTAAACACTGCCTTGGTGCTGAGACCTCCTTTTATCAATACAAACAGAACATGATCATAGATGAGGCACTCTCGGGTCTTGATAGAACTCTGCTAAACGTTACGATAGGACCATGCTTCGGCCATGATACATGCCGTCCTCAGGATACCATATCCGGTTCCCCTCTCACCATCTTATAGGGCCGCGGAGGACACACCCCCTTGTACCCTTAACCCTATTGTGTAATATCCTATATATATATAAATATACAAAAAATTTTGTATTAAAAAACAAAACACTCCCCTACTATAAAAACATATTGACATCTCAAAAAAGGACTGTATAAGCGTAACTGAGTATACATATTGTTATATCACTGAATCCCTCGTGAAACATGAGCACAAACCTCAAAATCTCAACGATATGTCGTGGCAATATGTTACGGGGAGACCCCTGACACTAACACATTCTTATAGGACCTCTTGGCACTGAATCACACAATACTGGTGGAACTGTCAACCCTCACAAAACCTGAAACGGACCCCATTCATTTGAGAACCCCTCGGGGCCACTGTGTTGAGTTCTCCTAATCCATTTACCTCTCAGAAGCAACCTTTAATCTCTCGGGGACCACGGCACGTATCGGGGACATGGTCTATGGCCTCCATTTGAACATGGACAAATTATGTCCCCTGTTTTAAGTGTCTCAGCCACCGAGACCTCCCCATGTTTAGAGTCCCTCATATCCCTTGTCCCGAGAGTGCCATCCGGATGCTGGCCCGTGATTGTTCATCCGTCTCTGAGTTTGTTACCGATATAGTACAGTCCGCACGGACACGTATCATATAAATTACATGTGTGGATGTGCACAAAGAAATCTGAAACAATGTTGAATCGTTTCCCACTATGGGGTGTGGGAAATCCTTACCCACAAGTGCATATCGCAGGTTTTGTCATCCCAGACATTTCACACACCCCCTATTTTGTGAATTTAGCCAGCTCTCTTGCTGTGTCTTACCTGGGAGAAAAGTCGGTTTTACTACAATTTCTGAGGTTCGCGCCCCTTTGTGGGCCACCTAACCCCCACATTATAGACGGAGAGAATGATCGCATCTGACTCACTCCCCAGTGTTTTTGACACTTTGCTTGAAAAATATCTAGCTGGTGTGTGATTAGAATTAGAGTGGGTCTCCTCAACCCCCCCTCTAATTTGGACATCGATTGGTTTTTAGTTGCCTTGGTAAATGCCCATTTGATTGTGAGCTTTGCCGATTTGGGCTAGTAGAGTCCTTCTCATAGACCCCTGATTAAAATCTTTCCAGCATTTCTGTAGTTGGACCCCAGCCCCTGGCGGGTCAGAATGTGTTTTAAGTACTCTCAAAATTGAGAGTATGGAAGCTCAAATTTGTTGCTGGGTTGAAAGCTAATCGCGATGTAGGATAGTGTTCCTATGATTTCCTTTCCTGAACAAAGGGTGTACCTAATTTCCGTCCTCCACAAAAATCTTTAGATCAAGAAAATCTCTCGCATTCCTACTAACATGATACTGAACTGTAGGGGGGTCCCCAATTATCAAATGTTTGACAAAGTGCTGGGCTCCAATGTGGTCCCTTTCAATAATAAAGATGTCATCTATAATCTCTTATAAAGCAATGTTTTGCATTGAACACCGGAATATGAAGTCTCCTCGAACCATTGCATGTAAGTTTTGCAAAGGAAGGGCCACATTATGCCCATCGCAGTGCCCTGCACTCTGTTGAAAATACATATTTTCAAAACGAAAATGGTTATTATCAAGATAAACGATAATAGGTCATGATGAATTTAAATGGGGGGCCATGCCATGGACCCCTTGGCGAACTTCTTTACAAATATGGATGCCTTGTGTTGGGGAATAACAGTGTAAAGACTAGACACGTCACATTGAAGGAGTGACATCCTGATTATCACCCTCCGAACCCGTTAGAAGTATACGTAAATCTGTGCTATCCTTTAAATAAGACGCATCGATTTTACAAAAGGTTGTAAAAAATCCACATATTGTGCTATGGGCTTGAATAAAGAGCCCCTGGGGCTATGTATTGCCCCCCTTGGGGGGCAATTGACTGATTTGGTGTATTTAGGGATGGTATAAGATAATCGGCAACAGGGTTTTCATTGAGTAAAAATTTTATTCATTTTCAGAAATCCATTTAATGTAAAGAGGCCATCTTAAGTTTGGACTCTAATCACGTTTAAGCCGTGGTGTAGGATCATCGCTAGTGGGAGATAGGTATTAATGTCCCCAAGCTGCTCAGCAGCTCTCTACGATAATCTCCCGGGTTCAACAGTAACGAGATCCTCCCTTATCACTGCACGTATTATCACACTATTGTTGCTTCTTAAAAGACACCAGTGCATCTCTTTCTTCTTTATCCAATTACTATTTATCCGTAAATTGGCAGTATTACTGAACCAGTTGTTCAAACTCATTAGAAACCATGTTATGAAAAACAGAAATCGACGCTGCAGTATTGGGGGGATCAACGTGCTGGGTTCTTAAAAGTACTTAACTCCCATATTTATCTACGGGTGGAAGGGCCCTTTAAAAAAATCTTTCAATTTTAAAGATCTTTAAACTTATATAAGTCAATTTCATCCTACAATCGTTCTAGGTGTAGGGAAAATCAGCCCCTACTCAACAATTTAATTCCCCCCGGACAGGAATGAGGCTAAGATTAAATATTACTTCTTGGGGGGAACTCCTGGAGCTTTCCTTTGGGACCACACCCTCCCCCCTGATGCAGCGTCTTTTGTCCTTTTACACGGGACCCACCTTTTGTAGCTTGCGAGTCGTGACTCTTAAAAGCTTTCTCTTCCCCTCCCCGGCTATCATTGCCACCTTCCTCGCCTTCCACCCTTGGATTCCCCGAAGGAGTCTATTGTCATTAACAGTGTTTGCGGGTACGCCAAAACCTTCTCTCCTAGTTTATCTCCACTATGTCACCAGTTTAAGCCACCCAAAACCCTTTTATCTTTATGGTCACCTTAACTACCTTAGATTTCTAAATTGAATCAGATCATCCCGGTATTTTACAACCTGTTCGTCAAGTTTTTTTAACAATCGTCTGGGATCACCACTGAGTTTGGGAAGATGGTGTGATTCGAATTTGGCCAAGTCAATTCTGACTGACTCAAGTTCTTTATTGGCTTGTTGATTACCAACAATAACAAGTCATTGAACATTTATTCATATACTGACCACCTTCACAGAAATTCTCTCTTGTTGGCCTATCGTGGCACATTACGAACCCTGAAACCTCTAGGTATTTCTTTCTTACGAATAATAGTCCGACAAAGAACCTCGTGTAAATGATAATTAATTCACGTCTCTTTATTTTAGCAAATCAAAAACAGTTGTTTGCACGACACTTCCCCCCAAACAGATCCGTGGATTCACGAAATAACTTTTTATTGGCTTCCTCCTGTGAGAAGTTCAACTCGTTACGTAATTCGTCTCATTGAAAAAAGGCCCTTCATTGCCAGCCATTGATATACCTAACAAAGGTGCCAAGCCAAACGCCCCAAACATTCACACAATGGATGAGGCAGAGTTCCAGATAGAAGGTATAACGTATTGAAAATAAAAGGAGATACGTGATAACATATGTAGAACCTTCCAAAACATCTGCCTCCTTCGCTGTTTAAAAACATGCCCTGATGCTGATACCTCCTTGTATCATACAAACAAAGAACATATCATAGATGAGGCCACTCTCGAACTTATACGAACTCTGCTAAACGTGTACGGATAGGATCAATGCATTTCGGCCATGATACGGGCCGTCCTCAGGATCACCATATCCGGTTCCTCTCACCATCTTATATGGCCCGTGGAGGACACACCCCCTCGTACCCTTAATCCTATGTGTGTAAATATCTATATATAAAATATACAAAAAAGTGTTGTATAAAAAAAAAACCACTCCCTACTAATAAAAACATATTGAACATCTCAAAAAAGGACTGAATATAAGCGTAACTGAGTAATACATATTGTTATATCACTGAATTCCTCGTGAAACAAGCAAAATAGCTCAAAATTCTTAACGATATGCCGTGGGCAATATGTTACGGGGACCCGTAACACTACCACATTCTTATAGAACCTCTTGGCGACTGATCACACAATACTGGTGGACTGTCACCCTCACAAAAAACATGAAAAGGACACCATTTCATAGACCCCCGCGGGCCACGTGTGTTGAGTCCCTAATCCATTGTACCTCCAATTGAAGCAACCTTTATCTCTCCCGGAGACCACGGCCACGTATCGGGGACATGGTCTATGATGCCATCTTTGAACATGGACAAATTATGTCCGCTGTTTTTGAAGTGTCTCGCCACCGAGAGCTCCCCATGTTTAGAGTCCCTCATCGCCTTGTCCCGAGAGTGCCATCCTGATGCTGGCAACGATGATTGTACATCCTTTCTCTGACAGTTGTACAATGTCTACCGATATAGTCTGCACGGACACGTTATCATATAAATTACATGTGTGGATGTGCACGAAAGTCTGAAACAATGTTGATCGTTTCCCACTATGGGGTGTGTGGGAAATCCTTACCACAAGTGCATATCAGCAGGTTTGGCATCCCAGAATTTCACACACCCTCTAGTTTTGAATTTAGCCAGCTCTCTTGCTGTGTCTTTAAAGTCGGTTCTAAACTAACGATTTCTGAGGTTCGCGCCCCTTTTGTGGGCCACTCTACCCCCACATTAGAAGGAAGAGAATGACCGCATCTGACCACACCCCCAGTGTTTTTTGACACTTTGCTTGAAAAATGCTAGCTGGTGTTTATTAAAAATTAGGTGGGTCTCTCACACACCCCCCTCTCATTTTGGGTACATCGATTGGTTGTTAGGTGCCTTTGTAGATGCCATTTGATTGTGAGGCTTTGCCGATTTGGGCTAGTAAAGACCTCTCTCTCATGCCCCTGGTTAAAAATCTTTCCAGCATTTCTTGTAGTTGGACCTCAGCCCTGTGTTTCTAAGTACTCTCAAAAATTGAGAATATGGAATGCTCAAAATTTTTGTTGCTTGGGTGAAAGCTATCCCGATGTAGGATAGTGTTCCTATGGTTTCCTTTCTCTAAAGGTGGTACCCAATTTGCCGTCCTCCACAAAAATCCTTAGATCAAGAAAATCTATCGCAGTCCTACTAACATTGATACTCAACTGTAAATCTTCGCGTGTCCCACCAATTATTCAATGTTCGGCAAAGCGCTGGGCTCCAAGTGGGTCAATGGTTCATGCACATTGCTCTTTAAGAGGATAAAGACGACTCTTTCTTTATTTGGAAGGGGACCACATTGGAGCCCAGCGCTTTGTCAACATTTGAAATAATTTGGGGACCCCATACAGTTGTGTATCAATGTTAGTAACTGCGATAGATTTTCTTGATCTAGGATTTTTGTGAGAGACGGCACATTGGGTACCACCCTTTTCAGGAAGGAACCGATAGGAACACTATCCTACATCGGGATAGCTTTCACCCCAAGCAACAAATTTTGAGCATTCCATACTCTCAATTTTTGAGAGTACTTAGAAACAATTATGACCCAGCCAGGGCTGAGGTCCAACTACAAGAAATGCTGGAAAGATTTTTAACCGGGGTTAAAAAACTGAGTTTGGGAAGATGGTGTGATTCGAATTTGGCCAAGTCAATTCTGACTGACTCAAGTTCTTTATTGGCTGTGGATTACCAACAATAACAAGTCATATACATTTATTCAATACTGATCCACCTTACACAGAAATCTCTATCTTGTCGGCCTATCGTAGGCACATCTAAACCCTGAAACCTCTAGGGATTTCTTTCTTCCGAAAATAGTCCGACAAGAAGACCCCGTGTAAATGATAATTAATTTCACGTTTCTTTAATTTTAACAATCAAAAAACAGTTGTTTGCACGACACTTCCCCCTCAAACGATCCGTGGAATCACGAAACAAAATGTTATTGGCTTCCTCCTGTGAGAAGTTAACTCGTTACGTAATTCAGTCTCAGTGAAAAAAGGCCCTTCATTGCCACATTGATAATACCTAACAAAGGTGCCAAGACAAACGCCAGAAAACAAGTTCACACAACGGATAGGCAGAGTTTCCAGATAGAACGGTATACGTATCGAAAAAGTAAAAAGAAGAAACTTAGCTGCGGTGCTGCAACGTGAATAAACTATGTGAAACCTTCCAAACCGTCCACACTCCTTCGCGTGTTTAAACACTGCCCTGGTGCTGAGACCTCCTTGTATCAATAAAACAGAAACATGATCATAGATGAGGCACTCTCGGGACTTGATACAACTCTGCTAAACGTGTACGGATAGGACAATTCAGTTCGCATGTATACGGGCCGTTCCTCAGGATCACCATATCCGGTTCCTCTCACCATCTTATAGGGGCCGAAGGACACACCCTCGTACCCTTAACCCTATGTGTGTAAATATCTATATATATAAAAATATACAAAAAAGTTTTGTATTAAAAAACACCACTCCCCTGCTAATAAAAACAATATTGAACATCTCAAAAAAGGACTGAATATAAGTGTAACTGAGTAATACATATTGTTATATCACTGAATCCTTCGTGAAACATGAGCCAAAATACCCCAAAATTCTTAACGATATGTCGTGGGCAATACGTTATGGGGACCCCCCTAACACTAACACATTCTTATAGGAACCTCTTGGCGACTGAATCACGCAATACTGGTAGACTGTCAACCCTCACAAAAAACATGAAAAGGACACCATTTAATTGAGACCCCTCGGGGCCACTGTGTTGAGTCTCCTAATCCATTCAAATGTTCGACAAACGCTGGGCTCCAATGTAGTCAATGGTTCAATGCAAACATTGCTCTTTATAAGAGATATATAGACGACATCTTTATTATTTGGAAAGGGGACCACATTGGAGCCCAGCGCTTTGTCGAACATTTGAATAATTTGGGGACCCCCATACAGTTGAGTATCAATGTTAGTAGGACGTGATAGATTTTCTTATCTAAGGATTTTTGTGGAGGACGGCAATTGGGTACCACCCTTTTCAGGAAAGGAACCGATACGAACACTATCCTACATCGGGATAGCTTTCACCCCAAGCAACAAATTTTGAGTACTTAGAAACAATTCTGACCCAGCCAGGGCTGAGGCCCAACTACAAGAAATGCTGGAAAGATTTTTAACCAGGGGCTATGAGAGAGGTCTCTTACAAGCCCAAATCGGCAAAGCTCGCAATTAAAATGGCATCTACCAAGGCACCTAACAACCAATTGATGTCCCAATTGAGAGGGGGGGTTGAGAGACCCACTCTAATTCTTAATCACACACCAACTAGCCATTTTTCAAGCAAAGTGTCAAAAAACACGGGATGTGGTCAATGCGATCATTCTCTTCCGTTCTATATGTGGGGGTTAGAGTGGCCACAAAAGGGCGCGCAACCTCAAAATCTGTTAGTTAAAACCGACTTTTCTCCCAAGGTAAAGACACAGCAAGAGAGCTGGCTAAATTCAAAAACTAGGGGTGTGAAATTGTCTGGGATGCCAAACCTGCCGATATGCACTTGTGGGTAAGGATTTCCCACACCCCCATAGTGGGAAACGATTCAACATTCGTTTCAGACTTTCGTGCACATCCCAACATGTAATTTATATGATAACGTGTCCGTGCGGACTGTACTATATCGGTAACAACTGTCAGAGAACGGATGAACAATCATCGGCCAGCATCAGGATGGCACTCTCGGGACAAGGGACTATGGGGACTCTAAACAGGGGGAGCTCTCGGTGGCGAGACACTTCAAAACAGCGGGACATAATTTGTCCATGTTCAAATGGATGGCCATAACCATGTCCCCATAGCTGCCGTGGTCTCCCGAGATAAAAGTTGCTTCAATTGGAGGTACAATGGATTAGGAGACTCAACACAGTGGCCCCGAGGGGTCTCAATGAAATGGTGTCCTTTTCATGTTTTTTGTGAGGGTTGACGTCCACCAGTATTGTGTGATTCAGTCACCAAGAGGTTCCTATAAGATGTGTAGTGTTAGGGTGGTCCCCATAACATATTGCCCACGACATATCGTTAAGAATTTTGAGGTATTTTGCTCATGTTTCACAAGGGATTCAGTGATATAACAATATGTATTACTCAGTTACGCTTATATTCAGTCTATTTTGAGATGTTCAATATTGTTTATTAGTAGAGGAGTGGTGTTTTTTTAATACAACACTTTTTTGTATATTTATATATATATATATATATATATATATATATATATCACACACATAATAGGGTACGAGGGGTCACCATATCCGTGTGAGAGAACCGGATATGGTGATCCTGAGGACGGCCCGTATTATGGCCGAATGCATTGATCCTATCCGTACACGTTTAGCAGAGTTCTATCAAGTCCCGAGTGCCCTCATCTATGGTCATGTTCTGTTTTATATATATAATACAAGAATGAGAAATGCAATAGTTTGCTAATCGTAATTGAAGTAAAAGAAATTGAAAAGGTTAGATGTTAGGACCTTCCAGACTGGGGTTACCTTGACGTGGTTGGAAGGCTTTTCATTCATTGATCACCGTAATGTATACTAAAACCCCTTTGTTTATAAAGTATGCCAGTGTTATATATATATATATAATATTATATATATATATATATATATATATATATATATACACACATTCATTAAACGGGAAGTTCAGTGCAAATATATATGCTTTTAAGCAAAAAATCTGCCCATCCAGCATTTTATCTGTGCATAAATAAATGCTTCGAAAATACTGACTTTGCAGTACATTATGGTCTTGCCCTTCAGCCAATTAGTAAAAATTACAGCTACAAACATTATAAGGAAGTGGTGCATCCTGCCAAGAGGGGCTGTTACAGAACCTGAAATGGAAGCTTACTAAAGACCACAGCATAGCAAAGCAAGGGGGATGTCTAGGCATGTGTAATATAAACAAATTATTGTAAAATAATATTTTCGACTGAACTATCCCTTTAAGAACTATATTAAGGGTAAAGAAGGACAAGAAGTTCCGGAAGTGAAGGTATGGCCTGCATAGAGCCCTGAACATCCTTGGGTGTTCCTGGGATTGCATGAAGGGACAGAAGGTTTGGAGGTGACCTACATACAAAGAAGATCTTTAGCTATTTGTTCAAGATGTTTTTAAAGGCAAAGGGGGTCACACCAAATGTTGATTTAATTTAGATTTCTATTCTGTTCATTCACTTTGTTAAAAGATAAAAACAAATATTAAATTTATTAAATAAATTTCTATTTGTGAAAGCATTCTTAGTTTACTCACTGGTCTAAAATGTTTTCACACTATTTTATGTTTTAGCATTTTCTAGATCAGTCTTTAATTGTGAAATACTAGGAACAATTTAATGTGTTGGAGAATCACTTCATTATAATTAATACATATATAAATAAAACATAATTTGTTCAAAGATCTATACATTTCTATAAATATGTCTGAATTAATCCATGCATTCAAATATGTCACAAGGGTGGATCTTACATTTCCTGTCACAATCTTTTGAGGAACCTCTCAGGGAACCCTAGGGTTAATTAAAATAGTTTGTTAGGAGATCCTCTAGTTTGCATTCTGGGATACTGCATTGTGGAAAAGTTCATTCTCAGTCTGTAATACGTCAACTGGATTTGGGATATTAAAAAAATGTTAAGCCGGATTTGCTCTCAAGGTTTCAGATGTATGTGCCAGTAAATATCTATAAAAAAAAACACAACCAAGTTTTCTGACTGACTGAAACTGAAGATTTGGGAAATTGTTTCAAATAAAATAAATTTGCAAGAAGATGCATATCCTCCAACATTTACCTTCAGATAGGTACACTATTGAGAAAGGCATTACACAGAGCTGTGCTAAGGTCAGGTTCACTTCACTATCCTTCCTCTGCAGCTCTGCACTCACTAGATTACAGTTTGTACAGCTTACAATCTAAGTACTCACACAATTTATCAATATGTCTTTAAAGGGCATGTCCACCCATAAAAAAAAACTCAATAGTCAATTACCTGCCCCAACCCCAACTGATATATTACTAAAACGAAAAGCTATTGTACCTACCACCACCAAAGACCACACACCAGAATAATATAATGAATAACAGCAACTGTATTAATATACCAATGAAAGACCGGCCGGTCGAAATATTAAAACTTATTACAACTATCACATATAAAATATACTATACAATATCATATATATTAATAATTCATATATAAATGGATACATAAAAAGAGGGCGTGTGATTAAGAGGTCCAGAAATTAGTAAAGTCATCCGAAACAGTCCTCCTAATAATAGATATCCCAGTGGTTTATCGTCCGTGATGTTGTAAAAATAATGCAGGAGGTAGATATCAAAAGACAGCGGTGTGCGCACACCTAATAAATGTATAAAAAGACGTATGTATGTCTATATCACTAGAGGCGGAGGTATATATATGGATCAATACTGCACCGTGCTCTCGTCGTACACTGCTGGGCATAGAGCGTATCACTCATGATCCCCCGGATACACAAGATTGTCGAATCCGTGGCAAGCAAGCTCTTGGGATCTATGTGTCGCCGTTTCAGCCCGCTGGTAAGGTGAACACCTTCAGATTCCTTCTAATCCGACACCGGCTTTTGGCAGATAATCAAACACATCCAATCAACACATTATCTGCCAAAAGCTGTCTTTTGATATCTACCTCCTGCATTATTTTTACAACATCACGGACGATAAACCACTGGGTGGTGGTAGGTACAATAGCTTTTCGTTTTTGTTTCGGTTGCGCCCTCTTGGGTTTCCCGGGGGGTGCTACTTTGTTCCTGAGTGGGAGTCTCAGGAGTACCTGACCACCAGCGTTCTTAGGTGTGCACTATCATTATATATTTTATTGATATATTACTAACCAGATATTTAAACTGTACCTCCACCTACAATACAAAGGTTTTCTGTAGTGTAGGGGACCCTAGCCCACCCCCAACCGCCATGTTTGTTTGCTTAAAAAATAATCAGAAATGTACGTATAGAGTTTCTTTAACCCAGCATTCTGATCCTGCCCTCTGCAGGAAATCGCAAGCAGGGGGCCAGACTGGCAGCCACATCTGTGATTGGCTGAGAGGCAGCAAATCACAGAGGAGGAGGAGGTGTCTTATAAAGTATTGGAGAAACTAATGAACAAAGAGCTGGGCCTGTGGTGGGACATTAACACATTGGAACAGTATAATAAGGTTAATCGCATACCACGCGGCTTAAGAATCAATAAATATGCTAATTTGCCAAATATAACACAAGAATTTAAAACAGCCTGGGAGAATATATTAACAGACTGTTCTAAGAAATTGGTTAATCTCATAATAGAACATGATCGTATAAGATATAAAAACGTATACAAATCATGCAATCACAATTGCAAGAATCTATGGCTGATAATATACATCAAGATAATATGTCTATCATATCTGAACACACCTTTTATCTGGAAAAAGACATAAAATTACGCAAGCAGGATAAATTTGTACGAGACAAATGGGACTATGATAAAAATATGGTCTATGCATGGAGGGAGAGTATCAATACCCCATCCAAATCACCCAATCGTTTCCGTAATATACAACAATTCTCCCAGGAATACAAACAGTACAACAGATCTGAAATACAACCCTACTCGAGGGGATCTTTTGACAATAGATACACTAGTACCCCTAGAAATAAAAGAGTACACTTTAAGGATAAAGATGAATATAACTATAGGGGAAACAGGAGTACCCGCTCCACACTTTTTCAGATCTTACTAGAAGCGACTCAGAGGAAAGTACAGGATCTCCGATACGCTCTCAAACATGGCGTCCATACAGAGAAAGACTCAGACCTCGATATCCACGGAGTCCGGATCCAACAGAAAGAGAGGATGTAGGAGAAGCCCCAATAGAAGGGGCAATAAGAAAAACACGGAGACCATCAATCCTCAAGTTGTCAACAAGGAAAAAGAGGTACTAGTGTCTAATAATCTAGCAGACAATACACACAGTGTCGAGAATAATAATGTGGTTATTAATCTGTCCCACACTATTCTTACCCAGGATCAATTAAATGTGTTGAACAAAGGTCTTAATTACGTTATAGTGAACCCATGGATGATTTTGGGGTTCTCGTAGGAAATTAACCCTTAAGAGACATTTTAATCTCCTAGAGGAAGGAGAGACATTCTCCAGTACACCACATTCAGTGGATATTGCAGTAAATGGGATCCATGTAGATACTACCAAAGGGAATAACATTGAATCATCGGTGGATATCACTCCTAATAAAAAGTATATAATATCTGGAAACCTCCTTGATAACTACAACATATTAACACTATCCACTTTACAAGATACGGAATCCACATATACTGTTACGCATACAGGGTTAAGGAACACATCATCCTTTTACACCTTACGGAGCAAGGGTCAGTATATAGATCTGTTTCAGAAGCTGGTCATATGAGACTTAGAGAAACTAGATTCCAAAACTAATATCAATTTCAAAAAATATAGATCTTCCAATTTCAGCAATAAAGATAGAATGGCACTACAACAACTAAAAAACAATGAATATATAGTCATTAGGAACTCTGATAAAGGATGCTCCATAGTAGTAATGGACAATACACAATACGAATTAGAAGTGTCTAGACAACTGGACGATAAGGACACTTATATGCTATTACCTGGTGATCCTATTGACTCTCTTTCCAAAAGTTATAATGAATTGATTCTGAAGGGTTATGAGCTTAACATTATCGATGATGAAGAACGTGAATTTTTCAAAATTAAGAAGCCCATGCACGCCCATTTTCCACATGTTCCCTAAAGTACACAAGTCTCTAGTAGATGTCAGAGCTAGACCTATTGTATCCGGTATAGGATCACTAAATGAACATCTAGCGGAATATGTTGACAACTTGCTCCTGCCTATAGTTATCAGATTACCTAGTTACCTAAGGGATACTACTGCATTATTGACTTGCTTTAAAGATTTTGCATGGGACCCGAAATACTATTGGGTGTCCATGGACGTTGCGTCCTTGTATACCTGTATAGAACATTCGACAGGTCTTTTAGC
Organism: Hymenochirus boettgeri; assembly: GCA_019447015.1. Lineage (NCBI taxonomy): Eukaryota > Metazoa > Chordata > Amphibia > Anura > Pipidae > Hymenochirus > Hymenochirus boettgeri. Next base: position 189,192,534 of record CM033474.1, on the reverse strand, counting down.
AGTTAAATACTGGCTTGAATTCTTTAATATGTATTGTGATAAACAAAACAACTACATTATGGAAATACTTGGATATTTACTTACTACTAACTATTTTATGTTTGCTAATAAATACTATTTACAACAGAGAGGGGCAGCTATGGGGGCAAAATTTGGACCCTATAACACATATAGATCACACATTGTAATATATGTGAGATATATAGATGATTTACTGCTAGTTTGGAATGGGGATCCTACATCTATTCATAGTTTTGTCAATTACTGTAACAATAATGATTATAATATTAGACTTACATCACATATACATGAGACCCATATGGAGTTCTTGGATGTTTCCCTTTATATAGAACATGATAGAGTGTTTACAGACCTATATAGAAAGCCTATTACTAAAAACGCTATACTACATGCTGATTCAGCACATCATAACACAGTTATAAGTTCCATACCATAAGGTCAATTTATTAGATTACTCCGTATTTGTAATAATTGGGAAACCTTTAACATACAAGCTATGGATCTATGAGATCGTTTAATCATGAGAGGGTATCAAATATATAACATAAAAAATGCATACAACAAAGCAGTACTCTTGGATCGAGACACACTCCTTACTAGTACTAATAACAAAGGTAAGGGTAAATATAAGAATAGACATAATCTCATTAGAAGAAATCAGATAGAAAGAGACAGTACCACCTCATCTATATGGGATAATGAGTTGTCTTTTATTAGCACATTTTCTAAACAAAGTGTTAAAGTTAACAGTATTTTGAGAAAACATTGGAATGTATTAGAGGCGGATCCCAAACTAAGGGATATCTTGGGCAAGGGCCCCAGATTTTGCTATAGAAAAGCTCGTAGCATTGGGACGTATCTATCCCCATCCCTTTATAAAACCCCTACTAGTGGGACTACCACCACTTGGTTGGAACACAAGGGATCTTATAAATGTGGAGCCCCAAGATGTATGTCATATCAATATATATCTGTATCTACAGATTTTACCAGTAGCCAGACTGGCCACAGATACAAGATAAACAGGTATCTTAATTGTTATTCATATAATGTGATATATCTTGCTACCGGTTCATGTAGCAGCCAATATGTGGGTAAGACCACAAGACTGGCAACTAGAAGAATCATGGAACACGTTAATGCAACCAAGAGAAGTGATCTCAGGTCGGCTATAGCAGCCCACCTTCTGACACAGCATGACGGATCCCTCTGCATAAGTTCCAGCTTATTGATGAGATCAGAATATCTGCCAGAAAGGGTGACTGGGACCGAGAACTCCTTCGAAAAGAGGCGTTCTAGATATATCATTTAAAAACAATCACTCCTTTGGGTCTCAATGCCGACTTTGATCTGAACTGCTTTGTAGACTAATCTGTGGTGATTTTCAAGCAGTTCTGCCTCTGATACTTCCCTGCTTACTACATTCTAGATTTTAGTCATCTCACACTTCTGTGTATCAGTTTGTAGCGTATGTTACCTTTTATCTTTCAGGCCTTTGTGTCTATATTCATACTTATTATCCATTTTGTTTTTATATTGTACTTTGTATATTTGTATGTATCTATATGATGGTGACTGATTGAACTTACTCGCTCATAGTTACCATGTATCTATTCAGTATATCCTCTACAGCTGGATTATAGAACAGTCTAGGTCCATTCATTGGTTACTCACCTGTATATCGTCCGGCAACATTTTCCCCTCGTGATCTCTGAGGAAGCGGGAGTTACCGCAAAATGTGTCAGGCCACACCCCCTCCCTTGGCGTCTCCCTCTTCCATGGACTTATCGTGTTGAACCTTTTGCTATTTTAAATATCACCAATAAATGTGAAGTTTTATCTATCAGGCTGGTCTAAGGTGCACCCTGTTTTGGATGCATCCCTCTGCCCCATACACTCTTTACTTCTCGGAGAGGTTGGACCGACCTAGGAGCATGGGGAGATTGCAGTGACAGTGTTAACACCTGCGGTGTAGCTCTTCACAGTAAGTAGACTATTTGTATCTATTTCATTAGCAAAGATGCAGCTCTGTAAGTACATTCCTGATGATTTTTTAGCAAACAGGAATGGTTGGGGTAGGCTAGGGACACCAACACTACAGAAAAAGGGGGTTAAAGTAAGGCACCAGGCAGCAAAGAGGGATCCAGAGAGAGGGAGGGCTACACTGCACATGCCAGAAACCTCTTAGAGTACAGGGAAGGGGCAGAAACCTTTTCACACACAGCATCCTGCTCTTCAGTTTATGGGACTTCGGCTAGACATTGCAGGAGAACCATTTGGAGCAGAGATGTAAGATAAGGATTTTTTTTAACACTACACAGTGAGGCCAGCAGTGGGGAAATTTTTAGTTTTGGGGTGGACATGCCCTTTAAGTATAATTATTGTCCCTATTCTTGCAAACTAATCTGGCCCCTTCAAGGCTGTGACAACTGACATCATAGCCAATGATTGACTGCAGTTTCACCTGCTGCCTCCTCTGCACACAGTATGCTCAATTTTATAAAAAGCTCATTGAGCAGAGGGGGGAGGCAGATACCTTTGCCGGAAAGGAACAGAACTTGAAATATCTGGTTACAAATGCATGTAATAAACTGGTAAAAATAGGAGTTATGGTTTGTGGGCAGATAACTGACAATTATTCATTTTTTGTTTTGTTTTAGGGGTGGACATACCCTTTAAGATTGTGGAAAAACTGGAGTAACAACTTATACAAACTCATTGCAAATATGGGAAAGGGGGGATTTCAACCCAGAACATTAACTTATCAAGGCACCAGAGCTAACCACTGAGACAGGCAGCAGAGCTAACCAATGGGACATATGTTGCCCATTAAGAAGTTGTCCCATTTACTAGACCTAAAACTAGACCTGTCCCTGTTTAATTCAAAGCAGAAGTCTGAATCTCCAGCCCTCTCAGCATAAAGGAGGGAGCAGGAGAAGAAATATAATTTGTAGACAACTGTGTGTCTAGGAGCGTGCGTTGCATCATGTCCTGTTTGGTATGTGAATAATATTGTTAGAAAATGTGTAGCTTAAACCCATTGTGAATCAAGATCAGACACGTGTGTCATGGAACAAAATGTATCAACAGTGGGTGATATTTTAAACCACAATGCTTAGTTTTTAGTAATCTGCTTACTTCCCCACATAATTAATAAACGTTAACAGAATAAAAGCTGATTAAAAGATCAAATCTAAATTCCTCTAGGGCCTAATTGTGAAGAAGGAATGCGTGATCCACAGAATCATATTATCAGTCAGGATATAGTAACTACTATTATTTTATTGGACAGAAACTAAAATCTTGCTCAGACTTGAGAGAAGTTTAGTCCTCCTTTAAGAATATATACAATATATGTATTTACTAAACTTGCTTTGTAATTCTAATGAGAAAATCTAGTAAGTTGCATTTACATACTATTCACTGTCTCTAGCCAAATATTTTCTTATACACATGTCTCCACACCAATATGTAAGTCCCTTTTTTTTATTTTCCACTTTATTAGCAAAAGACACAATTTATAAATGTACGTGTTTTATTTGTGGGTGCTCTTGCCAGTGAACAAATGCTCAACTATAATTCCCCCCACTACTGGCCCCACTGTGTAGTGTAATATAATCCTTACCTCACATCCCAGCTCCAAATGGTTCTCCAGTAACCCCTCTAAAGTCTGAAAAAGTGGCCACCAGGAGGATAGCATAGTCCATATAGGACTCTGCCTCCTGTCTCCCCTCTGGGAGAAGTTTGGCATGGTAGGGCTAGTTCCCCCAGCCGCTATAATGTTATATCCAGAAACTCCACCAATAGTTACTTACCTTCCCTCTGTCCCCCGCCGGTGTGAACTGCTGGCAGCCGTGTCAGTGACTGACTGCCTCTCAGCCAATCACAGATGCAGCTGCTGGTCCCACCCCCTGCTTGCAATTTTGTGCAAGCAGAGGGCCGGGATTGTGCAGCGAAGGACCGCACACTTGTGTGAACTGATGGCTGTGGTTACTTTTGCTGCGACAGTTTTTCATTCTGGCTGACTAGTCAGGAGTGCCAAAATGGTTGGTCAGGACAAAAGATCTCTTTGTGTGTACCCAGCTTAACTGTCATATATACACTATTTCTTTAGGAAATATAATCAGTTTATTTGGCTTTAAAGTGGAACTGTGCTAGACAATCTAGACACCGGCTAATCACATGAGGTTAAAGGAAGTTAGACTATTATTTGTTCATAGATTACTTTGCTTAAAATGATAACATGTGATTGTAAGTATTGTAACTACAGTATAAGTATTTTATCGTTTATTGTCATAAAATGTGTTATAATTAGTGTACAATATATTAATATTAAGGGGCATCTATACTGAAAAATAGCTTATATAAATTGACCATAACTGGAAACTATAATTCTTCTCAACCACTACTGTATCATTTTTTTGTTGATCTGCCCCCTATTTCTTTATATATCCAATCTAAAACTTCTTATATTTCAGCTGTCAATCAAGTTCCTTGCTCTCAAAAACTATTCTTCTGTGAGTAATGAAGACAGAGTTTTGACAATTGGAATTCTGTATGTTGTGTGCAGACTTGACAGTTGGTTAGTGGGTAAAAAGTCAGGTCAGATGAAAGTGGGAGTGGTTAAAAGAGGGAGGGGGGATACTGCTCCTAAACAAAATGTGTGCAGGATTGAAGGCATACAGCAACACATGCAAATCATGCTACTTACATGTATTCAATTATAGATTTAAAGGAGGCAAAGTAATTTTTTCAGTATAGTGTCCCTTTAAATGCAAGGTTGTAAATATGTATAAATAGAATTAAAATTTGCCTTGCATCTTTGCAGGAGACTGCACTAGATATTGAGTCAGGTTCTCCTCGCACACCTTTTTAGAAGAATCTTTGAGTGGTACTTGTGCTTGACCACTACTAGGAAATTTCAATCATATAAGATATAGGACAGGGAAAGTACTCACTTCAACTTTATTGTGACATTGATATGTGCACAATGTTTCGGGATTACTTCCTTCCTCGGGTGGATGCACCTGAGGAAAGGGGTAACCTCGAAACGTTGTGCACACAATGTCATAATAACGTTGTTAGTTCACAAGTTAGTTCACAAGTGAGTGAGTTCCTTGTCCTATATCTTGTATGACTGCGCTAGATAGCTTATCGCTGGTTCACAGTGTGGATAAAAGTTTATCTGAACATCAGAAGCAGAAAACCTATCCCTGCGTGGATGGCAAAAATTATTCGAGGCATATTTCCTGATCCCAATGGACATTATAAAGGATCCATGCGTGCAAGGGATTATTTTGCAGAGGATATGGCACTAGATTAAATTTGTATTTAGTCTTTATCTCTTTGTTCTTGTATTGTTAAGCTTTATACACACGTGCTGCAGGTGCCAAACCTCGATGTACAATGTGTATGAGTCTGTATTTTTGGTACTGGTTGCGCAATTTACTTAAGCCAATAAAATATTTAGAAGAAAAAAAAGGGGGGGGGGGAATATATAAAGACTTGGTCAGACTCAAGCAATAATAACCATAAAAAACAGTCAAAATATCCAATTCATATATTAAAAAACACTTACTCTTCTTGATGATAGAGTCTTGTGTAACAAATTCCTCCGTGTGTTCCTATTATTCCCAATCTCTGCATCAATAATATGGGCTGGTCCACACTCAGTATTTTTTCAATTATATTTATTCAGATATCAAAATCTCAAAAAGGACTCCAATGATACCACTAACAAACTGTTTAAAGCATGCAGTAAATATCACTTAGTAAAAACAGTTCATAAATTCAACAAAAAGAAAGGAGATTTGCAAATAGTGATATTACTTTAAAAAGGCAGTAGGTATCATATATTGCTGAAATATTAGATCAACGCGTTTCGCCTATATGGCTTCCTCATATATTTACTTCTACTTATTGATCCTGAGGAAGCCATATAGGCGAAACGTGTTGATCTAATAGCTATTTCAGCAATATATGATGATATCATTGATGATTTGACACTAGGTTAGGCGTATCCCACACCTGTAACTTCCTTTTGTTGGGTCTCTCCCTGCCCCAGTTCCGGTAGCAATTAAAGCTGGGTACACATGTTCCAATCCTTCCTCCTAACCATCCGTTTGAGGCTTCCGACTGGTTGGCCAAGAGGAAGGATTGTCGGTCATGGCAAAACTACCACTTCCAACTGTACCAAGACCTAGCGTGCAGTCCATTGAGAAATGCATGATTGGGCATGGTTTTTCGACACACCTGATTATGCATTCATCTGATTCAGATAAACAAATGGTCGTCTGTCAGTCACGGCCACAAGAAGAAACCATACAATAATTTGGCCTGACTGACAGAAACACTGAAATGTCGGTTGGTTGGGCAGAATTACTGTATGGTGCGTACCCAGCTTTAGGCAATAAAACTGAATAGGAAGAAGACCCCATGCAGTAATTATCTGAAAAATCTCTTATATCAGTGTTTTGGATCGACCAAGATCCTTTCTTGTTTTTGCAGTTAATTACTGTTTTGGAGTTTCCTTCCTATTCATTTTAATTTCTTCATTGATGATTTAATACAAGACCTCATGAACCTTGGTGCCAAATTTATAAACCCACAATCGTACATTTACGACCGAACGTTCGTTAATTAACGAATGTTCAATCGTGGAATACCATGCGGTAGTGAACTAATGGGGATCGTAAATCTACCATTTCGTAATCGTAAATTTACGATAGGTAAACCCATTGGAAATGAACAATCGTTTTACCGCGTCTTTATAAATATGGCCCTTGGTGTGTGATGAAGCTTTAAAGCATGGTACACACCATTAGATTCTTCCTCCTGACTGATCGTTCAGCACTTCCGATCAGTCTGCCAGGAGGAAGGAATGTCAGTCGCGGCAATTGTGGCACAGTCAACAGTTTGCTCCGTAGAGGACTGCACGATCGGCCGTGGTTTTCGGCCGTGTCTGATTGTCCATTCATCCAATTTCGATGAACAAATATTTGCTAAGTAGAGTAGAGTTAAAAATGTACCTTTTTTTATTATAAAACATGTAATCAATAATACACTAATATATACACCTATATATCCTAACTAATTATTCTATCTGCAGGGGGGAAATAATAAAATAGAATGCACCCAGTAGATAATGCTATATATAAACATACAGATAAAAATACAGTGCCTAGATTAATGATAGTCCCAATCCAATAATGATAGTCTGTATCAAAGTTAAAAAAGAAACTGTTGTGTGGAAGAATAGATGTTAGGGCAATGATAAAAAAAAAAAACACTGTGGCAATGATAATGTCAGACACAAGAAGGCAAAAAAATCATGCCCGATCTTCATAGCACGTGTCAGTTAACCTGGGGTACATAAACAGTCTTAATCTCTAGCACCGGTGTACTTGCTTGGCTAGTGACTATTGTGCTGCAACTCCTCTCCATGGTAGAAACGCCATTCTGTTTTAGATGTCGGATGTTTCGTAACCATTTGGTTTCTCCTGTAGGTAAAAGGTCCAATGGATGGCCTCAGGCAACATGTTCCTCAATTATATGGTACCTATAGCGGGATCACGGACTCCGTTCGAACACCTTGTAGTTTGTGTATAGGGATGCTTATCCTACATGTTGCGGCTTGATGCTGTCCTTAGGTATAGCTTTTTGTGTTTACACTTTGTGTAATGTTTTAATGATTTGAAAGTGTGCCTGAAATATGGAGAAGAACATAATTTCTTTTGCATGATTGTGCATACCACCATAGATTGTTGGTGATGGTGCTGATCCAATGTGCAGCACTATCAAACTGGCCATCGCCAGCTATAACAATGGGACTATCATGAATTTCAGGACTTACATTATCCTTTTGCAACTGATAGTCCACAGCTGGAAAAAGAAAATTATGATATCAGTAGTGAATAGACTCTGATTTTGTGTGTACAATATTGTGAGAATTTTGTAGATTTTATGAGCTTTTCTAAAGGATCATCCACTCAGAAGAACAGAAGATGATAATATAATGCTTATATCAGCTGTTCTTGATTTCTTTGATGAACCATTAGAAAGACTTGTGCCCTGCTTGACAGGTCAATTGAACCATAAGCATTGCGCCTTCAGTTCTTTTATCCACATCTACAATAGGCTCCAATCAATGTGGAGAAATCTTATGTTGATATTGTACTTTCAACAATATTTTGTCTAGGCAGTCTTCAAATACAATGTACTTTTTGGAACGTACAGGATCCTTTTGTTGGGAAATCAATTCTTGTCCATTGTTGTTTGAAAAGGAACTTGAGCTACTGCCTGGTATATATGAAGATCCTTCACTTATATGACTAGAGCTCTGTATGGTTTTATCTGGTAGAGAAATATTCCCTTGTGATACATCTTCTGGAGTGAGTTTTTTGACTGTATGTCTTCAAATTATGGAAATTCCTTTTTGGTGTTGAAAAATAAACAGCATATCCATGATCAATAAACAAATTTAGAAAATCTTAATCACTGCTGTCCTCAAATGAGTGTATTCCACTGTGCATCATGGCTACGAGATTACTGGTGTCTTTAGCAACACTTCGCACTGACAAATGCATATTGGTATTTATAGAAAAGTCTTTACAAGCTATTAGTGTATCATATTTAGTTTGCTTGTGAGCAAGTCTCCAAATTATTATTACAAAGGGGCTGGTACAAGATGTAGCTAGGTTTTGAGGAGAGATCTCAGTAGTTGATGTCAGTGCCATCTCTGCCTTCATGTCCTCCCGCTTCCTCAAATTAAACATGGAGAAGACTGAACTTGTCCTCTTCCCACCCTCACAATCTGTTACCCTTCCTAGTATTACTATTAACATTAACAACACGCCTATATCCCCATCTCCTCATGTCCGTTGCCTGGGAATAACGCTAGATTCAAATCTTACCTTCAAACCCCATGTTAATTCGTTTACCACACTCCTGTGTGGTTTACCAATCTGCCACCTGGCACCACTTGAATCCATCCTAAACTCCTGAGCCAGGAAACTCCTGTTTCCTGGCTCATTCATTTCCCTTCTCGCTCCTCCAATGCCTCTCCTCTCTTTCAGTCCCTCCACTGGCTGCCCATCACGCAAAGGACCCAGTTCAAGCTGCTTACCCTATCCTATAAAGCACAATCCAACACACCCCCTTCATATATCTCAGAGCCGATCCACTGATACCATCCCAGACGCAAATGATATCCTCCTCTCATCCAGCCTCATCACCACTTCTCATGCCCGCATTCAAGACTTTGCTCATGCTGCCCCTCTGCTCTGGAACTCCCTTCCTCCATCTGTCTGTCATTCACCTTCCCTTAATACCTTCAAACCCACCTACTCAGGCAAGCATATAACCAGGCCTGCGCATTACCCCCCTTACTGACCCAACCTGATCCAGCCTGCCTTTAATACTCCACTGCCAATCTATTTACAGCCTACCGATTTCCGATGGGCCATGACCGAGCTCGGTCACCCGTTAGTACGGATTTGGTGAACGGTAAAATTCTGTTGGTAACTGTCAGCCGCAGACGTTTGTAACTGGGTGGGGGCAGCCGCGACAAAGCATGTTTCGGATCGGACAAAGCATGGTCTGGATTGGACAAATGGGCAACCAGACCTGTTATGCAAACTGTCAGCCACGGCCACTATTGCCATTATCGACAGTTATCTGTACCGGCCAAGCGCTCACTAGTAGCAAACAAAATAGTAGAACAAAACGTTTGTTCTCCTTTACACCTTATCATGTATTGAACCTTTACTTACAAAATAATTTTTAAAAAAGTATTTGTTTGAAGATTTTAAAGGATAATAATATAATAAAAAATGTATAAGAACTATTAAACAAAATTTCATTACTCAAAATTGAAGGCATAAAAATAAATAATAAAAAATTGGTGTTTATTAATTGAAAATATATATATATGTACATAAATAAAATATTTATCATTTACATAAATCAATATATATTTAAGTATATATATAATCCAAGGTGAGGGCACTCACCTGTATATATGTCACCTACACCGGGAGATGTCACGCCAGTGACACCGCCAATGCTGGCGACATCAACGTTCCCGGTGTTGCTGACATCTTCTTTCCTCTGCCATTTCCTTGCGGGGTTTGCACCTCTTTATGTAGGTTTGCTAAGGGACCTTATCCATTTGTGATTGGTTAATATTTCAATGCTTGCAATCATATGATCACACATTAACCAATCATATTTAAATTTTATCATTCAACCAGCGGAGTTGGTGTCGTCGGCTGGGAAGAAACAAGACACTTTCCAAGGGCTCTTCTAGGAGCCAATGGGGGTCCTGGTTTTGAGCTGCAGAACCCACAACAAAGGCACTTGTCAGTGCCGCAAGTGCACTTCTAAGTGCCAGGTATGGGGGTCCTGGTTCAAGCTGAGGGACCCCTTAAGTCCCCAAAGGCACTTGTCAGTGTTACAAGGGCCCTTCCATGGGAAGGGGGGGGGTCCTGGTTAAGTGCCTTGTGTGCGCTACTTCCGTTTTTTTTCTGTTCATCCCGTGGGGACATGTTCCCCAAACCATTTCTCAGGTCCTAGAGCCATTTACAGTAAGTTACCACTGCTATTTAAACTCATTGACATGCATAATCTCTCAAACTGTCAGAGAACAGCACACACATTCACATACTTGCAAGCACAATAAAATATACACATACAGTCCTACACAATCACACTCACCCATGCAAATATATGCAAATTCACACATGCACACACAGCAGGGGCATACCTAAGAAACCCCCCCCCCCCCCGAGATTGGAGGACGGGCCCCTGACTTCCTCCACAAAGATCTCCAAAGCGGCGCAGCCTCCACAGTCTGTACAGCAATCAGACATTTTTAAACAGCTGGTCATACATACACGTGATCAGCTGTTTAGAACCGTCCCGAACTTCTGGAACTGAACCAGAAGTTCAGGCCCGGTCTTTTAAATGTTTTAATGTTATACAAACATGCAGACACACCTAGACACATGATTACATGCACAATGTATGTCTCAAACAGTCATAAAAATGCACAAACATTCACACACATGCAAACACATACATACAATCTTGTGCAATTACACACATGCACTGTCACAAATTCATGCAGAAAAACACATGCATACACTCACATGCAGTCAGAGACATGCACATTCTTAAGCCTACATGCAAACAAGTGCTCACACTACCATGCATTAACACACCTGCACACAATCATGCACTTACACAAACATGCCAAATCTTAAACATAGAAACACACACTATAACTATGGGGGGGAAAAAAATGAAAAAATTGAGAATGATTATGACAAATTTAAAAAAAAAACTGTATTACCTTACATTACTATAAAGATGCAATGATGGTTAAACAAGTGCAGGTTATCCTCCCACCCTCAAACTTTGTGATGGCTTCCAGAAAGATTGTGACTTCTGTGAATATGGTAGAAAGTTCATCCTGCACGCTTTTTAAAGGTATGTAAAAAGCTCAGTTAAGGCTAGGCCACACTATCGCATTTTTCTTGCGTTTGCGCATGCGTTTTTTCAAATTATTGAAAATGCGGCAATGCACCAAAAACACACGTTGTAGTGGGGTTTAATGAGGTGTTGTTATTATGAGACCACAGTCCAGTCCACCCTTCTCCATTTTTATTGACAATTGAGTCATCAATTAATGTTGAATCTGCATGCTATACTGGAGTAATCTTCTCTTCCTTTCCTTTTGTCATCATGTCAAAAATGTCACCAGGATGTGTCATTATCTTAATTGCAATATTTCCAAGATTTGTCCTTTTCTCTCCCACTCCACTACTAAAATGCTCATACATGCCCTTATATACGTTCCAATCTTGACTACTGAAACATTCTGCTACTTGGTCTCCCATCTTAAACTAGTGTTTGTTGCTTGATAAAAGGGATGGACAATCACAAAACATTTCAGACTATTTATGATATCTAGCTGTTTGCAATGTGGGAGAGACTTATCGCATGTGCAAGTTAATGCCAATCAAAAGAAAGTTAGCTTTCCCAGTAAGTGTAGATGATATCTAGCTGTATTGCATTGTGGGAGAGAACTTCACATCCTGATGCAATGTGTATGGGGAGTGGGTGGGCATGGCCAAACGACTCTGCTTTACTGAGACTTTCCCTGAAGGCTGGTAAGTTGTCAAATGTCTGTCTGTCTGTTGTCTGTCTCTCTCTCTGTGTCTGTCTCTGGCTCTGTCTCCTCTCTTCTCTCTGCCTCTCTTCTGCTCTCTGCGTCTGCTCTCTCTCTGCTCCTGTCTCTCTCTCTGTGTCTCCTTCTCTTATTCTGTTAGCAGCAGTGCTCACAATGATCAGCTTCCAGGTTAGTACTATCATTATAAATTGTCCCATTACTGTAATAGTGGCCGACTGTATTCTAGCAGCCAATAGGAATACCCCATATTAAACAAGCACCAGGTTCCTCCTTACTGCCGCATGTGTGTAAACTACAGCATCTAACAAAGCCCTTCCACATTGGTCGGAATCCAGGTAAAAGCCAATAGTGTTCCGTTTAACTGGGAGAGAAGGCATTGCCTATAGAAATGGTGGGCGATCCCTGCTGTCTCCTGGAAGACGGAACTACCGGGAAGGGCTCCAAGTGCCGCGGGAAGCCCCGCGGAGCCTCCCAACACTCGCGGCGGAGCCTGGTTTTCAGCCGTGACCAGCCGCAAACTACCCCTGGAAGACGGAACTACCGGGAAAGGCTCCAAGTGCCGCGGGAAGTTATCATTAGGGAAAAAAACGTATCCAATACAATAATAATTACACTACAAAAATAACAGCATTATTACTTAAAATGTCATTCTTAGATAGGACTACCCTAATATGGAGGGCCTTGTAAGTGGTGGGTAGCTTACACATATATTTTAATCAATATATGTAACTAACACTCCAGCAGATAAAAACTAAATAAAATATAAACACATAAAAAACCCACTGTGCACCAAAGGGCACACTTTGCTATATAATATATATAATATATATATATATATACATACATGTTTTATTTATTTATTTTATTAAACACACATATCATCACAGTGACTAGCTGATCTACACTTACTGGGAAAGCTAACTTTCTTTTGATTGGCCATTAACTCGCACATGCAAAGTACAATGCAAAGCTAAAGGATGTTACTGTAAAGCATGCATTACGTCAGGATGTGATGTAGTGCTACAGCAGCTACAAGAACAACACCTATTGGATAATAAGGACAATAAGGAAATGGCAGCAAACTTCCATGCAGAATTTAAATACGTTGAGTGCGCCCATGTGACTTTCTATTTTACTATTTGGGGCTGCACCGAGGCGAGATACTCAGAGGATATGTGGAGTGCACTTGAACTATCGAAGGATATATATATATTTATTAATTTTTGTTTGTTTTAATCTTTTTTAAAATTGAATAACCTGAATAAAGGGGGAGATTAAGTACACTACGGACTCAATGGCTGAAAACCCAAGACTACCTGATCAAGTCAGTGTAAGTTTTTAATTTGGCTTGAAGAGCCAAATTACTGTTCTTTCTGTATTTCCTACCACAGTTTTTGAGCTAGAGATATGAAATTTGGTACAGACGTACGGGTAATATAGCAGAAGTGTGCTATTACCTAGCTAAAGAACCCACGGAAGCGTTACAATGTTATTTGTGAATTTCAGGATTTTTTTTCTTATAGACTATAATGGTAATCCTTAAATGTGTATATTTCAAGTTTAAGGGTCATGAGATCAAAACAGTTTGTTTCATGGTTATAAACACAAACGCTGATATCCCCAACCCCCCCACACAAACACAGGTACACCCACCTACTAACATACCTTTACATTACCATAGAAGCCATAACTATAGTCAAAAAACTCATTTTGATCAATTATCAATAAAAGTTAGTTATATGGTCATACATGCAAAAACACATACCCCCCAAACTCACACGGGTACACACACCTACTGACCTACCCTTCCATTACTGTTGCAGCCATACTTAAAGGGTAAATAAAGTCAAAAAAACTAATTTTGATATATACTTAATAAACGTTATATGGTCATACATATAAAAACACATACCCACAACCTCACACAGTTACACACACCTTCTGACCTACCCTTCTATTCCTGTGGCAGCCAAACTTTAAGGGTAAATTAAAAAAACTAATTTTTATATATCCTCAATAAAAGTTAGTTTTATGGTTGTAAACACAAAAGAGACACACCCCCTTCAGACTCAGGTACACACATACCAGACTCAGGTACACACACCATCTAACCTACCATTCCATTTCCATGGCAGCCATATTTAAAGGGTAACTATAATCAAAAAAACTATTTTGACTAATCATTAACAAAGTTTATTTTTTTTTAACCCCCAACCTGACCCAGGTACACACACCTACTGACCTGACTTTCCAATTCCATGGCAGCATACTTAAAGGGTAACAATAGTTAAAAAAAAAATTTGCTCAATAATCAAAAAAATGGCGCAGTTACACACACTTACTGACATACCCCTCCATTACTGCGGCAGCCATACCTAAAGGGTAACAAAAGTCCAAAAAACAAATTTTAATCAATAACCAAAAAAGGTTTTTTTTTAACCAGAGATAAAATACAACGAGGGTCGCACTCAAAGTGAATCTTTATTTGTGACCACACATCCACTCACAAAGTTTCGGGGGGGCTAAGTGACCTTGTGAAATACATGATATCTTTTAATATACATTTTTTCATGATAAACTTTTAGTAACACTGTTTTCTTTAATTGATGTATTTTATTATGCAATATTCACTGTATAGATGATATTTTTAATATTTTAACAATTTAATGTCTTACGTGCATTTCACAAGGTCACTTTATCATTGTTAAAATTACACTTTGGTTACCTCTCCTTGATGTAATGTGAACCTCCCCTTTTAGAGGCGGTACCATACATTGGGTAGGTTATTTATTCCCTGAGCACTATTACACTATCACCTGAAGAAGTAGGCACACAACCTCCCAGAAACATTGTGAGTGGATGTGTGGTCACAAATAAAGAATCACTTTATATTTGGAGTGCAACCTTCGTTTTTATTTTATCTCTGGATTCCAATGTTCTCAAGGGAGGAACTTTGAGGCGTCTGCACACTTGTTAGCCTAGAGTGCACTCACGCCTACTAATCTACCCTCCCATTTCCGTGGCAGCATACTTAAAGGGTAACCATAGTAAAAAAAAAAAACTAATTTTGACCAGTAATCTAAAAAGATGTGGCCTTTCAAGTCTAATTATACTTAAACTTTCCCTTTCTAGTTTTTTTACTCTTTGTGGTGGCTGCTCTAGTTCTGAAACTAATAGGAAACAGTGTGATGCTACTGATGCAATTAAAGGGCAACTATAGTGAGAAAATAGTTTTTTTTTAATTTCTTCTAATGTATCCTAAAAGTCATCCCAAACAGGGTACCTTTAGTTTTTTTAAATTCTTCATAGTCCCCGAGATATAAGCCTTTGAATATGCTGTGATTTGTAGGAGCTGCTACACCTCATCTGTCACTCAAAGGCACACACCCACACAATCCAAAGCTCCCATGCAGTACTGTCACACACTCTCTCACCCACACTATATGTACCATGTGCAACATATAGTCAAATGCTGTAGTGCTAAACACAATCAATAAACCATTAACCCAGCAATATGAGCATAACACACTATAAAACAGCCCCTCCCCCCCAAAAAAAATCTTATATACATACAAAACCAGTGACTGAAATGGAACACTAATACAGTATATATAATACAGTAATACAGACTATATACCAAACAAGACACACAGTGCAATCTATGAAATATATAGACTAAAGCAACTGAAATGTATCAGGATAACAAGCAGTGTCACTGTGTTTGTGAAGGTCTCTCACTATAGCCGCTGTTACACTGACTCTTGTCTTCAGTGATTTTGATCTCAGCTAAGCAGGGGGAGAGATATGAACTTTAGGTAAAAAATAAATAACAATTAGCAAAGTTAGAGAACAGGCAGAGTTCAGTAACTTACTTGTAAAGAATCTCAGCACCACTTGTCCTCCTCTCTCCCCCTCTGCCCCTCCCTTCAGTATATTGCTACTTTCTCTACTGCTTGCAGTCTAGCTCTGGAAGGGAGGGGTCAACAGGATGTCAGCACTTCATTTAAAGTCCTTTCAACTGACAATGCTCGGACTCTGTATACAGCCCGTCACTGCTTGAGGGGGAGTAGACAGAGAGGGGAGGGGGACTACACAGCTTGGTACAAACTTCTGCCAGTGTGAAGAAACGAAGCCACACAGAAACATGAAAGTAAGGCAGCTTATACTAAGTGATCTATACATTGTATACAGACAAAGTTTTTTTTTTCACTATAGTTGCCCTTTAACTTAGCTACATAAAACCTGATGGGTATTTTATTGGGCATAAAACCCACGCTTCCTGGTGCTCCTTACCTTATCATACTCCTGCAATGCAGTAACTACATCACAATAGAGTATTCCTGTAATAAGTGCTGGGAAGCGATACTACATTGGCCCTGATATGCTATAAAAGCTTGCTATGGTTATTAGAAACTCATTGAGAGGGTCACGTGATATGACATGAATCATAGGAAAGGTAAAGATAAAAGTAGGTGAATTTGTTTATTAAAGATGGCCAAAGTTTTACCGCAAAGTTGTTTTTCTGTTTAGTAGTCCTTTGCCTGCAAAAATGTGTGGTGAAAATTCACAGTGAATTTGACAAACACAGGCAACCAGGCTTTATTGTATGGATCTCTTTGACAGAGCCTTTGGTAAATGTTCCTCATACCATTTTATAGCTACCTATAGAATTTTTACTCAATTAGAAAGGGTTTTAGACTTTGAAGTAATGCTGATATTTCACTTGCCATAGAACTAAATATATTTTGTAGATGAAATTTGAAAGTTGCAAAATTTCAGGCAAAACTAATCCAATGTTTTTCTCCACCTCTAGTCTTTATAAAACCTCCACTATTATAAATGTATGTATGCAAATAAATCTCAAGCAGACATATTAATGCATCAATAATATTTGCATTCTGGTACCACAATATAATAAACTGTTATTTAAAAACATTTACTCTATGAATATCCTTATATTTAGGTGCATTATTTCTTAGAAATGTAAATGAGTAACATTTGGCAAAACTAAGTGCTGTGTAGAAGATTACTATTAACAGGATATTTATGGCTCATGTGAGTTATTCTGGCCATACACTAGTTATATGTTAGATTAGATGTTCGCCCGTAGACGAACATCTAATCTTATGTTCTAAATACCATATATATTGCGTGAATGTTCAAGGGAAATGATGCAAGGTAGAGTATAGTGTATAGTGCACCATCATAGTGTGGTACTGTCATGCCAATTATTGATGCAGTCATTGTTTCTGCGTGAGATGTTGTGTTTCCAGATTGTTCCATTCACTAGAATAAAAGTTTCAGTTATTTAATTCACTTTTCTTGGTTATTTTTTACAGTGTAAACATCAAGACATTTCAAAGAACCAAAAAAAAAATCACTTTATTGTTTTACTATTTCCACTCCAGTGGACATACAATATACAATCTGTTGTGACTTAAACGATACAAGCAAATATGACCTTAGGTGAAGGCAAAACCTGAATATAAATTAAATAAAGTGTAATAATGTTTCATTTACTTTACACAGATTATTAACCACATAGATTACACATAGATTAACTGAATGTATTGAGTTTGGCAGTTCCACAATCTGATTGAGTGGAAATAAATGTGTACTTGGATAAAGGGGGGTAGGATAAAGGAGGGGCTTGGGTAAAGGAGGGACTAAATTAGGCCACATATAAATCACTGCTAATCCTTGCTGTGCTCCATAACAAACTCAGGACATTTCATGGAAAAGAAAGGACTCACTGTAGTCATGGTAAGTCTTTGTTGCTGCTGAGAATTTACATCATAGTTCTTCCTAATGATTTATACGTATGTAATGTCTCTGATTGGAGTTAGTGTAGTAAACATTTTTGGAGTAAAATCCCTATGCATAAACACAGTTTCTGCCAACATGTCTCAAATATTTAAAATCTGATCTGCATTTAAAAGGTATTTAAATACTGACACTTTCATAAACTCTTATGTAAAAAAAACTAAATTCATTTAAAAAAGTGCCTATTTTTTAAAATTTTACTAAATGACATAATTTCTTTCTTATAAATTATATAATTTTATTGGTGCTGTATTCAACCTATTGTTTAAATATATACCAATTAATTTGTGTATGTGTATAAGATTACAAACCAATACTGTCCATAATAATAATATATATATATATATATTTTTTTTTTTTTTTTTTTTTTTTTTACAGTTTTACCATTTATTCCTTCTTTTGCTGATACCATGCCAAGTTCTGTTATCTCCTGTACCAAATGATCAAATCTTTCAGTATATTGATGGCCACCAAAAGGAATATATTCAGGTAAGAGCATCATTGCCAGAAACTAAGATGATTAATGCTGCAATAGCAAAAATAGAAATAGTCATTAAAAACTGTCAGAGATCATGATACTTGAATGTACTAACTGCAGCAATCTGATTGGTTGATTTCATTTCTGATTAGATTGTTTAAAAACGGAAGAAAAATGCAGTCCCTTTTACTTCCTGAAAGCTTAGTGGCCCCAACATTTTGCTGTAAGGTATTAGATAATTAGATTTTTTGCTGTCCTAAATCAGGGAGGTCAAACTTGCTACCCTCTAGATATTTGAAAACTACAGTTCAGAACATTGCAGCCAGGGACTGCTGTGAGTTCAAGTTTTCAAATATCTGGATGGCAAGTTTGACATCCCTGTACTAAATGAATAACCACCATTTACTGGAGAGGTAATCAGGATTTTTAGCTGCAAATATAATGCCAGAAAACCCCATGTGAATCACCATGATATGGAGCAAGGTTCCTATGTAACAGCACCCTTC
This sequence comes from Hymenochirus boettgeri, assembly GCA_019447015.1. Lineage (NCBI taxonomy): Eukaryota > Metazoa > Chordata > Amphibia > Anura > Pipidae > Hymenochirus > Hymenochirus boettgeri. Next base: position 189,173,516 of record CM033474.1, on the reverse strand, counting down.
TGTTCTATATACTTTGGTGTGCAGTGTATGATTGAGAATGCATGCAAAAAAAAATCGCAAAAATTGCATAGTGATTTTAAGTGTTTTACAATGCGGTTTTATGCATGTGCTTTGCTTTTTTAATGCATTTTGCAGTGCATTTTGGGGTTAAATGGCAAAAAATTAGTTTCTATGCATTTTCCCCACCTCTTCCGCATAGACTTTTGAGTGCGTTATTGCACTAAACTGCTGCAAGCAGTGCATTACAAAGATGTAACCCACAAAACCTCAGTAGTGTGAAAGGTATTATGGCATCCCTATGTAATATTCATATCCTTGCTTTTTTCCTAACTGATGCGTTATAAAAACTCATCTAATGTGTAAGTATGGTTAGCAATATAAGCTATTGAATTATGATCTCAATTTATAGCCTAAACGTTGCTAGTTAAAATAACTGAACTGCCTTCTCTAGAAAAAATATTCTTCTTATTTGCAGTGCTTTTTAGTTATGAAATGAGTTTTAGTGAGTCTATTGTATTCTGACAGTAAAATAGATGTTTATTTTGAGGACAGGATGCATCTGACTGCTTGATATAATTCAGAATATTTATATGACCCACAGTGTTGCTAGTAAATGAATTACATCAAGCAGTAAATCTACAATAGTGATCGTAAATCTTCGACCGCGTAGATTAATGTTGGTATTCTAGGAACATTCATAAATTTACGAACGTTTGCCATAAAAGTATCGCGGCTGTACAGTAACAAAACCACTGCTGGTTTTTAAATATGGCCCCCTGTCTCCAGAATCCTGAAGAGCGCTTCGTTTTAACTGCTTTTAACCCAGAAAGGAGACCTAGTACATGAACCTTATATTTACCACTAGCAGAAAATGAACCTGGTAGTTTGTGAGCAGAAGTTAATATAAAAAAAGTTCATAGGACCATAATGGAGCGCTATTTTCTCTTTTTTTGGGGGGGGGGGGGGTTGGAGAGATTTTCTTGAACCAAGCAAGACAAGAAAAGTGTCCCCTGGCAAGAAAAGTCCCTAATGTGAATTAAGCAAAACATATATGGATCATTCCTTGATTTAAAGAATACGAAATATGCTTATTGATATAATAGCATGTATGACCCATTACAATACTCATTATTATGCAGAGATTAAAGGATTGGGTGGCAATTCAAAGTGACTCTAGTGACCCAAGAAAGCGACAAGATGTTAATAAAATGATGGAAGTGACAAAAGACTTTATCCTCCAGTTGGGCGGAACAGTTGAGATGGCAGATATTGGCGAGCAGAGGGTATGCACTGATTTCATATATTTCAATGTACATTTAACCTTCAGAATAGCAAATTTAAAGGATAATCTGTTGTATCCCACAATCTTTTCTTATTTGTTTTAGCTTGCAAATGGGGAAACAATCCCTCTGCCTCCTGTTATCCTCGCAGAAATAGGAAATGCAGAAAACAAACCAACCGTCTGTTTCTATGGACACATGGATGTACAGCCTGCAAAGCAGGAAGATGGGTGGTCAACAGATCCCTACACTCTTGTGGAGAAAGATGGTAGGTTTACATAAATAAGTTATATTAACATGTAGTAATAGTGCCATCCATAGTGTCTCTTTCATGTTGACAACTTGAGCTGTGTACACACCATGCAATATTTCAGTCCAATTGACCAATAATAGTTCAGTGTAATGGTTGATTGGCCCAAATTAATTGCATAGATTTTCAGCCGAGGGGGGGGGGGGGGGGGGCAAACAACTTTTCATCCGAATCAGATTAAAAAACACGTCTGAAAACAACAGGGGATCATGCAGTCGTCTATGGATCGCATGCTTCGTTCCGGCAAACTTTCGGCCACAGCCAATACTGCCATGACCAACAGACCTGGCTGTCTGGTTGGAAGTGCTGAACAGCCAGTCAGGAAGAAGGATCGCACCATGAGTACTATGCATTAGGATCAGATAGTGCAACTAAAGTATAAGCAGTAGTAGTGACCAAATCAAACCTTTAAACAGATGAACAGCAATTATAAGGGACCATGATATTTTCCACTGTAGCTAAATCTATGCTGTCTTTTTGGAGCAAATTTTTCACTTACGTCAATAGTTCCTTTTGTTACTTGTTGTAACATTGTTTCCTGCAGTGTGTTAAAAATCGCCTTTGCAATAAGATTTTCTAATAAGTCCTAATCTCTGTGATTAGCAGTTTGAATTGTCTATGGTTCTTTTTTATCCAGGTAATTTGTATGGAAGAGGTGCTTCTGATGATAAAGGACAAGTTCTGGCATTGCTGCATGCACTGGAATCTCTTATTAACATGAATGTAGGTAATTAGAGGACAAAGAAAAATATTTAAGAGGCAAAAATTGGGGGTGCATTGTCTGAATATAACTATAGATTCGTACACACGTGCGATCGCAGGGATGATCAACACAATGTAACACAATGTGTTATGAACGCCCATTACCAGTAACCATTAACCGGTTTGTCTATGAGCGTTAGGTCAGGCAAAACAGACATTTAGACCGATTGATCACCCATACATTAACAATTGTCGGGGAAAACGAGGGTTTATTGCACATGTGCTTGTGCATAAAATTGGACATGTCTCCTTTTCACTTTAAGGCCGTATTTTGGTCTGATTAGTCGATTGCTCAAAATGGAACTGTTTGGCCAGACTGAAAACCTGTATTTCCATTCCTGAAATATAAAATATCACTAACGTCATATGAAATATCACAAATGAAGTTGTTACCAGAATCTTACAAGTCTGGAAGTATTTCAGTAAAAAGTTAGCCTAAATCCAATTTGCTTTCTTAGTTCAGCTGGGTGGTAAAAACAGTTCCCAGCATTATATAGATAATGAGGCAATTGTTAATTGTTAACTAGTCCACATTGTGTAAACAAATCTCATCCTATATAATAAAATACTAATGTGCGTCCCTGCATCCATGTGTCTCTGTGTGTCACTGCACTTACAATGGACATATCACTAGAGGGATTTTCCCTCTCTCTCCCTCCCCCTCTCCTATTCACCATTTTAAGAGAGGAGGAAGGAGCAGTGTGATCTGCTGGCAGGCGGTAGTAGGGCCTGCTACAAGACCAAGATGCCACCCGTGATCAGCCGTTTTAAACAGCTGATCGCGTGTAAGAATGAAACATACGTGCGATCAGCTGTTTAAAAGATCGGACCCGAACTTCCGGAACTGAACTGGAAGTTCGTGTCTGGTCTTTTAAACAGCTGATCGGGTGTATATTTCATTCATACATGCGATCAGCTGTTTAAAATGACTGATCGCTGGGAGGCATCTTGGAGGGGGTCAGGGGCCCCTGCAGGTACGCCCCAAGAGCCTGGCTGTGGGACAGAGGGCGGGCTATAGCTGTGGGACTAAAAGGGGGACACTGGCTGTGGGACAGACGGGGCTATGGCTGTGGGACAGAGGGGGGACTGGCTGTGGGACAGAGGGGAGGGGGGGGTAGGGGGGGGGGTGGCGGGGGGGCAGGGGGGGGGGAGGGAGAATGACTGCGGGACGGGGGGGATTTAAAACTTATCCTTTAACATCAAACACATATTTAACCGTTAGAACTGTGAATATTTAGTAACAGGGAGTTTGTCAGCGTAGACAATTGATGACCAGGGGATTTTACTCCATGAACGAATATGAAGTCATGCCTGTGGGAGGCCTGAGGCCACACAAAAACGTACAAAAAATTGCTGTTTGTTTCTGTGTGCTTTTGCCACGTGCTTGTATCCCCTTTTATGCATGTTTGCGCTTGCGTTTCACATGGGATTGTGAGTAAATCATGCGCTTCCACAGACTTGTTTTAAGTGCAATTTTGACTGACCAAAAATGGTGATCGCAATAGGATCGCTGTGCACTTAGTGGGGCCCACTTTTAGCAATTTACATTATAAATAAAATGTCATTGTGCAGGTGCAAAGCTGAAGAGGCCAGGACCCTGGCAGCTGATTGCACGTATGAAGGAAACATATCCATGATCAGCTGTTTAAAAGACCAGACCCGAACTTTCAGAACCGAATTGGAAGTTTGGGTCTGCTTATCGCGCATATGTTTCCTTTATACGAGTGATCAGCTGTTTAAAAACAGCTGGTCCTTGTAGAGATTATGTGTTGTGCTGGGCCCTACTACGCCACAGACATTGTGGATCACAAAGTGTTAACGGATCACAAAACGCAGCAAATACACACTAGTGTGGCCTAGCCCTAATACATGAGAAGGGACAGAAAAGTAGTAGTTTTGTTTTTTTTCTGATAAAATGGTGCATATATATTGCCTGTTTTGTTAACTACTGTAGCTACGATTTCCCCACAACAGGGGTGTATTACTCTGATAGTTTTAGCCTTAACATAGTTTGCTACACTGTGCTTTCTTAGCAGGACCTTCCAGTTAATGTGAAGCTTTTCATTGAAGGAATGGAAGAGACAGGATCCGATGGTTTGGAGATGCTTATTGAGAATAAAAAGGATACGTTTTTCTCCAATATAGACTATATTGTTGTAACAGATACCCCATGGCTTAGCAAGAAGCCAGGAATAACCTATGGTGCAAGAGGAAACTGCTACTTTTCCATTGAGGTATTTCCCTTTGCTTCTCTGTTTATTAAGTGGACAGCATAGTATTTCAAATTAAACAGTTAAAATGAAAAGTACCTGGGGCAGAGAGTAGGATTGGTACTTTCTACCTCCAAATATATTTTCTATGAGGAGCAGCAGCACGAAGAAAACTGCTTCTGCAAGACTGAGTGCTTCAGCACTATCTTTAATGCAGGAAGGCCCAGGGCACTAACCTGGCAGATGAAAACTGTATGTGCTGTAGCTCCTCAACAATTCTACCTCCCTGCCCAGGTACTTTTTATTTTTAAACAGTTCATTTTTACAGTATAGTTGTCCTTAAAAAAATTTTTTACATTATAATAATGCTATTTCAATCTAGTGTAAATTAAAACAAATGGTTAATACAAAACATAGAAAATACAGTCAGGGTTATTTAATAAAAGTTCTTCAGGGATATTCAATAAAAGTTCTTATCGTTAGAAATGGTGCTAATTTTGCCCCAACCAATCAGATCTTATTTAATCTTTGAAAGCTAACATCTGATTGGTTGGGGCAAAATTGGCACCATTTGTGACGATAAGAACTTTTATTGAATCTCCCTGCTTATCGTCAAAAATGGTGCTAATTTTGCCCCAACCAATCAGATGTTAGTTTTAAAATGTTATATGATATCCGATTGGTTGGGGCAAAATTAGCACCATTTTTAACGATAAGAACTTTTATTAAATCTCCCTGTATAGTTCTCCTTTAATCTCTTGATGATCATATACTTTATACACAACCACAAAAAGATAAAATGTCTAAGTTTGTAAAGTAAAAACTACAAATGTACATATTACTAGGATTATGCATGGAGATAGGCAATGCACTGAGCAGATAGCGTCTCCCAGTGCATAGCGAATTGGGTTTACCCATTCCGAATCTGTCCAGATATGTCCTGACATTAAAGATTCCTTCTTAAAGAGCCGTTATCGGCTTGGTACATACCTTGCAGCAGTTGCATGACACTGTTTTTGCCTACCACCGTAACCGCCATAAGTTATGCGTTAAAGTAAAGTTAACCCTTGCTATACAGGATATATGGGTTAATGTGACTTTAAAACGCAAAAAGACGTTTACGGCTCTCTGTACATAGCCCTATACATGTGGAATATTGGTGTAAAAGTTGCCCATATTATTAATCTGTAGCAATCAATCAGGTGTTTTAAAATGTTTTCTAACTGTAGTAGACCAATAAAAAGTTATTGTCTGTTTGGTCGAGGCTAATCAACAGCAAATGCAAATCTTATTAAATAAGACCAATTTTAGAATTTCTTTACTTAATCTTTGTAGGTACAAAGCTCAAAGGTGGATCTGCACTCTGGTGGCTTCGGGGGGATGGTTTATGAAGCTATGGGTGATTTGATATATTTACTGAGTAAGTCTTTCAATACATCTTCTATCAATTTGTGTATATTTTTTGTAGCACCCCATTTACCGTACTAAAATCCTAATGGAGAAGAAAATATGTGCAAAACCCATGCTATCCAATGTAATATCAGGTTAGCGATGGTTTTGTACTCATTTTGCATTGCTTGCGCCATTTCCAAAGATTGTTGGAAATAGCACAGTGCAAGTGATGTAATAAATTTAATAATGATTATTGCGCTCGGTTTTTGCACCAAAACTACGGCCTTTCAGATTGTGGCTTTAAAGCCATGCAAAAGATCGCAACTAACCACTCACATTCACATGATGCAATAACAGTCGCAAAGTATTTACTACATCACAGGAATAAGTTGCGAAAGGGCAATTTATTACATCTGCTCTAAAATGGTAAAACTTTCTTTAAAAAAAAAAAAAATTGTAATCAGTAACACTGATACGGATTGTAGGATATCCAAATTGTTGGAGCATGTATGGCCAATAATCCCATTTTTCACCAATATTTTTCTTTATCTGATAACGTAAAAAACTTTTACCAATAACACAATGCCATGATTGTGCAATCGGTATTACTGCAAGTCCCATTACACAGCATGACTTTTCAAGAAAACAAAAACCAAACTACAAGAGACTAACAGGGAGATTTAATATTGTTAACATAATAGTAATATTAGGGGGCTGAAGCATTTCCAAAAGTTTTTGAAAATACTGCAGCGCTCATGATAAATCCCCTCAAGAGGTGCACAGACAAGCCTCTTACCTTGCCGCAATACTGCAATGCAATAACGAACATAATTGTGTATTACATCGCAGGATTGTGGCCAGGTAAGTCACTTGTCACAGCAAAATTGTATTCAAACATTGGGAGAGACACATGATGGACACCCTTTCCTAGGGTATTTAAAAAATGTTGATAAGACCCTAGTCATGAAATATGTCTGAACTGCACTGTTCATAGTTCAATGGGAGAACAGAGAGTGAACTTTGATTTTTTGCACCTAAATATTAGTTAATACTATCTCCTACTGTACTATAACCTACAAATACTGATAAAAAGTAAAGTGTGCCATATGCTGTACTAAAGATGCACTTGCTGGCTACAAGATAATAGACTGCTATTCCCATCTTAAAGTCACACTAACTAGTTTGTGAAGATGTACCGATACTTATTGTAACCTTAAGGCAAGAATTGGAGCAGTTGTGTCTGATTTCTGTGCTGCAAAGAAATAACATCTCTTTTGTGGTAATGTTTTAAAACCAGTATCTTAAACCTAGCTGGCATTAAAGGCAAATAAAGAGTTAACAATGTTGAAAAAGATGTATTCACCGCTGCACAGCTACTAATTTCACAAAGGGTATCTCCAGTGGTTAAAACCACTTTTAGCTATTTACTTTTAATGAAGAACGGGAGGTAAACGAGCTGTGTCTTACCTCCCGTTCTTCAATAACGCTCAAGGGCCGGGAATGAATTTGCACTACTTAAACGGTCTCTCGCTCCTCCGCTGCGTCCTCTGACAGCTCCCCCCGATGGTAACCCATTAAGGTATCCCCCCCCCCGAAATTCCTGCTCTTGCCCCTGGGAGTCTAACATTTTATTCAAAATCCATATGCTGCTTGTACTCTAGATAGCCTTACAGATGCAAATGGCCGCATCCTTGTCCCAGGGATTTATGAGGCTGTAGCACCTCTAAGCGAAAACGAAGAGGATTTGTACAAAGACATTGAATTTGATGTAGATGAACAACGAGCTAACCTTGGAGTAAAGAAATTCCTTCATGAATCAAAAGTATGTTAAACATTTATAAATGAACCTTTCTTTTTAAACAAGGGTCAGTACTTGCATGCTATAACACAGACAAGATTATTTGTCATGTATTCTCATATGCTACTTGCGTCATTACTGTGTTGTTGTCTTTGTGTTGTTTACTGTTTTGATTGTATCGTTCTTATATGCCACCCTACTACGCATGCTTTTTCTGAGCCATATGTATGGTTCCTTATGTATTGTCTGTGATATTCAGGTGTTGTTCATAAATCTTTTAAAGGAACATTAAACTGGATTTTGTAAGTATATTCCATTTGTTTCTAATATTCACAGGGAGGTGAGAACGCTTATTTCCACCACCCTGTGAATAATAGGATGCTCGGGGGACACTACAAAACTTACCTTTCCGCCACTCCACTCGCATCTGCTTCTGCACTGACAGCCGCACTGTCCCGATTGAGCCTAAGATAGGCACTTGGTCGGGTTTAGTGAAGTAAAATCCAATTTAGTGTACCTTTTAAGGGTATAATTCAATAAGAGGTGCAACAGTTTGCCTGTTCTACTAATTTGCAGAAACCAATCAGATGTTAGCTTTTTACAGAGCTTCTTCAGTTAGATAAGATCTTATTGGTTTCTGCATATTAATAGCATGGGCAAACTTTTGCACCTTCTAGTAAATCAAAATTAAGCTGGCCCTACACTACCTTTATGTTCCTTTCCAACATGATTGTCGAATTAATCACAACATTGAGTGGTGCAGCTAATTTACCTGCCGATGTTTCTGCAAAATGATTAGGGCAGGCAGTAATCGAACACAGGGAGTAAAAATTATAGTGGATGGCCAGCTTGTTTACTTATGGTCTCAATACATTATCTTTCCGCTTATTTACTAAAGGTGTCCACACATTATCTTCCTTACGTTCTGATGTTCCTGCAACTTTAACAGATGTCCGTACAATCGCATTGCCAGAGCGGACTGAGGCTGAGGACACACTACAACGTATAAAATCGCGCATGCAATCACAAGCGTTATCGCAAGCAATCTAGCACAAAACTCATTATACTGATAATATGGTGTCTGCTCCATTTTAATTCACAATGCAATATATTTTAAGTTTTGCACTACAATTTAACATAAAAAACATAATGAGGTGGGTTGGGAAGCATCGACAATATGCTTACCTTCCTCACTTCCACGTTGTACTAACAGACATAAAAGTGATTAGTATGTTGTTCTTCTGAGCAACAATTAACAACTTTGTTTTAAACTGATGATGCTAAATAACATTAATTCATATCTGTTGACTGTTTAGGCAGATTTACTCATGCACAGATGTCGCTATCCTTCTTTATCAATTCATGGAATTGAAGGTGCTTTCTCTGGAACTGGAACTAAAACTGTAATCCCATCAAAAGTGATTGGAAAGTTCTCTATTCGTCAGGTTCCCAATATGGAGCCATCTGTTGTGGAAAAACAGGTATGCTGAGAAATGCCTCTATCAACCAATCATATGTTATCTAACTGCCATAGACCAGTAAATAAAATTGCGTCTGATTGGGCGCTGAACAAAGGCAAACTTTTGCACCTCTTATAAAATAAGCCATTTTATCTGGTAAAGCTGAACAAGTGTTCTACTCTGTTCTATTGTCTGATAACTGATTCATTGTATCAATTATTTGATTTTATATTGATTTGGCACTGCTAAGCAATCAATATTGTAGCTCTAGCACATAATTATAAAAACAAAAATGGAGCTAAATAATAATGTCAGAGTAACTTAATAGCCTTAAGATATTGTAAGTATTGGAAACAAGTGAATCGCTTTTGCAATCATCAGTTGTTTCTTTTCCACCCTATGGCTATATTAAAATGGTAACTATTGTATTTAGCCTTCTGTTCCTGAAATAAATACACATTATGTTAACGCGCGTGAAAAGCGTAATGCAACGCATTTCACGCTTTTTACTGTCCATTTCACCTATATTGCGACATGTTGGCATTCGTTTCTCACACGCTACCTAATCGTAAATGCTTGAGAAACGTGTATGTGGCCTAGCCCTTAGTTACCATGTATTTCACTCAGAAGCCATTTTTAGATACAAAGTATACTGTTTATTAGGGCACAATAATTACCGTAACCCCAAAGTGGTCCTTTATTGCCTTCTAGGAGTTTCACTGGTCACTAAGTTAACTACACAGCATAACCAAATCTAGGGTTAGCTGGCATCTTTCACAATATATTTGTTCATCTCTAGTCGCAGGTGTTTAACACAGTATCATTAAATTAGTGTTTAAAACTAATTTTACTGTTAAAATTTGCTGATGACAGGACTGTGGTAAAAGAACCTATGAGATTTTTTTTTTAACTAGATGTCATCCCCAGAATTATCCTATTATCAATTTTATCAAAACAAAGGAAATATTTATTGATTTTCATAATGGCAGCAAGTTGGTTGAACAACTATGTTTTTATATAAACAATCATTTTACTTTGAAACAGTGGCGTAACATCAGGGCCCGGGAGGTAAGAGGGCCCACGATCTGCTCCCCAAATAATCCATGATCAGCTGTTTTTAAAGGACCTGTAAACTCCCCTTAAGCCCCCAAAGTATTCCCCAGTTGTTTTCTATTATCACAGGGAGGAGGAACACTTATTCTCACCTCCCTGTGAATAATAGGACGCTCGGGGGACCTGGAACTTACCTTACACGCCGCTCCACTCGCAGCCGCTCCTGCACTGACAGCCGCCTCTGTCCCGACACGCCCCTATCTTATGCGCATGCGCGCCAATTCAAAAGATAGGGCGCGATCGGGACAGAACAGCTGTTCTGTGCAGGAGCGGCTGCGAGTGGACGGCGGGTAAGGTAAGTTCCCGTACCCCACCGTCCTATTATTCACAGGGAGGTTAGAATAAGCTTCTCACCTCCCTGTGATATTTAAACGAATGGGACATACTTAATTTTGGGGGTTTAGTGTTCCTTTAAACAGCTGATCGCGCGTATCTTTACTTTTTCCACCATTAGTAGTACCCAGGGTAAGTACTCACCCCTGGGTACTTTCTCAATCAGCTGTTTTACTTAACTCTACCCTTTCTGCTCTGGTCCACTTCCATCTTCTTCCTTCAGTCTGTGTTGTGACCAACAGGAAGACACACTTTTTGCAGGGCACATCTTTCCATTGGTCTCAGTTTTGTTGGATTGGAAGGAATGGAGTGGAATGGTCTGGATCAGCAAGAAAATATTTGCATAGGACTGTTAAAAATGGTCAAACTGTTATTGTATTGATACAAACAATTAACACAATTGCTCTGCAAGATTGTCTTAAAAGAGCTTAAACTATTATTAAAGCTGATTAGTTCTCATATTTTAGCACTTTTACCATCCAGCAAGTGATACAGGTATTATTAATATTATTATTGTGGATTTATATAGCGCCAACATCTTCCATAGTGCTTTACAATTACACTTATACATTCACATCAGGTATTTGAACTGTAGGACTAGAAGACTTGTGAATACTTTTTATCCACCAGTTGTTAAAATTTTAAATTCTAATTCATGAAGTTTTAATACAGTAGTTTGAATATTTAGTGCAACTGTTTTAATGGTGTACCGAACGTTTAAAGTATTTATTAAATGATACTTAGCCAAAATGGCCATTCGGTCCATTGTGCGTTGCAAGTCTGTCCAGCAATCACATGTGTGCATGAAGTTTTACTGTTTCATTGAGATTGCACAATGCAAAGGATAATGACAATACAATTGAATCTGAACCTTTGCCATACAATGTACATACTATAAGTCCATTAAAATACTATTTGGCCTTGCAATATCCAAATGAGGGGGGCATGCGGTATTTAATACATGATGTCCCCCAGTAATACAGTATATAAATGTAAGAACTGTAATTAAAGGGCATGTCCAACCCCAGAACAAACTTTGGGAGTAAGGTATGTAAACCCCTACCCACCCCCAACCGCCCCAATATTTCTTTAAAAAAAAGTCCCAGGTTTCTACTTACACAGCCTTCTCTCCCACGGCGATCCGAGGCAGCCAACCATTTAAGTTTCAAGTGGCAGAGGGTATCCATCTGTATGGGGGTGGTTTGTAAATAGCATGTTTTATTTCTAGTTTTATGGTAATATTTTTTCTTCTTACAGTATTGTCTTTCTATATTTTTTAAGGTTAAAGATTACTTGGAGTCCAAATTTTCTGAAAGGAAAAGTCCGAATGAAATGAAAATAACAATGATAATTGGTGCAAAACCTTGGTTAACTAACATGACTGAACCCCAATATCACGCTGCTAGGCGAGCAGTAACAAGAGGTAGTTCATATGCTTTTATCTCTCATAGGATAATCAGATTCATTCAAATATTTGATTGCTGAAAAGGAATCAAGTAGGCTAGGGAGTGTTTTACTAGAACTCCCTTTCTAATTAAGGTGAGGCAAGACTTCTGTATAATTTCCATATTTTCACGGTGGCCCTTAAGTGAATGCTAAGATGCTTTAATATCAGTAAACTTCTGAACAAGTACAAAGCATCAAGATTTACCAATATAATACACAATAACCTAGTATACATATTTTGTGAAATAAATTTTTGGACTGTTATAGTGAGCCACGCCCCCTCTAGAATTTGGCAGACTATGAAGCAATAGGCATGAGTTAGCGTTAGCATGTAATATACTCATCACACTATAAATCAATAGGCATTAGTTAGCGTTAGCATGTAATATACACATCACACTATAAAGCAATAGGCATGAGTTAGCGTTAGCATGTAATATACTCATCACACTATAAATCAATAGGCATTAGTTAGCGTTAGCATGTAATATACACATCACACTATGAAGCAATAGGCATGAGTTAGCGTTGGCATGTAATATAAGGGATAATACGCTACCTACAGTGTAATATAAGGAGATTACGGCACCAAGGAGTTCCCTGTCGATATAAAAACATGAGGCCGTTAGGCCAAATGTTTTTATAGAGGTCAGGGAACTCCGATGTGAAGTTATATCCATGTATTATTCTGTAGGTAGCGTATTATTCCATATAATACATAAGGTCAAAAAAAGAAAAATCCAGCACAGACATTCTGTCTCCCCCCTCCTCCATCTCTCCCCCTCCCTGTATTAGTAATGTAGCTAACAAGCCCGTTTTTGTAAATACAAATAGTTAACTGTTGTTTCTATCTCAAACTAAAAGAAGACAATAAACATACAGGGTTATTCAATAAAAGTTCTTATCGTTTAAAATGGTGCTAATTTTGCCCCAACCAATCAGATGTTAGCTTTCAAATGTTAAATAAGATCTGATTGGTTGGGGCAAAATTAGCACCATTTTGAATGACAAGAACTTTTATTGAATCTCCCTGATATTCTCTTACCCGGTGCTGTTAGGGTTCGTAACACTGACTGAGGGCTAGGCCACACTAGCGCGTTTTTCGCGCGTTTGCGCACGCGTTTCGCGCTCGCGTTTGCGCCCGCGATTTTCGCTAAAATGGAAATCATGGGAACGCAAAAATTCCCGCGATTTCCGATGCGCATGCGATTGCGCGTCCGTTCGCGTTATGGTAACGCATGCGTTCACCATTTTCGGTGCGTTAACGCATGCGTGTCCATAACGTGAAAAGGCGAAAACGCGTGCGCAAAACGCGAAACGCGCAAGAATCGCGCACACAATCGCGTGCGATAACGCTCGCGATTTTGTGCGCGATTCCTGTGCGTTGCAGTGTGGCCTCACCCTAACTGAATTACTGTGCAGATAAAGAGGAACAAGCGCATTCCTGTGAGTGATAATTGACTTGGCCGCTCGCTCCTCCTTATCAGTAATTCAGTCAGTCAGTCAGTGTACAAAAATGGGCTTGTTATCTACATTACTAATACAGACAGGGGGAGAGAAATGGGGAGGGGCAGTGAAATACAGGAAGTCACTCAGTGACATCACTGACTGTAATATAGATTCTCGCCACTGCACCTCCCCATTCAAATGCCAGAGCCTTATGTATTATATACACATTACACTATAAATCAATAGGCATTAGTTAGCGTTAGCATGTAATATACACATCACACTATAAAGCAATAGGCATGAGTTAGCGTTAGCATGTAACATACACATCATACTATAAAGCAATAGGCATGAGTTAGCGTTAGCATGTAATACACACATCACACTATAAATGCTGGGCCAGATGAAAACATTTGACATTCCAATTGATAATAGGACACCTAAATGTCTACCTATAGTCTCCAATCAGGTGTACTTACACCCGACCCAAGGGGTCTCATTTACCCATGTGCAATGTACACATATAAAGGCTAAAAATCGCGCTCATCGTTATTAAATAGGTTAGCTGTGAGTTTCACAAGACACTCGCTTAACTGGTGCAATGTATTTTATAATGGAGTCTGCTCTACTATTTAACGCCTGCTAATGGCTGATGTTAACTACATAACGATATTTACCTTTAAGTACTGGAGTGATTGCAGCTCTGGTTAAATGAGGCTCATTCTCACTGTCATCTAGGTTCCTCGTTAGTATGTGGGAAATGCATTCTCTGCTTCAAATTCCTTTACCATGAGCTGTCCAGAAGGAGAACTACAGACTAAGCTAACATTTTCCTTCACTAAAGAAACAGGGTGTTCAGTTTAAAATGAACTGCAACTTACCTTTAAAATAAAAATGTATTTTTAGGTGCAGTTAATACTGAATATTTTTCCACTATGATGTGGTCGATAAAATGTGTGTAGAAGATAAAATTGTAGGCTTGTATGTCTTGTGAGTATTCTCCTTAATACTGTATGTCCAATGGAATCCCAGTGGCTATGACATTTTACCTTACTGGTTTTAAATAATGCTGTAAGATATAGTAAGATATATTCTTAAAATTATTATGAAGACATTTTTATCAGTGCTTTAAAAAAGAACTAAACCTCTAAAACTTAAGTATAAAGCCTGCTGTTTGCCTGCCCCCTAGTGTTCAACATAGAAGCAGACATGATCAGAGCTGGGGGAACAATACCAATTGCAAAGACTTTGGAAGATTATTTAGGAAAGAGTCTTATGTTGCTAGGAATTGGTGGACCTGATGATGCCACTCATGGACAGAACGAGAAAATAAGCAAGTAAGTAGACATAATTTACAACAAAAAAGGAATACTCAAAACACATTTTATTTGTTATACTAGCACTATGTAACAAAACAATCTTAAATGCAAAAACATTACATAGATACATACATTTTAAAACACACTTTTAGTGCTTCATGTTTAAAAAAATAATAACAACAATTTTAAAAATATATAGATAGACAATGCTTAGGTTCTAACATAATGTTAAATCCATATTAAAGAAAAGACAGGGTGGAGATATTTTATATTATATAGCTGTTAAAGGGCACCAGCAATCTTTTTTTAGCATTTTTTTGGTGCTTACTAATGGAGAGAATGCATTTTTAAAAAATCCTGTAAGCAGTTTAACTTTACAAATATTTACAAACAATGCAAAGCAGATAATGAATGAGGCTGTACAAGAGTTTTCTAGAACTTTTGTTACGTGCACATTTCTTTAGTGCATGGGTTGTGGAAGTGGTTTTGTTGGGCCACTGGCTGAACTGGAGGGCCAACTTAACACTGGTAACCTGGAGGTCAGACTTTACACAGGTAAACTGGAGGTTCAACTAAACACTGGCTGCTGAACTGGAGGGTCAACTTAACACTGGCTGCTGAAGTAGATGGCTGACAACACTGGCTGCTGAACTGCAGGGCTGACTTAACATTGGTTGCTGAACTGGATTGCTGACTTAACACTGGCTACCAGGGCCGCCATCAGGGGGGGAAAGGGGGTACTCCTGTATGGGGCCCAGACTTGCCAGGACCCCCGAGTGCCACACACAAAGAAGAAAAAAAGAAGGGGATATGTGTGCAAACAACATCTATTATGAAAGCATAGAGCCCCTGACTGGTGTACTCACATGCCCTCTCCCCCTACAGTTCTAATAACCAGAACAGTTAGTACCTCTCACGCATATAATATCAATATAACAAAGCATATGAACAATAGTCAGTATACTTATCGTCAGTATGAGTCCCTATACAGTCAAACAGTAAGGTCCATGCACGGAACAGTGGTATCCTCAGGTCACAACATGTCCTCAGAGTGAGGCCATAGGGCCAAATGCTGGAGGTACAAATGCTGATAAGGGGGAGGCTGACTACCTGAACTTGGAGCTCTTCTGTGCTGTGATCCTCCATAGCAGGGCAGGAGGAGGGTATAACTGTAAGTTATACTGAATACATTTCTGCTTGTGAGAGTATGTGTGTGTGTGTTACCTATATAGCAGTGATGGTTATTAAGAAACTACAACTCTCAACATGCCTTTGTTGTTTTCTGCTAACAAGGAATGCTGGAGTTGTAGTTTCCAAAACATCTGGAGTTCCAAGGTTTGGCCCCAGCAGACCCCCAAGAGAAATTTTAGCAGTCACTGTCAATGTGTTTAAGAGCATGTGTGTGTGCTAAGTTCATTACCAAGTGTTAGTCAGCCCTCCAGTTCATTAGTCAGTTTTGTCAGCTCTCCAGTTCATTAGCCAGTGTTAGTCAGCCCCCAGTTCATTTAGCCATTTTTAGTCAGCCCTCCAGTTCATTAGCCAGTGTTAGTCAGCCATCATTAATGTTCATTAATGTTGCAAGCCCTCACGGATCATTTTTCTATCTTCGTTGCTGGTTCCTGTTACATTAATTGAAGAACAGGCAGTAAGACATAGATACTTTACCTCTCATTCTTCAATTAATGCAAAAATAGAATAGTTCACTTTCTAAGTGAACTAATCCTTTAACCACATCATACAACTGAAAATATTGCAGGCAACAATGTAAAATGGGAATAATGGTGTTTAAAATGGCTGTAACCTAATTTATATGGTATACTGTGAGTGAGGATCAGAACATGTTATTATTTATAAGGTATACTGTGAGTGAGGATTGGAACATGTCATTATTATTTATATGGTGTGACCAAAATTGTTCCTTGCGCACAGCATCTCTTCTCCCCATGTGTCCCTCTTTTGCATTTTAAAATGATGGGAGGTATGGTTTGATATGTGTTATGGGAGGCCCTGAAATGTATCCAGTATGGGGCCTAGAAAAGTCTGATGGCGGCCCTGCTGGCTACTAATTAATTGGAGCAGCAAATACTGAAAAGACAAAGCCAAACTGCAACACTCTAGTTATGGAAAATGTAAAAATCCTTTTAATATAAGCTGGGATACATAATTAAAAACATCTGCATTCTGCCTCAAACATATAAAATAAGTAATTTATGCAGTCACTATACATGGACACATAGTGTGTAACTATACCGTATCGTAGTATAACCAAAGTCAGTCACAAAGTCCAAGTAACTTGCGTAATCAAAGTGCTGGGTATAGATAGCAATGTCAGAGACAGAGGGCCTAAAATTCAGGCAGTCGAGTATATGATACGGTATAGTTACACACTATGTGTCCATGTATAGTGACTGCATAAATTACTTATTTATTATGTATGTTTGAGGCAAAATGCAGATGTTTTTAATTATGTATCCCAGCTTATATTAAAGGATTTTTACATTTTCCATAACTAGTGTGTTGCAGTTTGTCTTTTCAGTATTTGCTATTCTAAATATTTAGCCTTTTAATTGCACCTCCCCTATTTTAGGGTTGTTTATTGTATTTGTGCTGGTGCCCTATTTTTTCTATCACTAATTAATTGGATGGCTGGCCTAACAGTGGCTACTGAACTGGAGGGCAGACCTAACACTGGGTTACAAGTATACTATTGACTTACAGTAGCACCAGAGACTGGAAAATATAAGTGCCCTATCAGACTGTTAAGATACCCTGGTACATATAAGATGCCCTCAGTGAATGGCAAATAAAGTATGCCCACAGTGACTGGTACATATAATGTGTCCACAATAACTGCTATATACAAGATGCCCACAGTGACTGGTATTTACAAGATGCCCCTAGTGACTGTTAAATACAAGCAGGGAGATTCAATAAAAGTTATCGTTTAAAAAGGTGCTACTTTTGCCCCAACCAATCAGAACTTATTTAACATTTGAAAGCTAACATCTGATTGGTTGGGGAAAAATTAGCACCATTTTTAATGATAAGAACTTTGATTGAATAACCCAGTAGATGTCCATAGTGACTGTGGTAAATACAGTGACTCGTAAATACAAGACACCCGCAGTGACTGGTATATAAGATGTCCACAGTTACTGGTATATATAAGATGCCCACAGTGATTGGAAAATATGAGATCACTACACAGACTTTTAAAATAAAGGTGTCCACACACACCTTTAAATATAATGTGATTTGCCCATCCTGACTAACTGGAAGACTTCTGCGTGCACAAACGCTTGTAAGCTTCTTAGGCGCCATAAGCAAGTTTTACTATGCTTCATGGGAGGTACGCCTCTAGTGCTCAAGAAGATAGGATGTGCTTTTCTTACCTTCAGTGATTTGCTATGTTGTTACAGATTAATTTAACCTACATTTTTCTCTTTTGTAGGTACAATTACATTGGAGGCACCAAACTGTATGCTGCTTATCTTCAGGAACTTGCATCTCTGTGAATGCCATGCATTCATATGTCTATTTGTTACATTTAATAAACTGAAACATAAAAATTAATTTCATTAGGAAATTTTAATTACCTTATCTATAAGACCAAGCAATCAACTTTACTGAAAACACTGAAGCCATACAGGAAATGAGGGCACATATGACATCTTGGGGAGCATTTACTGTATTAGTGATATACATAATGCAACCACTTTTATATAAAGTATTAATACTAAAGGTCCAAATCTAATGTTGGCCAAACACTAGACTTATGTTGAATCAACATAAAATTGTTAATTTCCAATCAAATTCAAGTTTCAGCAATTTCCTGTTGGAGGAAAAATTTTACTTGTCACTGTGAGCTACCTATACCTTTTTATTTGGAAGCCAATAGCAGACACAATTTTTGCAAATGTTAAACCAAGCCTGTTTCCCCCCCCCCCCCAAAAAAACAACAAAACAAAGCAGTTAGATTAAACAGGACAAATAACTGCCTAAGTTTCATGCCTCGGGGCAGCTGATTTATCAGTTGTAATACAGATCACAGACTACAATATTACTATGCAGCCGATTCATTCATTCAAGTCTAACTACTGATCAGCAGTGCCCCTGAGGAAGTGGCTATCGGCCACGAAACGCGTTGGGTGGAGCCTGTGGTGTTCCCATGTTTCTGCTTGTCTGTTTGCAACAACCTGTAGTGATGGCTACTATATGTGTGGTTTTAAGAGATTCCTAATAAACGATTGAAGAAGTTTTTACTGAAGTCCGGTTGCCCGCCTCCTTTCTACCCTTTTGGGTTTTGTCTTTGACTTTGTGTATCTCAGCCGTGGAGGAGACGGTGATTTATGGAGGCTTGGAGGAGCATTGGCCTAATCTGATGGATATCGCTCCTACCTGATCAGATGTAGTAAGTGTGCTTGTTTACTGATCAGCAGTGAAGTCTTTTTAAAGGTCTGTTTATATGTGTATGTTGCAAGTTCCTCTATTTAAGCAAAGTTCAGATAAGCTACACTGCAACTTTTAAAATTGCACACTTAGGGTTCCTCCTGGCTCCTGCCTTGCTGAGTCATACAAGATTAAAGGGCATGTCCGCTAGTGAATTTTCAGTTATCTGCCTTCAAACCCAACTGCTATTTTTACCAGTTTAATATATTTAATTGTAACCAGATATTTAATAAGATGTATTCTTATTTGGAAAACGTATCTCCTCCCTCTGTTCCAAGTGCTCTTTATAAGTTTGAGCCTGTGTACAGCATTATTTGCTGTTAGATCTGCTCTTAGTTCTGCTGTAATTTGCAACATTGTAGTGAGTAAAGAACCTGAACTGACTCCCTCTACTTGGAAACAATGTTGCAAATGAACTGAAGGTGAAGGAAAGAGGTGTAAGGCTGAGCTTGGTTAAAAGAACTGAGGAGAACAGTTCTAAAAGTTAAAGGGCATGTCCACCCTTTAAAAAAACTTTATATATATGATAGGTTTTGCTCCCCCAGCCCCAACTGCGTTCGTATTATTGCAAGAAAGTACCCCAATCATTACTTACCTTACCTCTCTCCTTCACCGCACAGACCCAGCCCTCTGCTTGCATAGAATTGCAAGCAGGGGGTCGGACCGGCAGCCGCATCTGTGATTGGCTGAGAGGCAGCCAATTACGGATGCAGCTGCCGGTAGTGCAGAACAGCGAAGGAGAGAGGTAAGTAATAATCGGGGGGACTTTCTTGCAATAATATTAATGTGTTTGGGGCTGGGGGAGCAAGACCTACCATATGGGAAAGGGATTTTATGCTAGGGGGAGGGAGAGGGAGGAGGAGTGAGGGGGGACGGGCTCTTCTGCGCATGGCAAAATTCTCCCGGATGGGGGATTATAGTTTTGGGGGTGGACATGCCCTTTAAAAGCTGTTGCAGACTTTTTAACAGTGGCCCATGTGACTAGCAGCCATGAGATCACTATCCCTGCCTCTTTCTTCCTTCCTCTCAACTCTCCAATTAGAACTTAAGAGTAGTTGAGGAGGGAACAATTCATTGCAGGAGACACAGAAAGCAGGTATAAACTGTATATCCTGTCAATGCTGGAAACTGTATATCCTGTCAATGCTGGAAGCTGAAAGGGTTTAAGTAAATAATCTGCTGGCACTGAGAGTGTTAAAGGCAATACTCTAGGAAAGATCTGGCACTGAAGGGTTAATGGCAATACCCTGGGAAAGTGCTGGCACTGAAATTATTAATAGTAAAGTCTGCTGGCATTGAAGGGTTAATGGCAGTACTCTGGGAAAAGTGCTGGAACTGAAAGTGTTAATGCCAATACTCTTGGAGGGCTATGCCACACTAGTGCACTTTTAAGCACGATGGTATTGTGATCTGATCATGCTAGGGCACCAAGATGGGAAAATGTTGAAGTTCTCCTCGCACTTCTGTATTTCGGACTCTTTGAGTGGTGCTGTGTCCTCTAAGCTGTTTAACCACCAACAAGCAAAATAGAGTCAAAATAGATATAGAATGAAGACCGCACTCACTTGGTGAATTCAAACTTTTATTGTGACATAGGCATGTGCACAACATTTCGGGGTTTCCCCCTTCCTCAGGTGCATAACTACACAAATAGTGTACTGGTTTAAATAGTGAAAAACTTCCCTCCCTTAATGGGTGGGACTAAAGAAACATGCTGTGATTGGTTGATCTAAGTTCACTTTTCCAAACTATTAATTCATCCAATAGGTGAAACAAAATCACTTAACAAGGTGCTTATATATATATATTAAAGTGCATCTATTGTTACTATATATAAAAGAGTGCATTTATTGTTACTATATATAAACATTTTTTAAAACATTTTAAAAACATTTTAAAGTGATAAAATGCTTCAGTTTATTATGATGAATCGATGCATCACTATAAAAGAAAAAGTGGGAAATGAATTGATTTATTTTTAACGGAATAACCAGTATCTTATATGTAATTAAGAAAATATTGTTTAAAAGTAGCATTTTAGCACCTTCATCAAGAAAATGGAATTTTAACAACATAGTAAACTGAAGCATTTTATCACTTTAAAATGTTTTAAATTTTTTTTTATATATAGTTACAATAGATGCACTTTTTTATATATAGTAACAATAGATGCACTTTAATATATATATAAGCACCTGGTTTTGTTTCACCTATTGGATGAATTAATAGTTTGGAAAAGCGAACTTAGATCAACCAATCACAGCATGTTTCTTTAGTCCCACCCATTAAGGGAGAGCAGTTTTTCACTATTTAAACCAGTACACTGTTTGTGTAGGTATGCACCTGAGGAAGGGGGAAACCCCGAAACGTTGTGCACATGCCTATGTCACAATAAAAGTTTGAATTCACCAAGTGAGTGCGGTCCTCGTTCTATATCTATTTTGACACCAAGATGGAAAGTCAAACTCCAAGGCACTCAGAGACGGGAGCTCACTCCCATGATCCTCACACACACACACTTAGACTGCTCTGCAAGCAGGACAAACTCAGCAAAAAAAGGTTTGGGCAGGCTGCACATGAAGAGGAGGATGAAATCAATATTTTATATATTACGTGTTACATTGAAGGTTTGAACAAGCCTTTAGGGAAATTGTACTCCACCGAGTTAGGTCACACAAGAGAAGCTGTCAGCTCATGCAGTCCAGAAGGCAAGTACTATTAGGTTAGGACTCCATTAAATAAAGCAACTTTGACATGGTGACTGGGCTTAAAATAATTTGGCCAACTTATTGAACTAATTGCTTTTATTTATCCAGGGTTAAAGAACAACTCCACCCTCATAAGAACATCTTTTAGAAAGAATGGCCTCTTTAAAATATGTTGATATATCATACTTTGTCCTATGAATTCATTACTGTATGCCTGCTATCCTTCTGGAGGCCTCATGGTAACTGAGCAATTTAGAAACCTGTACTGAGCCTGGGCATGCTCAGAAGAGGCAAACAGGGGAATAACATTCAGTAATTGGCTGTGATGTCAACTGTCAAATCCATAATGACAGTTGATAACAGGAAGAACCAGGAAGCAGAAACAGGACATTGTGCAGGATTTCAGGTTAGACTTACATATTTCAGATTTTAAACTATTACCGTTTAGGGTTTTGAGGGGTGATTTACCTGTATGTAAGTTTCCATTTTGGGGCTGAACTTGCCCTTTAAGCAGGCCGTAGCAGCAACCTTATGAAGTTATAGCCTATATGCAATTGGAATTGTTTGTGCACTAGAATTCTATTTTTTGTATGCATTACATTTTTTGGTCTCTAGTTGTACTTTAATATGGATGTACAACAGCCCAATTTTTATAAATTGTATATACCACAACAATGTATGGTTAAAATTAACCTGGTTGATTGTTGAACTTTACCACCCAGCATTCCTCAGGCTGCAGCCACACTATTGGCCATATTTAATAAACCATGGTATTGGGAACGTCCAAACTGTTGGTTATCGTAGTACCCTCTCGTAGTAGTATGGTGATTGCATACTCTCTGAAAATGGGTCACAGCACATGACATAGTGACTACACACATTGAAATGCGCTGGAATGCGATTCTCATGTTCTAACAGATCGTAAAACATGGTCGGAAGCATGTTAGAATTGTGCGAGTGTGTCCTAGCCCTTACTGAATAAAGACATTCAAGTGATTTAAAACAGCGTCATTAGGGGCAGCAATGAACATATCACATGGTTAAAATGATCTTGGTTGGTAAACCAGCATTCCTTACCAAACATAGGTGATTTACCCAGAGCCGCTATAGCTCTGCGTAAATATCCTGCACACAATTCAATATCATGCTTGCAGCTGTAGGTAAATCCAAAAAAGGATTTATTTACCCAGTGTCTATTAGCCAGCTTTAAAATACTATGATAAAAGTGCAAACAATCATGCTGCCCTCCCTTAGATATCACACAGCAAAGATGGGTGCTTAAAGCCCGCTTCCTAGATGGCCCTGGGCCATGGTTTACACAGCACTTGTCATCCGCTGGTGGGAATGTGTTACAACCTCTCTCCTCCTCCTTTTCCAGTCAAACAAACTTGAAATATCCTGATGCTAGGATACAGCCTACATTATCAAGCTAATCAAGGGTGGGTGGAGGAGTGTTTTCACATACTAGCTTTGAGTGACAGAGGCAGACCAAATTGTCACGCCCCCTTCACAGCATGGCTAATTGAAGGCAGAGAGAGGCTCGAAATCAGGAAAAAAATGTATGGGGAGGGCTGCATAACTTTACTCCTTTTAAAGCAATAACAAAAAAAGCATTGAGGCAATACAGTTATCCTTTAAATCACGTCCACCGGTGTCTTCTGTGAATCCCGCACAGCCATCGTGAAAAAGGAACTAGAATGTTCTGAAAGGTATCACCTTTATGCCACTTTTGTTGTTATTTTTTTTTTATTTCTAAAGGGTTACCCTATAAGCACAGCCATCACTAATATGGAGTTAAAGTTGCACTAAAAACCAATATTAAATCAGTTAGGGCCACTTTATCTCCAGAAAAGAGCCCAGCACCTAATGGCTAATAGTATTCTCATAACGCAAGCTGCCCTGCAAGACGCAATTTTGGTATTTTCTAAATATAGAAATGAAAACTGGACCCACCACTCTTAAGATTTGACTAGTTTAGTCACTGAGAGAAACATGTGGCCTTTGCATAGGCCACCTAAGCAAAGAGCTAGGGCACCTGTGTAAAACTAGTTCTTCAAGTGTTCGCCCTGTCAGCTTTTACTTGCCATGTTAGATCTGCTCTCCTTGTTCTGCTGCTGTAATTTGCTAAATTGTAGTGAGTAGGAAAGCCTGAACTCATATCTACTTGGAAACAATGTTGCAAATGAACTGAAGGTGAAGGAAGGAGGGGGAGGATGAGCTCAGAAAAAGAACAGAGGAGAACAGTTCTAAAAGGTAAAAGCTGCTGCACACTATATATCAGTGGCCCCTGTGACTGGCAGCCATGAGATCACTATCCCTACCTCTTTCTTCCTTCCACCCAACTCTCCAATTAGAACTTAAGAGTAGGTGAGAAGTGAACAATTCAATGGAGGAGACATGGAAAGCAGGTACATACTGTATATCATGGCAATGCTGGCAGCTGAAAGGGTTAATGGCAACACCCTGGGAATGTGCTGGCGCTGAAATTATTAATAGGAAAGTCTGCTGGCGCTGAAGGGTTAATGGCAACACTCTGGTAAAGTTCTGGAACTTAAATTCTTAATGGGAAAGTCTGCTGGCACTGAAAGCTTAATGGCAACACTCTGGGAAAGTACTGGCACTGAACTTATTAATAGGAAAGTCTGTTGGCACTGAAGGGTTAATGGCAATACTCTGGGAAAGTGCTGGCACTGAAGAGTTAATAGTAATAATCTTGGGAAAGTGCTGGCACTGAAAGTGTTAATAGGAAAGTCTGCTGGCACTGAAGGGTTAATGGTAATACTCTGGAAAAGTGCTGACGCTTAAAGTGTTGAGTCCAATACTCTTGGGGCTAGGCCACACTACTCCGATGGGATTGCGATCTGATCATGCTACGGCACACAGATGGCTAGAAATCGCTCTGGTTGGGAGGTTTAGACCCCAAACTCTATGAGCGGAACATACACGATTCTCTCCAATTT
The DNA here is from genome assembly GCA_019447015.1 of Hymenochirus boettgeri. NCBI lineage: Eukaryota > Metazoa > Chordata > Amphibia > Anura > Pipidae > Hymenochirus > Hymenochirus boettgeri. The sequence goes on along the minus strand of CM033474.1, from coordinate 189,148,527 downwards.
CCACATCCTTCCAACCCGATCTTGTGACTCTTTATAATTTCCCCATTGCGCTGTAACATAACGACCCAAGAAAAGTGGCCGATACAACGCCCATTATGACACCTGTTTATCTAATACAACTTAAACCTACAACCTAAGCTCAACCTTCGCTGTTAAGCAACATAAACCCCCATCGCATCTCTCCCCGTCGCTTTCATGACGCATAGCGTCACGCGACAAGCTCGGCCATTCCGCGCTTAGATTACATCGTGACGTATAGCCGCTTCTACGGCGGGCCGCTAGTGACCAAGGTCCTCGCAAGTGAGCGCAGTGACTTCCCCTAAGACTAGGTAAGTGATATTTTAATGACACACTGGAAGGGGTTAGTAGGTCTGCGCTTGTAATTGGAGACGGAATTAATGCGGTGGCAATGAACATATAAGACATTGATACGGCTATTTCACTTTCTCCAAACCTTCTGTCCGGTTTGGGCTTTTTGGGCCTCTGTGTCGCCGTCGTTTTGAGGAGCGTAAATAAGGAGGGCGGGTTAGGGGCATACTGTGATTGGTTGAGCGACCTGACATTTTCCCCCCCGAGAATCTCCTGTTATCTGGATGTGTTATGTAGTATATATATTGGGTAGAATGACAGCGGAGACTATGTGAAAGATAGAAGTTCTATGTGACATTTGGATGTTCCATGTGAGAGTTACTGTAGATATCCATTAGTAGTAGAGAATATGTGGATGTTCCATGTGAGAGTTACTGTAGATATTCATGTGAGAGTTGGATGTTCCATGTGAGAGTTACTGTAGATATTCATGTGAGAGTTTTGATGTGTCCCATGTGAGAGTAACTGTAGATATTCATGTGAGAGTTGGATGTTCCATGTGAAGTTTACTGTAGATATTCATGTGAGAGTTGGATGTTCCATGTGAGAGTTACTGTAGATATTCATGTGAGAGTTGGATGTTCCATGTGAGAGTTACTGTAGATATTCATGTGAGAGTTGGATGTTCCATGTGAGAGTTACTGTAGATATTCATGTGAGAGTTGGATGTTCCATGTGAGAGTTACTGTAGATATTCATTAGATGATTTCCATGTGAGTTACTGTAATATTCATGTGAGAGTGGATGTTCCATGTGAGAGTTACTGTAGAATTCATGTGAGAGTTGATGTTCCATGTGAGAGTTACTGTAGATATTCATGTGAGAGTTGGATGTTCCATGTGAGAGTTACTGTAGATATTCATGTAAGAGTTGGATGTTCCATGTGAGAGTTACTGTAGATATTTCATGTGAGAGTTGGATGTTCCATGTGAGAGTTCTGTAGATATTCATGTGAGAGTTGGATGTTCCATGTGAGAGTTACTGTAGATATTCATGTGAGAGTTGGATGTTCCATGTGAGAGTTACTGTAGATATTCATGTGTCACATGTGAGAGTTACTGTAGATATTCATGTGAGAGTTGGATGTTCCATGTGAGAGTTACTGTAGATATTCATGTGAGAGTTGGATGTTCATGTGGAGTTACTGTAGATATTCATGTGAGAGTTGGATTTTCCATGTGAGAGTTACTGTAATATTCATGTGAGAGTTGGATGTTCCATGTGAGAGTTACTGTAGATATTCATGTGAGAGTTGGATGTTCCATGTGAGAGTTACTGTAGATATTCATGTGAGAGTTGGATGTTCCATGTGAGAGTTACTGTAGATATTCATGTGAGAGTTGGATGTTCCATTTGAGAGTTACTGTAGATATTCATGTGAGAGTTTGGATGTTCCATGTGAGAGTTACTGTAGATATTCATGTGAGAGTTGGATGTTCCATGTGAAGTTACTGTAGATATTCATGTGAGAGTTGGATGTTCCAGGTGAGAGTTACTGTAATATTCATGTAGATTTTGGATGTTCCGTGAGATTACTGTAGATATTCATGTAAGTTGGATGTTCCATGTGAGAGTTACTGTAGATATTCATGTGAGAGTTGGATGTTCCATGTGAGTGTTACGTAGATATTCATGTAGAGTTGGATGTTCCATGTGAGTGTTACTGTAGATATCATGTGAGGTTGGATGTCATGTAGTGTTACTGTAGATATTCATGTGAGAGTTGGATGTTCTATGTGAGTGTTACTGTAGATATTCATATGAGAGTTGGATGTTCTATGTAGTGTTACTGTAGATATTCATGTGAGAGTTAGATGTTCTATGTGAGAGTTACTGTGCCCGTACACTACTTAAGACATCGACAGATGTCCAATCTTCTAGAACCGCCTTGCCCATTCTTTCATGCAATCAATTTGAGATCGCAAAATGAATGGGCCAGATAGGAACATCTCAAAATACAGTGGGATGCAAAATTTTGGGCAACCTTGTTAATCGTCATGATTTTTCTGTATAAATCGCTGGTTGTTACGATAAAAGGTATCTGTTAAATCTATCATATAGGAGACACACACAGTGATATTTGAGAAGTGAAATGGAAGTTTATTGGATTAATAGAAAGTGTGCAATAATTGTTTAAACAGAATTAGGCAGGTGCATAAATTTGGGCACCACAAAAAAGAAATTAAATCAATATTGAGTAGATCCTCCTTTTGCAGAAATTACAGCCTCTAAACGCTTCCTGTAAGTTCCAATGAGAGTGGATTCTGGTTGAAGGTATTTTGGACCATTCCTCTTTACAAAACATCTCTAGTTCATTCAGGTTTGATGGCTTCCGAGCATGGACAGCTCTCTTTAACTCACACCACAGATTTTCAATTATATTCAGGTCTTGGGGACTGAGATGGCCATTCCAGAACGTTGTACTTCTTCCTCTTGCATGAATGCCTTAGTGGATTTTGAGCAGTGTTTAGGGTCGTCTTGTTGAATGATCTATCCACGGTGCAGCTTCAGCTTTGTCACTGATTCCAGGACATCTCCAGAATCTGCTGATACTGAGTGGAATCCATGCGTTCCTCAACTTTGACAATATTCCCAGTCCCTGCACTGGGCACACAGTACCACAGCATGATGGAACCACCACCATATTTTACTGTAGGTAGCACGTGTTTTTCTTGGAATGCTGTGTTCTTTTTCCTCCATGCATAAAGCCCCTTGTTATGCCCAAATGACTCCATTTTAGTTTCATCAGTCCACGGCTCCTTATTCCAAAATGAAGCTGTCTTGCCAAATGTGCGTTAGCATATCTCAAGCTGCTGTTTGTGCTGTGGGCGGTGAAAAGGCTTCCTCTGCATCACTCTCGCATACTGCATCTCCTTGTGTAAAGTGCACGCAAATGCTTGAACGATGCACTGTGACTCCATCTGCAGCAAGATGATGTTGTAGGTCTTTGGTGCTGGTCTGTGGGTTGTCTCTGACTTTTCTCACCATTCGTCGCTTCTGTCTATCCGAGATTTTTCTTGGTCTGCCACTTCGAGCCTTAACTTGAACTGAGCCTGTGGTCTTCCATTTCCTCAATATGTTCCTAACTGTGGAAACAGACAGGTGAAATCTCAGAGACGGCTTAAAGGGTATGTCCACCCCCCAAAACTATAATCCCCCCCCCCCAGTAATGGCCCCATCATGTAGTGTAATAAAGTCATTACCTCACATCCTAGCTCCATGTGGTTCTCCTGTAGTCCCCCCCCCCCCAAAGTCCCAAAAACGGCCCACCAGGAGGATAGCAGTGTCCATATAGGACTCTGCCTCCTGTCTGGCCTCCAGGAGAAGTTTGGCATGCGTACTGCAGCCCTTCTCCCCCTCCTGATTAGGATTCCCTCCCCCTAGCATAAAATACATATAACATCCCCCCCCCAGCCCCAACCGCTATATTTTTAATTTTAGAAAGTGCCCCAAACATTACTTACCTTCCCTCTTCTCCTCCGCCGCACTACTCCCGGCAGCCGCGTCCGTGATTGGCTGCCGCTCAGCCAATCATAGACGCGACTGCCGTCCCGTCCCTCTGCTTGCATTTTCTCGCAAGCAGAGCCTGGCAGTGCGGCGGAGGAAAGAGGGAAGGTAAGTAAAGTTTGGGGCACTTTCTAATAATACAAATAGAGCGGTTGGGGCTGGGGGGACGGGGGAATGTTATATAAAAATTTTTTTCAAGGGTGGACTACCCTTTAATGTATCCTCCCCTAAACTATGATGGTGAACAATCTTTGTCTTCAGGTCATTTGAGAGTTGTTTTGAGACCCCCATGTTGCTACTCTTCAGAGAAAATTAAAAGAGGAGGGAAACTTACAATTGACCCCCTTAAATACTCTTTCTCATAATTGGATTCGCCTGTGTATGTAAGTCGGGTCACTGAGCTTACTAAGTCAATTTGAGTTCCAATAATTAGTTCTAAAGGTTTTGGAATCATTAAAATAAATGTCAACATTTATACACATGCCTAATTTTGTTTAAACAATTATTGCACCCTTTGTGTAAATCCAAGAAACTTCATTTCACCTCTTAAATCTCACTGTGTGTGTCTCCTATATGATATATTTAACTGACATTTTTTTATCATAACAACCAACAATTTATAAAGGAAAATCATGATGATTAACAAGGTTTCCCAAACTTTCGCATCCCACTCTAAAAACCCACTGCTTGTAAAATTAAGACATTGTATAGCTATCTCAAATCTAATTTCTGCCTAGTGTATGGCCAGCTTTAGATCTTCTATGTAAGAGGTAGAAGTACTATGTAAGAGGTAGATGGTCTATAATTTGTGTGAGAGTTAGATGTACCATATGGTTCTATGTGAGAGTTAGATTTTTTGTGTGAGAAAGGGTGAGAGTTCTATACCACAGTTAGTTTTTTGCCAGTTAAGTTTTATGTGTGAGGGTTAGAAGTTCTGTGCTCCTTTTTGGAGGGGTTAGTCACTTTTTGATTCCAACGAAGTATAACCTGTACATTTCCGGTGCCTTTGTTAGGATTGAAACACTATATAATATTTTTTCCCTTATTTAACTCTCACAGATTGTTTCCATACACACACATTATGTTTATATCATCTGCTGACTGTTGGGCACTCTTAATAAATGAAATTAGCAGGGCTACACTTTGTGCATTTAAAGAACATATACACTCTAAAAAAAATAATAATAATAATTTTCAAAAATTATACCGTTAGCTACAGCAATATCCTGCTACAAAATCTGAAACTTTTTTCAGACTTTAAATCTGAGCTGTAGACTTTAAGAACTCATCATTTGAAATTGCAGCATTATTGGTAAAGACCAGTCACTTCAGAAGCAACAAATAAGAGAATCAGCAGAAAAAAAAGAAGGCAGGAGGAGATGTGTAAGCAGAGCATTGTCCTTGGTGAGGCTGTGTAGAACTTACAAGTGCTGCAGACACTACAAGAAGGCAGTGGGTATGGGAGGGTGGGGGCAATTTGGAGCACTCACTAAACATTAATAATTTAACTATTGTGTGTGTAAAGATTTTTTGAAAAACAGTTTTTAGTGAAAAGTACAGGGACAGGGATATAGGACTGTTAATTCCTAACTTCCAATATTCTGTGAGAAGCATAAGCCCAAAGAAAACTGATTCTCCAGTCTTCCTCGTGGCTTCAGCACAATCTTTACTACAGTTAGTCCAGGACTAACCTGGCAAATGAAGACTGTTAGTGCTGTAGCTCCTCAACAAAACAATATTGTGAGGTAGGAATAATCAATCCTACCTCCCTGCCCAGGTTCTTTTCATTTCTAAATAGTTAATTTTTAGAGTATATTTATCCTTTAATGCAAAGCAAGCACAGATATTAATGTGAGTTCCCCCATTTTACTTCTCTCAAATTGTACTTTCAGATAATGTAAAGTTGTTTGAGTGAGTATAGTGACCCTTTAAACTGCAAATTGCTTTCCAGAATATGACCTGTTTTTTCACTGATCTAGCACACATATATTGGTTAATATGTTACACAGCATTACTAATTATTCTATTTATGATGTTCTGACATATATTTATTAGAGAAACAGGAGTTCTCATTTATCCAGAATCTGCTATTGCTCTGGGAAAATGTGGTATTTAGCACCGGATTTGCGCATGGTGGTAAATCCCAAAATGGATTTAAATAGATGTGCTAAAAGTAGCGCAAATCCAATAATGATTATCGCTTGTTAATGTCTTTTGAATGGGTAGCACAATTTAACCCCTGAATTTATTGCTGTAGCTGGCAATTAATGAGGCAGAATGTTGGTTGTGAAATTCCATGCTTAAAGGAGAACTATAGCTAAAATGGGAGTGAACCTGAAGGAATTGTATATTTAGCTATAAATAACAGCTGCAACAAACACCTATTTATTTTCCAATTGTGTGAATGTCATCTGTAGTTTTGAAGGTTTCTAATGTTTTCTGATTTATGAAACCTATTTGTTATTTTGTAATAATTGGTTTTCTGACTGTACATTTTTAAGGGCATGCCCTCTCCTATAATTAAAAAATGTAAAATGACATGCAAGTATGCTAAATTGCAATTTTCAAATTTTTCATGATTACCTGCATGGTAATTGCAAGTAAAAGCAATTAAAAGCTGGGTATCCATGGCCCAATATTTTTACCCGACAGACCAATGCTTTCGACTTGCCCATGCTGAAATATTGATTGGACAGAATTTGGCACCATGTCCAAAGTGTAAATCAAACGTTTGCCCAATTCGCACAACTAACTTTATTGAAACTAAAGTTTCAATAAATATATCAGGAGACAGAGACTATACCCAGGGGTGAGCGGTTTATGTCCTCATCCCTGGGTTCTTTTTACATACAGAAGAGGAGTGGTTCTGTATTTTCAATAAATCAATGAGCACTGCTATTTGTTTCTTGTGTGGGATTATCTTTTATATACAGAAAAGCAGAAAGAAGGGGAGATAAGTTAAGGTGGGAAGGTAAGTATAATTGTCCTTTAAAGGGCATGTTCTCCCCATAAACTAAAATTTAACCCACTGAGGAGTGTTCAAAAATCCTTACCTTACATCTCTGCTCCAAATGGTTCTCCTGCAGTGCCTGTTCAAAGTTAAAGGATATGTACACTGTAAAAAGAACTTTGAGTTATTGGAAATCTGTGGCTTTAAAATTAAAGTTGCCTATTTTTTTTTTTTTTTCCTATCCCCCCCCTAGCCTACCTTTACTGCTTGAAACTTACTGGCTTCTTCCTCCTTTATGATAGCGTCTGGAACTCCGCCCCCGTGAGATCTCATGCTCCCTCCAGCTTCCTTGACCCCAAAAGATAAGTTTTGGATGTCCCACGTGCCACAAGATGGCAGCAATGTGCATGAGTCACTGCCGCAAACGTGCATGTGTGACGTCACGGTGCAATGAAATCATACACAAACGTTTGTGGCAGCACTGACGTCGCGTGCATGCAGCAAGGTCACGCAGGCCCTTGGGACATTTGGAACTTACCTTTTGGGGCCAAGGAAGTTGGAGGGAGCAGGCGATGTAGTGGGAGCGGAGCTCCAGATTTCATTATACAGGAGGAGGAAGTCAGCAAGTTTCAAGAAGTAAAGGTAGGCTCTAGGGGGGGATAGAACAAAAAAATATTGGGCAACTTTGTTTCCCAGGCGATCTGCAATGTTGGCAGCCATGTCTGTGATTGGCTGCCGGTCCGGCATGCAAAGGGCAGAGATCAGAGTGCCAGGGAAATGAAGGCATTTAAGTAGCTTTCTGCAGCTTTTTTAAATAAACTAACATAGCAGTTGGGAGTAGGCTAGGGTACCCTACACTACAGCGAAAATAATTTTTCAGGGTGGAGATACCCTTTAACATGTATTTGACTTTTGATGTACCCCATTCAGTTTTATTTTCAATAAATGACTGATATCCATGACGCCACCAAATGAAATACTGGGTGAGCTGAAGAGACAATATTTCTTTGCAGGATTGGAGTGGAAATTGGGAACAACCTGTGGTGAACCGTGTACAGATTATTGGGTGGGGCTGGATGTGACCCGGCGGTTTTGGTTCGCTGGGTGTGACCCGGCGGTTAAAAGTAAGGACCTCCAGTAAAACAGGCTAGGCTAGGTAGACAATGGGAGTTTAGGAGTATAAATGCGTAGCTTAGAGGGTGGTGTAAGGAGATGGGGTTTGGATTTTTAGAGAACTGGGCTGATTTTTTGGTATTCTACAGGCTCTTTAGTAGAGCTGGACTGCACCTCAATAATGATGCTGCAGGTGTTTTGGAGATGAAGTTGGCTAGGGGTTGTAGGAGATTTTAAACTAGGTATGGGGGGGGTAGGGTACATTGGACTACACAGGGGTAGATAGAGGAGTTTGGAATCGGGGTTAATAAGATGGAGAGGGAGGAGCATAGAGAATAAGGAGGCATCTCATTGAGTAGTGACATCAGCCAGTACAGGGAATGAGTGAGCAAACCAGAAAAGAGATGATTAATGCACATTCCTGGGCCCCAAATATCATAATATCTATGCTAGTGCAAACAGTAAAAACATGGGGGTTTTTAGTTACAATTTTATGCATAAAAGTGAAAAGCCTTCCATCCACGTCAAGGTAACCCCAGTATGGAAGGTCCTAACATTTTACCTTGGGTAATTTTTCTGGGCAGACACTCCCTGCTTGGTTGCATTTTCTTGGGAAGGTTGTCTCCCCGACCTTGCATTGGATTAGTATTAAAGGATAGCACACACCCCCCCATCCCCCGCCTACTGACTTTTATCAAGGAGGGAAGAGGCCTCTCATCCAATGCTTAGTATTCAAGGCATAAGACCTCCAATTAAAGAGATGTTAGGACCTTCCATATGGGGGTTACCTTGACGTGGTTGGAAGGCTTTTCACTTTTATGCATAAAATTGTAACTAAAACCCCCCATATTTTTACTGTTTGCACTAGCATAGATATTATGATATATATGGCCCAGGAATGTGCATTGATCATCTCTTTTCTTGTTTGTTCTAATGTTTTGGTCAGATCAGTAGCACTTCCAATATTTGTTATAAAGCAATTTTGCCACAGGAGTGCTCCCACAGCCCCCCTTTTGGGAATGAGGCTGCTAATTTGCTAAAGAATGTTACTGTACAGACTGCAGTTAGCTGTAGGATATAGATGCACACAGAAGAGAGCCCACAGATGGATGAACACCGGAGAAAGCCCATAGAAGGTACCCACTGAACTGGGTGGGAGAGTGAGGGTTTAGATGTTTGGAAAATACAACTTCCAGCTACTAAAGCATGCTGGGAGTTGTCCTTTCCAAACATCTGGAGTGAAAAGGCTTTAGTTGTCTTTTAAATGAACAGCAGAATTATCATACAGTATAGCCATATCCAGTATGGCTATTGCTGTATGGGAAAGCTGCTGTCCATTTAAAGGGCAACTAAAGCCTAAAAGCAATACAGAATCAGAAGGAAAATGGCATCTATTGTTGCCTTTTGATGCTGTATAGTTTTTAGGCTTTTGTTGACCTTAAAATAGACAGCAGAATTCCCATACATTTGTCCCTTACAGTAATAACCATACTGGATTTGGCTATAACTGTATGGGACTACTGTATGGAAATTCTGCAGTCCATTTAAAGGGCAACTAAGCCTCAAAACAATACAGAATCAGAGGGCAATAGTGGTCATAATTTTTACCCTCCAGTGTTCTCCTTAGGGTCTTTTAGCCGGGCGGCCCACCCGGCTACTTTTTTATGCCACCCGGCTGGAAAAAAATGCTTGAGGGAACACTTGTGATTTAATAAAGAATTTAGATGTAGGTTTAATAGGTGTGCCAATAGGTCGGTAAAACGCCTGCCAAAACTGCCCAGTCAAGAACCCTTTATTACACTCTCGAGTTTTAGCATGTGTTAACTAGCTTTTCCAAAATCTCTAAAGCTGCAAAAGGGTGGCACAGCAAACCTGCAATGCGCTCTGTATGCGGGTCACATGTGCTTGTGCTGCCATGTTACATCTGGGTTACCTTAAGATGCTTTAAAACTACAGCTCCCTGCATTCTACAACCACGGAATGCTGGGAGTCCTAGTTTTCAAACATCTAGTGGGACGAAAGTTAGCCATCCCTGACCAATATAATGAAAATGATGCAAGGCTGTTCAGTATTCCCATTAGAATATGATGGTTGTATTTGTTTTAATGTAGTTATACTGCATGAGTTTAAAGGGCATGGCTAATCTTAAAAGTAATTGAAAATAATTAATAATTAAAGGGCATGTCCACCCCCAAAACTATAATCCCCCTAATCCCCCCAACTACTGGCCCCACCATGTAGTGTAGTTTTAATCCTTACCTCACATCCCAGCTCCATAGGGTTCTCCTGTAAACCCCCCCCAAAGTCCCAAAACTAACCACCAGGAGGATAGCAGGGCTCTGCCTGCTATCTTGCCTCGGTAAGATATTTGCCATGCGCACTGTAGCCCTTCTCCCCACTCCCCCCCTCCCTCTCCCTCCCCTCCCTCCCGTTCTACTATCCCTCCCCCTAGCGTTAACCCCCTTATTATTCTGCTCCCCCATGTCCCCCAGCCCCAACCGCATGTTCCTTTTTTAAAAAAGCTCCCCAAACTCTTACTTACCTCCGCTTTCCTCCGCTGCACTGAATGACCGGCAGCCGCGTCCGTGATTGGCTGCCGCTCAGCCAATCACAGACGCGACTGCCGGTCCCCCGCCCCTCTGCTTGCATTCTCGCAAGGAGTGGCAGGGGGAGGTGCTAGGTGACGGATAGTTTCTTTAATGATAGATGTGCCCCATCCTCTAAAAAAAGTAAAACTTCCAGAGCTCAAAAACGAGGATAGGGAAGGTCAGAGAAAGAAAATAAAAGCAGATTAAAGATTGAGTGGTAATTAAATCATAATTACGTGTGATTAGTTAAAATGATTTGCCTCAATTTTTTACATATCCTTTAATTCATCTTGTTACTTCAACGTTCCATGGAGGTGTTGACATGTTGGTTCTCCATAGTTGTTTGCTGTTTTATAGTCTTAAAGCTAGCTCAATATTGTGGTATAACTCTAACGTAGGGGGGTAAATTCGGTTTGGAAGGGTAGGAGCGAGAGCTCCTGGGTGCGATGGGGGGAGGGATACGGATTGTAGGGGGGGGTGATCGGCTGAGTGTAGTGGCTTAGATTATTCAAGAGATTAGGAGGATGGAAAAAATAATGTTTGACGATACCAACAAGAAAAATTATAACTTTGGTATGTTTGATACAAAAATAACAGAAAGTAGATATTTAAATATATTTGGGGGGTAAAATCTAACTTGGGGAAAATAAAGGGTTAGTGATAAAATGTGCTTTCTTGTTTGGGAGGGTATTTGGGGTGTTTTTAGATGTTTTATTATTTTGAAATGCAATACATTAAATATATAAAAGATGTGATGTAAATACAATAGGTTTGTAAAATCTATTTTCAAGGAAATAGTAAAATGGACAAGAATAGAATTAGTTTGTAAACTTTAGTGTTGGCAATATGAACTTCTAAAGAGTTGCTTTATATAAAATTGACTCAAAGTCGCCATATGATAGTCAACAAATACCATCTGCCACCGAGCCGGCAATAACGGCTGCCATAATGCTGTTGAACTACAGATGGGAAAAATCCTTTGGAGTGTTGTCTGCTCCCTTTTACTACAGGAAAATGCAGACTGGTTTCTCAAAACTGTGTTGTGTAACATGTTTTCCCATGAATGTCAATCTTTAACTCGGTGATGCTATGAGAAGCTATGAGGCTTATATGTAGAGAGGATATACACAAACCAAATTTTACTAAAATTCCCTAAAGACTGTTTTTAAACCTTATATGGATTTTAATTGTAATACAAAATTTTGTATATAGCTAGTAATATGTTAACATCATAACAATAAATGCCTTATACCTTTACATTGCTTCTCTTAATCACTTTCTTAAATTCTCTTCTTTGTGAAATTGACAATATATACACAACTCTCTGATTGACAGGATATTTTGTGACACCTCAATTATTACAGTCAGGCCCTGATTTCTATTCATCAGATCCATCACCTTAATTGGCCAAGATAGGAAAAGTATGCATAAACGACATAACTTCTTGCTGAATTTACAGCTCAATACAGGCTTTGAAATGATAAAAATTTGCAAAACTATAATTAAAGCCTCTGACAGAAAATACATTCAAGTACAGATTTAAGGAACTGGAACCCAATATAAATAAACATTTGAAGCTCTTTGCCCTCCGTTATATTATTCACAGGAGGTAAACGATATTCTCACCTCCCGTGATAATATTTTGCTCAGGGGACACTGGAACTTACCTTCGCTCCGCTCGCAGCCGCTCCTCTTAACAACGCTGTCACCAGCCATGCGCGCTCTCTTAGGCGCATGCGCGCCAATACAAGAGATAGGGCATCGATCGGGACAGAAAAGCTGTTTTGTGCAGAAGCGGCTGCGAGCGGAGTGGAGCGAAGTTAAGTCTGGTCCCTCTGCAGAGCAAAATATTATTCACGGGAGGTGAGAAAAGCGTTCTCACTCCATGTGTGAATAATACAAACGGAGGGCAAAGACTTCAAATGTTGAGTTTACAGTCCTTTAAATAGCTTTCCCACAAAACAACACAGAAAAGTGTAATATGGCCTGTCCGTTTTTTTAAAACCTGGTCCAACACCGTGGAAATGTAAATATAAGACATCCTCCAACATTAAAATAGAAGCGGACTGTCTCAAAGGATTTATTATTTAGACAAAATGCAAGTAAATACTAAAATGGGAACGTTTAGCATTATTAAAATTTGAATTTGTCTATAAAGGCCACATTTTGGAAAGAATGGCGAGCTGTGTCTGTGCTGGCAGATTTTAAAACTAGGACAATATAGCGGATTGTATGAGGACATGTTGTTTTTTTAATTACACTTTAAATATGGCTGTCACATGAATGAATGGGTAGGTCAGTTGTTGAGGCTGGGGGATGAACGACTAACTTTTGATGATTGGTCAAATGATATGTTATGTGACCTATTACTTACCCATTTTAATGGGTTGCACATGAAATTAATGGGTAGCTCGTTGGTGTGTGTGTCGTGGTCCGCTTTTGGAGTTTAAAAAACAAAAAAATGTTTTTTTTTTCATTATTGGTCAAAAAATTGTTGTTTGACTATAGTTACAATTAAGTAAGGGTAGCAAAGTAGGGTGGTGTGTACCTGTGTCAGGTTGGGGGTTAATTTTTTTTTTTTTTTTAATGATTATCCAAATTTGTTTTGTTTACTATAGTTACCCTTTAAGTATGGCTGCCAAACGAAATGAAGGGTAAGGTCAGTCGGTGTGTGGTACCGGGTGTTTAGGGGTATGTCTTTTTGTGTTTACAACAGTAAAAATCTAACTCTTATTGAGGATATATAAAAAAAATTTTTGTTTTTTACTTTATTTACCCTTAAAGGATTGTCTGCCATCAGGAATCGAAGGGTGGTCAGTAGGTGTGTGTCCCCTGTGAGGTTGCGGGCATATTTTTGCATTTGCAGTATGATGACCATATACTAACTTTTATTGAGGATTGATCAAAATTAGTTTTTTGACTATAGTTTACACTTTAAAGGCATGTCACCCCCAAAACTATAATCCGCCCCCACTACTGGCCCATTGTGTAGTGTAGTTTATCCTTACCTTACATCCAGCTCCATGGTTCTCCTGTAGTCCCCCCCCCCAAAAAGTCCCAAAAAATGCCCACCAGGAGGATAGCAGAGTCCAATATAGGACTGCCTCAACCTGGCCTTCGGAGAGAAGATTTGGAATGTGTACTGCAGCCCTTCTCACCCTTTCCCCATCCCTTCCCTCCCGCTTAGCATTCCTCCCCATAGTGTAAATCCTTTTGCCATAAACAACTCCCGTCCCCCGCCACACCGCTATGTTATTTTATTTAGAAAGTGCCCCAAGCATATACCTCACCTCTTTCCTCCGCTGCACTGAAATGACCGGCTGCCGCGTCGCAATCACAGACGCGACTTTCGTTCCCGCCCCTCTGCTTGCATTTCTTGCAGCAGAGGGCCGGCAGCGTGGCGGAGGAAAGAGGAAGGTAGTAAAGTTTGGGGAACTTCATTAATAAAATAAATATGCAGGTTGGGGCTGGGTGGGCAGGGGGAATGTTATGGCAAAAATGGTTTAGGGTTAGACATTACCTTTAAGTATAGCTCCATGGAATATGAAAAGGTAGGTCAGTTGGGACATGTACCTGTCTGTGTGGGGAGGGGGGGTTAGGGTATCAGCGTTTTGAGTTTATGACATGATGAAACAAACTGTTTTGATCTCATGACCTAAATCTAAAAATATCCACATTTGGGATGTTACCATTATAGTATACAGGGAAAAAAATGGTCCCCTAAATTAGCCGATAACGCTCGTAACGATTAGGCAAAATTCCTCATATAGGTAATAGCGTGCTTTTTTCTACATGTAACGAATTTCAGTCTCTAGCTCAAACTGGGGAGGAAGATATAATCCAAAAAAGTGGAAAAGAATAAAACAGAAGAAGAAATAGAAGAACGGTAATTTGGGCAAGTCAAATTATTTACAGAGGAGGTTAGCGCTATGCCTACCTCAATCAATACATTAAAGTACTAGTTTATATACTAGCAAAGTAAGACAAAAAGAAGATAGGCAGTAACACAAGATCAGATTGTTTTGTGGTAGCTTTGGACAATAGAAGTTTGGATCATAGTAAGTATTAACTTATTACTTTATGATTCAGAACAGTATCTGCGGATACTTATGGGATATCTAGTTCATCCTGGCAATGTGTAGACAATATTTTATAGAGGGACAAAACTGCAGTAGCTCAGGGAGTATGAGCAATTTTATCAAATAAGAAATCTTGAGCTGCAAGTGCTGTCACCTGCTGGTGCGTTTTATCAGTAAAAGAATTTTATTTTATAATTTCAGCCACACAAAAATTTAAATGCCTTACTGTGTATCTTATCACACTTCAATTGCCTGCAGCATCACTTATGGCATTTTGAATACGAACACAAATCGCCATTTATATGTCAATTTATAACGGCTTTCTATTTGCCTTTTTAAAAACATTGAGGCAAAGTATACTTGGAAAAAAATGGAATTTACATTATCTGTTGCACGATAATCGAAAGTAAAAAAGAAACATGTTACCCTAGTTGAGGGCAGGAGTGAACAAATTTTTTTTAGCACAATAAGTGGTATTGTGATGACGGCCTGGTGGACATTAAAGAATTTACCTGTTACATCAAAGTTTATACCATCTTTTATTAAATTGGCAATAATTTGCTATATTATCAGAATTTTCTGTTTGATATCTAAACACATACAGGGAGTGACACGAGGGTCTCAATCAGCACCTTACCAGACTGTTATTGAGATGCGTAAGTACTTGCCCACCATAGTTCATACAAATTTCTGTCTAATTGTGTGTGTTGAGACTGCTGAAATATATAAAAACTTACAGTTAAACTTAATACGATTCCCCATCTTAAAGGGGTAACTGTGGTCTTATATAAGGGCCTTTTTGAAAACAGCTGTCTATACTAGTCCTTGGATATTATAGGTTGTATAGCGTGATTTCGCCAACCTGGGCCCAGCATGCATTTTTCCGCTAACCTCCACGGCCCGCTCACAGTTATTCAGGTGCTGTGGTGCGGCCCCCAAGCATCGGCTGGGTTGGGCGCCCCTGGTTTAAGTAGCTCTAGTGCTGGTGATGTCACAGATCAGTGCGTGCTAGCAAAAACATACTGCTGTGAATCTGGATAGACAGCAGCTAGAGCTCGATTACTGGAGTAATTAAAGGAAAAAATACTTGCCTTTCCCATCCATAGCGCATTAGTACCAGGATGAGGACCTAAATCGTTAAGTCCTCACACTTGGCTACTTTTTCCCCAATCCTTTAAAGTCTAACTTTGGTGCTCTGCTGCTTCCCTTCTCTCTTCCACTGTCAGTGGCAGTCTGCAGTGCATGCCAATTGAAGGCATTGCCCTCTTGCACAGTGAAGAGAGGAGAGATATTAGCGGAACGCCAAAGGAGAATTTTGAGATAGTATCCAACAGGAATCATACTACTCGCTGCATCCAAAGAACAAAAGATGGTGCCCCCGTAAAACGACATGTAGAAGCATTAATAGAAGACAGGCGGACTCTGAAAGAAGTACAAAAGAGATTAGACCACTAAAGGTAGCAAAGATCTTGAAATCGAACAGATTCCTGCCAAGATACCTGAGCTAAGCCGAGTATTGCCAGAACTAAAAGGGGAACTGAAAGAGAGAAGGGACATCACAGTCCACAGCAGGAGTGTGTAAGGTGTTAAAAAAGGTTATAGTGAAGCAGTTCCAGGGAAAAGGGACTCCTTAGAATATCTCAAAAACATGCTTATTCACACATTAACAGTTGTTTCAGACTCGTGGTTCCTTTATTCAAATGAAATTTGGAAGGGGGGAGAGTTTATTATATTTCTAGCCAGATAATTATTGGGGGTTAGTATTGAGGGAACATGTCAGTGTGTTAAGTGTGTTCCTCAGGTCGTCTGCCCGGGTTGATACTTTTTTATTTCTAAGTATTGGGCATTGAAAGTTGGTCTTGGTTAGATGGAAGATGCTAAAATTGTACAGGATTATAGCCCAGTCAAGATGTCTATTTCAAATGAATTTGAATGATGAGAAATGCCAAGTTATGCGATTTGGGCAAAAACAACATGAATACTAGTTATACCCTAAAATGGAGTTGACACAATAGAGCTAGACTTAACTCTAAGCAGTGTTGTTTACAGTTTCTGCAGAACAAAAATAATTTTGTTGTATAAAAAAGGAGCTTCATAGAGTCAAAGGGAAAAGGGCAGATGCTGCCTCTGTATAGAGCACTTGTGAGCCTATCTTGAGTTTGCGCAGTTGCAGTTTTTGGAGCCACCAGTCCACAGATAGGATATCAATGATTAATTAGTAAGAGTACAGAGTTTTTTAACTAAAAGCGATAAAAGGATGGAGGAATTTACCGTTATGAGATAGATACATAAAGTTGGGTTTGTTTCCCCTAGAAAAGAGGCATTGTGGTGAGGGATGAGCATAACCCTATAATCATCTGTTACAGGAAATACAGCCAATTGGCAGGGGATCTTTTCTCTGATAGAGGTGAACAAAAGACTAGAGGCCACGCTTAGACTTGAGCAAAACGCAATTTAAGTATCAAGCAACGTAAACTGGTTCGTCACTGTGAGGGCAGTTGGATTGTGAAATAGGGGAGCTGTTTTTGTAGTTTTTTTTTTTTCCCTCGAGGAGGGTTGACCTTGAGGGACTGTTTTTTCAACCCAAAATTATGTTGTACATTACTATAGGGATTTGTGGGGGTGGAGAATTATTTTTATTTCACCATAGAAAAAGCTGTGTTTGTATTGTGGTGTCAACTGTACAGAAAAGTGGGGATGCACTAATATATGTGGAGTGATCTGGAATCATTGCATTTGGGAGTATCAGAGCATTAAATCCAGCTCCAAATGGTTCTATAGTAATCCCCCCAAGTCCAAAAAAAACTGTCCACAGGAGTACTGCAGAGTCCATATAGGACTCTGCCTCCTGTTCTCCCTCATGAGAGAATTTTCCATGCGCAGTTCAGCCCCCCCCCCCTCCATTTTGGTCTCCCTCCCCTAGCGTGTGAAACCCCTTGGTCATATGTTAGTGCTTCCCCCCCCTAGCCCCCAACCGCTATAATAAAATTATTGAGACTCCACCGAACTCTACTTACCTTACCTCTTTCCCCGGCATTCTAAGCAGCGGCAGCCGCCTCCGTGGTTGCAGTTCCGTGCAAACAGATGAGTGCGGGACAATGCGTCGGCAGTGAGGAAAGAGGTAAGGGAAGTAAAGATCGGGGAGAGTTTCTAATGATTGTTGGATGGAGTTGGGGGGGGAAGCCCTACTATCTGTAAAAAGTTTTTGAAAGGGTGGAAATTGCCTTTACATTTTTTCCTTGTTGTCCATGAGTTAATATTTACTTCCTAAACTAAGGGCAGAATCATAAAAAGTTCAAGAAGTCGGAAAAGCAGGCAAACTGGCAATGAATGTAGTGAATTACTGGTATTCTTAAAAAGCAAAAAATTATGTTTGCCACAGTGACAGGCAGTGTTCTCCCTAGGGTCTTTTAGCGGGCAGACCATTCCGGCTACTTTTTCATGCACCCGGCTGGAACACTTGTGATTTAGATGTAGGTTTAATAGGTGTGCCAATATATCAGTAAAAACTCCTGCCCAAACTGCCCCCGTCCAGACCCCTTTTTTACACTGTAAGCTATTATAGCACATTAACTAGCTTTTCGAGATCCCCAAGCCACAAAAGGTTGGCACATTTTATTTGTGCTGACATTTTACATGGGTACCTTCAGATTTGTAGAACTACAGTTCACTGCAGATGTTGTAAAACTATATAATGAGCATGGATGCAGTGCACATTTTTTCCCCGGACGGCTTGAAAAAAAATTCTGGGGAGAACACGGATAGGACACGATACTCCTACCATTCTACAATAGTAAATGAGTATTGAGCTGTCAAAGATGCTGCTAATCGGTTGTCAGACAGATTCACTGCTCATTTTTTCAGCCTCTCTCTAAAATAGTGAGTGTGTGTCTTAGGGCTAGACCACACTTGCGTGTTTTCTCAAGCTCTAGATTGCGCTATGATTGTTAGTGTGTGAGAATTGCAGAGCAGTGCATATTAATATGGGGGGCCCCACTGCATGCGCTGCCCTACGTATTTTTGTCGATCACATGCACTGTGATTCCGGACTATTGCACAAATTGCAGTGCAAAAGCATGTTACCGTCTGGTGCAGTGTGACCACAGACATAGAGATGGGAAGAGTAGAGTCATGGCAGGCAGACTGGAGGAGTAGCAGTGAAGCTGTCAGCAGTGGCTGGCGACATGTTGACAGCTTATTGGTACTGCAGAACAAAAGGTAGGAGTTTTTTTCCCTAGCAAGATTGAGTTTTTAGGGCTCTTTCACACTGGTCCATTTTTGGGCATTTCTATGAACACACCACTTGAAAAAACGCCAAGACACCTCGAGTCAATAGTACTATTCACCTGTTCACACTATTGGGTTCAAATTTCGGTCCGTGCATTAAAAAAATGCACTAATGCATGCATTTCTGTCTGTTAAATCCGTTTACACAAATATATGTAAAACGCACTACAGAAAAAAAGGGACAGAAATGCATGCACAAACGGACAGAAATGCAAATGAAAA
This sequence comes from Hymenochirus boettgeri, assembly GCA_019447015.1. Taxonomy (NCBI): domain Eukaryota; kingdom Metazoa; phylum Chordata; class Amphibia; order Anura; family Pipidae; genus Hymenochirus; species Hymenochirus boettgeri. The sequence goes on along the minus strand of CM033474.1, from coordinate 189,129,412 downwards.
ACAGTGTATACTGTCCGTTTGTCCATTCCATAGTGTGAACGACCCCCAAGTCTTTGCCCAGTACAAAATGGTCAAATTAAGCTCATTTATTAGGACTCCATAGTAGAAAGGAACAGGATATCTTATAGCATTTGTTCAAAATGTTTAGTACACTAGGCCAGTGTACAGATGTAGTAAAAAGCGACCCCAGGAAAGTTTTGTTATATAGCTATAAAGATAGCAAAGTTTACAATATAAATGATTGGCCACAGTCAATAGATGTGAACTTAATAACAGCTTTAACAGATATACACTATGCAAAATAGCTCCCGAAATTCCAACAAATGCCTCCAGCTAAATATTTCTCAATTGGCATATAAATTGCAAAATGAATGGCCCAAAGCAGGAAACAAAAATTACTATTGCGGTTGGGGCTGGTGGAAGGGAGCCCTAAACTACAGCAAAAATTCTAAAAAGGGGTGGACCACACCTTTAATGCAGCCCAAGCTAAGATTATGGAAGTTTGTCTAGCTTTTTTATGTATCAATTACCTTTCTGGCTGATTCAAAAACCTGGCACAAAAGGCATATTGTAAGCATACATAGAATTGAAGATGAATAAAGACATATATCTATCAAGTCCATCCTTTTCAACTTCTTTTTAACCCTACCTAACAGTTGATCCAGAGGAAGGCAAAAAAATCAGCTAAAAAAGGGGGGGGGGGGGGGGCAATTCCTTCCTGACTCCAAATGGCAATCGGAAAGTATCCCTGGAACTACCGTATATGTATTAATACCAGTAATTCTCAATATTTTTTATTTTAGAAATGTACTAAACTACTTTTCAAGCTATTCAATGGAACTTGCCATTACCACATTGCTGGAAGACAGTTCCACAGTTTCAACTGTTCCGCTCACTCAGAAAAAACAAAATGGAGGTAAGATTGCTAAAAAATACAACTTTTTTCAGCTGAGCAAAAGAAAAAAGTGTATAGTATGTAGATCCTTAAACAAAACAAGCTGCCAATGAAAAGAAAAGGGAAGCAATGACAGATCAAAACAGCGTGACAAACAGCCTGGAAACATGGCTGATGATGAACACCGAGATTAGAGTGAAAGATTTCAGATTTTACAATATTAAGGCCTTAAGCAGCTCGGATTTCATCCAAGAGAGATGGAAAGAAAAAACTGTCTAAGATAAATCTGTGAACAACAGAGGTGAACCAAGCTAAAGAAAAAGCGTAGTGCATTTTATGAATACAAATGATTGGACTGTGTAGAACACACCTAAGTAGAAATCAAGGTTAGACAGGATTTCTAATCAAGTGGCACTACATATAAAGGGTTAATTAAACATAAATGTATAAAAACAATTGTGACAAATTTGACATTCATTTATCTATGGTAAAAAGTGTGTGTTGTAGTAGTTTCTTGGTTTGGAAAGTCTGTACTGCTAAACAAGGCATCACCTAAACCCTCTCATTTAATGGGTGTTGGTGGCCTATTTACTGTAAAATCAGCAAAAAAAACATATTATAAATGACTTTTGGGGGGACTGTCTGTTCAGAGGAAAAGTTATAAGGGGTAGGTAACAAACAGTGAGAAAGCTGTTTTTAAAGGACATGTAACTGTGGCCAAACTCGTTTTTTAACTATCACATAGTAACTAGGATTAATTACCACCAATCTTAAATCTGCTTTTTTTTCTCTGACCTTCCTATGCCTTGTTTTTTAGATCTGGGGGCTTAATTTTTTTTAAAGAGGGTGGGGCAACAGCTAGTCAGTAAAGAACTGTCAATCACCAGCCCCTCCCCATCACACTACAGTAAAAGTATCCTTCTATAAAAGTAAAGCTTATTTCTCTGTCTGTGCAGATAATTCCAATCTTGCCAGTTAGCTGATGTCTGTATTTTAGTCCCAATCTAGCATGTACCTAAAGAAATCCAATTACAAAGTCCTCACAAACACACACACACACCTTCAAACTCCTACAGCTAAAAGAAAATCTTACTTGATTCAAGCAGTATTACAGCTTCCAGTGCTGCTTATCTTTCTAATGCAAAGCAGCTTTACTTTCACTGTCACTATAACACAAAATCACTTGGTGTATGGCTATTGGTGAAGTGATGCACAGATCACCTCCACTGCACATGCTCCACACACCTACTGATGCCTCAGTTTTGGGAGGGGTGGGATAACCTAGAGAGGAGACCATGCATACTAACTAGGAGTGAGCTGAAAAGGACATTGAGGAGATCATAGTGACAGAAAAGCACTGAGAGTAAAAAGGGATCAAGTTCCTGACAGAGCCACAAATATTAGAAATGGATAAAGGCAAGTAATTTTTTTGTAGTTAGTGTCCCTTTAAGTATACAGATTTTGCAACAGGGCAAACATCTATAATTCTCACAGACACAGAGCAGTTTTTTTCCTCAATGAATTGTAGCTCCCCGTGCCGCAGTACTCATACAGCCCAACCATCCACCACCATGTTTGACTTAGCTATTGTTCTAAGTTTATCTTGGTCTTACAGACCACAGGATGGTTTCAGAAAACAACGTCCTAAGCTTGTCTTAAGCAAACTGTTTGAGGAACTTTCTAGTGCATCATCTTTAGAAAGGCTTCCTGCTGGGACAAACAGCTTGCAGACCAGTTGAGCTGACCTCGCACCCGTTTAACCTCTTTAGCAATGGTGGCAGACCTGTCCTGTTAAAATGCTGTATGCTTTTGGTCACTGTGTTGCAGCTCAGTTTCAGGGTGTTGGCAATCTTCTATAGCAAAGGATCATCTTTTCAGATTCTCAGTTTTTCTTACCATGAGGTGCCATGTTCAAACTTACAGTGGACCAGTATGAGATAACACAAATTTAACACTCCTGTTCATATTCACACCTGAGTCCTTGTAACACTAACAAGCCGCATGACATTGGGGAGGGGAAATGGATAATTGTACACAATATGGACATTTTTTTTACTTAGGGGTGTACTCACTTTTTTTGCCAGAGTTTTAACTTAACCATACTTTACAATAAAGTGCTTCCGTGCTGTGAGCACTGCCAATTGACCAGTAGGGTTTAGAAAAATAATCAGAAACATACATTCCAACAAGATTGGGAGCAGGGCTATGATTCAGCTGTCCAGCAGAAGCAAAGCAAAAAGGTGACACCAAAGTTTGCATGAACATTTGCAAATTGAAAGAAATATTTAAATGAATGATCATGAAAACAGTGATGAAGCAGCCCAGAACTAAAGGGGACAATTTGTCAATGATCTCAGGGCAACTGGGACCATAGTCACCCCCCAAAAAAAAAAAAAAAAGCAATTGGTAACATACTATGTCGTGAAGGACTGAAATCTGCAGTGCCTGCAAAGTTCATCTGCTCAAGACAGCCACATTTTAAAGGGCATATCCCCCCCAAAACTATAATCCCCCCCAGTAATGGCCCCACCATGTAGTGTAGTGTAATCCTTACCTCACATCCCAGCTCCATAGGGTTCTCCTGTAGACCCCCCCTAAAGTCCCAAAAAACAGTCCACCAGGAGGCTAGCAGGGCTCTGCCTGCTACCTTGCCTCCGGTAGATATTTGTCATGGTACTGCAGGCTTCTCCCCCCTCCATCCCCCTCCCTCTCCCTCCGTTCTACTCTCCCTCCCCCTAGCGTAAAATCCTTTTAATATGCTGCTCCCCCATGTCTGGTAGCCCCAACCGCATGAATAGTATTTTGCAAAGCTCCCCAAACTCTTACTTACCTCTCCTCTTTCCTCCGCTGCACTGAAATGACCGGCAGCCGCGTCCGTGATTGGCTGCCACTCAGCCAATCACAGACGCGACTGCCGGTCCCGCCCCTCTGCTTGCATTCTCGCAAGCAGAGGGCCGGCAGTGCAGCGGAGGAACGAGGGGAGTGTAAGTAAGAGTTTGGGGGGCTTTTGCAAAATACTAATCATGCGGTTGGGGCTACCAGACATGGGGGAGCAGCATATCAAAAGTTTTTTAGGGTGGACATGCCCTTTAAGGGCATGTCCACCCTTCTTAAACATTTTTCATATAATATTCTCTCTGTCCCCCCATCCCCAACCGCTATAGTTTTAAGTTCAGAAAGTGCCCCAAATATTACTTATCTTCCCACTTTCCTCTGCCGCACTGCCAGGCCCTCTGCTTGCGGACCGGCAGTCGTGTCTGTGATTGGCTGAGCAGCAGCCAATCACGGACGCGGCTGCCGGGAGTTCAGTGCGGCGGAGGAAAGAGGGAAGGTAAGTAATATTTGGGGCGACTTTACTATGATTAGTGAGCTGCCATTTCAGGTTCTAACGGTCCTTCTTCTCCAGGATGCACCACATCTTCGAATGTTCTAACCGTTATTTCTACTGATTGGCTGTTGGATGGGTCAAAAATGCTCAGATCTCTACTGAGCGCAACCGATCAACCAGGCGCTGGGGTCAAGGGCAAGACCATAACATTCTCTTACTAGGGGTCCTGCAAACAGGAAGTTGTATTTCGGTTGCATTATTATACACATACAAAATGCTGAATTGGCAGATTAAGGTCATTGGGATGAAAAAATACTGCTCTTTTTTCTGAAAAAGTATATGTATTTTGTACTGAATTCCCTTTAAAAACATTTTGGGGTTAGACTTGCTTGTTCTGCTATCAATACAGTATTTAATTTTCATTTTAGCTAGTTTAATGCTTTCTGCACTCCTTTCCCTTTTTACCTGAGCATAAAGCCATGCAGGAGTGGACCTAGTTTTTTTACATTGTTTCTTAAAGGTATAAATATAGAATTGTAATAGTTTAATATGCCTTTAAAAGCAGTCCACTTTTGCTCAATATATTATCTAGGCACAAATCCCCCCCGTCATAAGCAGGAATAATTCCTTTAGCAACATAACATTTCCTATGATGATGTCTAAAATAAAGCCAAAACCGGTCTGTAGTTTGCACTCTGGTTTTGCATTTAGCTTGTGGAATGCTGCAAGTCTTTTTAAAGATTATAGCATTCCTAAGAGGCTGCCATGGAAGTTTTTTGTTAACCCAGAGCACTTTTGCTTTTTGCAATCTATTTAAATGACACTTATCATGATCACTATCCTCTACGCTTCCCATTACCTTCATCACCAAAATAAGATCAGGGTTATTAGATATCACAATATCCAACAACGTATCCTGCCAATAGGAAATTCTACCATCTGAGTAATAAAATGCTCATAAAGAAGATGTAAGAACTGATACCTTTGAGGTTCTGGAAGTTCCCTTACTTCAATCTATGTCAGGGTAATTGAAATCCCCCATAACCAGAACATGCCCCATACCAGCAGCCTTACCAACTGCATAGGAGATTCATTTCCACATCTCAACTGCATGGCTTATGCAGCATAGCAGCTTTATACCACCAACAATTAATTACCCAATTTCTTGCTTCCTGACACAGCTCCACCAATATTGTTTCTGTTTGTTTAATCTTTTCAATTTGGCATTAATTCCTGTTTAATATACATACCATATATACTGAGTATAAACCCGGCCCGCGTATAACCGAGGGTAACCAATTTTTACCTAAAAACACTAATAAAAGTGATTGACTCGAGTATAAACAGAGGGCAGTGTTCTCCCCAGAATTTTTTTCCAGCCGGGTGGCATGAAAAAGTAGCGGCGGCATGAAAAGTAGCCGTGCAGGGAAAATAAATGTGCCACTATTTTACTAGTTAAAGGGCATTGTCCACCCATAAATTCGTTTTTAATATTCTGCTCCCCATGTCCCCCAGCCCAACCGCATGTTTCTTTTTTCCAAAAGCTCCCAAACTTTATTACCTCCCCTCAATCCTCCGCCGCACTGCCTGCCTCTGCTATATCTTTAAAAAGACTTGCAGCATTCCACAAGCTAAATGCAAAACCAGAGTGCAAACTACAGACCGGTTTTGGCTTTATTTAGACATCATCAGAGGAAATGTTATGTTGCTAAAGGAATTATTCCTGCTTATAGACGGGGGGGATTTGTGCCTAGATAAATATATTGAGCAAAAGTGGACTGCTTTTAAAGGCATATTAAACTATTACAATTCTATATTTATACCTTTAAGAAACAAGTGTAAAAAAAACTAGGTCCACTCCTGCATGGCTTTATGCTCAGGTAAAAAGGGAAAGGAGTGCAAGAAAGCAATTAAACTAGCTAAAATAGAAAATTAAATACTGTATTGATAGCAGAACAAAGCAAGTCTAACCCCAAAATGTTTTTTAAAGGGGAAGTTCAGTACAAATACATATACTTTTCAGAAAAAAGAGCAGTATTTTTTCATCCCAATGACCTTAATCTGCCAATTCAGCATTTTGTATGTGTATAGGTGTTCCTGGATTCTTAGATTCGTGTTGGATGTTGAGAGTTACTGTAGATATTCATGTGAGAGTTGGATGTTCCATGTGAGAGTTACTGTAGATATTCAGTGAGAGTTGGATGTTCCATGTGAGAGTTATCTGTAGATATTCACTGTGAGATGTTGGATGTTCCATGTGCTGTGTACTGTAGATATTCATGTGAGAGTTGGATGTTCAAGGTGAGTGTTTACTGTAGATATTCATGTGAGAGTTGGAGTGTTCTATGTGAGTGTTATGTAAGATATTATATAGAAGGAGTGGATGTCTATGTGAGTGTTACTGAGATTCATGTGAGAGTAGTGTCTAGTGAGCGTTACTGTGCCCGTACACTACTTAAGACATCCGACAGATGTCCAATCTATCTAGAACCGCTTGCCCATCTTTCATGCAATCAATTGAGATCGCAAAATGAATGGGCCAGATAGGAACATCTCAAATACAGTGGGATGCAAAATTTTGGGCAACCTGTTAATCGTCATGATTTTTCTGTATAAATCGCTGGTTGTTACGATAAAAGGTATCTGTTAATCACTCTATAGGAGACACACACAGTGATATTTGAGAAGTGAAATGAAGTTTATTGGATTAATAGAAAGTGTGCAATAATTGTTTAAACAGAATTAGGCAGGTGCATAAATTTGGGCACCACAAAAAGAATTAAATACAATAGAGTAGATCCTCCTTTTGCAGAAATACAGCCTCTAAACGCTTCCTGTATTCCAATGAGAGTGGATTCGGTTGAAGGTATTTTGGACCATTCCTCTTTACAAAACATCTCTAGTTCATTCAGGTTTGATGGCTTCCGAGCATGGACAGCTCTCTTTAACTCACACCACAGATTTTCAATTAATATCAGGTCTTGGGGACTGAGATGGCCATTCCAGAACGTTGTACTCTTCCTCTTGCATGAATGCCTTAGTGGATTTTGAGCAGTGTTTGGTCGTCTTGTGAATGATCTATCCACGGTGCAGCTTCAGCTTTGTCACTGATTCCAGACATCTCCAGAAATCTGCTGATACTGAGTGGAATCCATGCGTTCCTCACTTTGACAATATTCCAGTCCCTGCACTGGGAACACAGTACCACAGCATGATGGAAACACCACCATATTTTACTGTAGGTAGCACGTGTTTTTCTTGGAATGCTGGTTCTTTTCCTCCCATGCATAAGCCCCTTGTTATGCCCAAATGACTCCATTTTAGTTTTCATCAGTCCACGGCTCCTTATTCAAAATGAAGCTGTCTTGCCAAATGTGCGTTAGCCATATCTCAAAGCTGCTGTTTGTGCTGTGGGCGGTGAAAAGGCTTCCTCTGCCATCACTCTCGCATACTGCATCTCCTTGTAAAGTGCACGCAAATGCTGAACGATGCACTGTGACTCCATCTGCAGCAAGATGATGTTGTAGGTTTTTGGTGCTGGTCTGTGGGTTGTCTCTGACTTTTCTCACCATTCGTCGCTTCTGTCTATCCGAGATTTTTCTTGGTCTGCCACTTCGAGCCTTAACTTGAAACGGAGCCTGTGGTCTTCCATTTCCTCATATGTTCCTAACTGTGGAAACAGACATGGAAATCTCAGAGACGGCTTAAGGGTATGTCCACCCCCAAAACTATAATCCCCCCAGTAATGGCCCCATCATGTAGTGTAATAAAGTCATTACCTCACATCCTAGCTCCATGTGGTTTCCTGTAGTCCCCCCCCCCCCAAAGTCCCAAAAACGGCCCACCAGGAGGATAGCAGTGTCCATATAGGACTCTGCTCCTGTCTGGCCTCCAGGAGAGTTTGGCATGCGTACTGCAGCCCTTCTCCCCCTCCTGATTAGGATTCCCTCCCCCTAGCATAAAATAAATATAACATCCCCCCCCCCAGCCCCAACGCATATTTTTAATTTAGAAAGTGCCCCAACATACTTACCTTCCCTCTTTCCTCCGCCGGCACTGAACTCCCGGCAGCCGCGTCCGTGATTGGCTGCCGCTCAGCCCATCATAGACGCGACTGCCGGCCGTCCTCTGCTTGCATTTTCTCGCCAAGCAGAGGGCCTGGCAGTGCGGCGGAGGAAAGAGGGAAGGTAAGTAAAGTTTGGGCACTTTCTAAATACAAATAAGAGCGGTTGGGGCTGGGGGGACGGGGGAAGTTATATAAAAATTTTTTTCAAGGGTGGCAACATACCTTTAATGTATCCTCCCCTAAACTATGATGGTGAACAATCTTGTCTTCAGGTCATTTGAGAGTTGTTTTGAGACCCCCATGTTGCTACTCTTCAGAGGAAATTAAAAGAGGAGGGAAACTTACAATTGACCCCCTTAAATACTCTTTCTCATAATTGGACGCCTGTGTATGTAAGTCGGGTTCACTGAGCTTACTAAGTCAATTTGAGTTCCAATAATTATTTAAAGGTTTTGGAATCATAAAATAAATGTCAACATTATATACACACCTAATTTGTTTAAACAATTATTGCACCCTTTGTGTAAATCCAAGAAACTCATTTCACCTCTTAAATCTCACTGTGTGTGTTTCTCCTATATGATATATTTAACTGACATTTTTTTATCATAACAACCAACAATTTATAAAGGAAAATCATGATGATAACAAGGTTTCCAACTTTCGCATCCCACTCTAAAAAACCCACATGCTTGTAAAAATTAAGACATTGTATAGATCTCAAATCTAATTTCTGCCTAGTGTATGGCCAGCGTTTAGATCTTCTATGTAAGAGGAGAAGTACATGTAAGAGGTAGATGGTCTATAATTTGTGTGGAGAGTTAGATGTACCATATGGTTCTATGTGAGAGTTAGATTTTTTGTGTGAGAAAGGTGAGAGTCTATACCACAGTTAGTTTTTGCCGTTAAGTTTTTATGTGTGAGGGTTAGAAGTTTCTGTGCTCCTTTGTGGAGGGTTAGTCACTTTTTGATTCCAACGAAGTATAACCTGTACATTTCCGGTGCCTTTGTTAGGGATTGAAACATATTAATATTTTTTCCCTTATTAAACTCTCACAGATATGTTTCCATACACACACATTATGTTTATAATCTGCTGACTGTGGGGCACTCTTAATAAAGGAAATTAGCAGGGCTACACTTTGTGCATTTAAAGAACATATACACTCTAAAAAATAATAATAATAATTTTCAAAAAAATTTAAACCGTTAGCTACAGCAATATCTGCTACAAAATCTGAAACTTTTTCAGACTTTAAATCTGAGCTGTAGAACTTTAAAACTCATCATTTGAAATTGCAGCATTATTGGAAAGACCAGTCACTTCAGAACAACAAATAAGAGAATCAGCAGAAAAAAAAGAAGGCGAGGAGAGATGTGTAAGCAGGCATTGTCCTTGGTGAGGCTGTGTAGAACTTACAAGTGCTGCAGACACTACAAGAAGGCAGTGGGTATGGGAGGGGGGGGGCATTGGAGCACTCACTAAACATTAATAATTTAACATTGTGGGTGAAAGATTTTTGAAAAACAGTTTTTTAGTGAAAATAGGGACAGGGATATAGGACTGTTAATTCTAACTTCCAATATTCTGTGAGAAGCCTAAGCCCAAAGAAAAACTGATTCTCCAGTCTTCCTCGTGGCTTCAGCACAATCTTTACTACAGTTAGTCCAGGACTAACCTGGCAAATGAAGACTGTTAGTGCTGTAGCTCCTCAACAAAACAATATTGGAGGTAGGAATAATCAATCCTACCTCCCTGCCCAGGTTTCTTTTCATTTCTAAATAGTTAATTTTTAAGTATTATTATCCTTTAATGCAAAGCAAGCACAGATATTAATGTGAGTTCCCCATTTTACTCTCTCAAATTGTACTTTCAGATAATGTAAAGTTGTTGAGTGAGTATAGTGACCCTTTAAACTGCAAATGCTTTCCAGAATTTGACCTGTTTTTTCACTGATCTAGCACACATATATTGGTTAATATGTTACACAGCAATACTAATTATTCTATTTATGATGTTCTGACATATATTTTTAGAGGAAAAAGGAGTTCTCATTATCCAGAATCTGCTATTGCTGGGAAAATGTGGGTATTAGCACCGGATTTGCGCAGGGTGGTAAATCCCAAAATGGATTTAAAAGATGTGCTAAAGTAGCGCAAATCCAATAATTATGCTTGATTAATGTCTTTTGATGGGGTAGCACAATTTAACCCCTGAATTTATTGCTGAGTGGCAATTAATGAGGCAGAATGTTGGTTGTGAAATTCATGCTTAAAGGAGAACTATAAGCTAAAATGGGAGTGAACTGAAGGAATTGTGGATATTTAGCTATAATATAACAGCTGCAACAAACACCTATTTATTTTCCATTGTGTGAATGTCATCTGTGTTTGAAGGTTTTCTAATGTTTTTGATTTATGAAACCATTTGTTATTTGTAAAATTGGTTTTCTGACTGTACATTTTTAAGGGCATTGCCCTCTCCTATAATTAAAAAATGTAAAATGACATGCAAGGATGCTAAATTGCAATTTTCAAATTTTTCATGATACCTGCATGGTAATTGCAAGTAAAAGCAATTAAAAGCGTGGGTATCCATGGCCACCTATTTTTACCGACAGACCAATGCTTTCGACTTGCATGCTGAAATATTGATTGGACGAGAATTTGGCACCATGTCCAAGTGTAAATCAAACGTTTGCCCAATTCGCACAACGACTTTATTGAAACTAAAGTTCAATAAATATATCAGGAGACAGAGACTATACCCAGGGTGAGCGGTTTATGTCCTCATCCCTGGGTTCTTTTTACCATACAGAAGAGGAGTGGTTCGTATTTTCAATAAATCAATGGGCACTGCTATTTGTTTTTTGTGGGGATTATCTTTTATATACAGAAAGCAGAAAGAAGGGGAGATAAGTTAAGGTGGGAAGGTAAGTATAATTGTCCTTTAAAGGGCATGTTCTCCCCATAAACTAAAATTTAACCCACTGAGGAGTGTTAAAAATCCTTACCTTACATCTCTGCTCCAAATGGTTCTCTCGCAGTGCCTGTTCAAAGTTAAAGGTATGTACACTGTAAAAGAACTTTGAGTTATTGGAAATCTGTGGCTTTAAAATTAAAGTTGCCTATTTTTTTTTTTTTCTATCCCCCCCCAGAGCTACCTTTACTGCTTGAAACTCTGGCTTCTTCCTCCTTTATGATAGCGTCTGGAACTCCGCCCCCGTGAGATCTCATGCTCCCTCCAGCTTCCTTGACCCCAAAAGATAAGTTTGGATGTCCACGTGCCCCCAAGATGGCAGCAATGTGCATGAGTCACTGCCGCAAACGTGATGTGTGACGTCACGGTGCAATGAATCATACACAAACGTTTGTGGCAGCACTGACGTCGCGTGCATGCAGCAAGGTCACGCAGGCCCTTGGACATTTGGAACTACCTTTTGGGCCAAGGAAGTTGGAGGGAGCAGGCGATGGAGTGGAGGGGAGCAGATCCGATTTCATTATACGGAGAGGAAGTCAGCAAGTTTCAAGAAGTAAAGGTAGGCTCTAGGGGGGGATAGAACAAAAAAATATTGGGCAACTTTGTTTCCCAGGCGATCTGCAATGTTGGCAGCCATGTCTGTGGATTGCTGCCGGTCCGGCATGCAAAGGGCAGAGATCAGAGTGCCAGGGAAATGAAGGCATTTAAGTAGTCTTTCTGCAGCTTTTTTAAATAAACTAACATAGCAGTTGGGAGTAGGCTAGGGTACCCTACATACGCGAAAATAATTTTTCAGGGTGGAGATACCCTTAACATGTATTTGACTTTTGATGTACCCATTCAGTTTTATTTTCAATAAATGACTGAATCCATGACGCCACCAAATGAAATACTGGGTGAGCTGAAGAGGACAATTTCTTTGCAGGATTGGAGTGGAAATTTGGGAAACAACCTGTGGTGAACCGGTACAAGTTATTGGGTGGGGCTGGATGTGACCCGGCGGTTTTGGTTCGCTGGGTGTGACCGCGTTTGTTGTAAAGTAAGGGACCTCCAGTAAAACAGGCTAGGCTAGGTAGACAATGGGAGTTAGGAGTATAAATGCGTAGCTTAGAGGGTGGTGTAAGGAGATGGGGTTGGATTTTTAGAGAAATGGGCTGATTTTTGGTATTCTACAGGCTCTTTAGTAGAGCTGGATGCACCTCAATAATGATGCGCAGGTGTTTTGGAGATGAAGTTGGCTAGGGGTTGTAGGAAGATTTTAAACTAGTATGGGGGGGGGGGTAGGGGACATTGGATACACAGGGGTAGATAGAGGAGTTTGGAATCGGGGTTAATAAGATGGAGGAGAGGAGGAGCATAGAGGAATAAGGAGGCATCTCATTGAGTAGTGACATCAGCCAGTACGAGGAATGAGTGGAGCAAACCAGAAAAGAGATGATTAAGACATTCTGGGCCCCAAATATATCATATCTATGTAGTGGCAAACCGTAAAAACATGGGGTTTTAGTTACCAATTTATGCATAAAAGTGAAAAGCCTTCCATCCCGTCAAGGTAACCCCAGTATGGAAGGTCCTAACATTTTACCTTGGGTAATTTTTCTGGGCAGACCCTCCCTGCTTGGTTGCATTTTTCTTGGGAAGGTTGTCTCCCGACCTTGCATGGATTAGTATTAAAGGATACGCAACACACCCCCATCCCCGCCCTACTGACTTTTATCAAGGAGGGAGAGGCCTCTCATCCAATGCTTAGTATTCAAGGCATAAGACCTCCATTAAAGAGATGTTAGGACCTCCATATGGGGGTTACCTTGACGTGGTTGGAAGGCTTTTCACTTTTATGCATAAATTGTAACTAAAAACCCCCATATTTTTACTGTTTGCACTAGCATAGATATTATGAATATATGGCCCAGGAATGTGCATGATCATCTCTTTTCTTGTTGTTCTAATGTTTTGGTCAGATCAGTAGCACTTCCAATTTGTTATAAAGCAATTTTGCCACAGGAGTGCTCCCACCGCCCCCCTTTTGGGAATGAGGCTGCTATTTGCTAAAGAATGTTTACTGTACAGACTGCAGTTAGCTGTAGGATATAGATGCAAACAGAAGAGAGCCCACAGATGGATGAACACCGGAGAAAGCCCATAGAAGGTACCCACTGAACTGGGTGGGAGATGAGGGTTTAGATGTTTGGAAATACAAACTTCCAGCTACTAAAGCATGCTGGGAGTTGTCCCTTCCAAACATCTGGAGTGAAAAGGCTTTAGTTGTCTTTTAAATGAACAGCAGAATTATCATACAGTATAGCCATATCCATTATGGCTATTGCTGTATGGGAAGCTGCTGTCCATTTAAAGGGCAACTAAAGCCTAAAAGCAATACAGATCAGAAGGAAAATGGCATCTATTGTTGCCTTTTGATGCTGTATAGTTTTTAGGCTTTGTTGACCTTAAAATAGACAGCAATTCCCATACATTTGTCCCTTACAGTAATAACCATACTGGATTTGGCTATAACTGTATGGGACTACTGTATGGAAATTCTGCAGTCCATTTAAAGGGCAACTAAGCCTCAAAACAATACAGAATCAGAGGGCAATAGTGGTCATAATTTTACCCTCCAGTGTTCCTTAGGGTCTTTTAGCCGGGGGGCCCACCCGGCTACTTTTTTATGCCACCGGCTGGAAAAAAATGCTTGAGGAAACACTTGTGATTTAATAAAGAATTTAGATGTAGGTTTAATAGGTGTGCCAATAGGTCGGTAAAACGCCTGCAAAAATGCCCAGTCAAGAACCCTTATTACACTCTCGAGTTTTAGCAGTGTGTTAACTAGCTTTTCCAAATCTCTAAAGCTGCAAAAGGGTGGGCACGCAAACCTGCATGCGCTCTGTATGGGGTCACATGTGCTTGTGCTGCCATGTTACATCTGGGTTACCTTAAGATGCTTTAAAACTACAGCTCCCCATTCTACAACCACGGAATGCGGGAGTCCTAGTTTCAAAAATTATGGGGACGAAAGTTAGCCATCCTGACCAATATATGAAAATGATGCAAGGGGTTCAGTATTCCCCCTTAGAATATGATGGTTGTATTTGTTTTAATGTAGTTATACTGCATGAGTTTAAAGGGCATGGCTAATCTTAAAGTAATTGAAAATAATTAATATTAAAGGGCATGTCCACCCCCAAAACTATAATCCCCCCAACTACTGGCCCCACCATGTAGTGTAGTTTTACCTTACCTCACATCCCAGCTCCATAGGGTTCTCCTGTAAACCCCCCCCCAAAGTCCCCAAAACTAACCACCAGGAGGATAGCAGGGCTCTGCCTGCTATCTGCCTCCGGTAGATATTTGCCATGCGCACTGTGCCCTCTCCCCACTCCCTTCCCCTCCCCTCCCTCCTCTCCCTCCCGTTCTACTATCCCTCCCCCTAGCGTTAAACCCCTTAATATTCTGCTCCCCCATGTCCCCCAGCCCCCCACCGCATGTCTTTTTTTAAAAAAGCTCCCCAAACTCTTACTTACCTCTCCGCTTTCCTCCGCTGATGAATGACCGGCAGCCGCGTCCGTGATTGGCTGCCGCTCAGCCAATCACAGACGCGACTGCCGGTCCCGCCCCTCTGCTTGCATTCTCGCAAGCAGAGGGCGGCAGTGCGGCGGGAGGATTGAGGGGAGGTAAGTAAGAGTTTGGGGAGCTTTTGGAAAAAAGAAACAGCGGTTGGGGCTGGGGGACATGGGGGAGCAGAATATTAAAAAACGAATTTAGGGGTGGACATGCCCTTTAACTAGTAAAAATAGTGCACATTTAATTTTCCCTGCACGGCTACTTTTTCATGCCGCCCGGCTACTTTTTCATGCCACCCGGCTGGAAAAAAATTCTGGGGAGAACACTGCCCTGTTTATACTCGAGTCAATCACTTTATTAGTGTTTTTTAGGTAAAATTGGTACCTCGGTTTATACTCGGCCTGTTATACTCGAGTATATATGGTATGATATAAACAGGAATTAATGCCAAATGAAAAGATTAAACAAAACAGAAAACATATGGTGGAGCTGTGTACAGGAAAGAAGAAATTGGGTAAATTAATTGTTGGTGTATGTTATAAGCTGCTAATTGCCAGTGAGAAGGTGGAAATGAATCTCCATATGCAGTTGGTGAAGGCTGCTGGTATGGGCATGTTCTGGTATATGGGGGTTTCAATACCCTGACATAGATTGAAGTAAGGGAACTTCAGAAACCTCAAAAGGTATCAAGTTCTTACATCTTCTTTATGAGCATTTTATTACTCAGATGGTAGAAGTTCCTATTGGCAGGATACGTTGTTGGATATTGTGAATCTAAACCCTGAGTATTTTGGTGATGAAGGTAATGGGAGCGTAGAGGATAGTGATCATGATAAAGTGTCATTTAAAATAGATTGCAAAAAGCAAAAGTGCTCGGGTTAACAAAAAACTTTCCCTGGCAGCTCTTGGAATGCTATATCTTTAAAAAGACTTGCAGCATTCCACAAGCTAAATGCAAACCAGAGTGCAAACTACAGACCGGTTTTGGCTTTATTTAGACATCATCAGAAGGAAATGTTATGTTGCTAAAGGAATTATTCCTGCTTATAGACGGGGGGGGATTTGTGCCTAGATAAATATTGAGCAAAAGTGGACTGCTTTTAAAGGCATATTAACTATTACAATTCTATATTTATACCTTTAGAGAACAGTGTAAAAAAAACTAGGTCCACTCCTGCATGGCTTTATGCTCAGGTAAAAAGGGAAAGGAGTGCAAGAAAGCCATTAACTAGCTAAAATAGAAAATTAAATACTGTATTGAAGCAGAAACAAAGCAAGTCTAACCCAAAATGTTTTTTAAAGGGGAAGTTCAGTACAAATACATATACTTTTCAGAAAAAAGAGCAGATTTTTTCATCCCAATGACTTAATCTGCCAATTCAGCATTTTGTATGTGTATAAATAAATGCAACCAAATATAACTTCCTGTTGCAGGACCCTAGTAGAGAATGTGTATTGGTCTTGCCCTTGACCCAGCGCCTGGGGTGATTCGGTTGTCAGTAGAGATCTGAGCATTTTTGACCATCCAACAGCCAATCAGTAGAAATAACGGTTAGGAACATTCGAAGGATGTGGTGCATCCTGGGAAGAAGAAGGACCGTTAGAACCTGAAATGGCAGCTCACTAATCAGTAGTAAAAAGTGCCCCAAATATTACTTACCTTCCCTCTTTCCTCCGCCGCACTGAACTCCCGGCAGCCGCGTCCGTGATTGGCTGCTGCTCAGCCAATCACAGACACGACTGCCGGTCGCACAGCAGAGGGGCCTGGCAGTGCGGCAGAGGAAAGTGGGAAGATAAGTATATTTGGGGCACTTTCTGAACTTAAAAATATAGCGGTTGGGGATGGGGGGACAGAGAGATATATATGTGAAAATGTTTAAGAAGGTGGACATGCCTTTAAAGGGCATGTCCACCCTTAAAAATAACTTTTGATATGCTGCTCCCCATGTCTGGAGCCCCAACCGCATGATTAGTATTTTGCAAAAGCCCCCAAACTCTTACTACCTCCTCGTTCCTCCGCTGCACTGCCGCCCTTGCTTGCGAGAATGCAAAGAGAGGGCGGGACCGGCAGTCGCGTCTGTGATTGGCTGAGTGGCAGCCAATCACGGACGGGGCTGCCGGTCATTCAGTGCAGCAGCGAGGAAAGAGAGAGGTAAGTAAGAGTTTGGGAGCTTTTGCAAAATACTATTCATGCGGTTGGGCTACCAGACATGGGGGAGCAGCAATATTAAAGGATTTACGCTAGGGGGAGGGAGAGTAGAACGGGAGGGAGAGGGAGGGGGAGGGAGGGGGGAGAAGCCTGCAGGACGCATGACAAATATCTACCGGAGGCAAGTAGCAGGCAGAGCCCTGCTAGCTCTGGTGGACTGTTTTTGGGACTTTAGGGGGGGTCTACAGGAGGAGAACCCTATGGAGCTGGGATGTGAGGTAAGGATTACACTACACTACATGGTGGGGCCATTACTGGGGGGGATTATAGTTTTGGGGGTGGATATGCCCTTTAAATGTGCTGTCTTGAGCAGATGAACTTTGCAGGCACTGCAAGATTTCAGTCCTTCACGACATAGTATGTTACCAATTGCTTTTTTTTTTGTTTTTGGGGGGTGACTATGGTCCCAGTTGCCCTGAGATCATTGACAAATTGTCCCCTTTAGTTCTGGGCTGCTTCATCACTGTTTTCATGATCATTATCATTTAAATATTTCTTCAATTTGCAAATGTTCATGCAAACTTTGGTCACCTTTTTGCTTTGCTTCTGCTGGGACAGCTGAATCATAAGCCCTGCTCCCAATCTGTTGGAATGTATGTTTCTGATTATTTTTCTAAACCCCTACTGGTCAATTGGCAGTGCTCACAGCACAGGAAGCACTTTATTGTAAAGTATGGTTAAGTTAAAACTCTGGCAAAAAAAGTGAGTACACCCCTAAGTAAAAAAAATGTCCATATTGTGTACAATTATCCATTTCCCCTCCCCAATGTCATGCGGCTTGTTAGTGTTACAAGGACTCAGGTGTGAATATGAAGCAGGAGTGTTAAATTTGGTGTTATCTCATACTGGTCACTGTAAGTTGAACATGGCACCTCATGGTAAAGAAAAACTGAGAATCTGAAAAGATGATCCTTTGCTATAAGAAGATTGCCAACACCCTGAAACTGAGCTGCAACACAGTGACCAAAAGCATACAGCAGTTTAACAGGACAGGTGCTGCCACCATTGCTAAAGAGGTTAAACGGGTGCGAGGTCAGCTCAACTGGTCTGCAAGCTGTTGTCCCAGCAGGAAGCCTTTCTAAAGATGATGCACTAGAAAGTCCTCAAACAGTTTGCTTAAGACAAGCTTAGGACGTTGTTTTCTGAAACCATGTCCTGTGGTCTGTAAGACCAAGATAAACTTAGAACAAAGACTAAAGTCAAACATGGTGGTGGGATGGTTTGGGCTGTATGAGTACTGCAGGCACTGGGGAGCTACAATTCATTGAGGGAAAAAAACTGCTCCTGTGTCTGTGAGAATTATAGATGTTTGCCCTGTTGCAAAAATCTGTATACTTAAAGGGACACTAAACTAAAAAAAATTACTTGCCTTTATCCATTTCTATATTTGTGGCTCTGTCAGGAACTTGATCCCTTTTTACTCTCAGTGCTTTCTGTCACTAGATCTCCTCATGTCCTTTTCAGCTCACTCCTAGTTAGTATGCATGTCTCCTCTCTAGGTATCCACCCCCTCCCAAAACTGAGGCACAGATAGGGTGTGGAGCATGTGCAGTGGAGGTGATCTGTGCATCACTTCAGCCAATAGCATACACCAAGTGATTTTGTGTTATAGTGAAAGTGAAAGTAAAGCTGCTTTGCATTAGAAAGATAAGCAGCACTGGAAGCTGTAATAACTGCTTGAATCAAGTAAGATTTTCTTTTAGCTGTAGGAGTTTGAAGGTGTGTGTGTGTGTTTGTGAGGACTTTGTAATTGATTTCTTTAGGTACAATGCTAGATTGGGACTAAAATAATACAGACATCAGCTAACTGCAGAATTGGAATTATCTGCACAGACAGAGAAATAAGCTTTACTTTTATAGAATGGATACTTTTACATGTAGTGTGATGGGGAGGGGCTGGGTGATTGACAGTTCTTTACTGACTAGCTGTGCCCCACCCTCTTTAAAAGTAAGACTCCCAGATCTAAAAAACAAGGCATAGGAAGGTCAGAGAAAAAAAAAGCAGATTTAAGATTGGTGGTAATTAATCCTAGTTACTATGTGATTAGTTAAAAAACGATTTGCCACAGTTTACATGTCCTTTAACAGCTTTCTCACTGTATTGTTACCTACCCCTTATAACTTTTCCTCTGAACCAGACAGTCCCCCAAAAAGTCATTTATAATATTTTTTTTGCTGATTTTACAGTAAATAGGCCCAACACCCATTAAATGAGAGGGTTTAGGTGATGCCTTGTTTAGCAGTACAGACTTTCCAAACCAAGAAACTACTACACCAGATTTTTACCATAGATAAATGAATGTCAAATTGTGCACATTTGTTTAACATTTTATGTTTTACCCTTTATATGTAAGTGCCACTGATTAGAAATCCATGTCTAACCTTGATTTCTACTTAAGGTGTGTTCTAACAGTCCAATCATTTGTATTCATAAAATGCACTACTCTTCTTTAGCTTTGTTCACCTCTGTTGTTCACAGATTTATCTTAGACAGTTTTCTTTCCATCTCTCTTGGATGAAATCCGAGCTGCTTAAGGCTTAATATTGTAAAATCTGAAATCTTTCACTCTAATCTCGGTTTCATCAATCGCCATGTTTCCAGGCTGTTGTCACTGCTGTTTGATCTGTCATTGCTTCCCTTTTCTTTCATGAGCAGCTTGTTTTGTTAAGGATCTACATACTATACACTTTTTTCTTTTGCTCAGCTGAAAAAAAGTTGTATTTTTTAGCAAATCTTTACCTCCGATTTTGTTTTTCTTGAGTGAGCGAGAACAGTGAAACTGTGGAACTGTCTTCCAGCAGATGTGGTAATGGCAAGTTCAGTGAATAGCTTGAAAAGTAGTTTAGATACATTTCTAAAACTAAAAAATATTGAGAATTACTGGTATAATACATATACTGTAGTTCAGGATACTTTCCGATTGCCATTGGAGTCAGGAAGGAATTGCCCCCCCCCCCCCTTTTTTAGCTGATTTTTTGCCTTCCTCTGGATCAACTGTTAGGTAGGGTTAAAAAAGAAGTTGAAAAGGATGGACTTGATAGATATATGTCTTTATTCATCTTCAATTACTATGTATGCTTACAATATGCCTTTTTGCCAGGTTTTGAATCAGCCAGAAAGGTAATTGATACATTAAAAAGCTAGACAAAACTTCCATAATCTTAGCTTGGGCTGCATTAAAGGGTGTGTCCACCCCTTTTTAGAATTTTTGCTGTAGTTTAGGGCTCCTTCCACCAGCCCCAACCGCAATAGTAATTTTTGTTTCCTGCTTTGGGCCATTCATTTTGCAATTTATATGCCAATTGAGAAATATTTAGCTGAGGCAGTTGTTGGAATTTCGGGAGCTATTTTGCATAGTGTATATCTGTTAAAGCTGTTATTAAGTTCACAATCTATTGACTGTGGCCAATCATTTATATTTGTAAACTTTGCTATCTTTATAGCTATATAACAAAACTTTCCTGGGGTCGCTTTTTACTACATCTGTAACACTGGCCTAGTGTACATAAACATATTTGAACAAATGCTATAAGATAATCCTGTTCCTTTCTACTATGGAGTCCTAATAAATGAGCTTAATTTGACCATTTTGTACTGGGCAAAGACTTGGGGGTCGTTCACACTAGGAATGGACAAAAACGGACAGTAATACACTGTTTTTCATTGCATTTCTGTCCGTTTGTGCATGCATTTCTGTCCCGTTTTTTCGTAGTGCGTTTTACATATATTTGTGTAAAACGGATTTAACAGACAGAAATGCATGCATTAGTGCATTTTTTTAATGCAACGGACCGAAATTTGGAACCCAATAGTGTGAACAGGTGAATAGTACTATTGATCTCGAGGTGTCTGGCGTTTTTCAAGTGGTGTGTTCATAGAAATGCACCAAAAATGGACCTAGTGTGAAAGAGCCCTAAAAACTCAATCTTTGCTAGGGAAAAAAACTCCTACCTTTTGTTCTGCAGTACCAATAAGCTGTCAAACATGTCGCCAGCCACTGCTGACAGCTTCACTGCTACTCCTCCAGTCTGCTGCCATGACTCTACTCCCATCTCTATGTCTGTGGTCACACTGCACCAGACGGTAACATGCATTTGCACTGCAATTTGTGCAATAGTCCGGAATCACAGTGCATGTGATCGACAAAAAAATACGTAGGGCAGCGCATGCAGTGGGGCCCCCCATATTAATATGCACTGCTCTGCAATTCTCACACACTAACAGATCATAAGCGCAATCTAAGTGCTTGAGAAAACACGCAAGTGTGGTCTAGCCCTAAGACACACACTCACTATTTTAGAGAGAGGCTGAAAAAATGAGCAGTGAATCTGTCTGACACCGATTAGCAGCATCTTTGACAGCTCAATACTCATTTACTATTGTAGAATGGTAGGAGTATCGTGTCCTATCCGTGTTCTCCCCAGAATTTTTTTTCAAGCCGGGGGAAAAAATGTGCACTGCATCATGCTCATTATATAGTTTTACAACATCTGCAGTGAACTGTAGTTCTACAAAATCTGAAGGTAACCCATGTAAAATGTCAGCACAAATAAATGTGCCAACCTTTTGTGGCCTTGGGGATCTCGGAAAAGCTAGTTAATGTGCTATAATAAGCTTACAAGTGTAAAAAAGGGGTCTGGACTGGGCAGTTTTGGCAGGAGTTTTTACTGATATATTGGCACACCTATTAAACCTACATCTAAATCACAAGTGTTCCAGCCGGGTGGCATGAAAAAGTAGCCGGATGGGCTGCCCAGCTAAAAGACCCTAGGGAGAACACTGCCTGTCACTGTGGCAAACATAATTTTTGCTTTTTAAAAGAATACCAGTAATTTCACTACATTCATTGCCAGTTTGCCTGCTTTCCGACTTCTTGAACTTTTTATGATTCTGCCCTTAGTTTAGTGAAGTATTCTCATGGAAAAAATGTTAAAGGGCATTTCCACCCTTTCAAAAAACTTTTTACAGATAGTAGGGCTTCCCCCCCCAACTCCATCCAACAAATCATTAGAAACTCCCCCGATCTTTACTTCCCTTACCTCTTTCCTCCGACGCATTGTCCCGGCACTCTGTTTGCACGGAACTGCAACCACGGAGGCGGCTGCCGGCTGCTTAGAATGCCGGGGGAAAGAGGTAAGGTAAGTAGAGTTCGGTGGAGTCTCAGATAATTTTATTATAGCGGTTGGGGCTAGGGGGGGGAAGCACTAACATATGACCAAGGGGTTTCACGCTAGGGGGAGGGAGACCAAAATGGGAGGGGGGGGGGGGGCTGAACTGCGCATGGAAAAATTCTCTCAGAGGGGAGACAGGAGGCAGAGTCCTATATGGACTCTGCAGTACTCCTGGTGGACAGTTTTTTGGACTTGGGGGGGATTACTAGAGAACCATTTGGAGCTGGGATTTAATGCTCTGATACTCCCAAATGCAATGATTCCAGATCACTCCACATATATATAGTGGCATCCCCACGTTTTCTGTACAGTTGACACCACAATACAAAACAGCTTTTTCTATGGTGAAATAAAATAATTCTCCCACCCCCAACAAATCCCTATAGTAATGTACATACATAATTTTGGGTTGAGAAAACAGTCCCTCAAGGTCAACCCTTCCTCGAGGGAAAAAAAAAAAACTACAAAAAACAGCTCCCCTATTTCACAATCCAACTGCCCTCACAGTGAAGAACCAGTTACGTTGCTTGAGCTGAAATTGCTTTTGCTCAAGTCTAAAGAGGTGGCCTCTAGTCTTTTGTTCACCTCTATAGGAGAAAAGATCCCCTGCCAATTGGCTGTAGTTTCCTGTAACATATGATTATAGGGTTATCGCATCCCCTCACAAATGCCTCTTTTCTAGGGAAAACAAACCCAACTTTGATAGTCTATCTCCATAACGTAAATTCTCCATCCCTTTTATCAGTTTAGTTAAAAAACTCTGTACTCTTACTAATTCATTGATATCCTATCTGTGGACTGGTGCCCAAAAACTGCACTGCAAACTCAAGATGAGGTCTCACAAGTGCTCTATACAGAGGCAGCATCATGCCCTTTTCCTTTGACTCTATGCTCCTTTTTATACACAAAATTATTTTATTTGCTTTAGCAGAAACTGTACAACACTGCTTAGAGTTACTAAGTCTAGCTCTATTGTGTCAACTCCATTTAGGGTATAACTAGTATTCATGTTGTTTTTGCCCAAATGCATAACTTTGCATTTCTCAACATTCAAATTCAATTTGAATAGACATCTTGCACTGGGCTTATAATCCTGTACAATTTAGCATCTTCAGCTAACACAGAGACCATACTTTCAATGCCCAATACTTAGAAATAAAAAAAGTATCAAACCCAGGGCAGACCCCTGAGGAACACACTTAACAACACTGAACATGTTCCATCAATAACTACCCCCAATAATTATCTGGCTAGAAATAATAATAAATCTTCCCCCCTCCAAATTTCATTTGATAAAGGACCACGAGTCTGAAACATGTAATGTGTGAATAAAGCATGTTTTTGAGATATTCTAGGAGTCTCCTTTCCCTGGAACTGCCTTCACTATACCTTTTTTTACACCTTACACACTCCCTGCTGTGGACTGTGCTGTCCCTTCTCTCTTTCAGTTCCCTTTTAAGTTCTGGCAAGTACTCGGCTTAGCTCAGTATCTTGGCAGGAATACTGTTCGATTTCAGATCTTTGCTAACCTTTAAGTGGTCTAATCTCTTTTGTACTTCTTTCAGAGTCAGCCTGTCTTCTATTATGCTTCTAATGTCGTTTACAGGGGGCACCATCTTTTGTTACTTTGGATGCAGCGAGTAGTAGTGATTCCTGTGATACTTACTCAAAATCTCCTTTGGCGTTCCGCTATATCTCTCCTCTCTTCCACTGTGCAAGGAGGCATGCCTTTCAATTGGCTGCACTGCAGACTGCCACTGACAGTGGAAGAGAGAAGGGAAGAAGCAGAGCACCAAAGGAGACTTTAAGGATTTGGGGAAAAAGTAGCCAGAGGTGAGGACTTAACGATTTAGGTCCTCATCCTGGGTACTATGCAGCTATGGATTGGGGAAAGGCAAGTATATTTTTCCTTTAAAATTACTCCAGTATCGAGCTTCTAGCTGCTGTCTATCCAGAGTTCACAGCAGTATGGGTTTTTGCTAGCACCGTGAGCTGTGACATCACCAGCACTAGAGCCTATAAACCAGGGGTGCCCAACCCAGCCGATGCTGGGGGCCGCACCAGCAGCACTGAATACTGTGAGCGGGCCGTGGAGGTAGCGGAAAAATGCAGCTGGGCCGCAGGTTGGGCATCACTGCTATAAACCTATAAGATCCAGAGGAGCTAGTTTATGACAGCTGTTTTCAAAAAGGGCACTTATATGAAGACCACAGTTACCCTTTAAGAGGGGAATAGTATTAAGTTTAACTGTAGTTTTTATATTTCAGCAGTCTCAAACACACACAATTAGACAGAAATTTGTATGAACTATTGGGGCAAGTAACTTACTGCATCTCAATAACAGGGCTGGTAAGGGCTGATTGTAGACCTCTGTGTCACTCCCTGTATGTGTTTATCAAACAGAAAATCTGATAATAAGCAAATTATATGCCAATGTAATAAAAGATGGTATAACTTTGATGTAACAGTGTAATTTCTTTAATGTCCACCAGGCGTCATCACAATACCACTTATGTGCTAAATAAAAATTTGTTCACTGCCTCAACTAGGGTAAATGTTCTTTTTTACTTGTCGATTATCTGCAACAGATAATGTAAATTCATTTTTTTCCAAATATACTTTGCCTCAATGTTTTTAAAAAAGGCAAATAGAAAGCCTTATAAATTGTAAATATAAATGGCGATTTGTTTCGTATTCAAAATGGCCATAAGTGATGCTGCCAGGCAATTTAGCTGTGATAAGATACACAGTAAGGCATTTATGTTTTGTGTGGCTGAATTATAGAAATAAAATTCTTTTTACTGAATATAACGAACCAGCAGGTGACAGCACTTGCAGCTCAAGATTTCTTATTTGATAAAATTGCTCATACTCCCCTGAGCTACTGCAGTTTGTCCCTCTATAAATATTGTCTACACATTGCACAGGATGAACTAGATTATCCCATAAGTATCCGCAGATACTGTTCATGATATCATAAAGTAATAAGTTAATGACTTACTAGGATCCAAACTTCTATATGTCCACACACCACAAAACAATCTGATCATTGGTTACTGCCTATCTTCTTTTTGTCTTACTTTGCTAGTAGATTAAACTATTACTTTAATGTATTGATTGAGGTAAGGCATAGCTTCTTAACCTCTCTGTAAATTAATTTGACTTGCCAAATTACCGTTCTTTCTATTTCTTCTTCTGTTTTATTCTTCCACTTTTTTGGATTATATCTTCTCCCACAGTTTTTGAGCTAGAGACATGAAATTACGGTAATTTGGCAAGTCCAATTAATTTACTGAGAGGTTAATTTGCATAATCGTTACGGCGTTATCGGCTAATTTCGGGACATTTTTTCCCGTAGACTATAATGGTAACAATCCTCAAATGTGGATATTTTTAGATTTAAGGGTCATGAGATCAAAACAGTTTGTTTCATGGTCATAAACTCAAACGCTGATACCCCTAACCCCCCCCCCCACACCAGACACAGGTACATGTCCCAACTGACCTACCTTTTCATTTCCATGGAAGCTATACTTAAGGGTATGTCTACCTTAAACAACCATTTTTGCCATAACAGTCCCCCTGCCCCCCCAGCCCCAACCGCTATATTTATTTTATTAGAAAGTTCCCCAAACTTTACTTACCTTCCCTCTTTCCTCCGCCACGCTGCCGGCCCTCTGCTTGCAAGAAAATGCAAGCAGAGGGGCGGGACCGGAAGTCGCGTCTGTGATTGGCGGACGCGGCAGCCGGTCATTCAGTGCAGCGGAGGAAAGAGGTGAGGTAAGTAATGCTTGGGGCACTTTCTAATAAAATAAACATAGCGGTTGGGGCTGGGGGGACAGGGAGATTGTTATGGCAAAAGGGATTTACACTAGGGGGAGGGAATGCTAATCGGGAGGGAGAGGGAGGGGGAGAAGGGTGAGAAGGGCTGCAGTACACATGCCAATCTTCTCCCGGAGGCCAGGTAGGAGGCAGTCCTATATGGACTCTGCTATCCTCCTGGTGGGCAGTTTTTGGGACTTTGGGGGGGGGGGACTACAGGAGAACCAGATGGAGCTGGGATGTAAGGTAAGGATTAAACTACACTACACAATGGGGCCAGTAGTGGGGCGGATTATAGTTTTGGGGGTGGACATGCCCTTTAAAGTGTAACTATAGTCAAAAAACTAATTTTGATCAATCCTCAATAAAAGTTAGTTATATGGTCATCATACATGCAAAATGCAAAAATATGCCCGCAACCTCACATGGGGACACACACCTACTGACCTACCCTTCTATTCCTGTGGCAGACATACTTTAAGGGTAAATAAAGTAAAAACAAAAATTTTTTTTGATATATCCTCAATAAGAGTTAGTTTTATGGTTGTAAACACAAAAAAGACATACCCCCTAAACCAGACCCAGGTACACACACCTACTGACCTACCCTTCAATTTCTGTGGCAGCCATACTTAAAGGGTAACTATAGTAAACAAAACAAATTTTGGATAATCATTAAAAAAAAAAAAAATTAACCCCCAACCTGACACAGGTACACACACCTACTTTGCTACCCTTACTTAAATTGTAACTATAGTCAAAAAACAAATTTTGACCAATAATGAAAAAAAAAACATTTTTTGTTTTTTTAACTTCCAATCTGACCACAGACACACACACCAACTGAGCTACCCATTAATTCATGTGGCAACCACATTAAAAGGGTAAGTATAGTCAAATAACACATTTTGACCAATCATCAAAAAAGTTAGTCTTTCATCCCCCAACCTCAACAACTGACCTACCCATTCATTCATGTGACAGCCATATTTAAAGTGTAATTAAAAAAAACAACAATGTCCTCATTATCGCTATTATTGTCGAGTTTTAAAATCTGCAGCACAGACACACCCATTCCTTTCCAAAATGTGGCCTTTATAGACAAATTCAAATTTTATGCTTAAACGTTCCCATTTTAGTATTTACTGCATTTTGTCTAAATAAGAAATCCTTTTTGAGACAGTCGCTATATATTTAATGTTGGAGGATGTACTATATTTACATTTCCACGGTTTGACCAGGTTTTAAACGGACAGGCCAATATTACAGTTTCTGTGTTGTTTTGTGGGAAAGCTAATTTAAAGGAACTGTAAACTCAACATTTGAAGTCTTTGCCCTCCGTTTGTATTATTCACAGGGAGGTGAGAACGCTTATTCTCACCTCCCTGTGAATAATATTTTGCTCAGGGGACCAGGAACTTAACTTCGCTCCACTCCGCTCGCAGCCGCTTCTGCACAAAACAGCTTTTCTGTCCCGATCGAATGCCCTATCTCTTGTATTGGCGCGCATGCGCCTAAGAGAGCGCGCATGGCTGGGACAGCGGTTGTTAGAGCAGGAGCGGCTGCGAGCGGAGCGAAGGTAAGTTCCAGTGTCCCCTGAGCAAAATATTATTCACAGGGAGGTGAGAATAAGCGTTCTCACCTCCCTGTGAATAATATAAACGGAGGGCAAAGACTTCAAATGTTATGTATATGGGTTTACAGTTCCTTTAAATCTGTAATTGAATGATTTTCTGGTTCAGGCTTAATTATAAGTTGCAAACTTTTTATCATTTCAAAGCCTGTATTGAGCTGTAAATCAAGCAAGAAGTTATGATCGTTATGACATACTTTCCTATCTGTGCCAATTCAATAGTGATGGATCTGAATGAATAGAAATCAGGGCCTGACCTGTAATAATTGAGGTGTCACAAAAATATCCTGATCAATCCAGAGAGTTGGGGTATATATTGTCAATGTCACAAAGAAGAGAATTTAAGAAAGTGATTAAGAAAGCATGTAAAGGTATAAGGCAAATTTATTGTTATGATGTTAACATATTACTAGCTATATACAAAATTTTGTATTAAAAGTTAAAATCCATATATTGTTAAAAACAGTCTTTAGGGAATTTTAGTAAAATTGGATTTGTGTATATCCTCTCTACATATAAGCTCTCATAGCTTCTCATAGCATCACAGATTTAAAGATTGACATTCATTGACATGTTACACAACACAGTTTTGAGAAACAAGTCTGCATTTTCCTGTAGTAAAGGGAGCAGACAACAATCCAAAAGGATTTTCCATCTGTAGTTCAACAGCATTATTGACAGCCGTTATTGGCCGGTCGGTGCAGATGGTATTTGTTGACTATCAATATGGCTACTTTGAGTCAATTTTATATAAGCATATTTAGAAGTCATATATGCAAACACTAAAGTTTACAAAATAATTCTATTCTTGTCCATGTTTAACTATTTCCTTGAAAATAGGTTTTACAAACCTATTGTATTTACATCAAATCTTTATATATTTAATGTATTGCATTTCAAAATTAATAAAACATCTAAAAACACCCCAAATTACCTCCAAAACAATAAAGCACATTTTATCAGCTAACCCTTTATTTCCCCAAGGGTAGATTTTACCCCCCAAATATATTTAAAATATCTACTTTCTGTTATTTGTATCAAACATACCAAAGTTATAATGTTTATTGTTGGTATAGTCAAACATTATTTTCCAATCCTCCTAATCTCTTGAATAATACTAAGCACTACACCAGCCAGATCACCCCCCTACATCCCTCCCCCATCTCACCCAGGAGCTCTCGCTCCTACCCTCCAAACCGAATTTACCCCCCTACAGTTTTATACCACAAATATTGAGGCTAGGTTAAGAACTATAAAACAGCAAACAAACTATGGAAGAACCAACATGTCAACACTCCAATGGAACTTTGAAGTAACAAGATGAATTAAAGGATATGTAAATTGAGGCAAATCATTTTTTAACTAATCACACAGTAATTAGGATTAATTACCACCAATCTTAAATCTGCTTTTTATTTTTCTTCTCTGACCTTCCTATCCCTCGTTTTTTAGCTCTGGAAGTTTTACTTTTTTAAGAGGATGGGGCACATCTAGTCATTAAAGAACTATCCGTCACCTAGCACCTCCCCCTGGCACACTACATATAGACACTATCCATTCTAAAAAAGTAAAGCTTATTACCCTGTCACTGCATGGCTAAGATCAGGAAAAGTAATAAGCATTATCTGTTGCTCTGTGCTCTTAAATTGCTGATAAACCCAATCCTGCAGTTAGCTGCTGTCTGTGTTAGTTAAGTCCCAATGTAGCACTGTACCTAAAGAAATCAATTACAAAGCCCCCCACACACACACCTTAAAACTCGAACAGCTAAAAGAAAATCTTTCATGATTCAAGCAGTGATTACAGCTCCCAGTGCTGCTTACCTTCCCATAGCAAAGTAGCAAAGCACTTTTACTTTCACTTTTACTATAACACAAAATCACAGGGTGAATGTTATATCATCTTCACTGCACATGCTCCACACTATCTGTGCCTCAGTTTTGGGAGGGAGTGGATACATAGAAAGGAGACGTGCATACTAACTAGGAGTGAGCTGAACAGGACATGGGTAGATCTAGTGACAGCACCGAGAGCAAAAAGGGATCAAAATATAGAAAAAGGATAAAGGCAAGTAATTTTTTTCAGTTTAGTGTCCCTTTAAAAGTTACCTTCCTCCCACCCCCCCTTAAAAAAAAAAATGAAGGCCAACACATTTTCTGTACCATGTAAAATTTTTATTGTATACCTCAAATAAAAAATCTTTTGAGAAAATGTCTACTTTCTCTAACCAATAGTAATTAATATAAACCATTTACTTGTGGTTAAGTTAAATAATTCAGGAGGGGGAACTCGTGATTGTAAATAGCAGTAATGTATTTTGTTTAAAAATGTAACAAATAATCTGTTTGTGTGTCCCCCACATCACTTTATTAATGTGCCCCATATAAATAGTTTAAAGTCTAATTGTATTGTTTTTTTTTCTAGGTAGATTTTCTTTCATGAAGTATCTGTATTTTACTAAATATGTCAAGCAATCAAGATCAAAATCTAATTGGAGAAGCAAGTAGTAAATATGGGAAGGATACACCTGAAAAAAACACACCGTATGAAAAGTCTCAGCACCTTCCATCATTAGGGTTAAGTAATAAAAGGTCATTTCTAGACACAGTATCACCAGGAGAAACAGATGGAATTGAAAAAAATCCTTTATCAAAAAGAGCAAAACTGGAAACCAGTTTGCAGCCTGAAGAGCAAATTAGTGCAGACCAACGTAATCCTGTAGATACACATAATGTAGGTAGCATGTTTATACAAGTACCAGAGTTAACCAAGAGTCTTCTGGTTTGTAATAGTGAACATTTCCAAAGGTGTGTGCCTTCGCAGTGCACTGTCAGTCAAGAAGAGTATATTCCTGTGGAAAAGAAATTACATTTTCTGTCAGTTGTGGAAAAAGATACAGTATCAAATAAAAATGGTTTCAACAGCAAAGTTGCCATAGACTCTGGTAATCATAATTCTTGTGCTGCAATTAACCCCGAACCTGCTAATAGTGAAATAACTAAAACC
This sequence comes from Hymenochirus boettgeri, assembly GCA_019447015.1. NCBI lineage: Eukaryota > Metazoa > Chordata > Amphibia > Anura > Pipidae > Hymenochirus > Hymenochirus boettgeri. The sequence goes on along the minus strand of CM033474.1, from coordinate 189,098,740 downwards.
CTAAGCTCCTCATTGTTAACGCCTGAGACTAATAAAGAAGTAGAAAATGCTTCAAAAACAATCTTGGTTATAAAAGCCAAAAGACAGCAAGACAGAACTATTTATGAAAGAAGCCGTTTGTTTAGGAGAAAACATGGCTTTGGTCACATTAAAAGGAATTTCCGTATGAGGAAAATCACTAAAAAACATATTCAACAGCATCTAAAAAATAATTTACAAGTTCAACTACAAACCATAAGTATTCCCTTGGCATTAGATACACCACAAACTGAAAAAAATGACTGCATGCAAGGAATTAAAAACCAAAACAGGGAAAGCGTTTTTTCTACAGGTGAATTAGAACATTGTGAAGGAGTTGCTACCTGCAGTGTGTTACGCACATGTTCTCGCAACAGATTTTCCCTTCAGAAGCAAAAAGGGCTAAAGTCCCATGGTCAAAGACGAAACAAGAAGGAAATGCAGTTTTATTGTCATGCATGTGGCTATTCTTGTATGACCAGAGGGAACTTTGAAAAACACTGCCAGAGTAACAGACATCAGATGGCAAAAATTAATTTTGAATGTCATATCTGTGGAGCGGTTTCTTCTGATCTAACTAACTTCAACTCACATATGAATGTTTACCATAATATGAGCTTCCAATGCACAATCTGTAAACTTTATTTTAGCTTAAAGGAAGAGTTAGAACACCATGAAAAAACTGAGCAGCACATCCAAATGCAAAAAAGTGCAGAGGAGCATCCACTGCAGGCATCTATTTCTAGTTGTTGCCAGTTGAGAAACAAATTTGAAAATTTACCAAAGAAAGTCAAAGTTGCAACTGAACAGAATATTTCAGTTCCTTTAAAAGAAAATGCTGAAAAGAAATCTCATTTTGAGTCTGGAAGGCCTCAGTTTCAATGTAAAAAGTGTTTTTATAAGACACGGTCATCAACAGTACTTACAAGACATATTAAACTTCGTCATGCACACAATTATCACTTTTTGTGCAAGGCTTGCAATATTTACTCAATGTGCAAGGAAGGAATGGAAAAACATATAAAAAGAAGTAAGCATATAGAAAATGCTAGGAAGAACAACATTGGCTTGCTTTTTGACGAGTGCATTGAAAAGGTTTGGTTTGATGGTATCACAGATTCCAATGTAGCTGGTAAGGATAGTTCAGAAAGTCATTCTTTTCTTTTGACACAATCCTTATCTAAAGAAATATTCCCTACAACTGATGAACCCATGTTCCCCAGTCAAGATTCAACTGAAATTGACCTTTTGGGAAACGCACCAAAAAGAGGAAGGCCTAAAGGAAATATTTCCAGGTTGTGTAATTATTGTGGCCTTTTGGCTTCTAGTGTGACAAATTTATCAGTTCATGTAAGACGAAAACATAGCCATCAGTATAGCTATTTATGCAAGGTTTGCAACTATTACACTGTAACTAAAGGTGACATGGAGAGACATTGTTCCACCAAGAAACATAAAACTCGTGTTGCAGAAGAAAAGAATGGACTACAAAAATCTGATATTGTTGTTACTTCTGATGGAAGACACTTTGAAGGTTCTGTTCAGAAAAAGGAATCACTAGCTCTTTTAGATAATGGCCATATTAATTCTGCAACTTCTGAGAATACAATTGTACTGCCTGACACACAAGGAACTCCAAGCTCTGTCTTCTCAGAAAATGGGCTAGCGGATAACACAATTTATGATGTTCAAGTTGCAGGTGAAGAAGCGGACAATAGCAAAGACAGTAATTATCTACATAGGGTCTTGACTGAGAATGGAAATAACAAATGTACTCAATGTGATTTTGTTGGACTATCACATACTTCATTAGAAAAACACATCAAAAAGCTACATAGTAAAAAATTTCAGTACTACTGTATGGCATGTGAGCATTATGCTGTAACACACAAAAAAATGATGGGGCATGTCTTAACTGAGAAGCATAGGATTAACTACCAGGTTTACAAAGCACGGTCTCTATCAACTATGGAAAGTAATGCTGACAATGGTCAACAACAAAAGTCATCAGATATGTGTAAACTGGTTCGAGGAAATAAGGAATTTCCACAAGTATTGCATCAAAATCTTAAACTAAACTTGGAGGTACAAAGCCATACTTCTAATTTGAATGAAAACAATACATTAGAATTGGAGGATTCCAAAACCTGTGCTATGGAGTACATTAAAATAAACACAAAGCTTAAGCAATCAAGTCAGGATAGTAATGTGACCACAGAGAAGGGCCAAGAGGATGTAATTAAAGAGAACCACACAAATACCTTGGAGGATAACGAAAGTAAAAAAGAAGACATAGCAAGCACTTTGAAATCCCCACAAAATGATGCTGCTGAAGAAACTCATTTTAAAAATGATACAGTAATTTTAAATGCTCAGTCAGATGTGGTCATGCTTGAGGCAGATAATGAAGTTGAGGTGTGTTTAGTTGATGAGGTTTTAGAGATGGACACAATATCTGGTTTTGTTGCACCTGATTTAAACAGTGTAAATGGGTCATTACAAAGTAATCAAAATAGAGATGAATTTGATTCTTCAATTGTAAGATTGGACACATGTCTTGCAGGGGAAGCAAGAGCTCCACAACTATCAAAACGTAAGAGATCTGTTGGAAAATCTAATGGTGAGACTGCTCGCATTCGTTGTGATGACTGTGGTTTCTTGGCAGATGGCTTAAGTGGGCTAAATGTACACATAGCAATGAAACATCCAACTAAAGAAAAACATTTCCACTGCTTACTCTGTGGCAAATCATTTTATAATGAAAGTAATCTTCACCAACATTTGGCCAGTGTTGGCCATCTAAAAAATGAGCTAGAGAGTTTTGAGGAGCTGCCAGAAGGGGGAGTCACTTTCAAATGTGTTAAATGTACAGAACATTTTGACTCTGAACAGAGTTTGTTTGTTCATATTAAAGTTCAACATGAAGAACTGTTAAGAGAAGTCAATAAATATATTGAGGAGGACACTGAACAAATTAACAAAGAAAGAGAAGAGAACAAGGGGAATGTATGCAAATACTGTGGCAAGAAATGTAAAAGCAGCAATTCAATGGCTTTCCTTGCTCACATTCGCACTCATACAGGTAATTTTTGTAATACATATTATTTAAAACGTTTATTTAAAAGATTAGAAACCTGTGATCTTGTTAGAAATATTTTGTACTATTGTTTCCTATTTATCAGGAATTTATAGAGCTGCAATACTCCCCTTTTTATTCCCCTTTCAAAATGGTGCTAACCCATGGTTAGCATTTGGTTACAACTGTTTAGCATGCCTTTAAGGAGAACTGCTGTTTCCATACAAGTGCCCAAAATAGGATGACGATTGAAAAGAGCTCTCATATACATTTCAAGCTGGAGACGGGCAGATCCTATATCTGATACCCTAAAGAGCCTTTCAGGTGAGTTCCCCATGGCTGAGCTGTTGGAGATACAGAAAAGGCAGGAATAGATGGATAGCACTAGGGGGATTCCTGCTGCAAATGGTGAGAGGGGGTCAGTCATGAGTCAAAAGAGTGACCTGGAGAACCTCATATGAATATTCTAGTTAAAACCAGTTAATTAGTTTGAAAGCAGTTCATCAATGCTAATAACATTAACCAGTAGTGTGATTGCAGGTGCTGCAATACATGCTGTTAATGTGCACCCTAGAAGACATATATCTGATTATATGTAAAGGAGAAGTTCAAATTTTTGCATATTTTTTATTTTAGAAACTGATGATTTAAATAATAAATATATTGACAGTACCCCTTTAGGTACGCTTGTGAGGGTTCTCATTCATCCAGGTCATGGTATATCTGTTGTATTCAGTTAGCTCAACTGGACTTAAAGTTTAGTTTAGTTCTTAAAGATGTTTCGCTAGTCATCCAACTGGCTTTCTGACTTGTACAAGGATCTATGGGTAATTAAACACCCTGGAACACCTGGCTGTTATATGCTAATTGGGACTTTCCAGGGTACTTAATTACCAACAGATTCTTGTACAAGTCATTCTGAATTGAGAAAGCCAGTCGGATGACTAGCGAAACGTCTTCAAGAAAGTATAGTTGATCTAACTGAACACAACAGATATACCCTTTAGGTACCTTTTAAAAAAAAAACAAATAGTTCAGGGCTGTAGTGTTAAAGTGTATGTATACTGAGAAAAAACTTTGCCTCATCTTAATCTATAAATAAATGCATATATGTAGCACTTACTCTGAGGTGTGTGTTGCTGCATGTCTTCAATACAATACTTGTTTTGATCAGACTCTGACCACTGATCTGACTATTTTCCCACATACCAACTGTCAAAAGTGCATACAGCACACCAACTGCTTAATAATTCCAGCTACAGCAAAACTGCTTACAGAAATGCTAAAATGTAAGATGTTTTAGATTGAATATCCAATGAAATAGGGGCAGATCAACAAAAAACGGTAGTGATATAGTTGGGATGAATTATAGTTTCCACTAATGAGCAATTTAAAGAATACAATTTTCCCTTTGTGAGCCCTCAAGTTTACCAGCCAGTATTAAGTCTGCTCTCCAGAGTTGCACAAAAAAACCATACTGCATTCATAAACATTCATTAAAAATCCTTATGTTTTTGCACTATGCATTCACACTTGCCCAGATTCTGCAAATATAATAAATAGGGCCATGAAAATATTGTACTTCCCCTGAAGGAGCTATGTTTTGCCTCCCATTCTTCAATTAATCCAACAGGAGCAAGCAGGAAACACTTTAAACTTATCTGCGTGCAATCCTCCACTGCTTCCTTTAAAAGGTGCTGACTACATCCACGCTCCTTTATACTCAACGTGCATGTGATGTAGTCGGCAGGGTTTCCTGTTGGATTAACAAAAACGGGAGGTAAGACTTTGCTCCCTTACCTCCTGTTGTTCAATTGAAGTGAAGTATGTGCTTTTAAAAAAAAAAAAAATCTATAATTACGGCTGCATTGTACCATATCATTAATTTTGTTGTACATTTACTTTTTATCTTTGCTTCGTTTGTATTACTTGCATGCATAAACATTTTATTTGGATGTTTTGTTTTTAATTTTAAAGGGATTCATGTTTTCAAATTGGGTCACAGATAAAGAAACTATATAAGCCCTTAATATGCCCTCATAATGCAGCTATAACTGAATAAAATGAAAAGGAAGATGCTAATGGAGTTCTCTTTAGAATTCTTTATGCCACTGTCTGGTCAAGACATGTTGCTTATAATTGATGTGTCCATTACTTGAATTCTCTTGTAATTATAGTCAATAAGTCTTGTAAATGTGTTAAAGCTCACTAAAAGCATACAAATTCAAGAACAGAGTAAGGCTAATAATTTAAAATAATCAATGTAGGCATTTCAGCACTTAATTTCCCTTGTGTGTTGATAGCTGATCATTCTTAATCCATTAAGATTTATTTAGTCGTTTACAATGCAAAATAGGTTTGCACTGGTCACTTGTGCCATTTGAAAATGTCCACCAGGTTAAGTGCAGAATGTAGTCCATTATTCTTTCTTGACTATATGTATTAATTGCATTTAAAATCAAGTTAATGTGGATGTGAAAGTGAGGTAACTATCAATATATGACAGAGCAACCCTGCTTATATAAGTTACATCATTGATTGTAACATTTAGTAAAAAGTTAGCATACTTTTTAACATCATTTGTAGACCCATACTTCAATTTTTTGTTAATTGTCTTTTAAAATGGCACATTGATTCCAAACTGGTTAGTTTTCTTCAAGAAAGTGTAAAGGACAGAGTAATTCAGATGCATTTTGAATGCCACAGTAACAAAATAAAGTATGTGTTAAATAAAGTTTAATGTGGTAGTTTTCCAAGCAGTCGTGTTTCTTGGACAATTTACAAAGACCGTTTTTGAGTATGCTTCTTTTGGTGTTTTATAAAACAAGAACATCTTTAGTCAAAAATATAAATATATACGTATAATACGTAAATATACAGGAGCCATACATACCGTAATCCACTACTGTCCATAACCCTAGCCACGTTTCTGCGGGCCACAAGTTCTCTCCACCTGGCTTGATTTTGGGCACATATGCTTTACATTCTGTGTAATAAACATGTATGCTATACCCTGGCTCTCCCAGACTATGCACATCACATATTAAATCCACAATCCCGTGTTTGCCTTGATATAAGGTTTTGGTTTTACATTTTATATCTGTTTACAAAATATATTCTTGCGAACAACTAGAAATTGCCTCTAGCCTTATAGTAAGGATCTAGCAGATAAGTGTTTATTATTCCATATAAATATGTAAAAGCACAAGGCTACAGACCAATGTCAAGGAACTCTAATAGTCTTATAGTTTAAGGATGCATTATTTTCTATAATATATGCGTTTAACTGAGCCTTGATTACATAGCAAAGCACTGTTTATAAGAATATAATTTACAGGATATTCATGACTCCTGTGTATAATATGCCTAAAAAGGTAGATGGATTGCATAAATAGAATTATAACCTGCAGAATGTGTTTTGTGACAGAATAAAAAAGCTGTGTGCTAAGATGCCAGAATCATCAAACTGTTCTAAGGGTTGGGAATAGTACACAGCTGGCTTCAACATTTGAACAAAATTACTCCCTGATGAAAATCTAAACAGTTTTTAGTTGGGATTTGCAACAGCCATTAAGAAGCTCCAGGGATTTGTAGTTCATCAGCAATGACGTTGCTGAAGATTTCTAATCTTCTATAATCTTATAATCGCTAATGATTAACTCAGTGCACTGCACATATATTAATGAGTGAGGCTGTACCTCTATCACAGTATCATACTAAAATATTAACAGTCCCTCTGCATTTAGAACACTATTGACTATTGCATACCAGTCTATAACAAACCATACATTGGTTTATGCAACATCATGTTTTCTACTCCACAGTTTGCTCCCAATGCACAGTGACACCCAAGGATACTCTCAGACTAGTACTCTGAGAAACCTAGCAGTTTAGGTCCTCCCCCTGGGTTCCTCTAATAATAAAATGGGGGTAAGGTGTGTAGGGCTATAAATGCCCTGTAAACGGTAGTTTAAACAATAATAATGTATCGAGACATAGCATGTTATGGGATGCGTAGTATATCTTTTTGGAGATTTTCCCTTAAATTACTTGGTACTTGTTCTTTTACCCTGTCATCAAACAACATGATCATTTATTAGATATATGTAGATTCATTATATTTACTTATTAGATGGGTCCAGCGCTGGCTTCTCACAGTCTGCGACGCATGTGCGCACAGTACAAGGGAGTGTGGATCAAGTCGGAACCTGTCAGTGAGCTAGCACTGGACCGTTCACTTTCTCTTCTCTCCTGATCGTTTGATTGAAGAACGGGAGGTAAGACATAGCTCCTTAACCTCCCATCCTTTAAATAAACTTAATAAACAAAACTTGAAAAACGAGTGGAGATACCCTTAAAATCATTTTATTACATGTGGTGTAATGTATTTGTTCTGAAATAATTACATTGCAGCTATTTTCATCTTCAACAAATATCTTTGCGGTGAATTGTACACCTTTTGTTAAACGATACCTTGTTTTTGTTTTTTTCCCCAAAAACATTTTTATTTAGGGAAGTTGAGTACATTTTTTTAGAAACATTACATATACATTTGTGGCAAGGGCAAATTGTAGATTATCAATTTGACAATTTTCATTATAGCAGCATTTGTTCTTTTTGTGTATTCAGTCCCCGTTTTTCATATTAAATCAGTTAAGAAAAGGGTTATAACAATAATAATAACCTATAATTTTAATAATAAACAATTCCTGTCCTGTTGTTCTAGTCCTCCTCCGTCCGCCGCTAACGGCCTTGTGTCCTCCATATTTGTTATGTGGCCCTTTTGGGGGCTCTTTGTGCCTAATCCTTTAGTTTGGCAAAAAGCCATGTCTGGCCCGTACTGTTCCCCTCAGGGTGTGAGATTTTTTTGTCTTCGCAGATCCACCATGTTATCGATATTAGTTGTGATTCTGATGGGGCTGGTTGATTTCAGGTTCCCGCTAGGAGGCTACATGCTGTTGCACATATACTGTAGATCAGTTTGTTATTGGCAGTGGATAGTGATGTGTTTGTCAAATAGGGCTGTTCAGGTGTCCAAGGGGACCTCTTTACGTAGTACTGTGTGTATTAATTTTTCACAAAGTTTCCACATCTTCTGTGTCTCAGGACACCCCCACCAGCAATGTTTTAGGTCAGCTGTTATGCTGCAGCCTCTGTAGCACAATGGCGGAACCGTTGGATATATGCAGCTCTGTGAGGGGACAAGTGATGGAGGATTTTGAAGCTTTTTTCCTGGAGGATAATGTTAGCTGAGCATTTTCGGGGGGATTAGAAAATCTACAATGGACAAATATATTCCAAAGTGCTGTTCAGCCAGTGTTCCCATTTTTTCATGAATTAGATTTGCGAGATTAAACGTCTATTTTGATGTAGGTTGCTATAGAGGGATTAAAATTTAGTCTTTTCTAAATTTTGTGTTGTGTTTATTGTTTTTTGGATATAGTGTGTGACTTGTTGGTAATGGTATCGTTCTGTTAAAGGTAGTTTGAATTGCGTTCTCGCCACTTCCCAAGGCAACAGATTGCTGCCTGCAATTAAATATACTATATTGGTGATGCCTTTATTAAACTATTGGGACCAGCCTAGTGTGTTTTTTTCCTGGGGAAAACTCTGGATTGTGGAATATTGTTGTCATTAGTGATTGTTTGTTGCACAGTTGGTATGTTGTGTATTATACCAAAGTTTTATTGAGTTTTGTATGTATGGATTGGAGCTGCTGTGCTTCAGGGCTAGTTTGATGTTAGGGAGCCATAAGATATGGTTTAGTGGTATAGATGGGTTGAGAGGTTGAGAGCTTGTTCTATTTCTATCCATCTGGGTGTTTCCAGGGTTTTATTCCATTGTAGGGTTTGGGATAGTCGGGCGGCTACAAAGTGTTGGAGGCTTGGGAGGGCTGCCCCTCCCATCTCCCTTGGGCGCTGCAGAGTTTTTCAGCTTATTCTAGGCTTTTTATTGTTCCATAAGAATTTTGTTATATTTGATTCTAATAGACGGAGGTCAGAAGGTTTGAAAGGTATTGGTAGTGATAGGAATAGATATAGGAGTCTATGTAGGAAAGTCATTTTGATACTGTTGATTCTACCAAAGAGAGAGAGATTATAGGGGGTCCATTGTTTTAGTTGATGTTAAGGATTGTATTAAAGGTGTGTAGTTAGCTTCATATAGTGAGGTAGGGTCCAATCATATCTTGACTCCTAGGTAGGTAAAGTGTGAGGATACCAAATGGAAATCGAAATTTAGTTGGAGAAGTTTCGTTTCTGAAAGGTTTATAGGAAGTATAACTGATTTTGAGTGGTTAATTTTAAATCCCGAGACAATACCGAAGTTTTGTAGTTGGGAATATAGGTTTGGCAGTGAGGTTTGTGGACAAGTTTTGGTGAATAGTGTATCCTCTGCAAAAAGTGAGATTTTATAGTCCTTGTGGGGGATTGGGATCCATGGATTGTGGGTCTGCATTGATAAAATTATGGAATTGGAGGATTTAGAGTGATATGTAAGTTGTATGGCTTGTGTGTGTGCTGCCTGTTGTATCCCTTCCTGGAACTAAGTGGTTTGATCTGCAAGGATTAATTTAGGGAGGATTTGATTTACTCTGGTAGCCAATATTTTGTGAATATTTTATATCTGTGTTGATTAGTGATATCGGTCGTGTAGCTGCTGCATTGTTGTGTCTTCCTTTTGGTTTACACTATTATATTTGCTCATAGTAGGTCTGGGGGGATGGTTTCTGTGCCATCTAGAATCACATAAAGGTTTTCTGAAGTTTGGGTATTAGTATTTTTCCAAGTTTTTATAATATGCCATGGTGTAGCCGTCTGGGCCTGAGGCATTACCTGGCTTCAATGTTTTAAAGGAACTGTGGTCCAAAAATGACTTTAGGTAAATTGACAGAAATTGCTCTCCTGAGAATTTTTGCAATTTATTGACATTGTTTATTTTGCATAGTTTTGAAGATATTTACATTTTTGTGTGTGATATGGCAGCAGCATCACCAGGTCCCCTGCACTTCCAGCTCTGAAACCGTCAGTCAATCTGCCCTGTGTCTCCTCCTCCAGCCCCCTGGTCCCTCCCACTCATGGACCCCTTGGTCCCTCCAGTTGCAGGCCCCCCTTGGCCCATTCTCTTACAGCCCCATGTGGCCCAGCCCACCCGCAGATGTCTAAGCCCCACCCACCCGTGGGCATCTAAGCATTGCCCACCCACGGGCGTCCAAGCACACACCACACACCAGCAGGTGCCATGGCCCCGCCTACTTGCGGATGCCTAAGCCCACCCATTTGCAGTTGCCTACGTGCCGCCCACTCGGGGGCGCATAAGCCCCACCCACTGGCGGGTGCACCAGCCCCACCCACTCACTGAGGGAGTCTGAGGCTGTGCACACCGGCGGCACTGTGCAGGAGAAGCCTTAGTAATGTCACATGTCAGACTCCCACCCATTTATGCAAAAGAGGGATTTACACTAGGGGAGGGAATGCTAATCGGGAGGGAAGAGGGAGGGGGAGAAGGTGTGAAGGGCTGCAGTACACATGCCAATCTTCTCCCGGAGGCCAGGAGGAGGCAGTCCTATATGGACTCTGCTATCCTCTGGTGGGCAGTTTTTGGGACTTGGGGGGGGGGGACTACAGGAGAACCAGATGGAGCTGGGATGTAAGGTAAGGATTAAACTACACTACACAATGGGGCCAGTAGTGGGGCGGATTATAGTTTTTGGGGGTGGACATGCCCTTTAAAGTGTAACTATAGTCAAAAAAACTAATTTTGATCAATCCTCAATAAAAGTTAGTTATATGGTCATCATACATGCAAAATGCAAAAATATGCCGCAACCCTCACATGGGGACACACACCTACTGACCTACCCTTCTATTCCTGTGGCAGACATACTTTAAGGGTAAATAAAGTAAAAACAAAAATTTTTTTTTGATATCTCCCAATAAGAGTTAGTTTATGGTTGTAAACACAAAAAAGACATACCCCCTAACCAGACCAGGTACACACACCTACTGACCTACCCTCAATTTCTGTGGCAGCCATACTTAAAGGGTAACTATAGTAAACAAACAAATTTTGGATAATCATTAAAAAAAAAAAATTAACCCCCAACCTGACACAGGTACACACCCTACTTTGCTACCCTTACTTAAATTGTAAACTATAGTCAAAAAACAATTTTGACCAATAATGAAAAAAAAAACATTTTTTGTTTTTTTAACTTCCAATCTGACCACAGACACACACACCAACTAGCTACCCATAATTCATGTGGCAACCACATTAAAAGGGTAAGTATAGTCAAATAACACATTTGACCAATCATCAAAAAGTTAGTCTTCATCCCCCAACCTCAAAACTGACCTACCATTCATTCATGTGACAGCCATATTTAAAGTGTAATTAAAAAAAACAACAATGTCCTCATTATCGCTATTATTGTCTAGTTTTAAAATCTGCAGCACAGACACACCCATTCCTTTCCAAAATGTGGCCTTTATAGACAAATTCAAATTTATGCTTAACATTCCCTTTTAGTATTTACTGCATTTTGTCTAAATAAAAATCCTTTTTGAGACAGTCGCTATATATTTAATGTTGGAGGATGTACTATATTTACATTTCCACGGTTTGACCAGGTTTTAACGGACAGGCCAATTATTACAGTTTCTGTGTTGTTTTGTGGGAAAGCTAATTTAAAGGAACTGTAAACTCAACATTTGAAGTCTTTGCCTCCGTTGTATATTCACAGGGAGGTGAGAACGCTTATTCCCACCTCCCTGAATAATATTTTGCTCAGGGGACCAGGAACTTAACTTCGCTCCACTCCGCTCGCAGCCTCTTCTGCACAAAACAGCTTTCTGTCCCGATCGAATGCCCTATCTCTTGTATTGGCGCGCAGCGCCTAAGAGAGCGCGCATGGCTGGGACAGCGGTTTTAGAGCAGGAGCGGCTGCGAGCGGAGCGAAGGTAAGTTCCAGTGTCCCCTGAGCAAAATATTATTCACAGGGAGGTGAGAATAAGCGTTCTCACTCCCTGTGATAATATAACGGAGGGCAAAGACTTCAAATGTTATGTATATGGGTTTACAGTTCCTTAAATCTGTAATTGAATGATTTTCTGGTTCAGGCTTAATTATAAGTTCAACTTTTTATCATTTCAAAGCCTGTATTGAGCTTAAATCAAGCAAGAAGTTATGATCGTTATGAACATACTTTCCTATCTGTGCCATTCAATAGTGATGATCTGAATGAATAAAATCAGGGCCTGACCTGTAATAATTGAGGTGTCACAAAAATATCCTGATCAATCCAGAGAGTTGGGGTATATATTGTCAATGTCACAAAGAAGAATTTAAGAAAGTGATTAAGAAAGCATGTAAAGGTATAAGGCAAATTTATTGTTATGATGTTACAATATTACTAGCTATATACAAAATTTTGTATTAAAAGTTAAAATCCATATATTGTTAAAACAGTCTTTAGGGAATTTTAGTAAAATTGGATTTGTGTATATCCTCTCTACATATAAGCTCTCATAGCTTCTCATAGCATCACAGATTTAAAGATTGACATTCATTGACATGTTACACAACACAGTTTTGAGAAACAAGTCTGCATTTTCCTGTAGTAAAGGGAGCAGACAACAATCCAAAAGGATTTTCCATCTGTAGTTCAACAGCATTATTGCAGCCGTTATTGGCCGGTCGGTGCAGATGGTATTTGTTGACTATCAATATGGCTACTTTGAGTCAATTTTATATAAGCATATTTAGAAGTTCTATATGCAAACACTAAAGTTTACAAAATAATTCTATCTTGTCCATGTTTAACTATTTCCTTGAAAATAGGTTTTACAAACCTATTGTATTTACATCAAATCTTATATATTTAATGTATTGCATTTCAAAATTAATAAACATCTAAAAACACCCCAAATTACCTCCAAACAATAAAGCACATTTTATCAGCTAACCCTTATTTCCCCAAGGTAGATTTTACCCCCCAAATATATTTAAAATATCTACTTTCTGTATTTGTATCAAACATACCAAAGTTATAATGTTTATTGTTGGTATAGTCAAACATTATTTTCCAATCCTCCTAATCTCTTGATAATACTAGCCCTACACCAGCCAGATCACCCCCCTACATCCCTCCCCCATCTCACCCAGGAGCTCTCGCTCCTACCCTCCAAAACCGAATTACCCCCCACAGTTTTATACCACAAATATTGAGGCTAGGTTAAGAACTATAAAACAGCAAACAAACTATGGAAGAACCAACATGTCAACACTCCAATGGAACTTTGAAGTAACAAGATGAATTAAAGGATTGTAAATTGAGGCAAATCATTTTTTAACTATCACACAGTAATTAGGATTAATTACCACCAATCTTAAATCTGCTTTTTATTTTCTTCTCTCGACCTTCCTATCCCTCGTTTTTTAGCTCTGGAAGTTTTACTTTTTTAAGAGGATGGGGCACATCTAGTCATTAAAGAACTTCCGTCACCTAGCACCTCCCCCTGGCACACTACATATAGACACTATCCATTCTAAAAAAGTAAAGCTTATTACCCTGTCCTGCAGGCTAAGATCAGGAAAAGTAATAAGCATTATCTGTTGCTCTGTGCTCTTAAATTGCTGATAAACCCAATCCTGCAGTTACTGCTGTCTGTGTTAGTTAAGTCCAATGTAGCAACTGTACCTAAGAAATCAATTACAAAGCCCCCACACACACACCTTAAAACTCGAACAGCTAAAAAAAAATCTTTCATGATTCAAGCAGTGATCAGCTCCAGTGTGCTCTACTTCCATAGCAAAGTAGCAAAGCACTTTTACTTTCACTTTTACTATACACAAAATCACAGGGTGAATGTTATATCATCTTCACTGCACATGCTCCACACTATCGTGCCTCAGTTTGGGAGGGAGTGGATACATAGAAAGGAGACGTGCATACTAACTAGGAGTGAGCTGAACCAGGACATGGGTAGATCTAGTGACAGCACCGAGAGCAAAAAGGGATCAAATATAGAAAAAGATAAAGGCAAGTAATTTTTTTCAGTTTTAGTGTCCCTTAAAAGTTACTTCCTCCCACCCCCCTTAAAAAAAAAAATGAAGGCCAACACATTTTCTGTACCATGTAAAATTTTTTTGTTATACCCTAAATAAAATCTTTTGAGAAATGTCTACTTTCTCTAACCAATAGTAATTATATAACCATTTACTTGTGGTTAAGTTAAATAATTCAGGAGGGGGAACTCGTATTGTAAATAGCAGTAATGTATTTTGTTTAAAAATTGTAACAATAATCTGTTGTGTGTCCCCCACATCACTTTATTAAGTGTCCCCATATAAAGTTTAAAGTCTAATTGTATTGTTTTTTTTTCTAGGTAGATTTTCTTTCATGAAGTATCTGTATTTTACTAATATGTCAGCATCAAGATCAAAATCTAATTGGAGAAGCAAGTAGTAAATATGGGAAGGATACCCTGAAAAAAAACACACCGTATGAAAAGTCTCAGCACCTTCCATCATATGGTTAAGTAATAAAGTCATTTCTAGACACAGTATCACGCAGAAAACAGATGGAATTGAAAAAAATCCTTTAATCAAAGAGCAAAACTGGAAACCAGTTTGCAACCTGAAGAGCAAATTAGTGCAGACCAACGTAACTCTGTAGATACACTAATGTAGGTAGCATGTTTATACAAGTACCAGAGTTAACCAAGAGTCTTCTGGTTTGTAATAGTGAACATTTCCAAAGGTGTGGTGCCTTCGCAGTGCACTGTCAGTCAAGAAGAGTATATTCCTGTTGGAAAAGAAATTACATTTTCTGTCAGTTTGTGGAAAAAGATACAGTATCAAATAAATGGTTTTCAACAGCAAAGTTGCCATAGACTCTGGTAATCATAATTCTTGTGCTGCAATTAACCCCGAACCTGCTAATAGTGAAATAACAAACCCTAAGCTCCTCATTGTTAACGCCTAGACTAATAAAGAAGTAGAAAATGCTTCAAAACAATCTTGGTTATAAAAGCCAAAAGACAGCAAGACAGAACTATTTATGAAAGAAGCCGTTGTTTAGGAGAAAACATGGCTTTGTCACATTAAAAGGAATTTCCGTATGGAAAATCACTAAAAAACATATTCAACAGCATCTAAATAATTTACAAGTTCAACTACAAACCATAAGTATTCCCTTGGCATTAGATACACCACAAACTGAAAAAAATGACTGCATGCAAGGAATTAAAAACCAAACAGGGAAAGCGTTTTTTCTACAGGTGAATTAGAACATTGTGAAGGAGTTGCTACCTGCAGTGTGTTACGCACATGTTCTGCGCAACAGATTTTCCCTTCAGAAGCAAAAAGGGCTAAAGTCCCATGGTCAAAGACGAAACAAGAAGGAAATGCAGTTTTATTGTCATGCAGTGGCTATTCTTGTATGACCAGAGGGAACTTTGAAAACACTGCCAGAGTACAGACATCAGATGGCAAAAATTAATTTTGAATGTCATATCTGTGGAGCGGTTTCTTCTGATCTAACTAACTTCAACTCACATATGAATGTTACCATAATATGAGCTTCCAATGCACATCTGTAAACTTTATTTTAGCTTAAAGGAGAGTTAGAACACCATGAAAAAACTGAGCAGCACATCCAAATGCAAAAAAGTGCAGAGAGCATCCACTGCAGGCATCTATTTCTAGTTGTTGCCAGTTGAGAAACAATTTGAAAATTTACCAAAGAAGTCAAAGTTGCAACTGAACAGAATATTTCAGTTCCTTTAAAAGAAAATGCTGAAAAGAATCTCATTTTGAGTCTGGAAGGCCTCAGTTTCAATGTAAAAAGTGTTTTATAAGACACGGTCATCAACAGTACTTACAAGACATATTAACTTCGTCATGCACACAATATCACTTTTTGTGCAAGGCTTGCAATATTTACTCAATGTGCAAGGAAGGAATGGAAAAACATATAAAAAGAAGAAGCATATAGAAAATGCTAGGAAGAACAACATTGGCTTGCTTTTTGACGAGTGCATTGAAAAGGTTTGGTTTGATGGTATCACAGATTCCAATGTCGGTAAGGATAGTTCAGAAAGTCATTCTTTTCTTTTGACACAATCCTTATCTAAAGAATATTCCCTACAACTGATGAACCCATTTCCCCAGTCAAGATTCAACTGAAATTGACCTTTTGGGAAACGCACCAAAAAGAGGAGGGCCTAAAGAAATATTTCCAGGTTGTGTAATTATTGTGGCCTTTTGGCTTCTAGTGTGACAAATTTATCAGTTCATGTAACGAAAACATAGCCATCAGTATAGCTATTATGCAAGGTTTGCAACTATTACACTGTAACTAAGGTGACATGGAGAGACATTGTTCCACCAAAAGAACATAAAACTCGTGTTGCAGAAGAAAAGAATGGACTACAAAAATCTGATATTGTTGTTACTTCTGATGGAAGACACTTTGAAGGTTCTGTTCAGAAAAAGGAATCACAGCTCTTTTAGATATGGCCATATTAATTCTGCAACTTCTGAGAAACAATTGTACTGCCTGACACACAAGGAACTCCAAGCTCTGTCTTCTCAGAAAATGGGCTAGCGGATAACACAATTTATGAGTTTCAAGTTGCAGGTGAAGAAGCGGCATAGCAAGACAGTAATTATCTACATAGGGTCTTGACTGAGAATGGAAATAACAAATGTACTCAATGTGATTTTGTTGGACTATCACATACTTCATTAGAAAAACACATCAAAAGCACATAGTAAAAAATTTCAGTACTACTGTATGGCATGTGAGCATTAGCTGTAACACACAAAAAAATGATGGGGCATGTCTTAACTGAGAAGCATAGGATAACTACCAGGTTTACAAAGCACGGTCTCTATCAACTATGGAAAGTAATGCTGACAATGGTCAACAACAAAAGTCATCAGATATGTGTAAACTGGTTCGAGGAATAAGGAATTTCCACAAGTATTGCATCAAAATCTTAAACTAAACTTGGAGGTACAAAGCCATACTTCTAATTTGAATGAAAACAATAATTAATTGGAGGATTCCAAAACCTGTGCTATGGAGTACATTAAAATAAACACAAAGCTTAAGCAATCAAGTCAGGATAGTAATGTGACCACAGAGAAGGGCCAAGAGTATGTAATTAAAGAGAACCACACAAATACCTTGGAGGATAACGAAAGTAAAAAAGAAGACATAGCAAGCACTTGAAATCCCACAAAATGATGCTGCTGAAGAAACTCATTTTAAAAATGATACAGTAATTTTAAATGCTCAGTCAGATGTGTCATGCTTGAGGCAGATAATGAAGTTGAGGTGTGTGTTGTTGATGAGGTTTTAGAGATGGACACAATATCTGGTTTTGTTGCACCTGATTTAAACAGTTGTAAATGGGTCATTACAAAGTAATCAAAATAGAGATGAATTTGATTCTTCAATTGTAAGATTGGACAATGTCTTGCAGGGGAAGCAAGAGCTCCACAACTATCAAAACGAAGAGATCTGTTGGAAAATCTAATGGTGAGACTGCTCGCATTCGTTGTGATGACTGTGGTTTCTTGGCAGATGGCTTAAGTGGGCTAAATGTACACATAGCAATGAAACATCCACTAAAGAAAAACATTCCACTGCTTACTCTGTGGCAAATCATTTTATAATGAAAGTAACTTCACACAACATTTGGCCATGTTGGCCATCTAAAAAATGAGCTAGAGAGTTTTGAGGACTGCCAGAAGGGGGAGTCACTTTCAAATGTGTTAAATGTACAGAACATTTTGACTCTGAACAGAGTTTGTTTGTTCATATTAAAGTTCAACATGAAGAACTGTTAAGAGAAGTCAATAAATATTTGAGAGGACACTGAACAAATTAACAAAGAAAGAGAAGAGAACAAGGGGAATGTATGCAAATACTGTGGCAAGAAATGTAAAAGCAGCAATTCAATGGCTTTCCTTGCTCACATTCGCACTCATACAGGTAATTTTTGTAATACATTTATTTAAAACGTTTATTTAAAAGATTAGAAACCTGTGATCTTGTTAGAAATATTTTGTCTATTGTTTCCTATTTATCAGGAATTTATAGAGCTGCAATACTCCCCTTTTTATTCCCCTTTCAAATGGTGCTAACCCATGGTTAGCATTTGGTTACAACTGTTTAGCATGCCTTTAAGGAGAACTGCTGTTTCCATACAAGTGCCCAAAATAGGATGACGATTGAAAAGAGCTCTCATATACATTTCAAGCTGGAGACGGGCAGATCCTATATCTGATACCAAAGAGCCTTTCAGGTGAGTTCCCCATGGCTGGAGCTGTTGGA
The DNA here is from genome assembly GCA_019447015.1 of Hymenochirus boettgeri. Lineage (NCBI taxonomy): Eukaryota > Metazoa > Chordata > Amphibia > Anura > Pipidae > Hymenochirus > Hymenochirus boettgeri. Next base: position 189,080,300 of record CM033474.1, on the reverse strand, counting down.
GATACAGAAAAGGCAGGAATAGATGGATAGCACTAGGGGGATTCCTGCTGCAAATGGTGAGAGGGGTCAGTCATGAGTCAAAAGAGTGACCTGGAGAACCTCATATGAATATTCTAGTTAAAACCAGTTAATTAGTTTGAAAGCAGTTCATCAATGCTAATACATTAACCAGTAGTGTGATTGCAGGTGCTGCAATACATGCTGTTAATGTGCACCCTAGAAGACATATATCTGATTATATGTAAAGGAGAAGTTCAAATTTTTGCATATTTTTTTATTTAGAAACTGATGATTAAATAATAAATATATTGACAGTACCCCTTTAGGTACGCTTGTGAGGGTTCTCATTCATCCAGGTCATGGTAATCTGTTGTATTCAGTTAGCTCAACTGGACTTAAAGTTTAGTTTAGTTCTTAAAGATGTTTCGCTAGTCATCCAACTGGCTTTCTGACTTGTACAAGGATCTATGGGTAATTAAACACCCTGGAACACCTGGCTGTTATATGCTAATTGGGACTTTCCAGGGTACTTAATTACCAACAGATTCTGTACAAGTCATTCTGAATTGAGAAAGCCAGTCGGATGACTAGCGAAACGTCTTCAAGAAAGTATAGTTGATCTAACTGACACAACAGATATACCCTTTAGGTACCTTTTAAAAAAAAACAAATAGTTCAGGGCTGTAGTGTTAAAGTGTATGTACTGAGAAAAAACTTTGCCCTCTTAATCTATAAATAAATGCATATATGTAGCACTTACTCTGAGGTGTGTGTTGCTGCATGTCTTCAATACAATACTTGTTTTGATCAGACTCTGACCACTGATCTGACTATTTTCCCACATACCAACTGTCAAAAGTGCATACGCACACCACTGCTTAATAATTCCAGCTACAGCAAAACTGCTTACAGAAATGCTAAAATGTAAGATGTTTTAGATTGAATATCCAATGAAATAGGGCAGATCAACAAAAAACGGTAGTGATATAGTTGGGATGAATTATAGTTTCCACTAATGAGCAATTTAAAGAATAAATTTTCCCTTTGTGAGCCCTCAAGTTACCAGCCAGTTATTAAGTCTGCTCTCCAGAGTTGCACAAAAAAACCATACTGCATTCATAAACATTCATTAAAAATCCTTATGTTTTTGCACTATGCATTCACACTTGCCCAGATTCTGCAAATATAATAAATAGGGCCATGAAAATATTGTACTTCCCCTGAAGGAGCTATGTTTTGCCTCCCATTCTTCAATTAATCCAACAGGAGCAAGCAGGAAACACTTTAAACTTATCTGCGTGCAATCCTCCACTGCTTCCTAAAAGGTGCTGACTACATCCACGCTCCTTTATACTCAACGTGCATTGATGTAGTCGGCAGGGTTTCCTGTTGGATTAACAAAAACGGGAGGTAAGACTTTGCTCCCTTACCTCCTGTTGTTCAATTGAAGTGAAGTATGTGCTTTTAAAAAAAAAAAAATCTATATTACGGCTGCATTGTACAATATCATTATTTGGTTGTACATTTACTTTTTATCTTTGCTTCGTTTGTATTACTTGCATGCATAAACATTTTATTTGGATTTTTGTTTTTAATTTTAAAGGGATTCATGTTTTCAAATTGGGTCACAGATAAAGAAACTATATAAGCCCTTAATATGCCCTCATAATGCAGCTATAACTGGAATAAATGAAAAGGAAGATGCTAATGGAGTTCTCTTTAGAATTCTTTATGCCACTGTCTGGTCAAGACATGTTGCTTATAATTGATGTGTCCATTACTTGAATTCTCTTGTAATTATAGTCAATAAGTCTTGTAAATGTGTTAAAGCTCACTAAAAGCATACATTCAAGAACAGAGTAAGGCTAATATTTAAAATAATCAATGTAGGCATTTCAGCATTAATTTCCCTTGGTGTGTTGATAGCTGATCATTCTTAATCCATTAAGATTTATTTAGTCGTTTACAATGCAAAATAGGTTTGCACTGGTCACTTGTGCCATTTGAAAATGTCCACCAGTTAAGTGCGAATGTAGTCCATTATTCTTTCTTGACTATATGATTAATTGCATTTAAAATCAAGTTAATGTGGATGTGAAAGTGAGGTAACTATCATATGACAGAGCAACCTGCTTATATAAGTTACATCATTGATTGTAACATTTAGTAAAAAGTTAGCATACTTTTTAACATCATTTGTAGACCCATACTTCAATTTTTTGTTAATTGTCTTTAAAATGGCACATTGATTCCAAACTGGTAGTTTTCTTCAAAAGTGTAAAGGACAGAGTAATCAGATGCATTTGAATGCCACAGTAACAAAATAAATATGTGTTAAATAAAGTTTAATGTGGTAGTTTTCCAAGCAGTCGTTGTTTCTTGGACAATTTACAAAGACCGTTTTTGAGTATGCTTCTTTTGGTGTTTTATAAAACAAGAACATCTTTAGTCAAAATATAAATATAACGTATAATACGTAAATATACAGGAGCCATACATACCGTAATCCACTACTGTCCATAACCCTAGCCACGTTTTCGGGCCCCAAGTTCTCTCCACCTGGCTTGATTTTGGGCACATATGCTTTACATTCTGTGTAATAAACATGTATGCTATACCCTGGCTCTCCCAGACTATGCACATCACATATTAAATCCACAATCCCGTGTTTGCCTTGATATAAGGTTTTGGTTTTACATTTTATATCTGTTTACAAAATATATTCTTGCGAACAACTAGAAATTGCCTCTAGCCTTATAGTAAGGATCTAGCAGATAAGTGTTTTATTATTCCATATAAATATGTAAAACACAAGGCTACAGACCAATGTCAAGGAACTCTAATAGTCTTATAGTTTAAGGATGCATTATTTTCTATAATATTGCGTTTAACTGAGCCTTGATTACATAGCAAAGCACTGTTTATAAGAAATAATTTACAGGATATTCATGACTCCTGTGTATAATATGCCTAAAAAGGTAGATGGATTGCATAATAGAATTATAACCTGCAGAATGTGTTTTGTGACAGAATAAAAAAGCTGTGTGCTAAGATGCCGAAAATCATCAAACTGTTCTAAGGGTTGGGAATAGTACACAGCTGGCTTCAACATTTGAACAAAATTACTCCCTGATGAAAATCTAAACAGTTTTTTAGTTGGGATTTGCACAGCCATTAAGAAGCTCCAGGGATTTGTAGTTCATCAGCAATGACGTTGCTGAAGATTTCTAATCTTCTATATCTTATAATCGCTAATGATACTCAGCACTGCACATATTTTAATGAGTGAGGCTGTACCTCTATCACAGTATCATACTAAAAATTAACAGTCCCTCTGCATTTAGAACACTATTGACTATTGCATACCAGTCTATAACAAACCATACATTGGTTTATGCAACATCATGTTTTCTACTCCACAGTTTGCTCCCAGCACAGTGACACCCAAGGATACTCTCAGACTAGTACTCTGGAAACCTAGCAGTTTAGGTCCTCCCCCTGGGTTCCTCTAATAATAAAATGGGGGTAAGGTGTGTAGGGCTATAAATGCCCTGTAAACGGTAGTTTAAAACAATAATAATAATCGAGACATAGCATGTTATGGATGCGTAGTAATCTTTTTGGAGATTTTCCCTTAAATTACTTGGTACTTGTTCTTTTACCCTGTCATCAAACAACATGATCATTTATAGTATATGTAGATTCATTATATTACTTATTAGATGGTCCACGCTGGCTTCTCACAGTCTGCGGACGCATGTGCGCACAGTACAAGGGAGTGTGGATCAAGTCGGAACCTGTCAGTGAGCTAGCCTGGCCCGTTCACTTTCTCTCTCTCCTGATCGTTTGATTGAAGAACGGAGGTAAGACATAGCTCCTTAACCTCCCATCCTTTAAATAAACTTATAATAACAAAACTTGAAAAACGGTGGAGATACCCTTAATCATTTTATTACATGTGGTGTAATGTATTTGTTCTGAAATAATTACATTGCAGCTATTTTCATCTTCAACAATATCTTTGCGGTGAATTGTACACCTTTTGTTAAACGATACCTGTTTTTTGTTTTTTCTCCCCAAAAACATTTTTATTTAGGGAAGTTGAGTACATTTTTTTAGAAACATTACATATCATTGTGCAGGCAAATTGTAGATTATCAATTGACAATTTTCATTATAGCAGCATTTGTTCTTTTTGTGTATTCAGTCCCCGTTTTTCATATTAAATCAGTTAAGAAAGGGTTATAACAAAATAATAACCTATAATTTTAATAATAACATTCCTGTCCTGTTTGTTCTAGTCCTCCTCCGTCCGCCGCTAACGGCCTTGTGTCCTCCATATTTGTATGTGGCCCTTTGGGGGCTCTTTGTGCCTAATCCTTTAGTTTGGCAAAAAGCCATGTCTGGCCCGTATGTTCCCCTCAGGGTGTGAGATTTTTGTCTTCGCAGATCCACCATGTTATCGATATATTTGTGATTCTGATGGGGCTGGTTGATTTCAGGTTCCCGCTAGGAGGCTACATGCTGTTGCACATATACTGTAGTCATTTTTGTTATTGGCAGTGGATAGTGATGTGTTTGTCAAATAGGGCTGTTCAGGTGTCCAAGGGGACCTCTTTACGTAGTACTGTGTGTATTAATTTTTCACAGTTTCCACATCTTTGTGTCTCAGGACACCCCCACCAGCAATGTTTTAGGTCAGCTGTTATGCTGCAGCCTCTGTAGCACAATGGCGGAACCGTTGGATATATGCAGCTCTGTGAGGGACATGATGGAGGATTTGAAGCTTTTTTCCTGGAGGATAATGTTAGCTGAGCATTTTCGGGGGGATTAGAAAATCTACAATGGACAATATTCCAAAGTGCTGTTCAGCCAGTGTTCCCATTTTTTATGAATTAGATTTGCGAGATTAAACGTCTATTTTGATGTAGGTTGCTATAAGGGATTAAATTTAGTCTTTTCTAAATTTGTGTTTGTTTTATTTTTTTGGATATATGGGTGTGACTTGTTGGTAATGGTATCGTTCTGTTAAAGGTAGTTTGAATTGCGTTCTCGCCACTTCCCAAGGCAACAGATTGCTGCCTGCAATTAATATACTATATTGGTGATGCCTTTATTAAACTTTGGGACCAGCCTAGTGTGTTTTTTTCCTGGGGAAAACTCTGGATTGTGGAATTTGTGTCATTAGTGATTGTTTGTTGCACAGTTGGTATGTTGTGTATATACCAAAGTTTTATTGAGTTTTGTATGTATGATTGGAGCTGCTGTGCTTCAGGGCTAGTTTGATGTTAGGGAGCCATAAGATATGGTTTGTGGTATAGATGGGTTGAGAGGTTGAAGCTTGTTCTATTTCTATCCATCTGGGTGTTTCCAGGGTTTTATTCCATTGTAGGGTTTGGGATAGTCGGGCGGCTACAAGTGTTGGAGGCTTGGGAGGGCTGCCCCTCCCATCTCCCTTGGGCGCTGCAGAGTTTTTCACTTATTCTAGGCTTTTTATTGTTCCATAAGAATTTTGTTATATTTGATTCTAATAGACGGAGGTCAGAATGTGTAAAGGATTGGAGTGATAGGAATAGATATAGGAGTCTATGTAGGAAAGTCATTTTGATACTGTTGATTCTACCAAAGAGAGAGAGATTATAGGGGTCCATTGTTTAGTTGATGTTAAGGATTGTATTAAAGGTGTTTAGTTAGCTTCATATAGTGAGGTAGGGTCCAATCATATCTTGACTCCTAGGTAGGTAAAGTGTGAGGATACCAAATGGAAATCGAAATTTAGTTGGAGAAGTTTCGTTTCTGAAAGGTTTATAGGAAGTATACTGATTTTGAGTGGTTAATTTTAAATCCCGAGACAATCCGAAGTTTTGTAGTTGGGAATATAGGTTTGGCAGTGAGGTTGTGGACAAGTTTTGGTGAATATTGTATCCTCTGCAAAAGTGAGATTTAATAGTCCTTGTGGTGTATTGGGATCCCATGGATCTGTGGTCTGCATTGATAAATTATGGATTTTGGAGGATTTAGAGTGATATGTAAGTTGTTGGCTTTGTGTGTGCTGCTTGTTGTATCCCTTCCTGGAACTAGCTGGTTTGATCTGCAAGGATTAATTTAGGGAGGATTTGATTTACTCTGGTAGCCAATATTTTGTGAATATTTTTATATCTGTGTTGATTAGTGATATCGGTCTGTAGCTGCTGCATTTGTTGTGTCTTCCTTTTGGTATCACTATTATATTTGCTCATAGTAGGTCTGGGGGGATGGTTTCTGTGCCATCTAGAATCACATTAAAGGTTTTTCTGAAGTTTGGGTATTAGTATTTTTCCAATTTTTTTTATAATATGCCATGGTGTAGCCGTCTGGGCCTGAGGCATTACCTGGCTTCATGTTTTTAAAGGGGAACTGTGGTCCAAAAATGACTTTAGGTAAATTGACAGAAATTGCTCTCCTGAGAATTTTTGCAATTTATTGACATTGTTTATTTTGCATAGTTTTGAAGATATTACATTTTTGTGTGTGATATGGCAGCCATCACCAGGTCCCCTGCACTTCCGCTCTGAAACCCTCAGTCAATCTGCCCGTGTTCTCCTCCTCCAGCCCCCTGGTCCCTCCCACTCATGGACCCCTTGGTCCCTCCAGTTGCAGGCCCCCCTTGGCCCATTCTCTTACAGCCCCATGTGGCCCAGCCCACCCGCAGATGTCTAAGCCCCACCCACCCGTGGGCATCTAAGCATTGCCCACCCACGGGCGTCCAAGCACACACCACACACCAGCAGGTGCCATGGCCCCGCCTACTTGCGGATGCCTAAGCCCACCCATTTGCAGTTGCCTACGTGCCGCCCACTCGGGGGCGCATAAGCCCCACCCACTGGCGGGTGCACAGCCCCACCCACTCACTGAGATCTGAGGCTGTGCACACCGGCGGCACTGTGCAGGAAGCCTTAGTAATGTCACATGTCAGACTCCCACCCATTAACTTTTTGGTCAGTCTTTTCTCTATATCTTGGGCTGCGGAGCACGTAGAGAGGTGGTTGATGGCTCGTTTTAAAGGTAGAAACTGGCCTTTCATTTAAACTCAACTTGTTTGGAGACCACAGTTCCCCTTTAATTACTGTGTTAAGTTCCATAGTGGTTATTGGGCTGTTGAGGGTTTCTGTTTGTTCCTTAGTTTAGGGAGGAATGCTTGCTGTAGATATTGATCTATGTGTGATGTTTGATTTTTGTGGTGTCGACTGTCATACCGTTGTACAGAGAGGTGTAATATTCTGTGAATTGGTGTAAAATTTGTATAGGGTCATGTATGAGTGTGCCTTCTGGGGTCTGTAGAGGTAGGAGTCGGTTTTGGGTCATTATGCTGTTTAACATAGTGTCTGCTTTGTCTTGTTTGTTATAGAATTTCGTTGGGTGAACATCTTCTCTTTCTCTGATTTAGAGGAAAGCAATTCATTGATTTTCCCTCTAAGGTTGGTCAGTTCTAGTAATAAATTGTCTAAGTGGGAGTTTGCAGGTCCTTTTTCGAGATTTTTAAGGGTGTTTAATTCTCTCCCTTGGGCGCTGCAGGAGTTTTTTCAGCTTATTCTAGGCTTTTATTGTTCCATAAGAATTTTGTTATATTGATTCTAATAGGGAGGTCAAGGTTTGAAAGGTTGGTAGTGATAGGAATATATAGGAGTCTATGTAGGAAAGTCATTTTGATACTGTTGATTCTACCAAAGAGAGAGAGATTATAGGGGGTCCATTGTTTTAGTTGATGTTAAGGATTGTATTAAAGGTGTGTAGTTAGCTTCATATAGTGAGGTAGGGTCCAATCATATCTTGACTCCTAGGTAGGTAAAGTGTGAGGATACCAAATGGAATCGAAATTTAGTTGGAGAAGTTTCGTTTCTGAAAGGTTTTAGGAAGTATAACTGATTTGAGTGGTTAATTTTAAATCCCGAGACAATACCGAAGTTTTGTAGTTGGGAATATAGGTTTGGCAGTGAGTTTGTGGACAAGTTTTGGTGAATAGTGTATCCTCTGCAAAAGTGGATTTTATAGTCCTTGTGGTGTATTGGGATCCCATGGATCTGTGGGTCTGCATTGATAAAATTATGGAATTTTGGAGGATTTAGAGTGATATGTAAGTTGTATGGCTTTGTGTGTGCTGCCTGTTGTATCCCTTCCTGGAACTAAGCTGGTTTGATCTGCAAGGATTAATTTAGGGAGGATTTGATTTACTCTGGTAGCCAATATTTTTGTGAATATTTTTATATCTGTGTTGATTAGTGATATCGGTCTGTAGCTGCTGCATTGTTGTGTCTTCCTTTTGGTATCACTATTATATTTGCTCATAGTAGGTCTGGGGGGATGGTTTCTGTGCCATCTAGAATCACATTAAAGGTTTTCTGAAGTTTGGGTATTAGTATTTTTCCAAGTTTTTTATAATATGCCATGGTGTAGCCGTCTGGGCCTGAGGCATTACCTGCTTCAATGTTTTAAAGGGGAACTGTGGTCCAAAAATGACTTTAGGTAAATTGACAGAAATGCTCTCCTGAGAATTTGCAATTTATTGACATTGTTTATTTTGCATAGTTTTGAAGATATTTACATTTTGTGTGTGATAGTCAGCAGCATCACCAGGTCCCCTGCACTTCCAGCTCTGAAACCGTCAGTCAATCTGCCCTGTGTCTCCTCCTCCAGCCCCCTGGTCCCTCCCACTCATGGACCCCTTGGTCCCTCCAGTTGCAGGCCCCCCTTGGCCCATTCTCTTACAGCCCCATGTGGCCCAGCCCACCCCCAGATTTCTAAGCCCCACCCACCCGTGGGCATCTAAGCATTGCCCACCCACGGGCGTCCAAGACACACCACACACCAGCAGGTGCCATGGCCCCGCCACTTGCGGATGCCTAAGCCCACCCATTTGCAGTTCCTACGTGCCCCCACTCGGGGGCGCATAAGCCCCACCCACTGGCGGTTGCACCACCACCCACTCACTGAGAGTCTGGGCTGTGCACACCGGCGGCACTGTGCAGGAGAAGCCTTAGTATGTCACATGTCAGACTCCCACCCATTAACTTTTTGTCGTCTTCTCCTATATCTTGGGCTGCGGAGCACGTAGAGAGGTGGTTGATGGCTCGTTTTAAAGGTAGGAAACTGGCCTTTCATTTAAACTCAACTTGTTTGGACCACAGTTCCCCTTTAATTACTGTGTTATTTCCATGTGGTTATTGGGCTGTTGAGGGTTTCTGTTTGTTCCTTAGTTTAGGGAGGAATGCTTGCTGTAGATATTGATCTATGTGTGATGTTTGATTTGTGGTGTCGACTGTCATACCGTTGTACAGAAGGGGTAATATTCTGTGAATTGGTGTAAAATTTGTATAGGGTCTGTATGAGTGTGCCTTCTGGGGTCTGTAGAGGTAGGAGTCGGTTTTGGGTCATTAGGCTGTTTAACATAGTGTCTGCTTTGTCTGTTTTTTATAGAATTTCGTTGGGTGAACATCTTCTCTTTCTCTGATTTAGAGGAAAGCAATTCATTGATTTTCCCTCTAAGTTTGTTCAGTTCTATGTAATAAATTGTCTAAGTGGGAGTTTGCAGGTCCTTTTTCGAGATTTTTAAGGGTGTTTAATTCAGCTGTGTGGGCTCTTCTTTCTTTCTGTTTACAAATCTTAATGAGATGGTCTCTGATGACTGTTTTGTGGGCTGCCCAGATGAGTGTATGGCCATGCCTTCAGTCTCATTTAAATTAAAATATTCTTGAGTGGTATTGGTCAGTGATTTGATATTGGTTTATTTTGATAGAAGGGATTCCTTTAGGCACCAGTGGTAGTTGGGTTTTGTTTTTAGGAATCCTGTAAGTTGTGATGTTATGTGGGCATTTTCTGACCATGTTATTGTGGATATGTCTGCATCATTTAATAGTGGGAGAAGTTGGGCTGATAGGAAGATATAATTAGTCTTGTGTAGACTTTGTTGGGGTGTGAAAAAAAAAAGTGAAATTCTTTTCTGTGGGGTGTTTAATCCTCCAGGCATCCCAGAGATTTAATGTGTTTAATAGAGAGAGTAGCGGTTTGGCTGATGTGGTGGGTTGTTTATGTGAGGATGGTATGGAGCGGTCCAATTTTTGGGAAATGGTGAGGTTAAAGTCTCCGGTAGCGATCAGTTTGCCTAGGTCCATGGCGAGAAGTCGATTTACTAATTTGTTAAAGATTTTTTTCTGTCCCTTTTGTAGGAGAGTATATATTTACTATTGTTATTCTGGCTTGCATTAATTGTCCAGTGACTATAAAGTATGAGCCTTCTAGGTCTCGATAGCAAGACTCCAACATGAAAGTAATAGATTTGTGTATGAGGATGGCTACGCCACCCTTTTTGACTGTGTTGAAGGTATAGTCGTGTGTTGTGTAATGTTTGCCCTAGTACTTTGGCTCCTGCCCCCTCAAAAAGTGGGTCTCTTGAAGACAGACCACATGGTATGGTTCCTTCTCGTATTGTCGAGTTGCTATTTGGTGTTTGACGGGGCTGTTCAAACTGTGTAATGTTTGTGTTAAAATAGATAAAGCTGGTGGGGTGTCATGCGGCCCAGTTGTGTTGGGGTGTTTGCTTACCTATGTGTAGAAAAAGATGCAGGCGAGATGTATTTAAATAGAGCACCCGGTGAGAAGGTTGTGTGTAACTAATCTTCTTGAATAGTTCTGAAGGGGATACCAAGAAGAGCTGCTTAGCTTTTGATGAATTGATGGAGCAAGGCTGTGGACGGACAGTCGGAAGCAGGAAAGGAAATCTGAAAAAACAGGTTGAACAAAAAAAACTTAAGCAAAAAGAGAGTATAAGACTCTCAATAGAACTAGTACACGGCTCATGAGAGCCGTTATGGGGGGGAGATCAGACATTTCTGTCTTGCATATTTGTCAGGGAAGTTCTGGAGTAAACTACTTTGTAATTCTCTTCGGGATATAATTTGTTACCTTAATTCTTTAATTTTTTAAATTATTGGGGGAGAAAAAGGGGATGGGGGATTTGCCTGGTCGTTCTAGCCCAGGGATATGTCTTATGTTAATTATATGGGGATCATGTTACTATTTATACATTTCTATAAACCAGTGTAGATCTGTTTTTCTATATTTTGTAACTTTATAGTTTAATTAGTTAATTTGGTCAGCAGTTTAATGTGGTCTGTATCAACCTCTTATGTTTAAACTTTCTTATTTTTTATTATGACTTTGTCGTTTGTATAAAAAATTAACAGGGAGATTCAATAAAAGTTCTTATTGTTTAAAATGGTTCTAATTTTGCCCCAACCAATCAGAACTTATGTAACCTTTGAAAGCTAACATCTGATTGGTTGGGGCAAAATTAGCACCATTTTAAACAATGAGAACTTTTATTGAATAACCCCGTTAGTATCTAGAAAATTTGTTTTGTTTTTTTGCCGTTCATAGTATGGTGGTTCTTATATAACTATTATTCATGGTTTATATAGTACGGCAAAATATAAGCTTTAAATAACAATTTTTTGTGGTCTCCATTTGGTTAAAACTAATATAGCCCGCAGAATCTGCAGCCCTTGAGAGCAGCAAACTTAGCCCATTTTTGGTTATGACTCAACATTTCTTATGTTTCTATCGACCCTGCTCTACACGAGTCATTAGACTAAATGTTCCAGATAACCTTTTTCTGTAGTCTTTATCCGTTTTATTAGGATTTTGTCAGGTAGTTTGACAGTCCTATATACCTTTTGTTTGATGTTTTACTGCTCTCAATGGAGGGATACCTTTGTAACAATTGGTCTTACTCTGCATGGATCATTGAGGTAAAAACTTAAGTTAAATTTAAACTTTTGTCTAGATAGAGTTCACATAACGGGCTGTATAAGCTGTTGGGCAGTTAGGCTCTGGGTAGTTCTTAGTTATGGGTAACCATTACATCTATGTATTTTGTACTTTGTGCCGGGAGTTATTATCCCTTTGCAGTTAGGAAATGATAGGGGGAGCTTTTTTTTGGGGGGGGGCTTATTGACCCATCTGGCAAACCATTAAGCTCTAGATATACTGATGACATTTATATAGAGGATCTATATTCGTGAGTTTTGAAGCATCAGTTATAACATTTTTGATAAAATTGTATAACACTTTAGCTTCTTAGGCAACTACTACTGGTGACCCATGTAGTCTCCTTTTTTATTTTGCAGGTGGGTGAAGGGTGAGGTAAGCTGGGATCATTGGGCCGTCTGGGACTCGCAGCTTCGACATTTGTTGGCTGTTGCTGGCTGGTATCGCTGGATTGGTATCAGGTCTTACGGCTTGTACAACAGAGGTGCAGAGTAGCCGATCTTCGTCTGTCCCACATCTAGAGCCTGCTAGAAGGGTGTCGGGTCTTATAAGCATAGGCCTATGCAGTTCTCAAGTGCTCTAAGTGTGAGTCAGCCCAGGGTCTCCCCCGCCCAATCCCCCGCAGGTCCGAGTGCAGCGGCCTCGGTCCGTGTTTCCCAGCACATTATGGCATGAGTACTACATCATTCGCTCGTAGAGGGGGCTTGCAGCACTGCTATGTGTGCCCACGAGCCTGTCTGGTGTGTATTTTGTTTAACTGGTAGCAATTCCCTCTGTGATACGTCCCTCTGCATCGCTTTCTGTAACTCCAAGGGAGTTATTATCGACTAGGGCCTTATGTGTGGTTGGGTAGGGGGCTCCAGTTAAGGTGCAAGGTCTAAGTTTGGTGCTCCGGAGATGGGAATTTTAGAGCAATCATAAGTTATTTGCTCTTTATTTTATCCCCTGCTGTAAGTGGGGTAATTAAGTGATTTATAATACAGTATTTGTCGCCAGGTCTAAATCCCCAGTTCCTTACCTCAGGTGAGGTTGTAGTGGTGTCCTTAAGGGACTAACTACCTGGTTGTTGAGGCTAGTACTGGAGTATATATACTGGAATGCTGCGAATTCGGAGGTTTTGTCTGCTTCTTCTGTTCTCTGCATCTTCCTGCTGGTTGGTAGAGTTTGTAGGTGGGAGCGGAGTTCATTCATGTCGCGTTCTAGCCGGGTGCAATATCGGGCCACGTGGATTTGTGAGTTTTCCAGCTGGTTTACTCGGTCCCGAGATTTCCTGACTGATTTCTTGTAAGGTGTTATGGTGAGCTGTTTTAATCACTGATTTATATTATCGTTATTTGTGTCATTTCCCCTTCTTGGGAGCTTTTCGCACTTTCCGGTTTGTTCCAAAATCCTTGTAAATTGGTCTTTGGTTCAGGTTGCGTGCGTTTGGGAGGCATTGTTTAGAAGTCCCCGTGCAGAGGGTTATTCTGTGAGAATTAGTGCTATAGTAAGCTAAATACAATTCCCTGTGACTGGAGCTCTTTCACTCTGCGTCTATCTTGCAGGGTAGCCAAGCTCCGCCCCCATACCATTTTTTTTATAGCTCATTATGCATCTTGATGGTATCTTAGTTCTTCCAAACCAGTAAGGATTATATAAAAAAGACTTCCATTGTAGTTTCAAAATAACACCTAAATCACATCTCTAGATAACATCTGTTAAAATTTATTGCTAGAAAGGTTCAGCAATGTTACTTCCTGCTTGAACACTTCCTGTTTTTAGCCATGTGACCAGTTTGCGTTCATGTGAGCAGCCTCTGCCTACATTAAAGGATAAGTCTGCTGTAAAACAATGTTAAGTTTAGTTGGAAGCAGCAGCTTTAAAAAAAACTATTGGCATTTTGTTTCCTATGATCCTCCAGAGCCTACCTATTCTGCTTTAAAGTTGTTGACATCTGTTTAGTTGACTGTTTAGCTCCTCACCACCGAGATTCCCTGGCTCCAACTTCTTCAGTAGTTGCAAAAGTTAATCTCCTGCTTCCAAGCACACAGTTTTTTTTTTAAAGCTGCAGCATCCAATTGCCAATTTTCTTCCCTGGTACTTACTGTTTTTAAAGTGCATTTCCACTGGAAAAAAAAAAGTTTGGGCATTTAGTTTTATTGAAGAACGTGAGGTAAAGGAGCTGTGTCTTACCTCCCGTTCTTCAATAAAGATATAATTATCTGGCATGTCCCGACGAACTCTGTCTTCTATGCGCAAGCACATTGCGCACAGTATACGAGTCCGTCAGGACCTTTCAGACTATGCAGCGGAGGAACGATCGATCGGGTAAGTAGCTTACTTTCTCTCCGAGCTCTTGCAGCTTTTACTGATTAACAGGAGGTGAGACACAGCTCCTTTACCTCCCGTTCTTCAATAAAACTAAATACCCAAACCTTTTTTTCAGTGGAGATACTATTTAACTGTAACTTGTCACAGGCTCCAGCCAGAGATGTGATTGTCAGCTCATTTTAAGGGAAATATTGCCGGCTTTCATTTAACCCAAACTTATTTGGAGACCACAGTTGCCCTATAATTAAGACATATGTCCTAAATTAACCTTTATACCATTTTTTAGTCTAATAGTTTAATAAAGTAATAAATGGCTGAAGATATGAAAATCTATAACCTATTGCTTCCTTTGTTTTATATTAAATATACCTTTTATTAATCTAGTTAAATTTAAAAAAAAATAAAAACACTCAGTTTAGACGCTTTAGATTTGCAGTCAGTGTATAATAAGAGTAATGTAAAGTTAGAGGAGAAAAGTTTCTAAATTATTTATGTCCTAATTTGTAAATGGGAGATATAATTCTCATTTGTTGTTAAACTCAAAACCGTTACCTTCAGTAATATTAGCAATACTTCATAATAATCAAGGTATGTAAACCGGAAGGAAAAACAAGTTGGATCCAACAGAAGAATAAATACTGTAGGAAGGAAGCACACACATTTTTATAGAGGTAGTAGAATTCAGTACATAATCTGTCTCATTTACATAGAACCACAAGCACAGAGTGAAGATTGATTAAATATTGCGCTTGTTGCTCAGGATAAATTTTACCCTTTTGTGACTAATGCCAGCAGAAAGCTAGCGTTAAAAAAAAAAAAAAAAATCACACTAAAGAGCTGAAAATGCAGGGCCAACACAGCCCTCTTTTTAAATGGGTGCCACTTTAAGGCTGGAAATCTTTGTCTGATGTTCTCGGTAAATGAGCCTGAATGAATACCAGGCTTGTTTTCTTCTGTTTTCAGAATACCTAAGTATACAGTACTCTATATGCATGTTTATGCTTGCAGGACATATATGGAGTTTTACATAGAAGTTAATGGCACTAGTCCAGAGGTAGCATGAGAGTCAGGTGGCGAGGAATATCATCAGAGATGTATGTATTCATACTGTTAAACATGCTCTGTCTTTCTAAAGCTGTGCACAAGCATGTGAATAAGGCACAGCGGCCAAGAACAGCCGATTTGGCCGATTGTTGTGTGTGTGTGGTGGCTTGATCAAGGGTCATTCATAGATCCGTCATGCATATAGTGAAAATATATCAGCGCGCACCAGTCTCCTTAAAAAAGTGTTTGTGCTCCCACTCGACATTTCAGCGCATTTCAATGCACCTTCATCAGACAATAACAACCATAAAGTACAATAGTGATCTTACATTAACAGGAAGATTCAATAAAAGTTCTTATCGTTTAAAATGGTGCTAATTTTGCCCCAACCAATCAGATCTTATTTAACATTTGAAAGCTAACATCTGATTGGTTGGGGCACAAATAGCACCATTTTTAACAATAAGAACTTTTATTGAATATCCCTGATAGTTTCCAAACAGTGGCTTAAGACAGACCGCTAGTGGCTAATGCTGGAACGTGGAAGATTAAAAAGTGTCAATTGCAAAAATTATCTACAAAAATATATATTTTTCTATATAAGTATGCAAATAAATAATCAAGATGTATGGTATTCATAATTGGAAAAATAATCGTGTCCCCTAGAAAGTTTATTAATTGCCAGTCAGAAAGCATTTTAATCCCAAATTTATATTAAGGGCCTTGAATTGTAACACACGTACAATCTTACCGCCAACGAACGACCCCCGAGCGAGTGCACACGTGGTCTGGGAAGAAAGCTACCTGTATTGGATGAAAGCTACCTGCTTGCAGGAGCATGTTTCTGTCTTTGGGTTTATACTACAATGTAGTTGTTAGCTGTGACCCCTCAAACATAATGCATACATCCAAGAAGTAAATCACGTTGTATGACATTTCAGCATAAAGTTTTCTTCGATTACATTCAGCATCTTCACCTTTTTTTTGTTCCATAGTACCGTACCAGGCTAAAACAGATTGTCTATAAAAAATAAGCATATTTAATGCAGCATGTTTGAAAAAGTTCATTACAATATTCTAGGTACCCCACATATAGGTTGGCGTATGCCAATACCTATACGTATACCCAGCAATGGTGCTGGTTATGTGCTAGCTGGAAACACCACTCTTTATACTGCTGTAGCTTTTGATAGACTGCAACAAGGGTGATCCTGGAGTAATTTTAAAGGTATGAATGTACAATTTTTTAAACAAGGCGATTGTATGGAGACCACAGTTACTCTTTAATCATTAAGGGTTCTCGGTCCCCATATTTATCAGTCCATATAATCTAATTTGGAAACCTAAATCATTGGGTGCTCTGCTATTGTCTGACGATACAGAGAATCTACTATCTACTACCTTGGGCCCCATTCCTAGACTGTAAGATGTACACTGCAGCTCTCCAGCATAGCTTAAAAGAGAGCTAAACTTTTTATTTTTTTAAATCCTAATATAAAAGCTTTTCTCCCCAGAACACCTGTACATTTTCTCTAGTAAGTTGAATTTATGTACATGCAGACACAGGAAAGGTAGAGGTGAGACACAGCTTGTTGTATGTTTGAATATGCTGTATATTGGGACAATGTTGTCTGGAGACTTTAGTTACCTAATGATTCTGTGTGCATTGATTTATTTAATAAGTATTTCTATGTAATAGTAATGATAATTATACAGCTAGCTATGAAATAATGTAATGTCTGTTACATATTTTCTTCTTGTGATTATATTTTTATGTGCAAATATTGTATTAATCAGTGATTCATTTAAACTATTAATATAAAAGACCAAGATAGAAATGTCAAAGTATTGTAATGGGAACAGTGCAGGAAAAAATAGTTGTTAAAGCAAAAATGCTCCATAAAGGTGGCCATTAACTTGTTAGATGTTGCAACTCAGTCGAAGAATGTTGAATCGATTGTAACATCTAATGCCCTTGGCAGTTCTTACCTCCCATTGTTCACACAACGTTGCCCAGTCAGGTAATGCTTTCTGATTGACAATACAACTGTAATATTGGGCAATATGTGATTGGGCCAGGCGGTTGTCCGGAATATCGCAGCAACTTCGGCAGGTAAGATGTAGTTTATGGGCACCTTTATTGTTGGCTATAGTAAAATAGATTTGGATAAAGTAGTGATGATAAACAATTATTGGTGTAAAGTAAGTGTAGAAAAACACATAGGTGGAGATTTACCCAGAGCCCATTTCACTCTGGGTAAATCTCCTGTTCGCTATTCAGTATCGCACTTGTAGCTGGTAGGGTTAATCACTGAGAAAATAAATATATTATCTTTCACTATGACTTAGTTTTGAAATGACATCTATGTTCTTTGACAATTTACAGTCTAGTTTTTATTTTCTTTCAGATTTATTAATACAAATACATACAGTGAACTTAGCAGTCTACTTTCTAGAGTACTTTTTTTCCAGAGATATGTGCATGCTGTGTTAATAGGCTTAAACATTCTATTTTGGAAACGTTCCACTACTTCCCTACAGTGAACTATTTATGATCATGAATAGTAGAATTAAAAGTGACCTAAATCATTAATGTTTATTGAAACTTCTTACTTTAGGTCCAAATCAAGCACTTACAAAATCTGCTGGAGGCAGTAGTGCCCTTTAAAAGTTTTCTTAGGTTACAAAATAATGTGGCATATACGTTTGAAGGAAGATTATCTTAAGTGTATTGTGTATCCTAAATATAGGATTAGAATCAATGCTGAAAATAGTTGTGTAGCAACACCTTTATACTTCTTGCCCAGACTGCATTGATAAAAAAAAAAATATTCTATGGAATTGTAAGGAAAATTCAGTTATATGGACATAAAAATATCTAAAACATAAAATCCAAATCTACCAGCAGTCGTCTCCTTGGGGTCAAATTAGTGCAAGATCAGTACATTCACCTGCTGTACTACATCCAAAGCCACAGAATGAGCAGCACTCGTTAAAACATATCTATTTATTAGTTACTTTAAAATATAATTAATTTTCTGCCACTATACATGGCTCTCTTTTACATCAGAAACAATTTGCAACGTTTCGGGTCACCTTGATCCTTTGTAAAGCCAACAAAGGATCAAGGTGAATGAAAACGTTGCAATTGTTTCTGATGTCAAATAAGTATTCTACACTGTATGCATAATAATTTATGTAGCTTTTTCAATGCTAGTTGTTTCGTAGAATGTCTTCTTATCCACCCTTAATTTATATTTTTTATATATATATAATATAATATATATATAATATATATATATATATCGTGCCTGGGTGCTATCCATACAGTCACAAGTATTCCAAAAGATACGGAGCACTCCAAGTCTGGAATAACAATATTTATTGAAGTAGGTCTGAAAGCCTCCGCGTTTCAGCCAATATGCAGGGCCTTCCTCAGGGATATATATATATATATATAATATATATTATATTATATTATATAACCCAACTCAAGATGACATTTGCTCTGACTTCCTAAGCCAGTAACCACTTAATGCTGCCAAGACCCAATGAAATGTATTACGTCACTTAATGCAGACAGTTTAACATCCGACTTTAAGTATGGATCATCACTTTCAAAGTAAAGCTTCTTTACATTTTATTTGGCACATGTAGCATTAAGCAAAATATTCTACTTTTGTCTTTGTCTGGATTTAGTTCTTTATTTTTCCCCCCATTTACATGTGATTCCAAAAGGGGTTTGCTCTCATAATCTCATTTACAAACATTCCTTTACACACTTACAGGCACAGTATCCTATATGTATCCTATCATGTGTTTGTACACTCCACACATGCACACACTTTTTCTCCCTTATCAAATAATATTAAGCCTATTCAACTGGACTTCTTTACCATTTTATAATGTATAAAATGCTGTTGGCCTAGAAAAAAACATGTGTACATGGATAGAGAATTGGTTGTTGGATCACAAACAGAGAGTAGTGTTCAATGGAGCTCTATCTATGTGGGCTAAAGTTCTAATTGGAGTGCCTCGGGGTTCTTTACTGGGGCAACTTCTTTTTAATCTGTTTAGAAGGGGACATTGAAAGCAAGGTCTCTGTTTGCTGATGACCCTAAACTATGCAGAAATTTGGAAACTTTAAATGATGTGCAATTGCTGCAAACAGACAGATGGATTTTGAAAATGGGCAGCAGAGTAGCATATGAGTTTCAAGGTTGATAAATGTAAAATGAAGCATTTGGGGTTTAAAAATCCTTGTGCCACCTACACATAAATAACTGTGGTAAGTGAATATCTAAAAAAAAATATTTGGGGGTTCTAGTAGACTTAGCAGTAGCAAACAATGCCAGACATCTACAGCTAGAGCTAGCATGATATTGTATTGTATAAAGAAGGGAATATGGGGAGGAAAATATTATCCCTTTATACAAGGCACTGGTAAGGCCTCTTTTGGAATATGCGGTGCAGTTTTGTAATCCCATATACAAAAGGGACATCTTGGAAATTAAAGCAGTTCAGAGAAAGGTAACTAAAATAATAAGGGCAATGGAGGGGCTTGACTATGCAGGCAGATTAGACAGGTTAGGCTGTTTACATTTGAGAAGCGACTTGCACAGGAATATTTGTATATATCACTTTATACAAATATATTAATGGTACATATAATAAACTCTCTGATGCATTGTTCACTAATTGGTCATATTAAAGGGACTTGTGGACATCCTTTAAGATTAGAAGAAAAACATTTTCATTTTCAGGTTAGGAACAGTAACAGACAGAAGTGCTGTTTAATACAATATACTGCCTCAATATGTAAGTAATTTAACTGAGTTGATCCGAATATCAGACAGGCTTAGATTTATTCTTTTTAGCTTCAAACTAAAAATGTCATGGTCTCCTAAGAAACTTTAAAACTTGAAAGGGATGACATCAGGGATTTATGTTAACTGTCCAAGTTGTCTAGTAGAAGATTGGCTGGCAGGTTTATGATTGATGGTTGGGGAGCTGGCTGGTAAACTGGTTCAAAAGTGAAATGGCTATCAGACTGGATGGTAGGCAGACTCCCTAGCAGGTTTGCTGGTAAACTAGCTAGCAGATAGACTTTACCAGATAGCTATTATAATTTTGACTGTACAGTCTGTGTTTCTTGGATACAGAAAGCCCTGTTTCCATTTTTTTAATTATTGATGGTAAAATGTTTATGGCAAAAACAACCAGAGCCATATTATATAAAGTAAAGGAAAAGTATTCTCGCTTCTAATAACTACCTGAATGTCCTCCTCTGTTCGATACTATTGCAATGCTCCACTCTTTAGTGAAGCTGCTTTAGGAGACTGGAAAATCACATATTACAGTGCTTCTGACTGACTAGCATGCTAGTTCTTCTGTAGAATGGGGTACAGTAAAGTTCCATACAGGCATTATTTTATGTTTAAAGGGGAACTGTAGTCTCCAAACAAGTTGAGTTTATATGAAAGCCAGTTTCCTACCTTTAAAACGAACCATCAACCTCCTCTTTACGTGCTCCACAGCTGAAGATATAAAGAAATGACTGACCAGAAAGTTACTTAATGGGTGGGAGGCGGACATGTGACATTCCAAAGGCTTCTCCTGCACAGTGCCGCCGGCGACTTGCAGCTGCATAGTAGGTAAGGGAATCTACAGCCCTTCGGGGGGGGTGGGGGTGTCAGTGGCCCACAGCACCTGTGAGCATGTGGGGCTTAGGCACCCATGAGTGGGTGGGGCTTGGGCACCCGCAAGTGGGATAGGCCATAGCACCCGCGAGTGGGAGAGGACACGGCATCTGTGAGTGGGCGGGGTCACATGGGGCTGTAAGGGAATGGGCCAAGGGGGCCTGCAACTGGAGGGACTATGGGGTCCATGAGTGGGAGGGACCAGGGGGGCTGCAAAGGGGAGGAGATACAGGGCAGATTGACTGACCGTTTCAGACGAGGAAGCAGGGAGTGCAGGGGACCTGGTGATGCTGCTGCCATATCACACACAAAAATGTAAATATCTTCAAAACTATGCAAAATAAACAATGGAAATTATATTGCAAAAATTATCAGGAGAACAATTCCTATCAATTTACCTAAAGTCATTTTTGGACCACAGTTCCCCTTTAAGGAATGTTTAATTTTACACTGATCCCAGAAACATAAGGCAGCAGCTCAGCAACAACTAACCAAATAAACTTTTCTGTAGTGTAGGGGACCCTCCTCCAACCCTAAATGATAGGGTTTTAACATTAAAAAGTGCCCAGAAACAGACTTACCCACCTTCGTTCCCCAGGCTCTCTCAATAGCTGACAGCCCCTTCTGTGATTGACTGACTCTCAGCCAATAACAGATGCAGCTGCAAGTCCGGTCCCTACTACTTCTTCCAGGAACAGAAGAGCAGTAGAGGCAGAGGGAGTGAAGGTAGATAAGTCAAATTTATTTTTTAAATCCTAGGGTTCAGGATTGGGGATGAGTGGGGCCATTGTAGAAAAAAAATATTTTAGGGGTGGAAATACTCTTTAACTCTGTAAAACAGCTCGGCACCCCTGGATAAATGAGTACGCTTGTAATTTGTCACTGCATGATGTGCATTGTTGTCTATTTATTATTCTGTAAACCTCAATTCTAAATGCGTCAACATCAAAATAAAGAGGGATATTTTAGCAAACACAATTTAAAGGAGAACTTGAGGGTTATAATAAAAAAAAGACATGGTAAGGAAATAAAAAGAACTCCTAATAATAATAATGTATGACTAGGAGGGCTGGAGCCATGTGGTCCCACCTACGAGAGCTGGTTTAAAAATAGGCTGGTCCCGTGCTTCCAGAATAAACAGTATTTTGGGAGTGGTGATTTTTTTTTGATGATTACCTTATGTTGTCAATGTTTTATACACTCTCTTTCAAGTCAATTCTTAAAAAGAAAAACCCAGCTAGAAGCATTGTAAGGTTAATATTTAACCATTTATTTCTAGATCCCCTACTTAATAACTGCCTTACCAGTTATTAAGTTTGCAATCTCATTAGTACACCATATGAAACCAGCATTTAAATAAATGGTTAATTAACCTTGCAAATTGTTCCCAGAAAATGGGGTAAATGAACTTCACCTCCAGAAAGCAAAATAATTATTAATATTTTTTTAATCTTTAATTGTTTAAATAATCATATACCAGAGTTGCAGACACCTAATGTGTTTGAACATTCACCCTCAGTCATAGGTGCAACAAAAATGTAAGGCATGCCCTTGGAAATAAACAGGGCAATGCACTAAGAGACACAATCCCAAATAAAGTGGGTTTTGCAGTGCATACACTTCAAAAACTATATAGAGGACAAGCTATTTTGTAACATATTTTGTCTGTTTTTATGCCGGGTAGATAATCAGTCTTAAAGAGCATGTCCACAATTAAAACAAAAAACTGGGCACATGTCTGTCACCTGGCCCCAACCCACTTCTGATATATTCAGCACATTATTAGAGTATAATTAAAGTATAATTATTGCTTTTATTCTGGCCTAGTAAGCTGGTTCCTCCCTCCATGCAGTCCATCAAGGCTCCCTCCACTGCACATTTCCAAGCATATAAAAAGCTCCTTGAGCAGAGGGAGGAGGCAGATACCTGTGCCAGAATGGAAGAGAACTTCTCATTAAATATCTGGTTGCAAATGAATGTAATAAACTGATAAAAATATGATTTGGGATTGTAGGCAGATAACTTACAAGTCACCAGTTTTTTGTTTAAGGGTGGACATGCCCTTTAACCACACACAAGAAAAAAGGCAAAATGGGTTTACTGTATTGCAGAAATAGAAAAGGTAAGTAACAATTGTGGCTCTCTGTGCACCCCCTCTGAAAGGTGTAGACACATCAATTAATTAAAGTCATATCTAAAAAATAATAATTGATAATCTTGAATTTCTTAAATCTTATTTGTAAGTTCATGATAAAAAAGCCTTAAAGGGCATGTCCACCCCCAAAACTATAATTTAACCCACTACTGGCCCCACTCTGTAATGTAATAAAATCCTTACCTTACATCCCAGCTCCAAATGGTTCTCCTGTAATGTCCCTATAAAGTTCAGAAAACTGAGCACCAGGAGCCTAGCAGAGTCCATATAGGACTCTGCCTCCTGTCTCTACTCCAGGAGAATTTTGCCATGCGCACTGCAGCCCTCTCCCTAGCACCAAATCTCTTTTCTGCAGTGTAGGGCTCCCAACCCCAACTGCTATAGTAATATTTGCAGAACCCCCCCAATCATTACTTACCTTGCCTCTCTCCTCCGGCGTTCTGGATACCCGGGATTGGCTGCCTCAGCCAATCATGGACACGCCTGCCGGTCCGGCTCCCTACTTGCAGTTTCATGCAAGCAGAGGGCCATGACATTATGTCGGAGGAGAGAGGAAAGGTAAGTAATGTTCCGGGGATTTTCTGCACATATTACAATGGCGTTTGGGGATGGGGGAGGGAGCCCTACAATACAGAAAAAAATCAAAAATGGGATGGACATGCCCTTTAATGTAAAAAAAAATAATAATATATATATGTATATATACAACACATTAACAACATTCTAGGGATTTCAACCCTCCTTTCTTATATCATTTGGCTTACCCAGACCTGTATAGTGACTTTAGTAAGATATGGATCACAAACCTGTCCCTGGTTTCCTGCAGTTGGAGAATATGATTTTAAACACTTCAACAATTGTAATAGTGCTATTTATAGAAATACTTTATCTGTAATACCTCTATTGTTGTAGTGCTTTTAAGAGTTCTTGTTTGCGCCTTTAGGGTTGAAAACTGTAATAATTTTAGGTGGAGCAGCATAGCGGGTTTGGCATTTTCCTTATAAAGCCTGCCAGGAAGATATTCTCTTTCTATTTTATATTATTTGGATTTGCTCGTTTTTAAAGTACAATGACAATTTAGAATGTCATCTAATTAATGATTAATTTAGTTTTATCTGCACAATTTAAATAAACTGGAGTTTCTCTATGTGATTCATGAGATGTGATTTCTGTTAGCTTCAGTCTCAACTTGCTTTTGACATTTAAACATATAAAGCTGACTAGATATAACCATTCAGGTGCTAAATATATTTTACATCTACTTCTGCTGCTGGAGATGGAAGTATTAAGAGATCTGGCTTCATTGTCATTGAACTGTGAAATATTCAACCTTGTCTGCCCGTGCTTAGCAGTGTTGACTTTTTTATTTCTTTTGGAAGATTAAAATTAAATGCTTCATTTTTGTCAGCTTTTGGGAATTGCATTGAAATTTAAGACCCGCAAATTTTACAGAGATCTTTCATTTTCACCAAGTATTCTTGGAGGATATTCTTATATCCAAGGACATAGCACAAATAACTGTTTCATAACAATTAACAGTTCACATGTTCTAAATTCATGTTGAGAGCGAAAAGGTCTTGATATGTTCCAAAACTGATCTAGTTGTTTTGTTAACATACTGTAGTTATTTAAGTATTTTGCATAAGAATTAATATTGGCATAATTGCCACTATTCGTTATTGCTTGTTGTGAATACCATACGAGAAATTTGACAGCATTTTGGAAGGTTCACTGGCTGCCTCATTGCCATATTTCCAGTGATAGGCAGATTTTCTAGAAAGCGTATCTAGCTAGATTAAATACAGCCATTCTAGTGCAGTAAATGTAGGACTACTTCACTGAAACAAATAAATGAAAATTGTGTAAAAATGGCATAAATATTATGTACTTCCCTTAATTGCCAATGTATCCGTATTTAGATATTCCTCCTCAGCTATGCATCTTGAGATCTTATTTTTTACCAAACTTCAAATTTAGGTTATTTGATGTTCTTGATCATTTTATATAGGCTAATGTTAGCAAATATATTTAGAGTTTAAAAAATGATGTACAATATGAAAATAAGTATTTTGCTGTGCAAATGACATTGTAATTGACATTTTTTAGGATCAAAGCCTTTTAAGTGCAAGATATGTCATTTTGCTGCAGCTCAGCTTGGTGATGCTAGAAATCATGTGAAAAGACACCTTGGAATGAGAGAATACAAGTGTCACGTCTGTGGGTGAGTAGATTACCTTTGGTTCTGCTATTGAGTGTTCAGGGAAGAATATAGAAGATGTACATTTCACCAGATCTCAAATGAATATTCACAGTGGATGAAATTATGCATGCATACCCTGCTTTTCATTGTTATGGTAAATCTCTTAAATACAGTTATGACATTTTTCTCCCACTCCTAATCTGGCAACGTGGATGAGCAATTGTATGGGGCTACAAGGTCAATCTGAACCTGTAATCTGTAAATTGCCTAAATTATAGGATGTTCATTCATATTGCCAGAGAGAGCTGTAAATTCTATTTAATGACATTGAAAATATATAATATAGCTTTTACTGTGATTTTATTTGGTGCCCTGTTCACATGAATTCTATTTAAGAATTAGTTTGCTTTAATAGTGTTGCTATTTTCTTACAGACAATACATTAAGTACATTTTGCACACAATGCAGAGGGTGTATATAGAGTTTATATCCATGCTTCTTTCCAATTTTCGTTACTCCTGAAAATGTGTTTTTCTTTTGTGTTTAATGTTATTTTCCCTCTCGGAAGGACAATTTGCAATGTTTAATTGTCCTTCAAATATGTTGCATTTAATAGAAAGCACTGAAACTTTAATGCAGAAGAAATTAATTTGAGGGAAATGGTTTAAAGGTTTTAAAATGTCATGGAATTATGGTATATCACAGGACATGCAAAGTTGGATTTTAATGTCCTAGTTCTGATTAAAAATATATTTTAATGTTATTATGCCAAGGAAATTAACTGATATATGCACCATATAAAAACACTTTATTCAAACCTGTATAACCTGCTTGAGAGGTCCTCTGGCTAATGCATAACGAGGCTTGAGTTCAATTATAGTTAAAACAATTCATGCATGATTGCGTGGGGGTTATATCCTATATAGATTCTCACCTTTTACCTGTAGAACAAAACCATATTTTACACAGATGGGGATACACACTAGTTGTTATTAAATATTATTTAGAACATTTATTTTGGCATTTGATATTTTCATATTATGAAACCACGGTTAACCTGTGTGTTTACTTTTAGAAATGGTTATGCATAATACACTTGGATAGTACCATAGTACACATAACATGACAAGTTGTTTCCTAGACACATTAGGCAGTTTTTATTATATCCAATATTCATGAATAATAGGAATCAAACAAGTATCACCTTAGCTTGCCACTGAATATAGTCATTACATATAATTATTTTGTTACAGGATTTGAGATAATTCTTACCAATTTGTCTGCATTTTTTTTGCCATTATATGGCATTGGCTTATGGACACAAAATACATGTGAAGGGGAATCCTGCTGGCATAAAATGTAACTTTTTCTAAGTAAATTTATCTCTTTAAAATGTTTAGGGGGCACTTTTACAGATAATGTGCTAATTTTAAACACATGTATATGGTAACACTAACCACAAATTTTCAGCTAAAAAAGCGCAAAAGGCTGATTCCAGGAAGCTTACTCTCATCTTTTTTTGTGGTCTGGTTAAGGTGAGAAACCCCCAGAAGTGTATGCTGGAGCATGACCAGAATCTCATTCTACTTCTTAAGGGCTGGAGTTTAGCGAATGACTTTACCATCTCTGGTCTTTTTTTTTAAAAAATTCCCCAGGGCTCTCTGAAAAGGGAATGTTCCCTTTTGAAAGTGAAAAATAACCCTGTGATTGCATGGCATTCTTCTGAACTGTGAAAATGTAAATTAAATTCAGAACATATATGGAGTTCTTTCACAAAGCTTGTTTGTAAACCGCAAATATCTCTTTATATATCTTCTATACTTTTCCAAAAGATGTGAAATTGGACTCATTTTAATCAGCTTTAATCAACAAAAGCTGAAGCTGTCCATCAGGAACAAGTAACATCTTTGACAGGTCATGAGTATAATGGAAGGTAAAAGTACGGTCTTCTACATCCTTGTGAAATATAGATGTATGTAAAAACTTTTTTTTGTTTAGTTGCCTTTAATCTTATTGTATACCAGGATAGGCTACCTTTCCAACGTATTAAAGGATATAGAGATAAACAGCTTATCTAACCTAAGGTCTAGTAATATGTAATTAGTAGATCCAATATTGGAAGTTTTAACTTTTAACTTCTATTGCTGCTGACTATAATGCTACTCACAGTGCTTTGTAAAAAAAAAAAAAAGCATTTACAATTATGAAGCATGTTTTATGATTATGAATTGTTAACAACCTATGAATGTTCCTCACAGCTGTGATGGTTGATCTGTTATGAAGAAGAGCGACACAAAACCCAGATACATTGCAATAACCAAAGATTTTCTATATCCACTGCTTTTACAAGTTGATAAGTTGAAATTGTGAATATTAATCATATAACTACTGTGTATGGTAGCATACCATGATGGTAATTATTTCAATGTCCCATATCGTAATTGCCTTTGATTTTGATGGAGAAAGGTCATAGTCCTAAAACTTTTCATGTTAAAAATCATAGCTCCAAACGGAATTGAACAGAGAGCAGCAAACGCTTAAAATAATCTTAAAGTTGCCTAGTTGAGGTATTAGCGGTGATAAACCCAAGAGTAAGCATTGCTTTAAGATTATATTTGCAACTGTATGCAAAGGAGCCATGGCGCAACCACTGCAAGCAGTGTGCTGAGGCAATTGTGTTGCATTAGCGTGAGCTCCTTAACTATAGCCAATAGCTGGTGGGAAGGTCACACAAAATACCTGAATCGCTCCAGTACATTACACAGCAGTACATTACACAGCAGGGGCAATAGAGAAAAATACCAGCTCTTTTGAAAATTTCCTCCTTAATGACTAAAAGCTTTTTGTTTTCATTTTGTTCTTTTTATCTTTAACGGTAACTGCAGTCGCCATACAAGTGTCCTTTATTGAAAAGAGCACATTCATTCTTTTAAAATGACTCAAGGATCTTCTAGCTGCATTCTATCCAAAATTACACCAGTATATGTGGTGTATCCAGCTAGTACATGACCAACACCATTGCCCACTCCCACTGCCAGAGGCATTGAGCATGCACAGTTGTATCCTACTGCTGTTACAAAACATCATCTACTGCATCACAAGTCCCACCCCCAAACTTCATAATCATTTTTAAAGTTAGCCTCAAGACTGAAAGGAATGGACAGAGAATGAATGCAGGGTTTAAAAGATTGTTTTGTGGGTTGGGGCTTCTTAAACAACACATCATGTGACTTTCACTCACTTCCTTGTAAGCCTATAGCTAGACACATCATCCTAGGCTTGTTTAAAACGTATGAGATAGCTATATTAAATAGAAGACATTAGTATGGAGACAAGTTACCCTTTAAATACAAATTTCTGTAGTTGCTTAATTATTTTTTAGACCCTGAGGTTCCTGTGATACTAGTGACTTTAGGTTTATAAATACATTGTGAGGAGCATGGAAAGTAAGATGATGCCCCTCCCCTGCACCTAATATATTTTTTTTTATCATAGTGCAAAACTTAAAATGTATTGTTTACTTCTGGAAAATGAAGAGGCGTTCACACAGATCACAAACTGCTATAGCATCATCCATTGCGACACGATTCAGATCATGTGTGATCCCTTCTCAAGCCACACAGTTTGTGATCTGCATGAACACCTCCTCATTTTCCAGAAGTAAATTGTCTATTACCTGCATGTGGAAGCAGATGAGTGAGGTGTGGCAGACGCGGTTGGGATGTGCCATTATTTATAGTGTTAAAATATATTGTGCCTGGTGTGCTGTGCTATATCTAAAAATGGTACCACTCAATTGCTGCAAAATCCTGGCTAACCTGATATTACAGGTAGCACTTATTTTTCTTTGATGTGGGCACGAGGGCCCAATTTTACATCTCCCTATGAGTTTTATTGCATAATTTCAGTACTGTGTAGACATAAATAAAAGGTGTTGTTAGTATGTCTACTTATCTCACTTTAATAATTGTGTGTATTTTTTTTAGATGTGTAATTTCCTTTTTATGTTTTTGCATTAAAGGATAATGTGATTTTTTTTTTTTAATCTGCAAATAAATCCTACAGCAATATGTATCTGGGAGAAATAAGTGGGATTAAAACAAATAAGGTAAAGCAAGATTTACAGTGGTCTGTTTAGTTCATTTCTATAGTCCCATTAATTACTTTTGTAAATTGAGAAATAGACTTATCCACATTCTAAAAGATGTTTAGAGCAATGAAATTAATGTGGTGTGAGGTAACACCTATGTTCCTGGACATATTTTTGTGTTCTTTGAGGCAAAACCTTTACAATCTGCAGTTCACAAAGTGTTAAACTAATACCTTGTATTTCACATTTTCAGCGGTGGGAAGATTAAAACGTTATGAGGGTGGGAAAGATAGTATAGAAGCCATCAGTGTTGAAAAGAATGGCTTTAGGATTAGAATCAGCATAGAGTGTCGGTACATTAACACTACTGACAATGTCAATTCATTATCATTGATGGCTAAATAATATTGGAAATGCTCAGTAGACCTATTAGTTCCTGAGCATAAGCAGCTCATGCAGCATTTCTTCATTAGTTTTAATTACTATAAATTTTACCTTTTAAAAAATTCTGAATTAAAAGGTGAAATGATCTTTCTGCAGCATTAACTCAGTAATTTTGTCACAAACAGAAGGTCCTAGACTATGTTTTTGTGAACTTAGGGCAGTCTAACATCATGTAGGTGCCCTATGATAAAAAAATAAAATAAATAAAAAGTTAATTTAAACGGTCCTTTAGCATTAATACTTTTTGTACTTTTACTTATGTTAAATTATATAGTTTAGCATTCATATTTTAGCACCAAGTATTGCTTTATTAGAATTACAGCTGTTCTATTATTTGGCAAGAATGTGCCAAAAAGCACTATGCCAAACAATCTATATTTTGGTCAAGATACACACTTAAAGGGTAACTGGTCTCGAATTCTTCTAAACTAGTAAGAATTATATAAAAATCCCTTTCATCACACCTTCAAAATAAAACCTCACATCTCTAGAAAAAAGAAGTTATTGCTGGAAAGGTTTAGCAATATTGCTTCCTGCTTGAACACTTGAGTACCTGTTTTCAGCCATGTGACCAGCTTGTAGTCATGTGACCAACCTCTGCCTGCATTAATAGGCTCCTCTTCTCGACTGTCAATTTTCCCCCCAGGTACTTCCTAATTTCCCCAGCATTAAGTCTTAACTGAGCATGCTCCTCCCCTGGGGCAGACGGGCGAGGCAGAGGTCAGGTGATGTCACTCAACCTATTGGGAGCAGGAAGTTTGAACATTCACCCCAATGCAATTTCTCACAGGCTCCAGACAGATATGTGATTGTCAGCTCATTTTAAAGGAAATACTGCAGGCTTTCATTTAATCCTAACTTGTTTGGAGACCACAGTTGCTCTTTAAAAAGCACTTCGCTCAGAGGATTATTATTATTGTGGATTTATATAGCACCAACATCTTCTGTAACACTTTACAATTACATGTATACTGTCACATCAAGCCCTGCCCCAAAAGCTTACAATCTAAGCACATTTATTTGACACACCCTATCAGTATGTCTTTATGATTGTGGGGGAAAATGTATTGCCCCGAGGAAATCCACACAAGCACAGGGAGACCATACAAACTCCTTGCAGATGTGTCCAAAGGTGGATTCAAACTCAGGACTTAGGCCAATTAGAGGTGAGAAACAATTCTGTAACTTAATTGCATTGTGACGCTGACACAAAATGCACAACTTTTTTGAAAGGCTAAATTGTTCCCTTCCTTATGTGCTGTTGACAAGGTGAATTGCCGCAAAAATGTTGTTTGTTAAGTTTGAGTTAAAGGACAATTATACTCACCTCACCCTCGCTCCTCTTCCTCCATAGCTGCATAGTACCCAGGGTGAGGACCTAAAATCGCTAAGTCCTCACCCTGGGTACTTTCCCTAACTCTTGCACTACTTACCGCAAATCTGCTTCGCCGATCGCTCCATTCCTCCGCTCTTCCTGCTTCAGTGACAGATCGGGAGGCAGCCAATAGGAAGATACGCTCTGCAAGGAGGCGTGTCTTCCAATTGGCTGCCTCGCGACTGTCACTGACAGTAGAAGAGAGGTGGAACAGTGTGGATCGCCGAACCAGATTTGCGGTAAGTAGTGCAGGAGTTAGGGAAAGTACCCAGGGTGAGGACTTAGCGATTTTAGGTCCTCGCCCTGGGTACTATGCTGCAGTGGATCGGGGAAAAGGTGAGTATAATTGCCCTTTAAGCCCGCATCATAGGAATTTAATAGGCCATAGAACTAAACAGACCTAAATATAAGTTAAAATATACTAGTTATGCACAAGCATATTGTACTATGTATGACCTAATATTCCTTAAAGGGAGACTATGCTCAAGCAGTGACTGACTGCTCTCTAGCTCCCCTAGATATTGTTGTGTGTGAGGAGCAGTCAGTTATTGCATGAGTATAGTGTCCCACTATGATATATACATACTGTTTCCAGCAGCAGCACACTGTAACAGGTTTCAAATGGTGCGCATCTCCAGGGGGTCCGAATCTCCCCTATCAGTAAAATTAACAAAGGAGCCACACTCGACCACATACAATGGTTATATCAATTTATTGCATGCTTACAAAACACATCAACGTTTCAGGCCATACAGTCCCTTTTTCAAGTTTGAGAGCAGGTAATTACATCATCTTTTACAGCTTTTAAAGGGATATCTCTTCCCCTAGAGAAAATTACATCACAATCAATTTATACATACAAAGAAACCCTATATACAGTAGATATAAATTTAATACATTTAGTCAACCGCAACAGTTAAAAGTGGTCATTGCTACCTGGGGTCCTCTACCGTATGGTTTTTATCTATAAGTGTCCTGGTACTGGTAGGTGGGTATGTTTTAATCTAATAGATGTTTTGTGTTGACAGATTCTAGATTTTATCTTTTGTGTAGTTTCACCTACGTAAATCTGTTGCTGTTTACTAAATTTATTAAATTTATATCTATTTTATGTAGGTTTTTTTATATATATAAATTGATTGTGATGTAATTTCCTCTAGGGGAGGGGATATCCTTTTAAAAGCTGTAATAAAGATGTAATTACCTGCTTTCAAACTTATAACCATTGTATTTGGTTGGGTGCGGCTCTCCTTGTTACTTTTCTTTACTGATAGGGGAGATTCGGACCCCTGGAATGCGCACCATTTGGAAACCTGTTACAGTGTGTGTGTAATATAGTGTGTGTGTATATATAATATTATATAATATATATTATATATATATATATATATATATTATACTGTTATATATATATTACTGTATATATATTATACTGTATATATTTATTATACGTATATATTATTATATCATAGTTAGTGGGACACTATACTTATGCAATGACTAACTGCTCCTCACACGTAATATCCTTATAATTATGTAAAGGGACACATTGTTTCTTATAATACACAAGTATATGATTCCTTCTGTCCATTTGCATATTGAATACTAGCCTTGTCCCTATTACCACCTTAATTTAACCCCCCTAGCTACCTTCTGTAACTTAAACCCAGTAGATAGGAACATCCCAGCCCAGCATCTCTGCGGGTTTAACAAATCTTTGGGAGAGGAGAGAGACATTGGTTATGAATTGACAGGAAACAGTTCCCGCAGGTTCCCTTTGTGAAGTTAAATACTGCAAAAAAACGCTGAGTCATTGTTCAGAAATGAACACTGGAATGGGAGGAGCAGTGGCATATATGACATATAAGAAATGAGTCACTCAGTGACATAGCTGAGTGTAAAGGATTTATACCACTGCAGCTACCATTATAAAATATCACACTTGTGAATTAAATATATATTTACTTTCTTGCTTAACTTGCCATTATCCTCTCCTATTATCCTCTCCTACCACATCTTCAATTATCTTCAACAACCTCCTTTCTATTATTTTGTTTTAATACCATCTATCATTTTCTTTCATATCCCACCTGAGTTATCTCATTGTTACTGCAAGGCAGTGGTCACAACATTCCACATGCCTTAAATGTTTAAAACAAAACATATCCATGTATTAGAATGGCCCAGTCAAAGTCCAGATCTAAATCTAATCGAGAATCTGTGGCAAGATCTGAAAACTGCTGGTCACAAACCCTGTCCATCTAATCTGACTGAGCTGGAGCTGTTTTGCAAAGAAGAATGGGCAAGGATTTTTAGTCTCTAGATGTGCAAAGCTGGTAGAGACATACCCTAAAAGACTGGCAGCTGTAATTGCAACAAAAGGTGGTTCTACAAAGTATTCAGGGGGCTGAATAATTATGCACTTACTTTGCAGTTATTGATTTGTTAAAAATGTTTGTTTGGATTGTGTATGATTTTCGTTCCACTTCTTACGTTACACCACTTTGTATTGGTCTTTCACGTGGAATTCCAATAAATTGATTCATGTTTGTAGCAGTAATGTGACAAAATGTGGAAAACTTCAAGGGGGTCGAATACTTTTGTCAACCACTGTATGTGGCCAAAGTCGCATATGTATGGGCACTATTTTTTCTTTTTTTTTTCAACAAATGCATATTATGGTATTCCAGATGTTGCAATAGCCTATTGTTTTTATTCAGTGTTATTGACACCCTAACAATGATCATTTCTTGCCTATTCTGCGTTTTTTCTTTTATATTGCAGTTGTCACGTTCTGTGTCTTTTCTATTGGTCATCATGGTCATATATAATATATATATATATATATATAATATATAAAAAAAGGAATCAGATGGGCACACTCCAGCTCGCTGCTCCAACTGCCCCGGTGCTGCTAACGGATCAATATATGGCAAAGGGAAAGCACCTCCAGAGTACTTCATAAACTTGAAAAACTTTTATTACTCCATGTTAAACACGCTGCTACGCGTTTCGGCCATCTGTGACCGTCATCAGGCATTGATGACGGTCACAAGATGGCCGAAACGCGTAGCAGCGTGTTTTAACATGGAGTAATAAAAGTTTTTAAGTTTTATGAAGTCCTCTGGAGTGCGCTTTCCTCTTTGCCATATATCCTATATAATAAAATGCAGTGTGCGTCCCTGTGTC
The DNA here is from genome assembly GCA_019447015.1 of Hymenochirus boettgeri. Classification (NCBI taxonomy): domain Eukaryota; kingdom Metazoa; phylum Chordata; class Amphibia; order Anura; family Pipidae; genus Hymenochirus; species Hymenochirus boettgeri. The sequence continues at coordinate 189,045,992 of CM033474.1, read as the reverse complement.
TCTGTGTGTGTGGCTGCAATCTACACTGATTGGCTGCTTCTTTTCTCTCAGAGCAGAACGCCACATCGGATCAAAAGTTGCATTAGGGCGGGACCACAGACTACAGACTGCTGGCTGCTCTGGGTGGGTTGATTTCTTAAGTTAACTCTTCACAGTGTGAAAATTCCTGTCCATGCTGCTTACTGGGTTCTGACAACAATAAACTGTACACACACCAGGTTTGTTCTAAGATCTCTGGGTGGGGGACAGTGAGGCAGGGGTAGCTGGTGGGTGTGTGTTTGTCCTGGACCCCCATGATATTAATCATGTGTCTGTGGGGGGTTTGTGAGGAGAGGGTTGCACTAGACATCAATGTCTGGGTGAGGGTGGGGGAGTCAGAACTGCTCACTGACATGACACCATGCTAAATTACCTCCATAACCAAAGGTGTCAGGGCTGGCGGTAAAGCAGAGTGACAGAGAGGGGGGGGAGGGTCTGGGACAGAGGGGGTGGGACCTGGGTCTGGGGCAGAGGAGGGGTCCTGGGTCTGGCGCAGAGAGGGGGGCCCTGGGTCGGGCACAGAGGGGGGGGGGCTGGGAACAGAGGGGGGGCTGGACAGAGGGTCTGGGTCTGGGACAGAGGGGGTACCTGGGACAGGGGGGGGGCGGTGTCTGGGCAGAGGTGGGGGCTGGGTCTGGGACAAAGGGGGCCTGGGTCTGGGACTGAGGGGGGACCCTGGGTCTGGGACGGGGGGCTGGATCGTGGGGCAGAGGAGGAGCCCTGGGTCTGGGACAGGGGGGCTGGATCTGGGCAGAGGAGGAGCCCTGGATCTGTGACAGGGGGGGGGCTGGGTCTGGACAGAGGGGGGACACCGGGGTCTGGGACAGTGTGGGGCCCTGGTCTGGGACAAACGGGCCCTGGGTCTGGCACAGAGGGGGGGCTGGGACAGAGGGGGGGTCTGGGTCGGACAGAGGGGGGGGGCTGGTCTGGACAGAGGGGGGCCCTGGGTCTGGGCAGAGGTGGCCCTGGGTCTGGGACAGAGGGCGGCCCTTGGGTCTGGGACCTAGTGGGGGGGTCTGGGACAGAGGTGGGCCCTGGGTCTGGGACAGAGGGGGGGGTCTGGGACAGAGGTGGGCCTGGTCTGGGACAGAGTGGGGGGCCCTGGGTCTGGACAGGGGGGGGGTCTGGGCAGAGGGGGGCCCTGGTACAGAGGGGGGCCCTGGGTCTGGGACAGAGGGGGGCCCTGGGTCGGGACAGAGGGGGGCCCTGGGTCTGGACAGAGTGGGGGGCCCTGGGGCTGGGGACAGGGGGGGTCTGGGGCCAGAGGAGGGGCCCTGGGACGAGTGGGGGACCCTGGGTCTGGGACAGAAGGCGGCCTTGGGTCTGGGGCAGAGGAGGGGCCCTGGGTCTGGACAAAGGGGACTCTGATCTGTGACGAGGGGGGGCCTGGGTCTGGGACAGAGGTGGTTGACCTGGGTCTTGGGCAGAGTGGGGGCCCCTGGGTATTGGGACAGAGGAGGGGCCCTGGGTCTGGACGAGTGGGGGCAGGGTATGGGACAGAGAGGGGCCCTGGGTCGGAGACGAGGGGGCCCTGGGTCGGGACAGAGTGGGGGACCCTGGGTCCTGGTACAGAGTGGGGACCCTGGGTCTGGGACAGAGTGGGGGACGCCTGGGTCTGGGACAGAGTGTGGGGACCCTGGTTCTGGGACAGAGTGGGGGACCCTGGGTCTGGGCCATGAGTGGGGACCCGGTCTGGGACGAGTGGGGACCCTGGGTCTGGGACAGAGTGGGGGACCCTGGGTCTGGGACAGAGTGGGGGACCCTGGGTCTGGGACAGAGTGGGGACCCTGGGTCTGGGACAGAGTGGGGGACCCGGGTCTGGGACAGAGTGGGGGACCCTGGGTCTGGGTAGACAGAGTGGGGACCCTGGGTCTGGGACAGAGTGGGGGACCCTGGTCTGGGACAGAGTGGGGACCCTGGGTCTTGGGACAGAGTGGGGGGACCCTGGGTCGGGACAGAGTGGGGGACCCTGGGTCTGGGACAGAGTGGGGACCCTGGGTCTGGGACAGAGTGGGGGAACCCTGGGTCTGGGACAGAGTGGGGGACCCTGGGTCTGGGACAGAGTGGGGACCCTGGGTCTGGGACAGAGTGGGGGACCCTGGGTCTGGGACAGAGTGGGGACCCTGGGTCTGGGACGAGTGGGGACCCTGGGTGGGACAGATGGGGCCCTGGGCTGGGACAGGGGGGGACCCTGGTCTGGGATCTGGGACAGAGTGGGGGACCCTGGGTCTGGGACAGAGAGGGGGGGCACTATCTGGGACAGATGGGGCCCTGGGTCTGGGACAGAGGGGGACCCGGGTCTGGGACACTAGAGGGAACTGTGGCCTTGGGACATGGAGGATGGAGGCACTCTGGGCTTCTAGCACCTGTTATTGTAACAGGCTCATATTAAAAAGTCCATTCCATTTAGTCAACTATGTAGAGTAGACAGATTGGTGAGCAACAGGAAGCGTAGGGATCAACAAATCACCCAAATGTGTGATAAATTTAGGTACGAGGATACCCTGAGTTTATTTTGGAAGGAGCAAAAAGCAAGCTCGACAGAGAGGTAGTCCAGAAAAGGAACATGTTTAGAACGGCACAAGTGTGATTAGCTCTAGTCACGACTATAATCAACAGAGTGCTCAAATTAACCAGATTATTATGCGCCACTGGAATATACTGAAGGCCTCAACCCCAATATTTCTGAATTGAATATCTACCACTACTATCATATAGACGGGGCAAAAACGTTAGGCACTATGCTAACACCACTACAGTGAAGGAAAGAATAATGAAGGAAACCATGAGAAATGTGGTTAAAGGGTAGTAAGAAGGGTGATGCCTTGCTATAATTGGGTACATGTCGGTCTGTTGTAGTGGTTCCACTTTCACGCATCCGAAAACTGGGGTGCAATTTACGTTAAGGGGTTCTTTCACTTGTAATTCGAGATATGCAATTTATGTCTTGTGGTGTCAGTGTCATCTCCTATATATAGGAGAAACCACACAAAAAGTAAAGCCAGGATTTCTCAGCAAAATCCTCAATTAACCATAAACAGTCTCTCTTCCAGTCCCCCACCATTTTGTAGACTTGGGTCATTCGGCTGAAGACCTGAAATTTATGGTTTTGGAAGTCATACCTGCCATGGGACAAGGTGACAGGGAACTGAGCTTAAAAAGAAAGAGGTGTGGTGGGTTAATAAATTACAGGACGTTGGCCCCTGGGGGCCTAAATAAGGATTATGACTTATTTTTCTGTTTTTGTGAAAATCTGTCTCCATTCTGTGAAGTATAAAATGCATTGTGAGATATTTTGAACCATGAAGCCACGTTGTCCTGATTCTACCTTGTTGCAACTATGTGATATAATACGTGTCTCTCTCTGGTGTGATGTCATTTTTCCTGAGGGATGGGATATAAAATGTTGTTGTATTGCTGTTTAATTAGTACTGCCCTATCTTGAGAAAGAGAGCTGTGTCCTCGAACGTCGCTGGTGTGTGGGCAGACGTTGCATTTATGATGTTATAAAGCCTTATCAACTGCAATATTGTTTGGTGTGCGACTCTTACTTCATCACTAATATATATATATATATATATATAATATATAATATATATATAATTATATATAATATTATTAATATTATATACTATATATACCTAGCAAAAGTGTGCCCGTTGGTGCACAGTGGGTTTTTTATGTGTTAATTTTATTGTTTGTTTATCTGCTGGAGTGTATTACATATATTGATTAAAATATATGTGAAGCTACCCGCCACTTACAAGGCCCTCCATATTAGGTAGTCCTATCTAAAATGACATTTTAAGTAATAAGCTGCTGTAATTTTTGTAGTGTAATTAATTATGTATTGGATCTTTTTTCCTAATCATAACTTCCCCCGCACTTGAGGCCTTTCCCGGTAGTTCCCTCTTCCAGGGGTAGTTTGCGGCTGGTCACGGCTGAAAACCAGCTCCGCCGCGAGTGTTTGGGAGGCTCCGCGGGGCTTCCCGCGGCACTTGGAGCCCTTCCCGTGGTTCCGTCTTCCAGGAGAGCAGACAGACCAGGTGCTGTCAAGTTGTCATACATCATACTGTACACACATTAACTCCTCCTCCAGCTATCCCCAGGGCTCTCAAGCAGGAACAGGGTCTCAATACCTAGCACAGCAGGGATCGCCCACCATTTCTATAGGCAATGCCTTCTCTCCCCAGTTAAACGGAACACTATTGGCTTTTACCTGGATTCCGACCAATGTGGAAGGGCTTTTTGTTAGATGCTGTAGTTTACCACACATGCGGCAGTAAGGCGAACCTGGTGCTTGTTTAATATGGGTATTCCTATTGGCTGCTAGAATACAGTCGGCCACTATTACAGTATGTGACAATTTATAATGATAGTACTAACCCTGGAAGCTGATCATTGTGAGCACTGCTGCTAACGAATAAAAAGGAAACAGAGAGAGAGACAGGCAGAGGAGAGACAGAGAGCAGGAGAGCAGACAAGAGCAGACAGACGAGAGAGACAGACACACAGAGAGAACAGACCAGAGAGAGACAGACACACGAAGAGAGACAGACACACAGAGAGAGCACAACACACAGAGAGAGACAGACACACAGAGAGAGACAGACACACAGAGAGAGACAGACACACAGAAGAGCCGACACACAAGAGAGAGACAGACACACAGAGAGAGACAGACACACCAGAAGAGACAGACACACAGAGAGACAGACACACAGAGAGAGACAGACACAGAGAGAGACAGACACACAGAGAGACAGACACACAGAGAGACGACAGCACAAGAGAGCAACAAAGAGAGACATACACAGAGAGAACGACACACAGAGAAGACAGACACACAGAGAGAGACAGACACCAGATAGACAGACACAAGAGAACAGCACACAAGAGAGACCAGACACAACAGAGAGACGACACACAGAGACAGACACACAGAGAGACAGACACACAGAGACAGACACACAGAGAGACAGACACAGAGAAGAGAGAGACACACAGAGAGAGAGACAGACCACAGAGAGAGAGACAGACACACATAGAGAGAGACAGACACACAGAGAGAGAGACAGACACACAGAGAGAGAGACAGAGAGACAGACACAGAGAGACAGACAGAGAGAGAGACAGACAGAGAGAGACAGACAGAGAGACAGACAGAGACATACAGAGGGAGAGACAGAGAGAAAGAGACGACAGACAGGGAGAGAGAGAGACAGAGACAGACAGACAGGGAGAGACAGAGACAAGAGAGACGACACAGAGGAGAGACGACAGCAGAGGAGAGACAGACAGACAGAGGGAGAGACAGACAGACAGGGAGAGACAGACAGACAGGGAGAGACAGACAGACAGAGGAGAGAGCAGCAGAGTGAGAGAGAGACCGGGGAGAGAGCAACATTTAGACACTTAACGCCTTCAGGAAGTCTTCATAAGCAGTGTCGTTTGGCCACGCCCACCCACTCCCTACACATTGCATGCAAGGATGTGAAGTTTCTTCTCCCACAATGCAATACAGCTAGATATCCTCTACACTTACTGGGAAGCTAGCTTTCTTTTGATTGGCCATTAACTCGCACATGCTCACTAAGTCTCTCCCACATGCAATACAGCTGGATATCATCTACACTACTCGGGAAGCTACTTTGTTTTGATTGGCCATTAACTCGCACCATGCTCACTAAGTCCTCTCCCACAATGCAATACAGCTGGATATCATCTACACTTACTGGGAAAGCTAACTTTGTTTTGATTGGCCCTTAACTCGCACATGCTCAGTAAGTCTCTACCACAATGCAAAGCTAAAGGATGTTACTGTAAAGCATCATGCGTCAGATGTGATGTAGTGCTACAAGAGCTACCAAAGCAACACCTATTGGATAATAAGGACAATAAGGAAATGGCAGCAACTTCCTGCAGAATTTACTACATTTGAGAGGTGTGGTCTATAGCTCCCATTTTGACCAGTCCATTCAATCGTGGGGAGATTCTGTATGTTGTATTTTTTTATTTTTTTTTCATATGCCATTTACAACACTGTTACACACTTATATCTTTATTTTGTACATATAATACACTAATTAATGTTATAACCTTTTACATTACATATACTCCTGTACCATGTATAATATTATTTTATGCTACCCCACCTACTAGTACAGTCTAAAACTCAATGCAATCTCCACAAAATGAAATAATTTTATATAAAGGAAGGTATATATATTAGTGGATAATGTACCCCCTACTGTAAATTATAAGGATATTAGAATTCACAGAGGAGTTCCATGACCATATAAAAGCCCGAGGCCGACTCCAGTTGCCTTTTATAAGGCCACGGAACTCCGAGTGCCTTCTAATATCCCTATGAAATTTACAGTAGGGGGTACATTATCCATTATAAACCCACCCCTCCCCATCCTCATTATAAACAAACCCTGGTTTGTTGTGCGTCCACAGGCTGCTGTACAAGTTTACAGGCTACACCCCCCCCCCCCCAACACACGCGCGCGCGCTTCGACATTGCCGATCATTCTTTCCTCTCCTGCTCCGTGTCAGTGTGTTGTTTCTGCCGATGCATAGGAAGGTCAGCTGACCCCCTTCTCCTCCTGGCAGTCACGGGTCCTAATTAGACCACCCACCTGCTCCTTTCAGTGTTCCGTATTCTAGCAGCTTAGACCGCACCCTTCTGCTTCCCCCTGGTTCCCTCACACACACCCCCGGCTTCTCAAACCTGGTTTCCGGCTGATGCGTTTCTTCATTAGATGAAAGGGTAGGCTTTGAGGTACTTCCGTGTTATCCTCCGTGCGCTGATTATAAGGTAATTATTTACAGTTTAGTCCCCATAAGATCAATGGAAGGGGTGGGGTTATATATATATAGATTATATTATATATATATATATACTTCTGCCTCCTGCCATAATGTTTCTTTCTGCATTTGTTTGCGATATCTTTTCATGCAGGACCCTCTTTTTATCTTGCCATGACTTGCCTTTTATGTCTTTTAACAACTAATAGTTTTTCTTCCTTGCCATGTGTTTTTCACATTTTAATAGCTATTTACTCCATAGTAACCCATATATATTCGCGAATCCATTTAATCTATGTATAATACACCCTCTTTCCCCCTACTACTGTCCTTTGATACCCCACACTTCACTGTTTTCACCCATCTGCTGTTGAGCACTTTGCTTCAATTGTAATTTACATATATTTAGGCTTTGTTCTTTCTAATCTGTTTGCCAGACTATCTGCTACAGTTAAGCTTGGTACACACATCACAGATTTTTGAAAAATGACAGACAGGATCTGCAAGATCTATGTTATTTTTCAAAGATCAGGATACACCACTCCCGAGAGTTCTTCCCTATACTCAAGCATAGGGAAAGACGTCGATACTGTGTGTGTTTTTCTACTGTACTACCTGCCAACTCTCATCTATAGGGAGTCTACTGTGCCGCTGGGAAATTTACGGTCTTTCCTAGTCTTTTCCCTGTTTCCTAAAAGCATCAAAGATAGCCATTGGAGGTCTTTTTCAGTCTGGAAGGTACCTGTATACCAAAATTTTTTTTGATTTACCTAGTTAAAGTGCTTGGGACAGTGCCCGCAGGTCCAGCAGCCTAGTGAGGGCAGGACACTACCCCATTGGGTCTTTCCCTAGCGAGACCGCATCAGGCCACCCGAGCGTTTGTCAGCCACGCACTTGTTCAGGAATACCACACACCGCCCCGATACCATTGCATCCATTGGTACTGGTGTACCTATCTATCTTACTGAAGGATTTCCAACAATTTAGGGATAACAGTCTTCTCTTTGTACCTGAAAAAATAAACCCTAAATCACATCTCTAGGTAAAATTTGTGAGTTAACCTGTATGGTTCAGCAATATACTTCCATTTGTTTTGAGACTTCTATTTTCAGCCATGTATCCCAGCTTAAGTCTTGGGTTTGGCTTCTGCCTGTATTAAATGCTTCTCTTCTCAACTGAACAAAAATTTTTTTATGTCTGTCAGTACTTTTCTGTTTTTCCCACCTCATTAAGTTTTTACTCTGAGCATGCTCAATCCTCCCCAGGGGTGCATAGAGGAGCACAGAGGGTGATGTCATCAACCTACTGGAAGCATAAATTTGAATGTTCACCGCAGCAATATAGATTTCTTACAGGGTGCAGCCGATATGTGATCCAAGGCTAAATTTAAAGGAAAGACTGTTTGTCTTTTATTTAACCCTACTTGTTCATGTTGTTCGAGTTGTCCTTTTAATGTGCTGTAACGGTTTAAAATCAATGTGGTCATACAGGCGATTTAAACACAAATCTTGTCAGATTCCGTTGGACTCAAATTACAACACAATACAATCATTTACCTCCAAATACTCAGTACAAGGGGCTTATGCCCGCTACTTTTAGTAAGACAGTCATAACAACACAGGGACCATTTTTCTTCTAGACCGTATTTCAGCAGCATCTTTTTATTAGGATAAGCATGGTTTGTTAATGAGAAAACACTGTGATTTGCTCATATTGGCCAATTGTATGGCCTCCTTAGGCAAGTACAGGCTAAAATAACCTAAAATCATCCGCTATTCTTCTCTTATAGGATTTTGCCCATCCCTGTACTTTTTTGTTGTTGTTTAAATCCATTTGGGGTTTGAACATTTTGTTTTAATCATATTTTGCCTGAATATTTTATGGTGGAGTGGAAAAAGACATATATTATAAGTGATTAGTCTTGGTCCCTGGCTAGCTTTCGTATTTCATGTGCATGTAAATAAAACTTAATACATCCGGCAAAACAATTTTGTTTGTGTGGCACCACCTAGTTTTTATTATGCATTAAAAAGATCTTTTGTGTGATGATTATAATGTCACTTTCTGCCTTTGCAGCTTGAATATTGTAAATCATTACTTCATATGTGTCGAAAGTCTGTACCGCAATTAACTGGCAGAATATAATAGACCAAATTATGGCCTGTCCATGTTTTCACAACAACACGTTCGTATTTGAGTTCCCTTAATCATTACGTGCATTAGCCTTCCTTGGAATCCAGCTTCGGCTGAGCCTGAATACATTACATTATTTAAACCCTCTAATGACAATCATTTCTTGTGTTCAACTGTACAACTGCGAGTTTCATAAAGCACAGAAACACTTGAGACCTAATTTAACCCTCCAAATTCAAAGCGAAGGCAGATAACCCAGCAGCAAAATTAGTATTTTTTATAGGCTGGAATATTAAAAATACATGGTTGTGCCTATTTTAGACCGCAGGAATAACGAAATCTCATCTGGTGTGCTGGACTCAAGCTGTTGTGTTCTAATCCATGAAAGGAACTACACTAAATATTTACATTTCTTAACACACAGCTTGGCTAATATTGGCTTAGCCTACACCAGTTTTTGCTAAGTTTTCCGAGATGTTTGTTAACATATAGAAAAAAATGAGAAGTATATATGTGATACATTTTATATTGCACTAACAACAAGTTTCTTTTGGGAGCTTCCTCCCTTCTTCAGATCTTAATAAAGTAGAGATCTAAAGAAGGGAGGAACCTCCCGAAAGCTATCAAAACTATTGTTAGTGCAACAAAATGAAAGTACAGTATGTGATACTATTTTCATTTGTACAAAGTGCATCTAATATGGCTACAATCAATTAACTACTATGTTAACTATAGAAACGATTACACTTGTTACAAACCTTTAGCCCCTAAGTTAATATATTTTGGTACAATCTTCTTGCACTATAGTTTAAGTTTATATGCCTTGCATTTGCACTCCTTTAAAAGAGCCATTTATATGTCATTTATGAATTGGTAGATTGCTGTTTCTGATTTTAATTCAGCTTGAGTTTTTGCTAGGCTATGTTAGCAAATGTTAACCTTTTTAAGTAATTACAACATAATTGGTCTGTGAGAACTGGTTTGTGCACTAATAAATTAACTGGATGTGGTAGTAATAAACACAACACTTTTTGGACTTCAGGCAGTGCATGAACAGAGGAAGGGTTTTTCGGGGCCTAAACAGTTGTGTGTTTTTGACATGGAATTAAAGCAGCCATAAGCAGCTATTTGTACTTATTACCTACCGTATCTTTTTTATTTTTTCACATTTTTTGTGTGGTTTGAATGGATGCATAGATGCGGTAACCTTTTTCATAACTGACGTAGATTCATATATATGCACTATGATTTTACTTTTTACAGTATCGGTTTTTATTGTATATAATGTTTTTTGCATTTTGCTAACAAGCTTTTGGTTAATTGAGGTAGAGTTAACTATTGGTGCTTGTTCAACAAAGATCCCAAGATGGATCTACGAACGACCTCCCCGGATGTTTACGAATGAACGAATTTGACGTGTGTTGGGGTCTAGAAAAACTATTTGAATTAAATGTTTAATCAATTAGGAGGACAGCAGATACCGCTTTTAATCACACTTGTTAATATTTTAAAAAAACCATTTTAAAACCCCCACCAGAGTATTGGCAATACTTTTTGTTAACAACTATTGTCATATCCCATCACCTATCTAGTATTTAATCAACATTTTTACTTCTTACTCTTGAAAGTGTTTTTGTTTTTTTTTATTTTGAAAAAAAAATATATATACTAACAAAAGTGTGCCCGTTGGTGCACAGCTGGAAATTAAATGCGTGTATGTTTTGCTATGTGTATTTGCAGTGCTCACAGGAACCATCAGGAAACATCCATGGGGGCAATAATAAAATTAGTCTGAAGGTCCTAAAAAAAACCCCAATAAACGAATCATCATTAAATAACAACCACACTTATATCCTCCCTTACCTATACTAACCTGCCAGCTAGAATATATAGAGGGTCCTATGGGAATAAAACCTGCATGTCTGAGAACTGACCCGGCAATCTAAACACACCTTTGGGCAATCAAAAGCAGCCCGTACATAGATCCTATTTTACTTTCCTGACCGAGTGCTCCCCGCGACATTAGACCCGATCATGCAAGAACCGCCTGTCTGTAGCATAGAAGAATGGGAAAGGTGGTTCTGGCAAGATCAACCTAATATTGCATGCTTGTTGGATCTGTATATATGTGTAAGCCACCTTAAATCCTATACAGTATCCTGATTAACATGCAAGTTTCAATATTGATTAGTATTTACCACAATTTAAGTTAAGTTTACAAATTTAACTAACCTATGAGGTTAGGACTTGGGAGCACCGGATACTGAATTGAATATACATGTTGGGAGAGGTGTGGATAGAGGAGCTAAAAGCTCCACCAGAGCTATAAAATGAAATAGAGCCTTCTTCTAAGAACAAAGATACCTCATAAATCATGTTTATTATAATAGCATTGCCTTAATAATCTAATATATACACATATTTCTCACTTAAAGAAATTGGTGGGGACATGCAAAGTAGTCTTATTTATTGCCTGTGGCAAAGGCACGTGTCTAGATATGATACAAGCCTAATGGTATAGAGCAGGCGTGTTTAACTTGTGACCTTTTACATGTTTGAAAACCACTTTTCACACAGCATTCTCTCTGTTTGCACGTAATTTTTTTTTTCTTTATATCCTGTTAGCTAAGGCATCTGTCTAGATCTAATACATTTTAATTCGTAGAAAGCACACTCAGATAGAATATATCACAAAAGTTCCATTTATTAAGTGCTCAACATACAGCCAGGTCACAACGTTTCGGGGGTCCAACCCCCTTCCTCAGGTGTAGATTGTGACATTTCCATGTTTTGAAACTACAAATCCCAGCATTCTCTGTTTTGCGTTAGTGTCTTCTTAATGAACTTTTCACATGTTTAAACTACAACTCCCAGCATTCCCCAACTGCACAGAATTTTGTTTTCATACTCCTGATAAAGACATTTTTCCTGACTTACAGACATTAAAAGCCGCGACATCATGCTTTTAGCGCTTCTACCCAGGGTTTGAACATGCAGTGATTCTCATCTGGCCCTTCCCTTACATCCATACTATTAGACTATTGGATTAGGGAAGCATTTCAGTGGGCGGGTTGGGTTTTTTGGGGCGCACGGTAATGCTCACTTTGTGTGTGCAGCACGAGTACCAGAAGAGGCAACTCGCGTGACCGTTTCAAAGTATTTACCAGAGGTTGCGTGCCTCTTTTAATGTAGTATTAAACACCTCAACTAAGCTGCAAAATACTTATGATTTGGGGTGTGAGATTACCCAAATCGCACATGCCACTGTAAATCCCGACAGAGATTTGCCGAGAGCTTGTGCCTCTGGGTGAATCTCCCTGTTAGTCATAAACTTTACATATTTGCACTCACGCTTCCAATACTACCTGGCAGTTATAATCTAATAAAGTCTAAGGTTCTGCCACATGGATCGCCTGGTGCCGACCGCCATGACGTGTGTGACGGACGTGTTCGTGATGATATTCGTGCCGTGTTATGACGAAAGACGGCCATTTTATGCCGATAAAATGCCCATACTGGCACTATTATCTTCCGTTTGTACACGTTGTGCATCACGGGTTGGCGACCCTCGATCACATGTGTGTACAACCTTAAGGCTGATAAACACCAGTAATGAACCCAATAGTGTCACGGATAGTCGCTGGAATTATGTGTATGGTGTGTGGGTGGCCAGCCCGACCGAGTTCTGAATGTCCGTATCAGGACAAATGGGTCGTTAGTAAATTACGACCAATCTGCAGTTTCCTATGGGAGCCACATATCATCCTGCACATGCGCTGCTGGCTGCACGCCACGTGTTTACTAGGACCAACTGCCATCTGTCCTGTCAGGCTCTCACACAAGCTGATGCTCAGTCTGGACACATGTATTATATGTATCCAGACAAAATTGTTATTAACCTGCAAATCTGACACACAGATCCAGGCAATCCTGGCCACAATGTGTTCAATTCTTCATCTGCAACAGCTCCATTGGACATCCCTGTCAGGACACCCACATATACAGAGATCCAGAATAAACATGCTAGGTCATACTTATTGGTAATTCCCACAGCAAGTTCCAGATTTATACAGTCACTTATGGGGTTTGGAAAACAAGGATTCTGATTAGCTTGACAATTATGGAGAGGTTGGATAAAGGAGCTAAAACTCCCTCACAGGGTCAAATGAAATAGAGCCTTCTTATACCTGAATGTACCTGACAGCCTCATGTTAAAGGCTCAAGTCCAGCCTTAAACTAAAAACTTCATCATGGAATCACACCCCCAACCCTAAAAACGGTAATAGGTTTTGAAAGTGAAATATACTAAGTCTAACCTGAAATCCTGCACATGTCCTGTTTCCCTCGTTTCTGCTTCCTGGTTCTTCCCATTAGGCACCTGTCCAGTTATGGACTTGCAGTTGACATCACCGCCATGACGAAATGCTAAGCCCTATCTGCTCTTCAGAGACATGCCCAGGCTCAGTACCTGTCATTAAAGGTTCTATATTGCTCAATTCCCATGAGGCTCCAAAGCATAGCAGGCATACAGTAAATGACATTCATAGGAACAAAGGTATGATTATCAACATATTTTAAAGAGCCGTTCTTTCTAACAGATGTTCTTAGATGGGTGTGAGACTTTGTTCTTAATATCATTATATGGGGTAAAAATGCCCATTTTCCTTCTACGAATGCTGGGTAGTTTTCAAGAACAGGATAAGTCATTTAGTCATAAACAGACACTTCCTGTCTACAAACAGAACTGGATTGTCTCATTACTTGCTAATGGCGAGGGGAGAGGGGAGTAATGTGAAGAGTCTGAAGAAATGTCTTATTGCTAATACCACATTTTTTACAAACAGCAACATAACTGGGTGTAATACGGAACTTCCTTACACTTCCTATCTTTGTCACTGGACAGTGGTACTAAGATATTTTTTATTTTGTGGAACCCGAACCTCTTATTGGATGTTAATAAATTCCACTTCTTTTAGTGTTCTACATGGAACTCTGTAGAAACCCTGGATGGTTTCTTAAACCTATATTTTTGAGTTTTTCCCCATTCAAACTTAGGGGTGGTCCCAGTAAGATTAAGTGTTAGTTTTATTAATTGTTATATAATTGTTTTTGTAATTCAGTAGTTGTTTTGTACTCCGCTTAGTTTGCTCCTAAGTCTCATCCATAGCTCTACGTAAACACATATAAATAATAATACGGACACAGTGTGGGGAACGCGAAGTGAACGGAGCCTTGAACAACACATCCGAAAAGATCTTGCTCCAGCGCCGATAGTTTTCGGTGTGAAGCGGACAGCGGTGTACCAAGTGACCGATCTCCCCCTTTCGGAAAGGACGCCGCCCAGCCGCATGTGGAGGAGTGCGCAGTGGAGACGATGGCGGGGTGCACCGGGAAACCGCGCTCATCAGAGGGCACAGACAGCAAGAGAGATACAGTCACAGAGAGAGAGACAGACGACATGACGCGAGCGAGGAGACACAGAGAGCCGACAGACAACACGAAGACAGACCGAGAGAGACAGACAAGAAGCAGACACGAGAGACGCCAGCCAACGAGAGAGGACAGACCACGAGAGAAGACAGACAACGATAGCAGACGCCAGACACAATAGAGAGAACAGACAACCACAAGAAGAGATCACAGAGAGGAGACAGACCAGAGAGAGACAGACACCAGAGAGGAAGAGAACAGACACGAGAGAGAAGACAATCACAGAGAGAGACAGACATACGGAGAGACGCCCAAGAAGAGACGACACCAGAGAGACAGAGAGAGAGAACAACACCGATAGAGAGACTCGACAACACAAGAGAGACAGACAGAGCAGAGGAGACATCAAAGAGAAGAGACTCCACGAGACGGCACGAGAGACCTAACAGACAGAAGAGACAGACACACAGAGACAGACGACACAGACAGACAAGCAGGAGAGACGCAACGAGAGAGAGACGACACACGAGAGAAGAGCAGACAACGATATAAGAACAGACGAGAGAGACCTACACAGATGAGAAAGACATAACACGAATAGAAGACAAGAATAACAGACCGAGAGCAGAACAGAGAGCAGAAGAGAGGGCAGACGAACAGAGAGAGATCAGACAGAACAGACAGAGAGAATACACCAGAGAGGGACAGAGACAGAGTAGAAAGAAAGGTGAGACATAGACAGACAGATGGGGAGAACAGACAGAGAGACGAAGATGGACAGACAGAGAAGAGACGACAGACAGAGGTAGCGAAGACAGACAGAGGAGAGACAGACAGAAGAGGATGGACAGACAAGAGATGAGACAACAGAGGGAGAGACAGACAGAAGAAGATGGCAAGCAGAGAGATGGACAGACAGTAGAGCTGACAGACAGAGAGATGGGACCGACAGAGGAGGGACCAGACAGGAGATTGGACGACAGAGAGAGGGAGAGACAGACAGGAGAGAGACAGAGAGAGAGACAAGACAATAGAGATAGAGAAGAGGCAGGGAGAGAGATATAGAACAGACGACAGAGAGATACAGCAGACCGACATACAGATAGAGAGAGAAGAGAACAACAGAGAGAGAGACAGACAGAGAGACGACAGACGAGACAGAGAAGACAACAGACAGAGAGACGACAGACAGACAGATATAGAGAGACAGATAGACAGATAGAGAGAGACAGACAGAGCGATAGAAAGAGAGAGAGTACAGACAAGAGAGAGATAGAGAGAGACAGAGACAGACAAGATGACATACAGACAGGGGGAGAGAACGAGAGATGAGAGAAGAAGACATAGACAGACAGCCCAGAGAGATACAGAGAGAGAGAGAGACAGTAGAGAGTAGAGAGACAGCAGAGAGAGCATAGAAGATATAGACAGAGCAAGAGAAGAGAGAGCAATAGAGGAGAGACAGAGAGACAGACAAACCGAGAGAGCCTGGACAGGAGAGAGACCAAGACAGGAAGAGGACAGACAGAAGAGACAGACAGAGAGAGACATGACAGAGAGGAGCAACAGAGAGAGAGAGAGAGAAACAGACAGGGAAAGTATGAGAGAGCACAGTTATAGAGTATACAATACAGACAGAGACAGACAGAGGGAGAGACATAGATAGAGAGACAGAAGACAGAGGGAGACACAGATAGATACAGACAGAGAGAGAGAGACAGACAGAAGAGAGACAGACAACAGAGAGACAGACAACAGTAGGGGGAGAGACAGAGAGAGGACAGACAGACAGAGAGACAGACAGAACGAGCAGCCCACAGACCGACATAGAGAGATACAGACATACAGAGAAGAGAGAACAGTCAATGCGAGAGACATAGACATACAGACATACAAGAGACAGACGAAGAGAGACGACAAAGAGACGACAGATATAGAGAGACAACGGTAAGAGACAGACACAGAGAAAGAGACAGACCGAAGAGAGAGAGACAGCCATAGAGAGAGAGAGACATGAGAGAGGAACAGAGAGAGACAAGAAAGATATAGACAGGCATAAAAGAGAACAGCGAGATCAGCAAGAGAGACATAAGACAAGAGAGAGAGAGCAGAAGAGACAGACAGATGAAGAGAGCCAGACAAGGAGAGACAGAGAGATAGACAGACAAATACAGAGTGAGAGACAGAGAGTAGAGACAGACAGACAGACAGAGAGAGGCAGACAGAGGGAGAGACAAACAGATAAGAGACAAGAGAGAGACAGAACACAGAGAGGGACGACCAAACAGAGAGACCTACACACAGAGAGAGACCGACACAGACAGACAGACATTTAGACACTACCAGCCTTCGGGAGAATCTTCAGTAAAGTCATGTCGTTGGCATGCCCCACCACTCCCCTCCCCATTGCAACGGAGTGAAGTTCCTCCCACAGTGCAATACAGCTAGAGTCACCTCTACACTTACTGGGAAAGCTAACTTTCTTTTGATTGGCCATTAACGGATCGCACAGGTTCTACATTAGTGTCTCTACACAATGTCAAAACTAAAGGAATGTTTACTAACTGTAAAGCATGCATTGCGTCAGGATGTGATGTAGTGCTACAGCAGCTACAAGAAGCACACCTATTGGATAATAAGGACAATAAGGAAATGGCAGCAAACTTCCATGCAGAATTTAATACATTTGAGAGGTGTGTCTATAGCTCCCATTTTGACCAGTCCATTCAATCGAGGGGAGATTCTGTATGTTAGTACTTTTTTATTTTTTATTTCATATGCCATTTACACACTGTTACACACTTATATATCTTTATTTTGTACAGATTAATACACTAATTAATGTTATACATTTTACATTACAATATACTCTGTAACCATGTATAATATGATTTTAGCCTACCCCCACCTACATAGTACAGTCTAAAAACTCAATGCAATCTCCACAAAATGTATATATATATGTATATACACATACATAAAAGAAAAAAGCTTAATAATGTTCCCATTAATATGACCCTTTACTTTAGAAAAGTTTTTACCCTCTTAGATATCTGTGAAATGATTGTGTTTTTTACCATTGCTAGTCAACGCAGGACTTAAATTTATTGATTGGTTGGGTGTTTATCACATTTATAGGACATTTGCCATAGAGCAGGTTTATATCAATCTTGTCTGTGATTGGCTGGAGACAATGATCTCATTAATATTAAGTTGCTTTGAATGACTTCACACAAACATTTATCAAATATTTCATTTTGACTTTAGACTTTCAAGGTGTGTGCAAATAAATAATGTAAAATAATAATATAGACAGATAAATCACATTGAGAAAATGTTTATAGGTACAAATCATGGGATTAGGTTTGATTGATTTATTATTATGTCTAATCCTGTGGTGGGTAAATTGATGGGCCCATCTTATGGGCCATGTAAAGGTAGAAAATGTCAGGTGTCTATAGCTCCCATTTTGACCAGTCCATTCAATCGTGGGGAGATTCTGTAGGTTAGTACTTTTTATTTTTTATTTCATATGCCATTTACACACTGTTACACACTTATATATCTTTATTTTGTACATATTAATACACTAATTAATGTTATACCTTTTACATTACAATATACTCTGTAACCATGTATAATATTATTTTAGCCTACCCCCACCTACATAGTACAGTCTAAAAACTCAATGCAATCTCCACAAAATGGAAAATAATTTTATATAAAGGAAGGATATATATATATAGTGGATAATGTACCCCCTACTGTAAATTATAAGGATATTAGAATTCACAGAGGAGTTCCATGACCATATAAAAGCACGAGGCCGGACTCCGAGTGCCTTTTATACAGGCCACGGAACTCCGAGGTGCCTTCTAATATCCCTATGAATTTACAGTAGGGGGTACATTATCCATTATAACCCACCCCCCCCCTTCCTCATTTATAAACAAACCCATGGTTGTTGTGCAGTCCACAGGCTGCTGTACAAGTTTACAGGCTAACCCCCCCCCCCCCCAAAACACGCGCGCGCGCTCCGACATTGCCGATCATTCTTTCCTCTCCTGCTCCGTGTCAGTGTGTTGTTTCTGCAGATGCATAGGAAGGTCAGCTGACCCCTTCTCCTCCTGGCAGTCACGGTTCCGAAATTAGACCACCCACTGCTCCTTTCAGTGTTCCGTATTCTAGCAGCTTAGACCGCACCCCTTCTGCTTCCTCCTGGGTTCCCTCACACACACCCGGCTTCTCAAACCTGGTTCCGGCTGATGCGGTTCTTCATTAGATGAAAGGGTACGGCTTTGAGGTACTTCCGTGTTATTCCGTGCGCTGATTATAAGGATATTATTTACAGTTTATCCCCATAGAGATCAATGGAGGGGTGGGTTATATATATATATATATATTATATATATATATATTACTCTGCCTCAGCTGCCATAATGTTTTCTGCATTTGTTTGCGATATCTTTTCATGCAGGACCTCTTTTTATCTTGCCATGACTTGCCTTTTATTGTCTTTTAACAACTAAATAGTTTTTCTTCCTTGCCATGTATTTTTCACATTTTAATAGCTATTACTCCATAGTAACCCATAATATATCGGCGAATCTATTTAATCTATGTATAATACACCCTCTTTCCCCCTACATACTGTCCTTTGATACCCCACACTTCACTGTTTTCACCCATCTGCTGTTAGCACTTTGCTTCAATTGTAATTTACATATATTTGAGGCTTTGTTCTTTCTAATCTGTTTGCCAGACTCATCTGCTACAGTTAAGCTTGGTACACACATCACAGATTTTTGAAAAATGACAGACAGGATCTGCAAGATCCTATGTTATTTTTCAAAGATCAGGATACACACAGTCCCGAGAGTTCTCCCTATACTCAGCATAGGGAAGACGTTCGATACTGTGTGTTTTTCTTGACTACCTACAAACTCTCATCTATAGGGAGTCTACTGTGGCCGAGGGAAATTTACGGTCTTTCCCTAGTCTTTCCCTTGTGTCAATAAAAGCATCAAAGATAGCCATTGGAGTCTTTTTCAGTCTGGAAGTACCTGTATACCAAAATTTTTTTTGATTTACCTAGTTAAAGTGCTTGGGACAGTGCACAGCAGGATCCAGCAGCCTAGTGAGGTGCAGGACACTACCCATTTGGTCTTTCCCTAGCGACCGCTCAGCCAACCCGAGCGTTTGTCAGCCACGCACTTGTTCAGGAATACCACACACCGCCCCGATACCATTGCATCCATTGGTACTGGGTGTACCTATCTATACTGAAGGATTTCCAAACAATTTAGGGATATACAGGCTTCCTTTGTACCTGAAAAATAAACCCTAAATCACATCTCTAGGTAAAATTTGTGAGTTAAACCTGTATAGGTTCAGCAATATTACTTCCAGTTTGAATGACTTCTATTTTCAGCCATGTATCCAGCTTAAAGTCTTGGGTTTGGCTTCTGCCTGTATTAATAGGCTCTCTTCTCAACTGAACAAAAAAATTTTTTATGTCTGTGCAGATACTTTCTGTTTTTCCCATCATTAAGTTTTATCTGAGCATGCTTCTCCCCAGGGGGTGCATAGGAGGAGCACAGAGGGTGATGTCAATCAACCTACTGGAAGCATAAAATTTGAATGTTCACCGCAATATAATTTCTTACGGTGCAGCCGATATGTGTCCAAGGCTAATTAAAGGAAAGACTGTTGTCTTTTATTTAACCCTAACTTGTTCAGGTTGTTCGAGTTGTCCTTTTAATGTGCTGTAACGGTTTAAAATCAATGTGGTCATACAGGCGATTTAAACACAAAATCTTGTCAGATTCCGTTGGACTCAAATTACAAACACAATACAATCATTTACCTCCAAATACTCAGTACAAGGGGCTTATGCCCGCTACTTTAGTAAAGACAGTCAATAACAACACAGTGGACATTTTTCTTCTAGACCGTATTTCAGCAGCAATCTTTTTATTAGGATAAGCATGGTTGTTAATGAGAAAACACTGGGATTTGCTCATTATTGGCCAATTGTATGGCCTCCTTAGGCAAGACAGGCTAAAATAACCTAAATCTCCGCTATTCATTCTCTTATAGGATTTTGCATCCCTGTACTTTTTTTGTTGTTGTTTAAATCCATTTGGGTTTGAATCATTTGTTTTAATCATATTTTGCCTGAATATTTGATGGTGGGAGTGGAAAAAGACATATATTAGAAGTGATTAGTCTTGGTCCCTGGCTAGCTTTCGTATTTCATGTGCATTAAATAAAACTTAATACATCCGGCAAAACAATTTTGTTTTGTGTGGCACCACCTAGTTTTTATGCATTAGAAAAGATCTTTGTGTGGATGATTATAATGTCACTTTCTGACCTTTGCAGCTTGAATAATTGTAAATCATTACTTCATAATGTGTCAGAAAATGTCTGTACCAGGCAATTAAATGGCAGAATATAATAGACCAAATTATGGCCTGTCATGTTTTCAACAACACAGTTAGTATTTGAGTTACACTTAATCATTACGTGCATTAGCAACTTCATTGGAATCCAGCTTCGGGCTGAGCATGAAATACATTACATTATTTAAACCTCTAATGGTACAAGTCATTTATTTGTGTTCAAGTGTACAACATGCAGAGTTTCATAAAGCAAGAAACACTTGAGAGCCTAATTTATCCAAATCAAAGTCGAAAGGCAGATAAACACAAGCAGCAAAAATTAGTAATTTTTATAGGCTGGAAATATTTAAAAATACATGGTTGTGCATAATTTTAGACAGCAGGAATAAACGAAAATCTCATCTGGTGTGATGGACTCAAGCTGTTGTGTTCTTAAATCATGAAAGGAACTACACTAAATATTTACATTTCTTAACACACAGCTTGGCTAAATATTGGCTTAGCCTGACACAAGATTTTTGCTAGAGTTTCACGAGATGTTTGTTAAATATAGAAAAAAATGAGAAAGTATAGTATGTGATACTATTTTTATTTGCACTAAACAACAAGTTTAGCTTTTGGGAGCTTCCTCCCTTCTTCAGATCTTAATAAAGTAGAGATCTAAAGAAGGGAGGAAGCTCCCGAAAGCTATCAAAACTATTGTTAGTGCAAAAAAATGAAAAAGTACAGTATGTGATACTATTTTCATTTGTACAAAGTGCACTAATATGGCTACAATCAATTAAACTACTATGTTAAATATAGAAACAGTTACACTTGTTAAAAACCTTTAGCCCCTAAGTTAATATATTTGGTACATCTTCTTCACTATAGTTAGTTATATGCCTTGAATTTGCACTCCTTTAAAAGAGCCATTTATTGTCATTTATGAATGGGTAGATTGCTGTTTCATGATTTTAATTCAGCTTGAGTTTTTGCTATGCTATGTTAGCAAATGTTAACCTTTTTAAAGTAATTAACAACAGTAATTGTTGTGAGACGGTTTGCACTATAAATTAATGGATGTGGTAGGTAATAAACACAACACTTTTGGACTTCAGGCAGTGCATGAACAAGAGGAAGGGTTTTCGGGGCCTAAACATGTTGTGTGTTTGACATGGAATAAAGCAGCCATAAGCAGCTATTTGTACTTATTACCTACCGTATCTTTTTATTTTTTACATTTTTTGTGTGGTTTGAATGGATGCATAGTGGCGGTAACCTTTTTCATAACTGACGTAGATTCATATATATTGCACTATGATTTTACTTTTACAGTATCGGTTTTCTTATTGTATATAATGTTTTGCATTTTTGCTAACAAGCTTTGGTTAATTGAGGTAGAGTTAACTATTGGTGCTTGTTCAACAAAGAATCCCAAGATGGATCTACGAACGACCTCCCCGGATGTTTCGAATGAACGAAATTTGACGTGTGTATGGGCTCTAGAAAAACTATTTGAATTAAATGTTTAATCTAATTAGGAGGACAGCAGATACCGCTTTTAATCACACTTGTTAATATTTTAAAAAAAAACATTTTAAAAACCCCACCAGAGTATTGGCAATACTTTTTGTTAACAACTATTGTCCATATCCCATCACCTATCTAGTATTTAATCAACATTTTTACTTCTTACTCTTGAAATGTGTTTTTGTTTTTTTTTATTTTGAAAAAATAAATATATATACTAACAAAAGTGTGCCCGTTGGTGCACAGTGGAAATTATGCGTGTATGTTTTGCTATGTGTAGTTGCAGTGCTCACAGGAACCATCAGGAAACATCCAGGGGGGCAATAATAAAATTAGTCTGAAGGTCCTAAAAAAACCCCCAAATAATCGAATCATATTAAATAAACACACACTTATATCCTCCCTTACCTATACTACCTGCCAGCTAGAATATAGAGGGTCTATGTGGAATAAACCTGCAGGTCTGAGAACTGACCCAGGCAATCTAAACAGCACCTTTGGGCAATCAAAAGCAGCCCGTACATATATCCTATTTTACTTTCCTGACCGAGTGCTCCCGCGACATTAGACCGATCATGCAAGAACCGCCTGTCTGTAGCATAGAAGAATGGGAAAGGTGGTTCTGGCAAGATCAAACTAATATTGCATGCTTGGTTGGATATGTATATATGTATAGCCACCTTAAATCCTATACAGTATCCTGATTAACATGCAAGGTTCATATTGATTAGTATTTACCACAAGTTAAGTTAAGTTTACAAGTTTAACTAACCTATGAGGTTAGGACTTGGGAGCACCGGATACTGATTGAATATACATGTTAGGGAGAGGTGTGGATAGAGGAGCTAAAAGCTCCACACAGAGTATAAAATGAAATAGAGCCTTCTTATAACAGAAGATACCTCATAGAATCATGTTATTATAATAGCATTGCCTTAATAATCTAATATATAAACACATATTTCTCACTTAAAGAAATTGGTGGGGACATGCAAAGTATCTTATTTATTGCCTGTGGCAAAGGCACGTGTCTAGATATGATACAGCCTAA
The DNA here is from genome assembly GCA_019447015.1 of Hymenochirus boettgeri. Taxonomy (NCBI): domain Eukaryota; kingdom Metazoa; phylum Chordata; class Amphibia; order Anura; family Pipidae; genus Hymenochirus; species Hymenochirus boettgeri. The sequence continues at coordinate 189,022,610 of CM033474.1, read as the reverse complement.
TGGTATAGAGCAGGCGTGTTTAACTTGTGACCTTTTACATGTTTGAAAACCACTTTTCACAGCATTCTCTGTTTGCAGTAATTTTTTTCTTTAATATCCTGTAGCTAAGGCATCTGTCTAGATCTAATACATTTTAATTCGTAGGAAAGCACACTCAGATAGAATATAATCACAAAAGTTCCATTTATTAAGTGCTCAACATACAAGCCAGGTACACAACGTTTCGGGGGTCCAACCCCCTTCCTCAGGTGTAGATTGTGACATTTCACATGTTTGAAAACTACAAATCCCAGCATTCTCTGTTTTGCAGTTAGTGTCTTCTTAATGAACTTTTCACATGTTTAAAACTACAACTCCCAGCATTCCCCAACTGCACAGAATTTGTTTTCATACATCCTGGAATAAAGACATTTTCCTGACTTACAGACATTAAAAGCCCACAGTCATGCTTTAGCGCTTCCTACCCAAGGGTTTGAACATGCAAGTGATTCATCTGCCCTTCCCTTACATCCATAGCTATTAGACTATTGGATTAGGGAAGCATTATATGGGTCGGTTGGTTGGCGCAACGTTAATGCTCACTTTGTGGTGGCAGCACGAGTACCAGAAGAGGCACTCGCGTGACCGTTTCAAAGTAATTTACCAGAGGTTGCGTGCCTCTTTATATGTAAGTATTAAACACCAACTAATAGCTGGCAATAAATACTTATGTGCGGGTGAGATTCACCCAAAATCGCACAGCCACTGGTAAATCCCGAACAGGAGATTTGCCCAGAGAGCTTGTGCCTCTGGGTGAATCTCCCTGTTAGTCATAAACTTTACCATATTTGCACTCACTTCCAAATACTACCTGGCAGTTATAATCTATAAAGTCTAAAGGTTCGTGCACACATGTGATCGCCTGTGCCGACGCATGACGTGTGTGAACGGACGTTTCGGATTATATTCGTGCCGTGTATTGACAGAACGGCCATTTTAGCCGATAAAATGCCCATACATGGCACGATTATCGTCCGTTTGTACACATTGTGCATCACGGGTTGGCACCCGCGATCACATGTGTGTACGAACCTTAAGGCTGGATAAACACCAGTAATGAACCAATAGTGTCACGGATTAGTCGGCTGGAATTATGTGATGGTGTGGGGTGGCCAGCCGCGACCGAGTTCGGATGTCCGTATCAGACAAATGGGTCAGTTAGTAAATTACGACCAATCATGCAGTTTCCTATGGGACCACATGATCAGTCTGTCACATGCGCTGCTGGCTGCAGCCACTGTTACTGTGACCAACTGTCATCTGTCCTGGCAGGGCTCTCACACAAAGCAGATGCTCAGTCTGGACACATGTATTATATGTATCCAGACAAAATGTTATTAACCTGCAAATCTGAACACAGATCCAGGCAATCCTGCCACAATGTGCAATTCAATCTGAACAGCTCCATTGGACATCCTGAGACCCTATACAGGATCCAGAATAACATGCTAGGTTCATACTTATTGGTAATTCCCACAGCAAGTTCCAGATTTACAGTCACTATGGGGTTAGGAAACACAGGATTCTGATTAGCTTGACAATTATGGAGAGGTTTGGATAAAGGAGCTAAAAGCTCCTCACAGGGTACAAAATGAAATAGAGCCTTCTTATAACTGAAGGTACCTGACAGCCTCATGTTTAAAGGGCAAGTCCAGCCTTAAACTAAAAACTTACATACATGGAAATCACCCCCAAAACCCTAAACGGTAATAGTTTGAAATGTGAAATATATAAGTCTAACCTGAAATCCTGCACAATGTCCTGTTTCCCGTTTCTGCTTCCTGGTTCTTCCAGTTAGCAACTGTCAGTTATGGATTTGACAGTTGACATCACAGCCAATGACTGAATGCTAATCCCCTATCTGCCTCTTCAGAGCATGCCCAGGCTCAGTACCTGCTCAGTACAGGTTTCTATATTGCTCAGATTCCATGAGGCATCCAGAAGCATAGCAGGCATACAGTAATGAATTCATAGGACAAAGTATGATATATCAACATATTTTAAAGAGGCCGTTCTTTCTAAAAGATGTTCTTATGAGGGTGGAGTTGTTCTTTAATATATTAATATTGGGGTAAAAACTGCCCATTTTCTCTACGAATGCTGGGTAGTTTCAGAGACATGCAAAGTCATTTAGTCATAAACAGACACTTCCTGTCTAGCAAACAGAAACTGGATTGTCTCATTACTTTCTATGGAGAGGGGAGGGGGAGTAAATGTGAGAGTCTGAAGAATGTTCTTATTGGCTAAGACCACATGTTTTACAAACAGCACATAACTGGGTGTAATACAGGAACTTCCTTACACTTCCTATCTTGTCATGGACAGTGTCTAAGATAATTTTTTGATTTGTGGAAGACCAGAACCTCTTATTGGATGTTAATAAAATTCCACTTCCTTTTAGTGTCTACATGGGACTCTGTAGAAACCCTGGAGGTGTGTCTTAACCTATTATTTTGAGTTTTCCATTCAAACTTAGGGGTGTCCAGTAAAGTAAGTTTAGTTTATTAATTGTATATAAATTGTTTTGTAATTCAGTAGTAGGTAGTAGTACTAGTTAGTTGCTCCTAAAAACTCAAGGACTCAGCTCGCCCCGCCAGAGGACGAACACGTCATCTTGTATCTCCACCAGGCCACACAGTGGTCCCGGTAGAGATCACTACGATAGACGTGCACGTCCTCAAACCAAACCATAAAGGTATTGGCATAGGCGGGCGCCGCATTAGAACCCATCGCGTCCCACGCAACTGCAAATAGAACTCACCCATAAACGCAAATATTCTGAGTGAGTATATCTCTAACGCACTCAAAATTTAATTTCTCTGAGCCGGAAGGAGACTTCCCGACTTTTCAAATAGCCAACGACCGCTCTCATCCCATCTCATGTGGAATGGCCGTGTACAGACTAGCCCACTCCAGTGTGGCCAGTATCAGATCTTCTGGGTTATCTGAACCTCAATAATTTCCTCAGAAATCATTGCTGTCCCTCACATACGAGGGAGTTCCCTGGACCAGTGGCCCCAGTGCTTTATCCACCAATATAGCCATGGGCAAAAGACCGAATCAACCCCCGATACAATGGGGCGACCCGGTGCCTAGCCGGTTCCTTATGTATTTTAGTAGAGTATACAGCACTGGGGTCCTGGGAAATGGGACACACAGTTTCTCCTTATCATCAATGTTTAACACACCTTTTTCAACATATATATGAAGACAATCATTAATAATTTTTTGATACTGGCAATGGATCAAAGGATAACTTACAAAAACATTGGGATCAGCAAGCTGCTGTTTGATCTCCGCCACATATAGCTGGTGTCAAGAATGACATGGCACCGCCCTTATGGAGGGCAAATGACTATCCTGCTATTTGGCCAGATCATTCAGGCTTCCCTCTCCCTGTTAGAGATATTACACAAATTATTTTTAAATCTGCAATATTAATTTTATTAGTTTTCATTCAAAACTTGTTGTATAAGGTCTCAACCGGAGCCGAGGAAGTAGGTGGAACAAAAGTGCTCTTCTTAGTGATACACAGTCACTAACCCGTAATGAGTCACCAGTTCGTTCAATTTGGGACTTGATACAATCAGGTTTAGTGGCAAAGAAAGCCTTGAGTCTCATAGAGCGAAAAACTTGTATAAATCAATGTCAATTTGTACTATTCGTTATAAATGTGGGCACAAATCCCAGTCCCTTGGAAAGTGCCCCACTTTGATCATCAGTCAGGGGTACAGCAGATAAATTAAAGATCACTTGCCTTTTATCGGTTTGAGCTGTCCTCCCCTCTGACGGAGCGTCGGTTTCCCGGTGCCCCCGCCATCGTCTCCACTGCGGCCACTCCTCCACCGCGGCGGGCTGGCGTCCTTTCCGAAAAGGGGTAGACTCGTGTCCACTTGGTACACCGCTGTCACGCTCACCCGAAATATCCGGCGCTGAGCGAGATCTTTTCGATGTGTTGTCCAAGGCCTCCGTTCACTTCCGGTTCCGACCAACGCTCGTATATATATATTTATATTTTTACGTAGATTGTATTGAGTATTGGTTTTTAGGAGCACTAACTAGTACTACTAGCTACTACTGAATTACAAAACATTTATATACAATTACTAAACTAAACTTACTTTACTGGACACCGCCCCTAAGTTTGAATGGAACCCTCAAAATAGAGGTTTAAGACAACACCTCCAGGTTCTACAGAGTCCCATGTAGACCCTAAAGGACGTGGAATGTTAGTAACATCCAATCCGCGGTTCTGGTCGTCCACAAATCAAAAAATTATCTTGAAGAGCACTGTCCATGACAAGATAGGAAGTTAGGAAAGTTCCTGTAATACACCCAGGTATGTGCTGTTTGTAAAAACAATGTGGTCTTAGCAATAAGACACTTCTTCAGACTCTCACATTTACTACTTCCACTCCCCTCTTCCATAGAAAGTCATGAACAATCCAGTTTCTGTTTGCTAGATCAGGAAGTGTCTGTTTATGACTAAATGACTTTGCCGTCTCTGAACTACCCACATCGTAGAGAAAATGGGCAGTTTTTACCCCCAATATTCATATATTAAAGAACAACTCCACCCTCATAGAACATCTTTTGAAGAAACGGCCTCTTAAAATTGTTGATATATTCATACTTTTGTCCTATGAATTCATACTTTATGCCTGCTATGCTCTGCGATGCCTCCTGGAAGCTGAAGCAATATCGAAACCTGTACTGAGGCGGTACTGAGCCTGGGCATGCTCTGAAGAGGCAGAATAGGGGATTAGCATTCATATTGGCTGTGATGTCAACTGTCAAAGCCATAAACTGACAGTTGCTAACTGGAAGAACCAAGGAGCGAAACGGGAAACAGGACATTTGTTCAGGTTTCAGGTTAACTTATATATTTCACATTTCCAAACTACTTACCGTTTTAGGTTTTGGGGGTGATTTTCCATGTATGGTACGTTTTTATTTAAGGCTGGGATTGCCTTTAAACAGAGGCTGTCAGGTAAACCTTCATTTATAATAAGGCTCTATTTCATATTTCATTTGTAACCCTGTGAGGAGCTTTACTCCTTTATCATCCAAACCTCTCCATAATTGTTTCAAGCTAATCAGAATCCCTGTGGTGTCCTACCCCATAGTGACTTAAATCTGGAACTTGCTGTGAATTACCATAAGTTAATTAACCTAGCATGTTATTCTGGGGATCCGTATAGGGGTCTCAGGATGTCCAATTGGAGCCTGTTTCAGATGAATTCCACATTGTGGGCAGGATTGCCTGGATCTGTGTTCAGATTTGCAGGTTAATAACATTTTGTCTGGATACTATAATACATGTGTCCCAGACTGAGCTCTGCTTTTGGTGTGAGAGCCTGCCAGACAGATGACAGTTGTTCACAGTACTCAGTGGGCTGCAGCCAGCAGCGCATGTGACAGACTGATCATGTGGTTCCCATCGGAAAACTGCATGATTGGTCGTAATTTACAACTGACTCCTTTGTCTGATACGGACTCCGAACTCGGTCGCTGGGCTGGCCCCCCACACCATCACATAATTCCAGCCGCTAATCCGTGAACCTATTGGTTCATTACTGGTGTTTATCCAGCCTTAAGTTCGTACACACTGTGATCGCGGGTGCCACCCGTGATGCACCAATGTGTACAAAAAAAAAACGGACGATAATCGTGCATTATGGGCATTTTAATCGTCTACAAATGGCCGTCTGTCAATACACGGCACGAATCTATCCGAAACGGTCCGTTCACACACGTCATGCGTCGGCACAGGGATCACATGTGTGCACGAACTTTTAAGACCTTATAGATTATAACTTGGCCAGGTATATTTGTAAGTGAGTGCAAATATGGTAAAGTTTAAATGACTAACAGGGAGCATTCACCCAGAGGCACAAGCTCTCTGGCAAATCTCCTGTTCGGATTTACCATTGGCTGTGCGATTTGGGGGAAGTCTCACCCGCACATAAGTATTTATTCCAGCTCATTTAGTTGTGTTAATACTACATATAAGAGGCCCGCAACCTCTGTAAATTACTTGAAACGTCACGCGAGTGTGCCCTCTTCTGGTACTCGTGGCTGCCCCCCCACAACGTGAGCATTAACGTTGCGCCAACCAACCGACCCATATATGCTTCCCTAATCCAATAGTCTAATAGCTATGGATTAAGGGAAGGGCAGATGAAATCCTTGCAATGGTCAAACCCTTGGGTAGAAAGCGCTAAAGCATGCCTGTGGGCTTTGTAATTGTTCTTAAGTCAGAAATGGTCTTTATTCCAGGATGTATGAAAACAAATTTCTGTGGCAGTGGGGAATGCTGTGGTTGTAGTTTGAAACTGTGAAAAGTTCATTAAGAAAAGACACTAACTGCAAACAAGAATGCTGGGATTTGTAGTTTTCAAACATGTGAAAATTGTCACGAATCTACACCTGAGGACGGGTTGGACCCCCGAAACTTGTGTCCTGGCTGTAATGTGAATCACTTATAAATTGACCGTTTGTGATTTATTCTATCTGAGTGGCTTTCCTAACGAATTAAAATGTATTAGATTCTAGACAGATCCTTACTACAGGATATTAAAGAAAAAAAGTAATCGCAAAAAAAAACAGAGAATGCTGTGAAAAGTGGTTTTAAACATGTAAAAGGTCACAATTAAACCCGCCCCGCTCTATACCATTAGGCTGTATCATATCTCGAACCACGTCCTTTGCCACAAGGCAATAAATAAGATACTTTGCATGTCCCCACCAATTTCCTTTAAGTGAGAAATATGTGTTTTATAATATTAGAGTATTAGGCAATGCTATTATAATAACATGTTTCTATGAGGTATCTTCTGTTATAAAGAAGGCTCTATTTCATTTTATCTCCTGTGTGGAAGCTTTTTAGCTCCTCTAGTCCACACCTCTCCCTAACATGTATATTCAATCAGTATCCCCCCATCCGGCCGGTGCTTCCCAAGTCCTAACCCCATATGTTAGTTAAACTTTTAAACTTAACTACTTGTTGTAAATACTAATCACTTGAAACCTTGCATGTTAATCAGGATACTGTCAGGATTTAAGGTGGCTCATACATATAAATACATATCCAACCAAGCATGCAATATTGTTTGAGCTTGCCAGAACCCACCTCCCAATTCTTCCTATGCTACAGACAGGCGTTCTTGCATGATCGTTCTAATGTGCGGGAAGCCCTCGGTCAGGAAGTAAAATAGAATATATGTTACGGCTTGTGTTTGATGCCCAAAGGGGCTGTTTAGATTGGCCTTGGGTCAGTTCTCAGACCTTCAGGTTTATTCCACCATAGACCCTCTATATTCTAGCTGTCAGTTAGTATAGTAAGGGGGATATAAGTGTGTGTTTTTATTTACTATGATTTCGATTATTTGGGGTTTTTTTTAGACCATTCAGACTAATTTCTATTGCCCCCTGGATGTTTTCCTGATGGTTCCTGTGAGCACTGCAACTCCACATGCAAAACATACACGCATAAATTTCCCTGTGCAACCAACGGGCACACTTTTGTAGTATATATATTGATTTTTCAAATAAAAAAAAAACAAAAACACACATTTCAAAGTAATAAGTAAAAATTGTTGATTAAATACTAATAGGTGATGGGATATGTGACAATAGTTGTTACAAAAAGTATTGCCAATACTCTGGGGGTTTTTAAAATGTTTTTTTTTTAAAATATAACAAGTGTGATTAAAAGCGGTACTGCTGTCCTCCTAATTAGATTAAACATTTAAGTTCAATAGTTTTTTCTAGAGCCCATACAACTTAAATTTCGGTCATTCGAAACATCCCGGGGAGGTCGTTCGTAGATTCCATCTTGGGATTCTTTGTTGACCAAGCACCAATCGTTTAACTCTACCTCAATTAACCAAGCTTTGTTAGCAAAAGCAAACATTTATACATAAGAAAACGATACTGTCAAAGTAAAATCATAATTGCCAATCTATATGAATCTACGTCAGTTATGAAAAAGAGTTACCACCTACCGACACTATGCATCCATTCAAACCACACACACTGTAAACATCAAACGATACGGTAATGTAATAGTACAAATAGCTGGCTTAGGCTGCTTTATTCCATGTCAAAACACACACACATGTTTAGGCCCCGAAACCCCTTCCCTTGTTCATCATGCACTGTGCCTGACTGTCCAACCCACAGTGTTGTGTTTATTACCTACCACAGATCCATTAATTTAATATGCCAACCTCTCACACAACAATTACTGTTGTTTAATTACTTAAAACGGTTAACATTTGCTAACATAGCATGCAAAAAACTCAAGCTGAATTAAAAATCAATGAAACAGAATCAACCCATGTTCATAAATGACACTAAATGGCTCTTTTAAAGGAGTGCAAATTCAAGGCATATAACTAACTAGAGTTCCGAAGATGTAAACAAATATATTAACTTATGGGCTAAAGTGTTTTAACAAGTTGTAACGTTTTCTTCTATAGTTAACATAGTAGTTTAATTGATTGTAGCCATATTAGTGCCTTTGTAACAAATTAAAATAGTATCACAACTGTACTTTTTCATTTTTTTTTTTTTTGCCTAACAATAGTTTTGCTAGCTTTTCGGGAGCTTCCTTCCTTCTTTAGATCTCGACTTTATTCAGATCTGAGAAGGGAGGAAGCTCCCAAAGCTAACTGTTGTTTTAGTGCAAATAAAATAGTAATCACATACGATACTTTCTCTTTTTTTCTATATTTAACAAACATCTCGTGAAACTCTAGCAAAATCTGTGTCCATGCTAAGCCAATATTTAGCCAAGCCTGTGTGTTACGAAATGTAAATATTTAGTGTAGTTCCCTTCATGAGTTAAGAACAACGCTTGAGTCCATACCAGCACAGATGAGAGGTTAGGTTATTCACAGGCTGCTAAAATTAGGCCACAACCATTATTTTTATAAATATTCCAGCCTATAAAAATTCTAATTTTTGGCTGGCTTGTGTTTAGCCTGCCTGCGACTTTGATTTGGAATAAATAGGCCTCAATGTGTCTTGCTTCATGAAAACTCTGCACGTGTCAACCACTTGAACACAAATAAATGACTGTACCATTAGAGGTTTAATAAGTAATGGTATTCCTGCTCAGCGCCCAAGCTGATGGCCAATGAAGGGCTAAGGCACGTACTGATTAAGTGTAACTCAATACTAACTGTGTTGTTTGAAACCATGCACAGAGGCCAAAGGTGGTCTATTATATTCTGCCATTTAAATTGCCTGGTCCCGACATTTCTGACACCTTATGAAGTCATGATTTACAAATTCTTCAACTGCAAAGGTCAGAAAGTTACTTATAATCATCCACACAGAATCGTTTCTAATGCAATAAACTAGGTGTGCCACCCAAAACACATTGTTTTGCCGATGTATTAAGTTTTATTTAATGCACATGAAATACTAAAGCTACCAGGGACCAATACTAATAATCACTTCTAATATCTGTTCTTTTGCCACTCCCACCAATCAAATATTCAGGCAAAAATATGATTAAACAAATGATGCAACCCAAATGGAAAATTTTTAACAACAACAAAAAAAGTAACAGGGATGCAAAATCCTATAAGAGAATGATAGCGGAGATTAGGTTTTTTAGTCCTGTCTTGCCTCAGGAGGCCATACAATGGCCAATGAATTGAGCAAATCCCAGTGTTTTCTCATTAACACCCATTCTTATCCTAATAAAAGATTGCTGCTGAAATACGTCCTAGAAAGAAAAATGTCCACTGTGTGTTATTGACTGTCTTTAAACTAAAGTAGCGGGCATAACCCCTTGTACTGAGTATTTGGAGGTAACTGGATTGTATTGTGTTTGTAATTTTTGAGTCCAACGGAACTGACAAGATTTTGTTTTAAAATCGCCTGTATGACCACATTTGATTTTAAACCGTTACCACAAGCACATTAAAAGGACAACTCGAACCACCTGAACAAGTTAGGGGTTAAAAAAAGACAACAGTCTTTCCTTAAATTTAAGCCTTGGATCACATATCTGGCTGCACCCTGTAAGAAATTATATTGCGGTGAACATGCCAATTTTATCTTTCCAGTAGTTGATTGACATGACCCGCTGTTCTTCCTCTATGCACCCCCTGGGGAAGAAGCATGCCGATAAACTTAATGTATGGGAAAAACAGAAAGTCATCTGCACAGACCATAAAAAAATTTTTGTTCAGATTGAGAGAGAGCCTATTAATACGGCAGAAGCCAAACCCAAGACTTTAAGCTGATACATGGCTGAAAAATTAGAAGTCAATTCAAAACTGGAAGTAATTGGCCTGACTATACAGGTTTTAACTCACATTTTACCACCTAGAGATGTGATTTAGGGTTTATTTTTTCGGTACAAAGGAAAGCTGTATATCCCTAAAGTGTTTTGGAAATCCTTCATTATCATATAGGTTAACCACTCCAGTAAACCAAGGGATGCCATGGTATCGGGGCGTTGTTGGTCTTCCCTGAAACAAGTGCGTGGCTGACAAACCGCTCGGTTTGGCTGAGCGGTTCGTAGGGAAAGACCAAGGGTAGTGTCCTGCACCTCACGAGGCTGCGGATCCTGCTGTGCACTGTCCCAAGCACTTTAACTAGGTCAAATCAAAAAAAATTTTGGTATACAGGTCTTCCAGACTGAAAAAGCTCCATGGCTATCTTTTGATGCTTTTAATTGACACAAGTGAAATACTAGGGAAAGACCGTAATTTCCCTCGGCCACGTAAGACTCCCTATAGATGATATTGTCAGTAGTCAAGAAAAACACACAGTATCGAACTGTTTCCCTATGCTGAGTATAGGGAGAACTCTCGGGACTGTGTGTATCCTGATCTTTGAAAAATAACATAGGATCTTTGCAGGCCTTCGTCATTTTTCAAAAATCTTTGATGTTTTACCAAGCTTAATGTAGCAGATGAGTCTGGCAAACAGATTAGAAAGAACAAGCCTCAAATATAGTAAATTACATTGAAGCAAAGTGCTAACAGCAGATGGTGAAAACATTGAAGTGGTGGTTCAAAATGACAATATGTAGAGGAAAGAGGGTGTATATAACTAGATTAAAATAGATTCGCCGATATAATTATATGGTTCTATTGAGTAATGCTATTAAAAATGGTGAAAAATACATGGCAAGGAAGAAAAATAAACTATTCTCGTTGTTAAAAGACAATAAAAGGCAAGTCATGGCAGATCAAAAGGGTCCTGCCTGAAAAGATATCGCAAACAAATGGCAAGAAAAACATTATGCAGCTGAGCAGAAGATATATATTATATAGATACTATAAATATATATATAGAACCCAACCTCCTTCCATTGATCTCTATGGGGATAAACTGTATAATATCCTTATAATCAGCGCACCGGGAATAACACGGAAGTACCATCAAAAGCCGTACCCTTTCATCTAATGAGAACCGCATCAGTCACCGGAAACCAGGTTTGAGAAGCCGGGTGGTGTGTGAGGGAACCTCAGGAGACGCAGAAGGGTGCGGTCTAAGCTTGTAGAATAACGGAACAACTGAAAGGAGCAGTGGGTGGTCTAATTATGAGAGGACCCGTGACTGCAGGAAGGAGAAGGGTCAATCTGACTTCTTCCTTGTGCCCGTGGCATTTATTACATAGGCAAAACAAGAACGATGTTTAAGGAACGGATGGCTTACCACTGTATGTTGATTAGATAGGCCCTGCAATCTAAGGATGTAACTACTATTACCAACAAATTTGGTGACCTGTCTGTTGCCATGCATTTTAAATCAGTTGGTCACTCCTTGACTAGCCTGCGATGCATGATAATCGATTGCCTGTCGGACACCGAGATGAGAGTGTCTGGAGATAAGGATAAGATCTTGCTTCAAAAAGAATCAAGGTGGATACACCGGCTAAAAACACTATCCCCTGAGGATTAAACGAGCAACGAGCGTAGATGTGACACGCTGTTATGCTACAATAAACAAGTTTTTCAGAGAAGTCCCGTGAGTGCTATCGATCTCTTTTACGTATTATACGTATTATATATATATATATATATATATATATATATATATATATATATATATATATATACCCTGATGACGGCCCTAGACTTCCAGGCCAAAACGGTAGGTTCGTTTGATTTACATGTGTTTAATAAATTAGACTTACTAGTCCTCGGAGTGCTTAGCGTTTCTTACGAATATATATATATATATATATATATATAAAACTGTGTATGCAGCAGCATCAACATATAACTCCAGCTAGGTAAGATGCAATAAAAGATTTATTAGCTTGTCAGACATAATGCAACGTTTCGGAAAGTATCCTTTATCAGCAGTCAAAACAGCCTTGAATTTAATCACACATGAATGGCATTATATAGTTGAAAACAGGAAATTGATACCATCAATACAATTACAATGTGTCACTTAGAAGTGGATACAAATCAAAGTTACAGTGACCCCTGTGGTATATCTGGGAAAAAGAAACACACCTATTATACAAACACATATAATCGTAATCCCTGTTCAGACCTGATGGGGCTAAGCTTTTTAATCTATCAATCCACCAGACTTCCCTCCTTTGAGGGCACGGCTGGAGTCTCCTCCCTTAAAGGGGGCCAATTTGATCTGCTCAAGAATAGTAAATTTAATTTGGTCTGCTGAATGACCTTTCCACATAATGACGCGGTACAGGTAAAGTTAGCTGCCGAGTTTGGATAGAGGACCTATGCTGTGTGAGCCTCATTTTCATTTTTGCGTGGTCTCCCCACATAGAGGAGGCCACATGGCAAACAAGACATACACCACATACCGTGATTCACATTATAATGTCCATGTATTTTAAAGAACTTCCCCTGTCGGGATGAATAATTCATTACCCTCAATACCATTTTACAACAGATGCCCCCCATACAAGGGAACATCCCCTTATTTCCACTCCTGAGCCACGATCCCTTTCTTTGTCAGGGGCCCTGATTGTGTTGGACGAGACCATAGATTTAATGGATTTACCCCTCTATATGAAATAAGAGTGGTTGAGAAAATTAACAATGTTAGTCAGGGTGTCCTGCACTAGAGGCCAATGTTTCCGTACAATCCCTGCGACCTGACGGCCATAAGGGTCATAGGAGGTCACAAAGGGATCCTCCTTTCTTTGTCACCCCTAATAGGCGTGACTCTTTTATGGGTATCAATTTTCAATCGAGCATCCCTCATTACTGACTTGGGGTATCCCCTTTCCGCAAATCTCCTACACATGGAGTCAAAGCCCTTTCTCTCTCATCATGTTTACTCGTAATTCGATCCACCCGTTTCAATTGACTGTACGGTATCGACCGTTTAACATGGTCTGGATGTTGACTAGTATACATTAATAGTTGATTCTATCCGTTGGTTTGGTATATCTGTGTATGTAAAAATTGTCCTTCTCGTGTTACAAATATATCAAGAAAATTTATAGATGTACCATCACAAGTCATATCAAACTTAATATTTGGGTGAGCCCATTAAGCGTCGCGTGGAACCGCGATAGGGACTCAGCGTCGCCCGCAGAGGACGAACACGTCATCTATGGATCTCCAAGGCCACACAGTGGTCCCTGTAGAGATCACTACGATGAAGTGCACGTCCTCCAACCAAACCATAAAGGTATTGGCATAGGCGGGCGCCGATTAGAACCCATCGCGGTCCCACGCAACTGCAAATAGAACTCACCCATAAACGCAAAATATTCTGAGTGAGTATAATCTCTAACGCACTCAAAATTAATTTCTCTGAGCGGAAGGAGACTTCCCGACTTTTCAAATAGCCAACGGACCGCTCTCATCCCATCATAGTGGAATGGCCGTGTACAGACTAGCCACATCCAGTGTGGCCAGGATCAATGAATCTTCTGGGTTAATCTGAACCTCAGATAATTTCCTCAGAAAATCATTGTGTCCCTCACATACGAGGGAGTTCCCTGGACAGTGGCCCAGTGCTTATCCACCAATATAGCCAATGGGCAAAAGACCGAATCAACCCCCGATACAATGGGGCGACCCGGTGGCTAGCCGGTTCCTTATGTATTTTAGTAGAGTATACAGCACTGGGGTCCTGGGAAATGGGACACAACAGTTTTCCTTATAACATGTTAACACACCTTTTTCAACATATATATGAAGACAATCATTAATAGATTTTTTGATACGTGGCAATGGATCAAAGGATAACTTACAGTAAACATTGGGATCAGCAAGCGCTGTTTGATCTCCGCCACATAATAGTGGTGTCAAGAATGACAATGGCACCGCCCTTATCGGAGGGGCAAATGACTATCCTGCTATCATTGGCCAGATCATTCAGAGCTTCCCTCTCCTGTTAGAGATATTAACATTATTTTTAAATCTGCAATATTAATTTTATTAGTTTCATTCAAAACTTGTTGTATGAAGGTCTCAACCGGAGCCGAGGAAGTAGGTGGAACAAAAGTGCTCTTCTTAGTATACCAAAGTCACTAACCCGTAATGAGTCACCGTTCGTTCAATTTGGGACTTGATACAATCAGGTTTAGTGGCAAAGAAAGCCTTGAGTCTCATAGAGCGAAAAACTTGTATAAATCAATGTCAATTTGTAGTTATTGTATAAATGTGGGCACAAATCCCAGTCCCTTGGAAAGTGCCCACTTTGATCATCAGTCAGGGGTACAGCAGATAAATTAAAGTCACTTGCCTTTTACGGTTTGAGGCTGTCTCCCCCTCTGACTGAGCGTCGGTTTCCCGGTGCCCCCGCATCGTCTCCACCTGCGGCCCATCCTCCACCTGCGGCGGGCTGGCGTCCTTTCCGAAAAGGGGTAGACTCGTGTCCATTGGTACACCGCTGTCAACGCTCACCCGAAATATCCGGCGCTGAGCGAGATCTTTCGGAGTGTTGTCCAAGGCTCCGTTCACTTCCGGTTCCGACCAACGCTCGTTATATATATTATTATTTTTACGTAGATTGTATTGAGTTTTTAGGAGCAACAAACTAGTACTACTACCATATGACTGACTCTAGGTAATATATTACCCACCTGCTAGTGCATGAAAATCGTTGGTTAGTGGATATTCTCGTACCATCCCTGGGATGCGGAAAGTCCTTTTCACTGAACACAGTTGCATGTGGTACAGTTTGTGCACCTGAAGCAAATCCATGAGGAACTCTATGGGCGGAGAAGAGTGACCATAGTAAATTAAACTGGTCATATACTATAATACCTCAACAACAGGGCATCGAGGCTTGCAGGAAAGCTTTAATTGACTATGGTCACCCTTCTCCTTCTGCCCATAAAGTTCCTCATGGATTTGTTACATTTCATATTAAAAAATAACTACTTTTGATATGATAGTATATATTATGCTCAGAGAACTGGGACAGCGATGGGGTCCAATCTGGCCCCTACCTTTGCTTACATCTACATGCTGGCTTTTGAACAATTGTACATATACCCCAATGTCATTAAAGGCTATGTCCACAGTAAAATTTAATTTTTATATATCATTCCCCATAGGCTCCCAGCCCCAACCGCATTATTTATTTTTTATAAAGCCCCCCAAACTCTACTTACCTCCCCTCTTCCTCCCCTCCGGCGCGCTCCCGCCCTCTGCTTGCGAGGAAATGCAAGCAGAGGGCGGGACCGGCAGCCGCGTCTGTGATTGGCTGAGCGGCAGCCAATCACGGACACGGCTGCCGGCTGCTCACTTCCGCTTAGGAAAGCGGAGAGGTAATAAAATTTGGGGAGCTTTATAAAATTAAAAATTATGCGGTTGGGGCTGGGGACATGGGGGAAGGAGATATTAAGGGGGATTAACGCTAGGGGGGAGATAGCAGAACGGGAGGAGAGGGAGGTAGAGGGAGGGGGAGGGAGGGAGAGAAATGGCGGCAGTCGCAATGGCAGTGATCTCCGGGAGGCCAGGTAGCAGGCAGTGTCTTATATAACCCTGCTAGCCTCCTGGTGGGCAGTTTTTGGGACTTTGGGGGGGGGACTACAGGAAAACCAGATGGAGCTGGGATGTGAGGTAAGGATTAAACTACACTACATGGTGGGGCCAGTAGTTGGGGGGATTATAGTTTTGGGGGTGGACATGCCCTTTAAAGGTGCTATACTATATCGTAGGTATATTGATGATATGCTATTTATTTGGAGGGATACTCTGGATGAGGCAGAGGAGTTTGTCCCAATGCTCAATGGGTTAAGCACTCCGGTTAAACTAACTCTTACCTTTTGGGCAGGATAGTATAGAATTTGTAGATTTTAAGATTTTTAAAACAACTGAGGTTCTGGTCACTACTTTATTCCGCAAATCCACGGATAAGAACTCAATACTGTATGGTACCAGCTGTCACCCTGAAAAGTCTAAATATGGGATAGCATATAGCCAATTCCTTAGAACGTTACATAATAATACAAATGTTACGGATGCAGAGATTCAATTGGAGGATATGCTTAACAGGTTATGTGATAGGGGCTATGATCCTGGTAAGCTTCATCATGAGCTTGGAAGGGCAAGGGAGAGGCACTTGCTTAAGGGGGACCCATCTAAAAAGTATGATAGCAATTGTGTAAACTTTTGCACTACATATACACCACATAGCAATGGAATCAAAGCAGCAATTAATGCAAGATAGGAGCTTATTCAAACAGACAGGTCCCTACCCTTCTCAGATGCAAAGATACGCCACACATACAGAAAGGGTAGAAATTTAGCAGACCAGTTGGTACGGACTGATGTAGCGAGACTGAGGGACAGTAAGACCTGTGCTTCTAAGGGCCTTATAGCGGCCAAAAAGGGTTGCTACAGGTGCCCAAACTGTACCACATGCAACTCTATGTTCAGTGGAAAGGACTTTCGGCATCCCAGGGATGGTATGAAAATATCCATTAACCAACGATTTTCATGCACTAGCAGGTGGGTAATATATTACCTAGTGTACCCCTATGGCCTATATTACATAGGCAAAACAAGAACGATGTTCTAGGAGCGGATGGCTAACCACCATATGCCGATTAGACAGGCCCTGCAATCTAAAGATGTACTTATTATTACCAACAATTTGGTGACCTGTCTGTTGCCAGGCATTCATTATACCAGTGGGTCACTATTGGCTAGCCTACGATGCATGATAATCCATGCCTGGACGACACTGAGATGAGAGTGTCTGGAGATAAGGATAAGCTCTTCTCTCAAAAAGAAGCAAGGGGATACAACCGGCAAAAAAAACACTTATCTCCTGGAGGATTAAACGATCAATTTTCTCTACATTTTTTTTCTATGGGTTATGTAGCTAGATGCTTGGATGGCTTACTTTTATTTCTCCCGATACTCTGTATGTGTATAATATAGGGTTTTTAGTATTACATTTTAACTATGTTTATATTTTCTAAATTGTCACGGAGGTTTATCACGTGTTGTGTTTGAGTGTGGGCTGTGTGGGAGGAGATTATTTATTGGTCTCAGATACTAGGCACACATGTACATCCGGAGGACGGCTTAAAGGGCAGGTCCACCCTTAAAAATATTTTGATATGCTGCTGCCCCATGTCTGGTAGCCCCAACCGCATGATAGTATTTTGCAAAGCCCAGCCCCAAACTCTTACTTACTCCTATCGTTCCTCCGCCTGCACTAGCCGACGCGCACTCTGCTGGCGATGCAGATGCAAGCAGAGGGGCGGGACCAGCAGTCGCGTCTGTGATTGGCTGAGCGGCAGGCAATCACGGACCGGCTGCCGGTCATTCAGTGCAGCGGAGGAAAGAGGAGAGGTACGTAAGAGTTTGGGAGCTTTTGCAAATACTAATCATGCGGTTGGGGCTACCAGACATGGGGAGCAGCATATTTAAAGGATTTTAGCTAGGGAGGGAGGTAGAACGGAGGGAGAGGGAGGAGGGAAGGGGGGGAGGAGGGGGGAAAGCCTGCAGTACGCATGACAAATATCTACCGGAGCAAGGTAGCAGCAGAGCCCTGCTAGCCTCCTGTTGGACTTTTTTTGGGACTTTAGGGGGGGGTCTAAGAGGAACCCTATGGATGGGATGTGAGGTAAGGATTACACTACACTACATGGTGGGGCCATTACTGGGGGGGATTATAGTTTTGGGGGTGGGACATGCCCTTTAAGGGCTAAAATGCGTAGATGCGACACCTGTTATGCTACAAACAACAAGTTTTTCAGAGAAGTCCCGTGAGTGCTATCGATCTCTTTTACGTATTGTATAACATACTGATGTGCACCCGGGCATAAGATGTGTTGAACGGGAGTGCCGGTCTTCCCTTGATATATCTACCTCTGTTTATATAATATATATATGTATATATATATATATGTATATTATATATATATATATTTTTTGATTAATTTTTGTTTCTTCAATTTTAAGGTGCTCAGTATTGCTATTTTCTCTGATTCATTTCATATATTCATGTGCAAGCACGTTGGAATCTAAAGCCATATTTGGCACATCCGTATGACATATCTAATTATGACAATTTTTCATTCTGCACAGCCAGATACAAGGAAGTAAAATCCACATAGCAATAATGGCACCAGTGAGAATGAGCTTTCAGATCAGCTGTTTTTAGAAAAGCTGAATTAGGTTGTGCTCTAAAAACCCATTGATGAGCCCTGAACTCAATGCTCACTTTTGCTTTCAGTATTTTGCATTATACTGTACTGTTTTTTATATGTTTAAAAGGTTAAAATTAGATATACAAATGTTTACCTTGTGCAAACAGTGGTGAGTCATTCCATTATATTAATCTTCTTTCTTTAATTTATGAACTTATATACATGTTATGTAACATGCTCTGAGAAGCTATCACCTGAACAGAAAGACTTATTTCAGAACATTTGAGGAGATCAGTCAATATTTTCTTTTTTTCTAAGTCTTCCAATGCATTCATGTATGATGCTTATAATCTCTTTATATCGGGCATGGTACTAGAGAAACAAACCTACAATAAATAGTGCTTCAAAGTCAAAGACATGCAGGTCCCCAGAGCTCCTTACATTGCTGACAGACCGTCATTCCAAGACTTAATCATTAAGTGTCAATGCTTATATATCTTTTGGTTAAATCTTAAAACAAATGGATGATCCAAAACCTTTTAAGATAGTGGTCAATGGCTGAGAGGTCAATGAATATTCTTGTAAACAAAATTCAGATTTTTTTTTTTCTGGTACAAAGAATAACATTATTACAATATTCAAAATAACAGTCAAAAATTATGATGCTTGTGATATGTGTGAATGTTCTGTTCTCATTTAATCTAGGCAACTTGCTATTTTTAAGGGAAGCATAAATTACACACTGTCATCAGAAATTTCACAAGACAATTATCCCGTGATCTGGTTGTAAGTTGAAGTTTTATTTCAGTTATGCAATGACAATGATCCAAACACAAAAAAAGTTTTCATCTAAATATATAAGCTGGAACCGAAATTCAAAGAGGGCAATGCACCCGGCTCTCAGTGCATGCAAAAAGGTGTTAACTATTTTGCCACTTTTAACAACAACCATTACCTGCCACCAAAAAGTGTAGAAATAGTTGCCGCTATCGGCATATAACATTTTTTTTCCTTAGGCTAAAATCATGCACTTTCTGAAAGAAAAAAGGAAATTCTTCACAATGTGAATCATTCAACTGATTTTTAGTGCTGCCACAGAGAGAAATGTCCCCTGAACCTTTATAAATCTAACCACAAAATAAGCTGTCATCTTTGTTGGACACAAATGTTTCATCTGTTACATTAAACATGCAAAGTGAAGTGAATATAAATTAGTAAGTTGCCATTGTCAGCTTTCACTTTGTATTGAAGCGAAGTTATCCATTTATAATATGTTGTTTTTTTGGGGTGTCCTGTTGATAAATATTAGTTTTAAAAGCAACAAAACAAGTATGATACAGATTAGTGCTTAAGCCACCTTTATTATATTGAATATAATATGTGTTTTCATCCACCCTTAAAAAAAATCAGAATTAGGAAAAGAAATGTTTGTGTTTTCTTTCATTGAATACTCATTATTTTGTCAATTGGGTTGAAATGTTAGCTGTCGACCACCAATCAATAGTTAAAACTGTCCTCCCAAATGGACTAAGGTTTGAATAGACATGTCAATAAATTCACAGATCGGTGGGTCTATTATGGACTACACGATTTTGGACCTGTTTGTAATTAGCCTAAGGGAAACATAAAGTGTAAGTTCAGTGCTCCTAATACCTTCTTTTTTTTTTTTTTTTTTTTTGAAATTATTTATAGTAGTTACATATTCTATTAATTTTGAAAAATCAGTTTATTCTATCTTTTTCTATTTCTCCATGCAGTAGTCAGTAGGGACTGTCATTTTAGGTTCTGCAAAAGTCCTTCTTCCAAGCATGTTGGGTGTTCTAACATGATTCTTACCTGATTGGCTGTTGGTGCATAAAATTGTTGGTAGTTATTTAGGACCAATACTGCATGGTATCCATGTGGCCCATTTGGTAATTTTGGGCCAATACCAAGTGATATTTTAGCCCCACGACAGACAGCTTGTTTATTAAAGTACCAATAGTAACAAAAAAGTTGGTGGGCAAGTTTTGCAAGTGTAAAAATAATGTGTTTCAATTAAGAAAAGAAAAAAAACACCAGTTGATTTGATTTTTTTATTTGGGAATTGTGCAATATCGTCCAGTTGCGTTAAAGCTGTGATAGGGGTGTAGGCTAAAGAAATAGTTTCTTTTAAAACACAGTTCCAGTCGTTTTTAACCAATAATATCACAATTCAGAAACCTCACTTTCTACCGCTATACTTTTAAATTTTTTCTGTTGTTTTCTACAGGATTCAATTCTTTAAAGGGACACTATACTGAAAAGATTCTTTGCCTCATCTTAATCTATAATTAAATACATGTAGTAGCACTTACTCTGACTTGTGTGCGTTGCTACGTTCTTATAACTGAAGGTACCTGACAGCCTCATGTTTAAAGGGCAGTCCGCCTTAAACTAAAAAATTACATACATGGAAATCACCCCAAAACCCTAAACGGTAATAGTTTGAAATGTGAAATATATAAGTCTAACCTGAAATCCTGCAATGTCCGTTTCCCGTTTCTGCTTCCGGGTTCTTCCAGTTAGCAACTGTCAGTTATGGATTGACAGTTAGTTGATCCCAGCCAATGACTGAATGCTAATCCCCTATCTGCCTCTTCAGAGCATGCCCAGGCTCAGTACCTGCTCAGTACAGGTTTCTATATTGCTCAGATTCCATGAGGCATCCAGAAGCATAGCAGGCATACAGTAATGAATTCATAGGACAAAGTATGATATATCAACATATTTTAAAGGCAGGCGTTCTTTCTAAAAGATGTTTCTGAGGGTGGAGTAGTTGTTCTTTAATATATTAATATTGGGGTAAAAACTGCCCCTTTTCTCTACGAATGCTGGGTAGTTTCAGAGACATGCAAAGTCATTTAGTCATAAACAGACACTTCCTGTCTAGCAAACAGAAACTGGATTGTCTCATTACTTCTATGGAGAGGGAGGGGGAGTAAATGTGAGAGTCTGAGAATGTTCTTATTGGCTAAGACCACATGTTTTACAAACAGCACATAAACTGGGTGTAATACAGGAACTTCCTTACACTTCCTATCTTGTCATGGACAGTGTCTAAGTAATTTTGATTTGTGGAAGACCAGAACCTCTTATTGGATGTTAATAAAATTCCACTTCCTTTTAGTGTCTACATGGGACTCTGAGAAACCCTGGAGGTGTGTCTTAACCTATTATTTTGAGTTTTCCATTCAAACTTAGGGGTGTCCAGTAAAGTAAGTTTAGTTTATTAATTGTATATAAATTGTTTGTAATCAGTAAGTCAGTCATGTAGGTAGTATACTAGTTGTTGCTCCTAAAAACTCAATACAATCTACGTAAAAATAATAATATATATAAACGAGCGTTGGTCGGAACCGGAAGTGAACGGAGCCTTGGACAACACATCCGAAAGATCTCGCTCAGCGCCGGATATTTCGGGTAGCGTTGACAGCGGTGTACCATGGACCGAGTCTACCCCTTTTCGGAAAGGACGCCAGCCCGCCGCAGGTGGAGGATGGGCCGCAGGTGAGACGATGCGGGGGCACCGGGAAACCGACGCTCAGTCAAGGGGGAGACAGCCTCAAACCGTAAAAGGCAAGTGACTTTAATTTATCTGCTGTACCCCGACTGATGATCAAAGTGGGCACTTTCCAAGGGACTGGGATTTGTGCCCACATTTATACAATACTACAAATTGCACTTGATTTATACAAGTTTTTTCGCTCTATGAGACTCAAGGCTTTCTTTGCCACTAAACCTGATTGTATCAAGTCCCAAATTGAACGAACGGTGACTCATTACGGTTAGTGACTTTGGTATACCTAAGAAGAGCACTTTTGTTCCACCTACTTCCTCGGCTCCGGTTGAGACCTTCATCCAACAAGTTTTGAATGAAACTAATAAAATTAATATTGCAGATTAAAAATAATGGTTAATATCTCTAACAGGAGAGGAAGCTCTGAATGATCTGGCCAATGATAGCAGGATAGTCATTTGCCCCTCCGATAAGGGCGGTGCATTGTCATTCTTGACACCACTATTATGTGGCGGAGATCAAACAGCGCTTGCTGATCCCAATGTTTACTGTAAGTTATCCTTTGATCCATTGCCACGTATCAAAAAATCTATTAATGATTGCTTCATATATATGTTGAAAAAGGTGTGTTAACATTTGATAAGGAAAACTTTGTGTCCCATTTCCCAGGACCCCAGTGCTGTATACTCTACTAAAATACATAAGGAACCGGCTAGCCACCGGGTCGCCCCATTGTATCGGGGGTTGATTCGTCGTCTTTTGCCCATTGGCTATATTGGTGGATAAGCACTGGGCCACTGTCCAGGGAACTCCCTCGTATGTGAGGGACACAATGATTTTCTGAGGAAATTATCTGAGGTTCAGATTAACCCAGAAGATTCATTGATACTGGCCACACTGGATGTGGCTAGTCTGTACACGGCCATTCCACTATGATGGGATGAGAGCGGTCCCGTTGGCTATTTGAAAAGTCGGGAATCTCTTCCGCTCAAGAAATTAATTTTGAGTGCGTTAGAGATTATCTCACTCAGAATATTTTGCGTTATGGTGAGTTCTATTTGCAGTTGCGTGGGACCGCGATGGGTTCTAATCGGCGCCCGCCTATGCCAATACCTTTATGGTTTGGTTGGAGGACGTGCACTGTCATCGTAGTGATCTCTACACCGGGACCAGTGTGGCCTTGGAGATCCATAGATGACGTGTTCGTCCTCTGCGGGCGACGCTGAGTCCCTATCGCGGTTCCACGCGACGCTTAATGGGCTCACCCAAATATTAAGTTTGATATGACTTGTGATGGTACATCTATAATTTTCTTGATATATTTGTAACACGAGAAGGACAATTTTTACATACACAGATATACCAAACCCAACGGATAGAATCAACTATTAATGTATACTAGTCAACATCCAGACCATGTTAAACGGTCCGATACCGTACAGTCAATTGAAACGGGTGGATCGAATTACGAGTAAACATGATGAGAGAGAAAGGGCTTTGACTCCATGTGTAGGAGATTTGCGGAAAGGGGATACCCCAAGTCAGTAATGAGGGATGCTCGATTGAAAATTGATACCCATAAAAGAGTCACGCCTATTAGGGGTGACAAAGAAAGGAGGATCCCTTTGTGACCTCCTATGACCCTTATGGCCGTCAGGTCGCAGGGATTGTACGGAACATTGGCCTCTAGTGCAGGACACCCTGACTAACATTGTTAATTTTCTCAACCACTCTTATTTCATATAGAGGGGTAAATCCATTAAATCTATGGTCTCGTCAACACAATCAGGGCCCCTGACAAAGAAAGGGATCGTGGCTCAGGATGGAAATAAGGGGATGTTCCCTTGTATGGGGGGCATCTGTTGTAAATGGTATTGAGGGTAATGAATTAATTCATCCCGACAGGGGATATCTTTAAAATACATGGACATTATAAATGTGAATCACGGTATGTGGTGTATGTCTTGTTTGCCATGTGGCCTCCTCTATGTGGGGAGACCACGCAAAAATGAAAATGAGGCTCACACAGCATAGGTCCTCTATCCAAACTCGGCAGCTAACTTTACCTGTACCGCGTCATATGTGGAAAGGTCATTCAGCAGACCAAATTAAATTTACTATTCTTGAGCAGATCAAATTGGCCCCCTTTAAGGGAGGAGACTCCAGCCGTGCCCTCAAAGGAGGGAAGTCTGGTGGATTGATAGATTAAAAAGCTTAGCCCCATCAGGTCTGAACAGGGATTACGATTATATGTGTTTGTATAATAGGGGTGTTTCTTTTTCCCAGATATACCACAGGGGTCACTGTAACTTTGATTTGTATCCACTTCTAAGTGACACATTGTAATTGTATTGATGGTATCAATTTCCTGTTTTCAACTATATAATGCCATTCATGTGTGATTAAATTCAAGGCTGTTTTGACTGCTGATAAAGGATACTTTCGAAACGTTGCATTATGTCTGACAAGCTAATAAATCTTTTATTGCATCTTACCTAGCTGGAGTTATATGTTGATGCTGCTGCATACACAGTTTTATATATATATATATATATATATATATTCGTAAGAAACCTAAGCACTCCGAGGACTAGTAAGTCAATTTATTAAACACATGTAAATCAAACGAACCTACCGTTTTGGCCTGGAGTCTAGGGCCGTCATCAGGGTATATATATATTATATATATATATATATATATATATATATATATATATATATATAATACGTATAATACGTAAAAGAGATCGATAGCACTCACGGGACTTCTCTGAAAAACTTGTTTATTGTAGCATAACAGCGTGTCACTCTACGCTCGTTGCTCGTTTAATCCTCAAGGGGATAGTGTTTTTAGCCGGTGTTCCACCTTGATTCTTTTTGAAGCAAGATCTTATCCTTATCTCCAGACACTCTCATCTCGGTGTCCGCAGGCAATCGATTATCATGCATCGCAGGCTATCAAGGAGTGACCAACTGATTTAAAATGCATGGCAACAACAGGTCACCAAATTTGTTGGTATAGAAGTTACTACTCCTTAGATTGCAGGGCCTATCTAATCAACATACAGTGGTAAGCCATCCGTTCCTTAAACATCGTTCTTGTTTTGCCTATGTAATAAATGCACGGGCACACTAGGTAATATATTACCCACCTGCTAGTGCATGAAAATCGTTGGTGTGGATATTCTCGTACCATCCCTGGGATGCGGAAAGTCCTTTTCACTGAACACAGATTGCATGTGGTACAGTTTGTGCACCTGAAGCAATCCATGAGGAACTCTATGGCGGAGAAGAGTGACCATAGTAAATTAAACTGGTCATATACTATAATACCTCAACAACAGGGCATCGAGGCTTGCAGAAAGCTTTAATTGACTATGGTCACCCTTCTCCTTCTGCCCATAAAGTTCCTCATGGATTGTTTACATTTCATATTAAAAAATAACTACTTTGATATGATAGTATATATTATGCTCAGAAACTGGGACACGATGGGGTCCAATCTGCCCCTACCTTTGCTTACATCTACATGCTGGCTTTTGAACAATTGTACATATCCCCCAATGTCTTAAAGGCTATGTCCACAGTAAAATTTAATTTTTAATATATCATTCCCCATAGGCTCCCAGCCCCAACCGCATTATTTATTTTTTATAAAGCCCCCCAAACTCTACTTACCTCCCCTCTTCCTCCCTCCGGCGCGCTCCCGCCCTCTGCTTGCGAGGAAATGCAAGCAGAGGGCGGGACCGGCAGCCGCGTCTGTGATTGGCTGAGCGGCAGCCAATCACGGACACGGCTGCCGGCTGCTCACTTCCGCTTAGGAAAGCGGAGAGGTAAGTAAAATTTGGGGAGCTTTATAAAATTAAAAATTATGCGGTTGGGGCTGGGGACATGGGGGAAGGAGATATTAAGGGGATTAACGCTAGGGGGGAGATAGCAGAACGGGAGGGAGAGGGAGGTAGAGGGAGGGGGAGGAGGGGAGAGAAGGCGGCAGTACGCATGGCAGTGATCTCCGGGAGCCAGGTAGCAGCAGTGTCTTATATAACCCTGCTAGCCTCCTGGTGGGCAGTTTTTGGGACTTTGGGGGGGGGACTACAGGAAAACCAGATGGAGCTGGGATTTGAGGTAAGGATTAACTACACTACATGGTGGGGCCAGTAGTTTGGGGGGATTATAGTTTTGGGGGGGGACATGCCCTTAAAGGTGCTATACTATATCGTAGGTATTTTATGATATGCTATTTATTTGGAGGATACTCTGGATGAGGCAGAGGAGTTTGTCCCAATGCTCAATGGTTAGCACTCCGGTTAAACTAACTCTTACCTTTTGGGCAGGATAGTATAGAATTTGTAGATTTTAAGATTTTTAAAACAACTGAGGTTCTGGTCACTACTTTATTCCGCAAATCCACGGATAAGAACTCAATACTGTATGGTACCAGCTGTCACCTGAAAGTCTAAATATGGGATAGCATATAGCCAATTCCTTAGAACGTTACATATAATACAAATGTTACGATCAGATTCAATTGGAGGATAGGCTTAACAGGTTATGTGATAGGGGCTATGATCCTGGTAAGCTTCTCATGAGCTTGGAAGGGCAAGGGAGAGGCACTTGCTTAAGGGGGACCCATCTAAAAAGTATGATAGCAATTGTGTAACTTTTGCACACATATACACCACATAGCAATGGAATCAAAGCAGCAATTTGCAAGATAGGAGCTTATTCAAACAGACAGTCCCTACCCTTCTCAGATGCAAAGATACCCACACATACAGAAAGGGTAGAAATTTAGCAGACCAGTTGGTACGGACTGATGTAGCGAGACTGAGGGACAGTAAGACCTGTGCTTCTAAGGCCTTATAGCGGCCAAAAAGGGTTGCTACAGGTGCCCAAACTACACAATGCAACTCTATGTTCAGTGGAAAGGACTTTTCGGCATCCCAGGGATGGTATGAAATATCCATTAACCAACGATTTTCATGCACTAGCAGGTGGGTAATATATTACCTAGTGTACCCCTAGGGCCTATATTACATAGGCAAAACAAGAACGATGTTCTAGGAGCGGATGGCTAACCACCATATGCCGATTAGACATGCCTAGACAGGCCCTGCAATCTAAAGATGTGACTATTATTACCAACAAATTTGGTGACCTGTCTGTTGCCAGGCATTTTAAACCAGTGGGTCACTATTGGCTAGCCTACGATGCATGATAATCCATGGCCTGACGGACACTGAGATGAGAGTGTCTGGGGATAAGGATAAGCTCTTGCTTCAAAAAGAAGCAAGGTGGATACACCGGCTAAAAACACTTATCTCCTGGAGGATTAAACGAGCAATTTTCTCTACATTGTTTTCTATAGGGTTATGTAGCTAGATGCTTGGATGGCTTACTTTTATTTCTTGCCCGATACTCTGTATGTGTATAATAATAGGTTTTTAGTATTAACATTTTTAACTATGTGTTTATTTCTATATTGTCACGGAGGGTTTATCACGTGTTGTGTTTGAGTGTGGGCTGGTGATGGGAGGAGATTATTTATTGGTCTCAGATACTAGGCACATGTAACATCCTGAGGACGGCTTAAAGGGCATGTCCACCCTTAAAAATAACTTTTGATATGCTGCTCCCCCATGTCTGGTAGCCCCAACCGCATGATTAGTATTTTGCAAAAGCCCCCCAAACTCTTACTTACTCCCCTCGTTCCTCGCCTGCACTGCGGCCCTGCTTGCGAGAATGCAAGCAGAGGGGCGGGACCGGCAGTCGCGTCTGTGATTGGCTGAGCGGCAGGCAATCACGGACGCGGCTGCCGGTCATTCAGTGCAGGGAGGAAAGAGGAGAGGTAAGTAAGAGTTTGGGGAGCTTTTGCAAATACAATCATGCGGTTGGGGCTACCAGACATGGGGGAGAGCATATTTAAAGGATTTTATGAGGGGAGGAAGAGTAGAAGGGGAGGGAGAGGGAGGGGGAGGGAGGGGGGAGAAGCCTGCAGTACGCATGACAAATATCTACCGGAGGCAAGGTAGCAGGCAGAGCCCTGCTAGCCTCCTGGTGGACTGTTTTTGGGACTTTAGGGGGGGTCTAAAGGAGAACCCTATGGAGCTGGGATGTGAGGTAAGGATTACACTACACTACATGGTGGGGCCATTACTGGGGGGGATTATAGTTTTGGGGGTGGACATGCCCTTTAAGGGCTGAAATGCGTAGATGCGACACGCTGTTATGCTACAACAAACAAGTTTTTCAGAGAAGTCCCGTGAGTGCTATCGATCTCTTTTACGTATTGTATAACATACTGATGTGCACCCGGGCATAAGATGTGTTGAACGGGAGTGCCGGTCTTCCCTTGATATATCTACCTCTGTTTTATATATATATATATATATATATATATATATATGTATATATATATATATATAATTTTTGATTTAATTTTTGTTTCTTCAATTTTAAGGTGCTCAGTATTGCTATTTTCTCTGATTCATTTCATATATCATGTGCAAGCACAATCTAAAGCCATATTTGGCACATCCCGTATGACATTATCTAATTATGACAATTTTTCATTCTGCACAAGCCAGATACAAGGAAGTAAAATCCTCATATGCAATAATGGCACCAGTGAGAATAGAGCTTTCAGATCAGCTGTTTTAGAAAAGCTGAATTAGGTTGTGCTCTAAAAACCTCATTGAGCCCTGAACTCAATGCTCACTTTGCTTTCAGTATTTTGCATTATACTGTACTGTTTTTATTGTTTAAAAAGGTTTAAATATAGATATACAAATGTTTACCTTGTAGCAAACAGTGGTGAGTCATTCCATTATATTAATTCTTTCTTTAATTTATGACATTATACATGTTAATGTAACATGCTCTGAGAAGCTATCACCTGAACAGGAAAGACTTATTTCAGAACATTTGAGGAGAGATCAGTCAATATTTTCTTTTTTCTAGTCTTCCAGAATGCATTCATGTATGATGCTTATAATCTCTTTATATCTGGCATGGTACTAGAGAAACAAACCTACAATAAATAGTGCTTCAAAGTCAAAAGACATGCAGGTCTCCAGAGCTCCTTACATTGCTGACAGACCGGTCATTCCAAGACTTAATCATTAAGTGTCAATGCTTATATATCTTTTGGTTAAATCTTAAAACAAATGGATGATCCGAAAACCTTTTAAGATAGTGGTCAATGGCTGAGAGGTCAAATGAAGGATTTCTTGTAAACAAAATTCAGATTTTTTTTTCTGGTACAAAGAATATACATTATTCACAATATTCAAAATAACAGTCAAAAATTATGATGCTTGTGATAATGTGTGAATGTTCTGTTCTCATGTAATCTAGGCAACTTGCTATTTTTAAGGGAAGCATAAATTCTACACTGTATCAGAAATTTCACAAGACAATTATCCCGTGATCTGGTTGTAAGTTGAAGTTTATTTCAGTTATGCAATGACAATGATCCAAAACACAAAAACAAGTTTTCATCTAAATATATAAGCTGGAACCGAAATTCAAAGAGGGCAATGCACCGCGGCTCTCAGTGCATTGCAAAAAGGTGTTAACTATTTTGCCACTTTTAACAACAACCATTAACTGCCATCAAAAAGTGTAGAAATAGTTGCCGCTATCGGCATATAACATGTTTTTCCTTAGGCTAAAATCATGCACTTTCTGAAAGAAAAAAAGGAAATTCTTCACAATGTGAATCATTCAACATGATGTTTAAGTGCTGCACAGAGAGAAATGTCCCCTGACACTTTATAAATCTAACCACAAAATAAGCTGTCATCTTTGTTGGACACAAATGTTTACATCTGTTACATTAAACATGCAAAGTGAAGTGAATATAAAATTAGTAAGTGTGCCATTGTCAGCTTTCACTTTGTATTGAAGCAGAAGTTATCCATTTATAATATGTTGTTTTTTTGGGGTGTCCTGTTGATAAATATTAGTTTAAAGCAACAAAACAAGTATGATACAGATTAAGTGCTTAAGCCACCTTTATTATATTGAATATAATATGTGTTTCCACCCTTAAAAAAAAATCAGGAATTAGGAAAAAGAAATGTTTTGTGTTTTCTTTCATTGAAGTACTCATTATTTTGGTCAATTGGGTTGAAATGTTAGCTGTCGACCACCAATCAATAGTTAAACTGTCCTCCCAAATGGACTAAGGTTTGAATAGACATGTCAATAAATTTCACAGATCGGTTGGTCTATTATGGACTACACGATTTTGGACCTGTGTGTAAATAGCCTAAGGGAAACATAAAGTGTAAGTTCAGTGCTCTAATACCTTCTTTTTTTTTTTTTTTTTTTTTTGAAATTATTTATAGTAGTTACATATTCTATTAATTTTTGAAAAATCAGTTTATTTCATATTCTTTTCTATTTCATGCAGTAGTCAGTAGGGAGCTGTCATTTTAGGTTCTGCAAAAGTCCTTCTTCCAAGCATGTTGGGTGTTCTAACAGTGATTCTTACCTGATTGGCTGTTGGGTGCATAAAATTGTTGGTAGTTATTTTAGGACCAATACTGCATGGTATCCATGTGTGGGCCCATTTGGTAATTTTGGGCCAATACCAAGTGATATTTTTAGCCCCAGACGAAGACAGCTTGTTCATAAGAGTACCAATAGTAACAAAAAAGTTGGTGGGCAAGTTTTGCAAGTGTAAAAAATAATTTGTTTACAATTAAGAAAAGAAAAAAAAAACACCAGTTGATTTGATTTTTTTATTTGGGAATTGTGGCAATATCGTCCAGTTGCGTTAAAGCTGTGATAGGGGGTAGGCTAAAGTAATAGTTGCTTTTTAAACACAGTTCCACAGTTTTTAACCAATAATATCACAATTCAGAAACCTCACTTTCTACCGCTATACATTTTAGAATTTTTCTGTTGTTTTCTACAGGATTCAATCTTTAAAGGGACACTATACTGAAAAGATTACTTTGCCTCATCTTAATCTATAATTAAATACATGTAAGTAGCACTTACTCTGACTTGTGTGCGTTGCTACATGAATTCAATCCAGCACACATTTTGTTTAGGAGCAGTATCCCCCCTCCCTCTTTTTTAACCACTCCCACTTCCATCCGACCTGACTTTTTCCCCACAAACCAACTGTCAAGCCTGCACACATCATGCAGCATTCCAACTGTCAAAAAACTGTCACCATTCTAGCTACAGTAAAACTACTCACAGAAGAATAATTTTTGAGAGCAAGGAACTTGATTGACAGCTGAAATATAAAAAGTTTTAGATTGGATATCTAAAGAAATAGGGGACAGATCAACAAAAAAACTTTTTCGGTATAGATGGCCTTCAAGATATGCAAGTGAATGCAACAGAGATTTATTGGTATATTAATACAACTGCCAGATTATTAACATTATCATGTATTGTTGGCCTCATTCACTCTTAAGTGACTTTCTTTCCTTAGATGCAATATGTCACTTGCACTTCATATTGCATTTCAATTTCTACCTTGTGCTTTGTGCTTTTTTTAACCTGTCATCTGCTGATGTTTAAATCCAGCTCTTAATTAATTTTTGGTACACTGTATTTCTTTTTAGGCTTACAGAATGTTTAGTAGTGCTGTAACCAATGATGCAGTTGCAGCTTTCACGCCATCACTGTGTAAAAAGAAAATCTTAAAAGTTGCTTTTTAAAGTTTTCTATTAGTCACGGGTATGCTACTTCAGACAACGTTGTCCCAATAGTCAGAGCACATTCACAAACATACAAGCTGTGTCTCACCTCTCCCTTTGCTGTGGCTGCTGGGTGATTAATGAAATTAACCAGCTAAGTGTCACTGTACATGCACATACTCTGTAGTGCTCAAAAGATCAAAACAAGGAAATTGCAACCTTGCTTCCTAGAAGATGACAGCCAATCACTTAACAGCACAGAGATCCTCCATCTCCTTGACACAGAACAGGAATTTAATTTTATTTCCAAAACACATTCAATGTGCCTGTTCTAACAATGGTATAATCCTTTAGTTTTCATTTAAAAAAAGTAATGTTTACAGTGTATATCTTAGCTAGAATGGATGTAAGAAACAAAATGTTAACATTTCAGTAAAAGTAAGTTTGGGCATTTGAACCTGCAACTTCTTGTATTCTGTTTTTCTAAAAGCAGAGCTCTTATCCTAGCCTAATAGAGATTCTATGTGGAACACTATTTCATGTAGAATCTTTATCTCTAGCTAGGGAAACAAAAAAAAAGCCTGGGGCTTCTGTTTCTAAAACTACTGCATAAGCAGAGAATCCAGGTACTTTTAGAAGTTCTATCTTTTTGCTAGGAAAAGAATAATTTAAAGAAAACGTCATACAGATGTCACTACACCAAAACGGAAGTCCCAGATTAGACTGAAAGCTGCTTTTTACCCTGCAGTTGGTTTTCCAGCATCTGTAAATAAACTGCAAGGTAACTTTCATAAAGGTGTGGAGACATCTGTATAGAAAATACTATCAGGGTTATTCAATAAAAATTCTTATCGTTAAAAATGGTGCTAATTTTGCCCCAACCAATCAGATGTTAGCTTTCAAATGTTAAATAAGATCTCATTGGTTGGGGCAAAATTAGCACCATTTTTAACGATAAGAATTTTTATTGAATCTCCCTGTATGTGCGTAGAAACAGTGAATACTAGGGTCAAGGGGCATGGCTCTTTGATGAAATCATGGGCTGTGGGTTATACTGGCAAAAACATGGGAGTCTTCATTACAGAATCTATTTCTTACATTTACTAAATGCAACTTACTAGAGAAGAATCCTAAAATGTATAGCTGTTCTGGGGAGAAAACTTTCATATTAGGATTTTAAAACGTTAGGTTTATTTCTCCTTTAAACAAGAGTTTGAGTGACAACATGTCCTTTCTAGTTTTTGTATTTCAATTATTTCTCAAGCAAATGCACTTAAGCATCTCATAATTTCTTCATTTTCTCTTACAAAATGGTGGTTATCTGGTATTCTGTCTATTTTTTATAGCAACTCATTGCACTTTAAATTGCATTTCTAACTGCTGTGTGTGTTCCATACGTAGACAAATGTATTCATTTATTAACATGTTCTTATGAGTGTGTATGCATGCTTATATCTGTGCACGCAGAATTGTTTTTATAACCACCCACATAAAACAATGAAAATAGCAGCTTATGAGGAATACAAAAAAGTGTTGTTGTTACAGCATAATACTTAAACTAACCATTTATGTCTTTCTAAACTGTTTTAGCCCCATGTGTAAGAAAGTGCTAATTTTATGCAAGTTCTGATTAAATCCTTGTTACTGTCATCCTTAGAGCTCCCATTAAAAAAAAATCTAGGAAAATGACAGTTTTAAAAATAGACAAAATTACATGTTAGTTATGAAGAGCAATGGAATTTATTGAGCCGAAATGTTTTGAAGGAGACTTAAGAATCTTGCACTTTGGGAAGAAGTTAATGACTGATTAACAACAGCAATTAAAAGATGAGGAAAAGGTATATAATTAAAATTGCAGTACTTGCTTTGTCAAGAACGTGTGTCATCTATTGTGTACTTGTTAAAAGCTGAAGAAAAAGAAACCAGCATTTAATTTCAGCCCCGTTTTGAAGAAGAGGCTGATAATTTGCCTGTAGATGCTTGCGTGAAGGTTGTAACTCATGTTTAAGCGAGACTGTGTCATTAGAAGTTCACAGCCATGTATTTTCTGTTGACAGTCATCGACAGAGAATATTTGGCAGTCAGAAGTAATTTAACTTAATTAATGGGATGCATATTTGATGGAGGAATAAAATATTCAGGCTCAGCAAAGTGGAAAAAAGGAAAGATTTAGTGGGAGTAAAAGGTTGAAGAATGTAATTTGTGCATTCATTCCGCTGCTTAGAATTATGAATTGTCTTGCCGGGATAGAAAGCTGCGTTGATTCTCCGATGAAAATGTGCTGTCCCTCAACAAAGACAGCAATGAAGATGACAGACCATGATTTACTAGATGCTAGATAGAGTATGTTTCAACAAACAGGGGCATTGTATTATTCTGAGAACTTTTATTGAGTGGTTAGCAACCAGACGGTTAAATACGTATAATAATGTTGCTGTTGGCATATTTTTCACATCTATATACTGTAGACTAGCCTAGCATTTCACTGCTCAATTCATCTTATTTTCACTCTTTCTCAGGGTTTTAAATGCAGACTTACTTTCACTTTTCCACCGATTTTGTTTTACTGTTGCTTGTGTTGTGTTTTTGTCTGCTCTGTTTTTTTCTGTAATTATTTTTTGAACTGTTTTTCTTCTTATTAAACAACATTTAAATCATTAAAGGGCATGTCCACCCCCCCAAACTAAACCTTAACCCACTACTGGCCCCACTGTACAATTAAAAAAATCCATACCTTACATTCCTGCTCCTTGTGGTTCTTCTGTAATGCATCTTCAAAGTCCAGGAAACTGTAGGGTAGGAGCTGTCTTCCTGTCCAAAATGTGCCTGCCTCTGCTATGTCCTCTGACTTGCTTTTAGCATGCGCAGTGGAGCCCTCCCCCCCCCCCTCCCGATCCCTCTCTGGCTTCTTCTACATCGTAAAATGCTTTTAACATACTACAGGACATGTCCCCTCACCCCCAACCGCTATATTCTTTAAAAAACCAAAAACGCTTCCCTTCTTTACTTACAGCACTTCGTTCCAGCGCCAATCTTACTGATGGCAGCCTGGGCTGTGATTGGCTGCCTCTCAGCCAATCACAGCCGCTGCTGCCAGTCTGGCCCCCTTCCTGTAGTTCCGGCGGGCAGGGGAGCCAGACCAGAACAGCAAAGGAACGAGGAGCTGTAAGTAAAGCAGGGAATCATTTTTGGGAGTAAGAATATAGCGGTTTGGGGTGGGGGGGACATGCCCTGCAGTGTGTCAAAAGTAGGAAAAGAGGGTGGACACAATATAAGTATGGGCCTAGGGACTCCTTCAGGCAATGTTCCACTGTATTCCAGGTGCTGCTTCCCTCAATCCTCTACCTTAAGGACTCCAAGCTATAGCCCAAGCGAAAAAAGGGTTGATGGAAGCGCACACTGTTTCTCAGAAAAAATCTGTTTAGTGCATCACACAAACACACTACGTTTCGGAGAACACTATGTCTGCTTCATCAGGTTCTCCTTCATCAAGTGTACACCTGATGAAGGAGACATAGCGTTCTCTGAATGTAGTGTGTTTGTGTGATGCAATAAACAGAATTTTTCCTGAGCAACAGTGTGCGCTTTTTTGCTAGTACACTCACCCACACAATAAGTACCATGTGCAACACATAGTCAAATGCTGCAGTGCTAAACACAATCAATAAACCATTAACCCAGCAATATGAGCATAACACTGTATAAAACAGCCCCTCCCCTCTTATATACATACAAAACCAGTGACTCAAATGGACATCACCAAGTAAACACTAATACTGTATATGTAATAATAATGATACAGTAGTAGACTATATACCAAACAAGACATACAGTGCAATCTATGAAATATATAGACTAAAGCAACTGAAATGTATCAGGATAACAAGCAGTGTCACTGTGTTTGTGAAGGTCTCTCTCTACAGCTGCTGCTGCTACACTGACTCTGTCTTCAGTGATTATGATCTCAGCTAAGCAGGGAGAGAGATATGAACTTTAGGTACAAAAATAAATAACAATTAGCAAACTTAGAGAACAGGCAGAGTTCAGTAACTTACTTGTAAAGAATCTCAGCACCACTTGTCTTCCTCTCTCCCCCGCTGCCCCTCCCTTCAGCATATTGCTACTTTCTCCCACACTTTACTTGCTTGCAGTCTAGCTCTGGAAGGGAAAGGTCAACAGGATGTCAGCACTTCATTTAAAGTCCTTTCAACTGAGCATGCCCGGACTTTTCATACAACCCTTTACTGCTTGAGGGGGGCTAGACTGAGAGGGGAGGGGGACTACACAGCTTGGTACAAACATCTGCCAGTGTGAAGAAACAAAGCCACACAGCAACATGAAAGTAAGGCAGCTTATGCTAAGTGATCTGTACATTGTATATAGACAGTTTTTTTCCCGCTATAGTTGCCCTTTAAATTAAACTTGATGCAATATATAATTTATTTCTTCATTAGTGATAAATAACAATAACAAAAGGTTGGCACAATCCTGTTGCAGACAATTTAGATGAGCAGCAAAATCATACTATTCCTTTAGAATATTGAGAATTTTTTTTCAAAAATTGTGTTCAACTCCTTGTTCATAGAATTTTACACACATACTAAACATGTCATATATAAAAAGACCTTGGTGCATTGTGGAACAGGTAATGTCTGTGGAGCCCCAGCTTCTTGTATCTTTCAAGATGTTCTTTTATGCATGTTGGTTTAAAATGCTGATTGCCATACACCCTAGTAACATCTGTGTACATAGGTATCCTGTTAGTCAATAATTCCAACCTCAGCCATGAAACAATAAATGCTTGGACGAAAGCTGTTTTTGTTTCCTGTTCAAGTGTTTTTACTTTCCTTTTTCCCAGACTTTGCCATATCTACATTTTTCGGCCCTTAGCTTGTTTTTAACATTTACTTGTCTTCTGCCAGATGTGAAGACTCCTTTCAGAGACACCTGCTCTAAGTTCTCATTAGACTGCATACCTTTAAAGAGTCTGATGGTGCTTAACAAATAATTTACATAATTAATAGGAAGCATTTTTCTACTACCTACATTCCTTCTTGTTTTACTATGGTGTCCATTGTTAATTTATAATAGGTTTTATTTATGGATGACATTAACACTTGCATTTATTTAAGTTTCTACTAAATGGGTGTTTCTCTGCAATGACTAACAGCTACCCATTAAAGAACCAGTAATTTGATAATGAATGTTATGTAACATAGCTATTCCCTGTGATTATATTGGTTGAATAATCTATGATAAAAAAAAATGCTAAGTGAATTTTTAATAGTTTGCTGAGTTTAAATGGTATGTCCATTCCAAACCAAAAACTTTTAATACAACGCTAAGTGCCCCCTAAAACCTCAACCTCATGATATACTTACCTTTCAAAGTTGCCCCCTAAAACCTCAACCTCATGACGTTCTTACCTTTCAAAGTTGCTGGTAAACCTACTTACCAGCCAGGGGTGTCCCTAGGGTTTTGGCAGCTGAAACAACTTTTACATGCAGCAGGTGTGGTTTTGTGGGTGCATGTGGTTTTGTGTGATTATGGCTTCTTTACTGAGTGTGGCAAAAGTTTTTATAATTTTGTTTTTTGAAACCGTTATTTATACAGTTCTCCATTGTTATAAATCATAACATCACATATCTAAAGCTAACCGAACAATATGAAATTCCTTTTAGCAACATCCAACACATCCTTAGAGAAAGAAAAACATCTGCAACAAAGTACATGGTTGGTAGAGCAATCTGGTAAAATCTTTAGTCCCCATCATATATGTTATTTAGGAAAATTTATTAAGAGTCAATATTTTGATGAAAATCTTTCAATACCATGAAACAAAATTAAATTAGAA
Source organism: Hymenochirus boettgeri (assembly GCA_019447015.1). Lineage (NCBI taxonomy): Eukaryota > Metazoa > Chordata > Amphibia > Anura > Pipidae > Hymenochirus > Hymenochirus boettgeri. Next base: position 188,984,937 of record CM033474.1, on the reverse strand, counting down.
ACAGATTGATCACACTTGATGTTCTAAACAGTAAAAATGTGTCTTAATATTATCATTACAAAGCAACTGTTAAAAATATTAAATTAAAATCTGGTGCAGTCTTCTTTTTTTCTTCAACAAGAGGGCATCAAGTTGTACTGTGGGCCTGCACACAATTGGACAAATGGGCCCTGCACACAAAGATGGGCCCTGCCTGTGAACACATACACAGACACACTCAGACAGACACATAGACATATACACACAGACACAGATACACAGACACACATAGTCAGACACAGCAGCACACACCCTCTCTCCTCCCACAGGTGACCACACTTTACCTTGGCTGGTGGCCAGAGAATGAGGAAATTTGTCTTCCCGGCTGATTGGTTCCATTGAGCTCTGGATGCGTAAGTGTTACCTCACTTACGCGACTGTAGCTTAATGGGACCAATCATTGAGCTCCGGTCATGTAAATGAAGCATTAGTAATCCTTCTTCTTCTCTCCAGTTGATTCTCTCAGGCTTCCAGTACCTTCTCCTCTCCAGTAGACTCTCCCAGGCTTCCAGTACCTTCTCCTCTCCAGTAGATTCTCCCAAGCTTCCTTTTCCTTCTCCTCTCCAATAGACTCTTCCAGGCATTCTGGCTCTTCTTCTCTCCAATAGACTCTTCCTAGGCTTCCTGTCCCTTTACTTCTCCAGTAGACTCTTCCAGGCTTTCTGTCCCTTCTTTTTTTCTCTTATAGGCTCTCCCAGACTTTCCCTTCCTTCTCCTCCTATAGACTCTCACATGCTTTCTGTCCTTTCCCCTCTCCTGTAGACTCTCACAGGTTTTGTGTCCCCTCTCTCCACCCCTGTAGATTCTTCAAGACTTCTTGTCCACTTTCCTGTATACTCCCCAAGGACACCTTTACAGTCTCCTCATGTAGGCTCTTCCAGGCTTCCTGTCCCTTCTACTGTAGACTTCCCCATGTTTTGTTGTTCTCTATGCACTTTACCTTGGAGCTCAATGGGACCAATTAGCCGGTGATACGCAGAGGAGCTGCCAGCAAAGGTAAAGCGCTGCAACACAAGTGCAAAGAAAATAAAAAAAGATCAAAGACTGCCACCTTTGTAGAAATCCCAGAGGGTGTGCCATGAGCAATCTTTTCAGCGACCCTGTTACCAGCCTTCGTTCCCTCTGCATTATTCTGCTTAGCTTCCGTGTCTTTTCCATGCATGGAAGCAAGCAGAAAGGGCTGTACAGGCAGTGGCACCTGTGATTGGCTGAGACAATCACAGGGGACTTGAAGATGGGGTAGATGGGAAATTTTCTGTCTGGCACGATCTTTGTTTTCTTGATTCTTGATAAACCACTATATATATATACATACATATATATATATATATATATATATATATATATATATATATATATATATTGAGAAATATAATCGAATTTTCGCTCAAAATATCGATGCTGTGTATGAAGGGATTTAGGTTATAGAGTTTGTCTTAATTTGTATCACAACATTTTTTAGTGATCCAGCAGTACCGATAGCAAAATGACAGACTGCCAGCACAGTGGCTCAGTGGTTCGCACTGATGCCTTGCAGCCCTGAGGTCCTGAGTTCAATTCCACCCTTGGACACATCTGCAAGGGGTTTGTATGTTCTCCCCGTGTTTGCGTGGGTTTCCTCCGGGCACTCCAGTTTCCCCCACAATCATAAAGACATATACTGATAGTATGTGTACATCAAGTGATTAGATTGTAAGCTCTTTGGGGCAGGGCCTGATGTGAATTTAGCAAATAGTTGTAAAGCGCTGCGGAATATGTAGCGCTATACTAGAAATAAAATACATACATACATTGAATATTCTTCTACCGATTTGGCTGTCTTTCCACTGCTTCAATTGACAATGTGTGTGGCCCAGTTATTCTTTTCTTTTATTTGAGAGGGGGCAAATGAAAAACCTGTGAGAAAGCACACTATATGTGCACAATGTGCACATTTTTATTGGTTAGGCATGCTTACTAATGAGGACACAGTAGAAACGGAGCAGAGTCGAAATTCCTTTTTAAGCATGTAAAAGCTGCAATTTCTTTATCTGTAATAGAACTTTAGCCAGACTGCAAAAGATAAAATGTAAAATCATTTTAATAACACAAAAACATGTTTGTAGGCCTTATTATACTGGTTATAATGTATCTGTTGAGTGTTTTGGAAAACAAAAAGCTGCGGTTTTATGGCAATGGGGGTAGAGGTAGAAGAAAGCTCCCCTGTGTATACTTCTGTTTTCAGTCTGGTTCAGTGAGAGATGACTTATGAGATTTTAAAATCATGTTCAGCAGCATCTGTGTATCTTACTGCGAGTGCAATAAAAAAGTAACAAAAATGGATATAACAAAACAATATCCAGATTACTGCAGGACAAACACATTCGTTGAATTCCTTGCTATGAAAAAATACATTAAAAATAAGACACATCCAATTTTACTGTAGATAATCAAGACAGGTTAAAATACAATTGCTGCCAGTACTAAGCTATCTCTTTTCTACCAAAATGTTTGAGCAATGATCAGGCGCTTCACATTCAAGAAGGTTTGTTCTGCAGACATATATTTCAAGCATATCTTTTAACACGAGGCTTAACAAGTAGGGGAAGTGCTTTCACACAAAGCTGGGCAAGCTGGATGACCTGTCAAATCATTTATTGATTCTAAAACTAGATAGTCTAGTAAATGTCTTTTTTACAGGAAAAAAATACTGATAGTAATTTGAAATAAATAAAAAGTGAGCAATGACTTTGAGGCCTGGTTGTTTAATATGTGAAGAAAAGTGAAATGATGCGACGTGAGGTTTAAGCTATTCACTTTGTGTTATGTTTTTATGCATTTTTAAAATGTGTTCATTTTAAAACTAATCTTCAGGTTTCCTGGTCAAAACCTTTTTTCTCATTAATATTATTGCATGAATTGCTTTCCCTAGTTCAATAATTCTGAGGAAATTATGTAATTCTTAGGATTATTCTCCCCTACCCCTTACTGGCCATATCGCAAACAGTGAATCTACTTCTAAGAGAAAAGAAACCAGGGCTGAGGGCCAAGCATTTGAAGTTCCTAACCTGGGTTCTTTTTTCTTAAAGGCTATCTCCACCCCCAAACTAATTTTCTGTAGTGTAGGGTACCCCACCCATACCCCAACCGCCATGTTAGTTTTTTTAAAATAGGCCCCAGAAACAGACTTACCACCTTTCGTTCCCTTGGCACTCAGGTTGCAAACGGGCCAGACCGGCATTCGTGTCTGTGAGTCAGCCAACTACAGACATGGCTGCCGGCAATGCAGAGAGCCAAGGAAACGAGGTCAGGTAAGTCTTATTTCTGAGACTTGTTTTAAAAAAGTAACATGGGGGTTGGGGTGGGCTGAGGTACACTGCACTACAATAGTATATAGAAGATAAGACTGTCCAGTCATATAACCCTCCACCATTTTTACCGTGATCACCTGGAGATAGGGGATGTTCCCAATAAATTCTCTTTTCCTTCTTCTTATCATTCCCCTATTCCACCTAGGTTATATAAAAATTACAAAATACAATAATTCACAATCATTTAAATCCATATAAATAGTGCTCAAATAAATAGTGTTAATAATAAAACAATAATATGTGCTTATACAATTAGTGTCTATACAATCTTTTTTTAAATATATAATACCAGAGTAATAAAATATATTAAAACCAATCGTAATTCATAGAAAACGGGATAAATTTAACCTCTCATTCATCCCCTTTGGGTTTACTGTTTGTAGTTGCCAAATCCAGTATGCCTCTATTTTTAATAATCTCCTCTCTAAATCTCCACCCTCTTCGATCTGTTCAAGCACCTGGCACCTCAGCTGGCTTACATTGTCTCTTTTCTTTAAGTGTCTGGCTACACTGGATTTAATATCCTCATTTCTTATGTTTGCCCTGGACTCATTCAATATTTGCCTTACCATTCTTTTTGTTTGGCCTACATATAGCAAGCCACGTGGACATTTCAAGACATAGATGACTCGATCAGTCTAACATGTAAAGAAACCTTTTAATTTGATAGCTGTACCTTTGCATAACCTGATCACTTTTAATAATCCCAGAGCAATAATGGCAATTCAGACATGGGAAGGTCCCTATTTTAGGTTTCGAGAGCAATCTCTGAGTGTTAGTATTCTTGGTAGGGGGTTCTATATAGCTTTTCACCAATACATCCTTTAGATTTTTTCCTCTCCTATAAGCAAATCTTGGCTTATTTCTGCCAAATTCCTATCACCCTCTAATATAGGCCACTATTTTCTCATGATTTTCTGCATGGAATATTCCTCATATTTACTAACAAAGGTAAGTCTGTCTCTTTCACCTCTTCCCTTAAATTCTGTTTCAGTAAGTCTTCCCTCTGAATTTCTGGTATCTGTCCTCTTATTTTATTCAATCTTGCTTTCTTACAACCTCTGCTCTGGAACACTTAAATATGTCAGCAAATTACGTAGTGGTGTTGTGAGATCCAGATTTAGGGGGTTATTCAATAAAAGTTCTTATCTTTTTAAAATGGTGCTAATTTTGCCCCAACCAATCAGATGTTAGCTTTCAAATGTTACATAAGTTCTGATTGGTTGGGGCAAAATTAGCACCATTTTAAACGATAAGAACTTTTATTGAATCTCCCTGTTAATATCTTGTATGACTTCCATGAGCTTGTAGGACAGCATCCATGCGGTTTTGATGAAAATTGAAATCATCAGGAATAGCCAAGAAAACAGTCTTGCATGCCTCCCAGAATACATCAATATTCTTTGTTTTCGTCTTCCATGCTTCCTCTTTCATCCTACACCACATATGCTCAATGATGTTCATGTCAGGTGACTGGGCTGGCCAATCCTGGAGCATCTTGATCTTCTTCGCCTTAAAGGGCAAGTCCAGCCCCAAAATGAAAATTTACATACAGGTAGTTAACACACCAAATCTCTAAACTGTAATGGTTTTAAATCTGAAAGATATAAGTCTAACCTGAAATCCTGCACAATGTCGGTTTCCCGTTTCTGCTTCCTGGTTCTTCCAGTTAGCAACTGTCAGTTATGGATTTGACAGTTGACATCACAGCCAATGACTGTTAATCCCCTAGCATGCCCAGGCTCAGTAAAGGCTCAGTACAGGTTTCTAAATTGCTCAGTTTCCATGAGGCGTCCAGAACCATAGCAGGCATACAGTAATGAATTCATAGGACAAAGTATGATATATCAACATATTTTAAAGAGGCCGTTCTTTCTAAAAGATGTTCTTATGAGGGTGGAGTTGCCCTTTAAGGAACTTTGATGTGGAGATGGAAGTATGCGATGGAGCATCATCCTGCTTCAGAATTTGGCCTTTTTTATGGTTGGTTAGTTTCGTTTTGCATTGAAACATTACAAAAGCTGTTTGGGGTAAAATGAACCATTTCTTGAAACAAAATCTGCATTAGAATTATTGTTAAGCGGCACTTCAGGTCTATTTGTACACAAGAGACAAGACTTTTGTCAGAAACTGTATACATTTTTGTAATGATATACGAATTTGGAAAAATTTTGTAATATGGCTTTCTCTTCAAATAAGAACGTAAAAATATTGGCATACGCTGGCACCATATGAGCACCCATGCTTGTGCCTTGTACCTGCTCATAAAATGTTTTCTTAAATCTGAAATAATTACGAGTCAGTACTATGTGTAACATACATAGAAATTTCACCATCTGATTATCTCCATTGAGTTCAACATATATTGGTGTATAAGCTTGTTACATCCGTAGTGCACAGGAAGGCTTCCTTCCCTTCAAAATCTAAATCTTTTTATTTGATTCAGAAAATCCGTTGTGTCCTTTAGGATGTTGTCCATTATAACAATGGCACCACCAAGCATCATCTTGGAGATTCCTAAGCTCTTCCCTTTCCTTCCTAGGTAGATTTCCAATCTTCTTACACTGCCTTTCCTAAAGTTTCATACACTACACTTTACACTACACTACAACAAAGCCTTTTAAAGGTAGGGAATGAGGCAGCCATGAAGGGATCCGGAGGGGGGAGGGCTCCCCTGCGCATGCCAGAGTCCTCGGGGGACAAGTAAGAAGCAGGGACCAGACAACAAAGACCGTAAAGACAACTTTAGGGAAAGTTAAGCTGCTCAATTAAAAAGAAAAAAATATTGCAGTTCAGGTCCTAACCGTGGTTACAACACGTGGATCTTGGTTTGGGGGTGGTAGGGGAGTAAAGTTGTCCTTTAAATGATCCGTAGAGTGACAGATTTGAATAGCCTGACATAACTGGCATATGGCTCATCTTTGTGAACCAGCTTGCTATTGATAATTAAAGATACATTTTAGGTGGTGTGCCTCAGGGTACTGTGGTGGGCTACTTCTATTTATACTGTTTATTAAGGATTTGGAAGAAGGTACTGTCAGCAATTTCTCTGTTTTTGTGGGTGACACTAAACTTTGTCTACCATTAAAGGATATGTACACTGTAAAAACAGCTTAAGCTTAGTGGATAGCTGTTGCTTCAAATATAAAGGTGTCTAATTGTTTTTTTTTATATTCCCCTCCCATTGCCTACCTTTACTCCTTAAAGGTTGCTGGCTTACTCCTCTTCTAAAAAGTGCTGAGTTTAACTCTGCCCCCACGAGATTGTGGATAGCTGCAGCAGTTTCCTGGGTCCCGAAAGTTTGAATTGTGGGTGTGACGTCATTGTGTGTGGTCGCTGTGGTGTGAACAACGTCATAGCACTTGATGCGGGATGACGTTGTGCATGCAATTCAAACTTTCGGGACCGAGGAAGCTGCTGCAGCTATCCATAATCTCATGGGGATGGAGTTAACATCAGCACTTCGGAGGAGGAGAAAGTCAGCTCCTTTTATGGAGTAAAGGTAGGCTATGGGAGGGGACTAGAAGAAAAAAAACTAGACACCTTTATATTTAAAGCCACTATCCTCTAATGGTTCGTACACACGTGCGATCGCGGGTGCCGGCCCGTGTGGCACGATGTGTACGAATGTCTGTTTCAGCCGATAATCGGACTGTGTATGGGCACTTTATTGGCTGAAACGGCCATTAGTTCGGAGATCGTTGCCCGATCCGCTGGGTTGATCTCTGAACGAGCGGCTGTTTCGGCAAATAATGTGCCCATACACAGGCTGATTATCGGCCGAAATGGACGATTGCACGTGTGTACGAACCTTAAGCGCAAGTTGTTTTTACAGTGTACATCATTGCAGGCTGATCTAGATAGGTTGTCATATGGTGCAGCTAAGTGGCAAATGAGATTAAATGTTGATACATATAAGGTGATGCATTTTGGGCTTTAATGCATGCCTTGTGTTGTTTATACTATAAATTGCTCTATGTTAAGTAAATGTTTTTTGGAAAAGGATCTTGGAGTTTTGGCAGATAACAAACTTACATGTAGCAAGCAGTCCCAGGCAACAACTGCTAGAGACAACAAGATATTGTCTTGTATAAAGAGGGGTAGGGAGAAAAATGTTATTCTACCTCTTTTTATAAAGCCCCATTTGGAATAATCGGTATATTTATGAAACCCTGTGTAAAAAAAAAAAAAAGAACATCTTGGGAATGAAAATGGTTCAGAGAAGGGCAACTACTTTAATAAGGGCACTGGGGGAGCTTGAATATGAAGACTGATTTGGATAAGTTACAAGTATGCTCACTAGAGAAAAGGCACTTGCGTGGGGATATGATCACTGTGTATAAATACATTAATATGCCATACAATTAACTTTCTGAGGCATTATTCACCAATAGTACATGACAGAGAACACACAGTAATCCATTAAAGGGTAACTCCACTGGTAAAATAGGTCCTGAAGGACACTGTATGCTATGCGCATGCACAAGTGCGATGCGCATAGCATACAGAGTCCGTCGGAACCTGTCAGAGGATGCGGCGGAGAAGTGAGAGATTGGGTAAGTTCTGAACCTTCTCTCCTGGCTCCTGCAGGTTTTATTGAAGAACTGGAGGTAAGACACAGCTCCTTTACATCCTGTTCTTCATTAAAACTTAACGGGGAAAAAATTATTATTTACCAGTGGAGATACCCTTTAAAACTGGGAGAAAAGAATTTTAATCTTAAATTCGGAAGGGATTTTTCACTGCGAGAATGGTAAAAATATGGAACTGTCTTTCATTGGATGTGGTGATAGCAGTTGTATAGGATAGTTTAAAAAAAAGCGGATGTGTTTCTAAAAACAAACAGGGAGATTCAATAAAAGTTCTTATGGTATAAAATGGTGCTAATTTTGACCCAACCAATCAGAACTTATTTAACATTTGAAAGCTAACATCTGATTGGTTGGGGCAAAATTAGCACCATTTTAAACGATAAGAACTTTTATTAAATAACCCTGAAAGAATGTTGCATGTAACTGGTATAAATAAATTTGGAGTTGATCCAGGGATATCTCCGATTGCCACTTGTCTTCCATCATACTGTTTTTTTTTGTTATTTATTTTTGCAATTCTCTGGATCAACTTTTAGGCCGAAAATGTGGGTATTGTTAAGAAGGTTGAACTAGATGGACATATGTCTTTATTCAATTCAAATACTTTTCTATACTATTAACTTCATCATGTGTATGCAGCATATAATAGGCAAACAGAATTAACCAAAAAATTGATAGGGCTCAATTGAAACGTGGGGGTGGTATACACCAATTATACTGGGTGCTTAGTAGGGTAAACGGACTATAAACAAAAAACGGAGAGTAGCAAAGGAAACACTTCACTATTACACAAGGCAAAATGCCTTGTGGCACTCTACCACCAATGTCCCAGGTAAAAAAATATCTTAAGGTAGGGGAAAGGATTCCTTATCCTGCCAGAAGAGTCTAGAAACCATAAGTCCAATGATATACACTAAATTTATTAAATTACATACACATATAAACACAATGTGACAACTAATATAAATGGCAACATTAAAAAAACACTAGTCTGGACTTGGAATAAAAGTCTTTGTGATCGGTACAGCAGAATAAGTGTAGGTATATGTCCCCAAAAGCATGAAATCACTGTCCAATCTGTAAATGATACACACTCCTTACAGTCCAAAAGTCAAGCACTAGATGACTGTGTTCCTATAGTCAATACAAGCCGTAGGTGCGTCCACCTATTACACTAACAGATAGTTTAATAGTGCAGTGTGCATATAAGTAATAAGAGTGACCTCACCCATATACTCTCCATCCCAAACGGTCCAAACATCCCATGCTGCTTCTTCCTAACAGGTATAGCAGATTGCAAAGTCACTCCACGGACAAACGCAGACACGTCTTCCAGGCTGCACATGGGTTCCGAAGGTAGGCAGGTAAGTCCAGCCCTAGGCAGAGACAAGCTGGGGTGGGGTGGTTTAAACACATACAATAGATGAGATGCACGGGAACAAAGGTCCATTCCAGAGCCACGGAGCCTACACCGACCGATGCACATTTTCGGGATTTCTCTCCCTTCTTCCGGGCTACCACAGAAAAGAATGAACCAAGCTGTTCTTTTCCTTTTCCAAGTGGCCTATTGAACAACACTTGATGGGTCTAAGCTTACCATCATGTTGGACTTTGACAATATTGTATGGCGCGGAGAACAATTCTGGTGATATTTCAACCCGGTCAAAGCCTAAGAGTGTGATATATATGGGGATACATACTGAAAGAAGGGGCACATTATATGACAATTGCAGCAATAGAAAACTAAAACATTCTACTATGACTTTGTTTGCTTTTTAATTGCCATTTGATTGAAATGGATTAGTGACCAGGGGCGTTTCTAGGATCTTGAAATATGTGGGGCACCTTATATGTAAGGAATTGATTAATGCATGCAATGCCCCTTTCTCCACCTATAATTTCCTATCTAGATAAACAAACCGAGTGGCAGGGACAGTTACACAGATAATATAGAGACACACACAGATGGTGTTTGTTTCCCCCTTGGGCACATTGGCAAGGAGTTTTTATGTTCGCCCTCTGCTTGTGTGGGTTTACCTAGTGGTTACAAAGTTAAAAATTTAGGTCAATAATGTGTAAAAATTCTGTTTCCATTGGGTTTAAATTGCATTTTAAAAATTAAGTTTGTGACACAGAACCCAATGTGGAGTGATACCAGCTTTGTTCATTTTCTGCTACAATTATTCTCACTGAAGTTATCTATAATTGAGAGGTCTAATGCAGTTAGTCATTATCAAATGATTTTTCTAGATTCATTAATTCACATGTTTGTCTGTATAGAATATACAGGTGAATCACGGTATTTAAAACAATATTTTTTTTCCACACTGGCTTACTTTGAGACTTTTCTAAACACTTTCCTCTGTACTGGAAAGTCTTCAACAGAATATTATTCACAACTAATGATAATGTCCCAAACAGAAAATACTGGGGGTTATTCAATAAAAGTTCTTATCGTTTAAAATGGTGCTAATTTTGCCCCAACCAATCAGATGTTAGCTTTCAAATGTTACGTAAGTTCTGATTGGTTGGGGCAAAATTAGCACCATTTTAAACGATATTATTGAATTATTTATTGAATCTCCCTGACTATTTTTTCAAAGATATAAGTTGTACAACTGACCTTGAAATGTACAGCATATTGGTTAATAAATCATTATTTTCTCCAAGGTGACATATTTTGTTGTCAATTTGGTTATCTGCTATATTTTGCATTATAACCCCAGCTTACTTTCCTAGTGTTCCTGAACTAAGATACAGTGGTTTGCAAAAGTATTCGGCCCCCTTGAAGTTTTCCACATTTTGTGAACAGCAGTTTTCAGATCTTGCCACAGATTCTCGATTGGATGTAGATCTGGACTTTGACTGGGCCATTCTAATGCATGGATATGTTTTGTTTTAAACCATTCCATTGTTGCCCTGGCTTTATGTTTAGGGTCGTTGTCCTGCTGGAAGGTGAACCTCCGCCCCAGTCTCAAGTCTTTTGCTGACTCCAAGAGGTTTTCTTCCAAGATTGCCCTGTATTTGGCTCCATCCATCTTCCCATCAACTCTGACCAGCTTCCCTGTCCCTGCTGAAGAGAAGTACCCCCAGAGCATGATGCTGCCACCACCATATTTGACAGTGGGGATGGTGTGTTCTGAGTGATGTGCAGTGTTAGTTTTTCACCACACATAGCGTTTTGCATTTTGGCCAAAAAGTTCCATTTTGGTCTCATCTGACCAGAGCACCTTCATCCACATATTTGCTGTGTCCCCCACATAGCTTGTGGCAAACTGCAAACGGGACTTCTTATGCTTTTCTGTTAACAATGGCTTTCTTCTTGCCACTCTTCCATAAAGGGCAACTTTGTGCAGTGCACATCTAATAGTTGTCCTATAGACAGATTCCCCCACCTTAGCTGAAGATCTCTGCAGCTCGTCCAGAGTCACTATGGGCCTCTTGACTGCATTTCTGATCAGCGCTCTCGTTGTTCGGCCTGTGAGTTTAGGTGGACGGCCTTGTCTTGATAGGTTTACAGTTATGCCATACTCTTTCCATTTCTGAATGATCGCTTGAACAGTGCTCCATGGGATGTTCAAAGCTTTGGAAATCTTTTTGTAGCCTAAGCCTGCTTTAAATAACATTATATCTGACCTGTCTGGTGTGTTATTTGGACTTCATTGTGTTGTTGCTACCAAACTCTGAGGCCATCACAGAGCAGCTGTATTTGTACTGACATTAGATTACACACAGGTGCACTCTATTTCGTCATTAGCACTCATCAGGCAATGTCTATGGGCAACTGACTGCACTCAGACCAAAGGGGGCTGAATAATTACGCACACCCCACACTTTGCAGGTATTGATTTGTTAAAAATGTTTGGAATCATGTATGATTTACGTTCCACTTCTCATGTGTACACCACTTTGTATTGGCCTTTCATGTGGAATTCCAATAAAATTGATTCAGGTTTGTGGCAGTAATGTCACAAAATGTGGAAAACTTCAAGGGGGCTGAATACTTTTGTAAACCACTGTACTTGCCCTGCCTTTTTTTTACCTCTTCCCTGGTGTTTAAAGCTGTTGCCCCTGTAATCTAATGGTTCTCCTACATTTCTCCTGAAAATTATAGATGCATATAAAATTAATTTTCATTGACTTAAAGGGCATGTCCACCACACACACACACTCTTTCTCTCTCTCTCTCTCTCTCTCTCTCTCTCTCTCTCTCTCTCTCTCATAACTTCAAGGGCCATAAACTTAAGGTCCTCAGCCGTATGCCCAGCATCCACAAAATGACGTGGTACAGGCAGTGCTACCTGTTGCAAGTTAATGGAGGACTTGTGCTGTGAAATCCTAGCTTTCACTTTTTGGATTGTCTCCCCTATGTAAAGAAGCCCACATGGGCATATAAGAACATATATGGCATACCGGGAATTGCAAGTAAATAGTCCCCGTAATGGAAACCTTACAACAAACTGGGGATGAACAAAACTTTCTGCGACATTGTACACAGTTGTGACAGGGTACCATCCCCTTCTTTTAAATTTTAAGCCACATTTTCGTGTTTCCTTTATTGCCCTCATCCTCCTTTACCATACCAGAGCAGTTTAACCTAGAACCAATGGTTTCCCCCTTTCTATAAGAGAACAGAGGAGGTAAGCCAAATTCAGTAATATCTGGATATGAATTTTGTAACACACTTCAATGACGGGAAAGTATATTTTTAGTTGCAGAGCTTTTCTGATTGAAATCACACACAAATGCTATTCTATATACCTGTTGGGATTTACTGTTATCGGTGTATCTGGTGGAACAATCACCTCCACATCTCTTTTGTAATTTCATGATAGCACTAGCTAAAATGTTACTAGGGTAGCCTTTTGCATCAAATTTCCGACACATATTATAAACCTGTATCTTTCTTTGTGTAGAATCACTTACTAACCTGTCCACCCTAAAAAGCTGACTATAAGGGATGGACTTTTTAATATGGGTTGGATGCTGACTAGTGTAGTGCAAAATTTGATTGCGATCTGTAGGCTTTATGTATAGATCTGTATGTAACAGGCTGTCCTTTTTAATGAGTACATCCAAGAAATGAATGCTGTTAAAATCATAACTCAAGTCAAATTTAATAGATGGATGGGCCTTATTAATTGCATGGAACTGCGATAGGGTGGAAAAACCACCCCGCCAGAGGATGAACACGTCATCGATATATCTCCACCATGCCACACAGTGGGCACGGAAGAGATCATCACGATAGACGTGCCCATCCTCTTAGCCAGCCATGAAGGCATTGGTGTAGGCAGGAGCGACGTTCGACCCCATCGCAGTCCCACGCACCTGGAGGTAGATTTAGTTTTTTAATTCAAAGTAGTTTTTCGTTAAAATAAATTCTAAGGCTTGCAAGAAAAACTGTACCTCTTCAGGCTGAAACTGCCCCTTTTCTATAAGTAATTTTTGGACTGCCCCCATACCATCCGTATGTGAAATGGAGGTATACAGACTGGCCACGTCCATTGTCGCCAGCTGTATATCCTCCCAGTGATCCACTTCAAGATTATTGAGTTTGTACAAAAAATCTGAGGTATCCCTCAGATATGACCTAGTCTCACATATCAGGGGACCCAATACTTTATTTTGCTTAGTAGCCAATGGAGTAAAGATGGAGTCAACCCCCTTTTGAGGGGAGTGTCTGCCGTTTTCTCTGTGTGTGTGTGTATATATTACTATATATACACACACACACATGTGTGTGTGTGTGTATATATATATATATATATATACACTAGCAAAAGTGTGCCCATTGGTGCACAGTGGGAAATATGTGGGTGTATGTTTACCTATATGTGGATACAGATGATATAAAATCTTTATACACACTACTTTAAAATTTAGGGATTTGAAACAAAAATAAAGGCAAGATGTTAAAAATAAAAGAAATTGTATGAAATCTTGGTTCTATTAGTGTCACATCCCCTAAATGAATATTTAGGGGATGCAGCCTAACATCTAGACAGACATTATCCATCTTATATTTGTTATATAACATGATCACATTTTTCTGTTTTGTTTATTGATTTGTTTTGATAAATCTATGCAGGAAGATATTTAAATCCAGGGTTTTGAGAGATGAGCGAAACTGCTAAAATCTGTTCCGCCTGTGGACCTGGAAAATGGTCGGGGGGAAAACGTACATACATCCAGAAGTTTTAAAAAAAAATAGTTTTCCTCGATCAAACTGTTTTTCTAGATTACACATTCTATTTCCGAGGGTCACCGAAATTTTATAAAATTAGGATTTTAGAGGAATTTTCGAACAGTTTGTAAAAATGATAGTTACTTACTTTAAATGGCTCTGGGACCTGGGAAATGGTCTGGGGAACAGATAATCAGATTCAAATCAGAATTGGTTTTAATTAGATTTTTTCAGAAATTATTATCACAATTATTATTATGTATATTACAATATAAGGGATATACAGATGTGTTGAACATTATTCAACCCCCAATGCTGTAAAGGGTTTTAGGGAATTCAGTGTACATTTGTAATTGTGTTCAGAATGAAATCTTAAAAGGACTTTTTAAAGAACCAAATGCAACTAAAATGACATTAATTGTTTTTGTAATACAGTATTAAATGTTTTTTTTTTTTGTGATTTCTTCATTGACGCAATTATTCAACCCCTTAAAGACTACCACTCTTAAGAACAGAGGTTCATTCAAGTGTTTTTTCGATCAGGTATTGAAAACAATTGTGGATGTCATCGAGCAACAATCAAGTATAATAAGCACCAATTAGGCAGATTTAAAATGACTGTGATACTTGGCTCCTTCTAGACATTTACTGGTGTGTTTACAAACATGGTGAAGTCAAGAGAATGGTCCAGAAAGACAAGAGAAGTGGTGATTTCTCTTCACAGCAAGGGCAATGGCTATAAGAAGATTGCAAAGATGTTAAACATACCAAGAGACACCATAGGAAGCATCATTCGCAAATTCAAGGCAAAGGGCACTGTTCAAATGCTACCTGGTCATGGCAGAAAGAAGATGCTGACTTCGACTGCTGTGCGCTACCTGAAGCGCAAAGTGGAGAAAAGTCCCAGTGTGACTGCTGAGGAACTGAAAAAAGATTTGTCAGATCCGGGTACTGAAGTTTCAGCTCAGACAATAAGGCGCACACTGTGTAATGAAGGTCTCCATGCCAGAACTCCCAGGCGCACCCCCTTGCTGTCTCCAAAGAATAAGAAGAGTCGACTGCAGTATGCCAAAAGTCATGTGGACAAACCACAAAAGTGTTCTGTGGACTGATGAAACAAAATTAGAACTGTTTGGGCCCATGGATCAAAGCTATGTTTGGAGGAGGAATAACAAGGCCTATGAAGAAAAGAACACCTTGCCTGCTGTGAAGCATGGAGGGGGGTCAATCATGCTTTGGGGCTGTTTTGCTTCTGCAGGTACAGGGAAGCTTTAGCGTGTGCAAGGTACCATGAATTCTCTTCAGTACCTGGAGATATTGAAAAAAAATGTGCTGCAGTCCGTCACAAACCTGAGGCTTGGGAGATGTTGGACCTTTCAACAGGACAATGATCCCAATCATACCTCCAATCCACTAGAGCATGGTTGCAGATTAAAGGCTGAAACATTTTGGAGTGGCCATCGCAGTCACCAGACTTAAATCCGATTGAGAACCTCTGGAGGGACTTAAAGAAAGCAGTTGCAGTGCGCAAGCCTAAGAATGTGACTGAACTGGAGGCTTTTGCCCATGAAGAATGGGCTAAGATACCCGTAGATCGCTGCAAGACACTTGTGTCAAGCTAGGCTTCACGTTTAAAAGCTGTTATAACTGGAAAAGGATGTTGTACTAAGTACTAAGAATGAATGTCACTAGGGGGTTGAATAAAACTGATAATGATGTGAGCACAGAAAAGACATTTGTGGTTATTTCATTATAAATGTTGTTATATTTGTCTGACTTACAAGTGTCTCTTTGATTTAATTGTAAACAAGATGACTGAAATGATCAAAATCAATGTCAAACTGGCCAAAACACTCAATTTCAGTGGGGGTTGAATAATTTTGAACACAACTGTATGTATGTATGTATATATATATATATATATATATATATATATATATATATATATATATTGTGTGTACCATTTGTACCTTTTTTTTGCTTTCTTTTGGGAGCTATTCATTTCCCCACATACAGTAGCCTAGAGAGATGGATGTCATAGTAATATTCTCATTATCATTTTTATTACTATTATATTTTTCCCTACTGCAAAATCACCTTATACTTAGTTATACTTTTGTTATTTTATACCATCATTTAATACAAATATTCTGCTTTTCATTCATCTTAGCTGATAATTTTAAAGTATGAGCAATATCCTGTTCTTCCATGAGATGGCCACAGTTCACTATTAAATTCACACAAATATTTTAACAGTAAGTAAATCAGCACATGAAGGTTGAATTACTGTGAATGGGTTGACCTATACATTTTTCTTTTTTCATGAGTTCACTGATTCAGCATTTGCTTTTTTATTATTTAAACAAAAAAATCTTTGATTGGCTGACACAATATAGAATAATAAACACACATAGAGGACATTTTCCTTAAAATCACTAAATATTTGTGATAAAAATTGTAGAACTAATCTGACAGGAAATAGGTGTTCTGCATTTTACTACTCTATACCATAATAAACATACTACATAAATATGTATATGTTGATTTCTAAATATAGATAACCAGTTTTGAACACATCTAAATGTAAAGCAAGTTAGGTGAAATGCTGATTACTGCAGAGTTTTTCTTTCTGCATATTCAAATATATAAATAATGCATTCTTTGGATATTAAAAAAAAGTAATGTCCTCCTAACACTGCAGCTAAGGGCTCAGTCACACTAGGAATGGCCAAAAGTGCAACTTTGCTTTTAGTGATGTTTTAACACTATTTTGTCTCCGCTGCTAACCGTTTGCATGTTCGTTATTATCCATTTGTGTCCGTTTTTAATGCATTTATGTCTGTTGCGTTTTGATGCGTTTTTGAGCGCATTTTTCGAATTTAAGGGAGCAGGAACAAAGAGCACTTGTCACTTTTTGGGATTATGGGAGTTTTAGGAGCTTTTTGGAGAGAGAGGTAGCAGACAGTGTTATGGAGAGAGATCTTGCAAATTTCTGGTGATTTTGCTATTCTTCAGCATATTTCCTATAGCCCGCAGACCAGAAATGACAACACAGGAACTCTCAGGCATCCTGGTTATCCATTGTACCACATTTTCATGCATCTTAAATGGACAGATATGAGAGCAGCAGTGTGTTTTTTAAACAGACTTTAATGGAAGGAATACAACCAAACAAATTTGAACGATATTGTGAAATCCTATGGGGTTTTACTGTTTGTCTGTCCTTAAAATGCACCTGCATTTGAAAAACGGATACAAACTGATGTAGTGTGAATGAGCCCTAAGTACTGTTAGACAGGTTTCAATCCCTGATTTAAATTTCGGACATGACTGCCAGTCATACCAATCCGTATTCTGTTGTTTGAGAAGACAGTACTGTCAGTATTTTGATACTGACCTTGCAATCAGACATTTGCAGACATTTCCTTATTCTGCAATCAACATTGCAGACATTTCCTTATTCTGTTGTCCATCTAGCACTACCTTTTTAGCCTACGCCTGAACCCTATCATACAAATGATTATATAAATAGTATAAAAATAAATAGTAGAAAAAGTATGACTTGTAGACTACATCAGCTGCCACACAAAAAGAATGGTTCACAACAAAAAGTCGTAAAGGGCAACTATAATGAAAAATTGGCTCATCTTAATCTTTAAAATTACTACATGTAAGTAGCCCTTACTCTGAGGTGTGTATTGCTGCATGCCTTTAATTCATTACTTGATTTGCTCAGGCTCCCTTTCTTCACCAACACCTCCTTCTATCCAACCAGACTTCGTAAGGTCCAGTACTCTCCTTGTAGTATTAATGTTTATGTAAGGATAAGTACTTTAAGGTCAATTGGAAGCTGCACCTTTAAAAATACATTTCCCATCTTTTGTTTTCCCCTAAGCCCCTCCAGAACCTACCTTTAGTAGTTTTAAAGTTGCTGATATCTTATTTCTGTTAAATAGTTATCTCTGCACCTCCGAGATTTCCCCCTTGCTCCTGATTTGTTAGCCTCAATTGTAAGTGTCTGGTGGCTCCGTGCACATGCATAACATCCTCTCGCCGTGCGCGGAGCTATCAGGCTCTTACAATTGAGGCTAACAAACAGGAGCAAGGGGGAAATCTTGGAAAGAGCGGAGATAACTATTTAACTGAACAGAAACAAGATGTCAGCAACTTTGAAACTACTAAGGTAGGTTCTGGTGGGGCTTAGGGGAAAACAAAACATGTATAATGTACTTTTAAAGCTGCAGCTTCCAATTCACCTTAACTTAATTTTACAATGTACTTATCCTTTAGGAATATGGAGTATCTAACAGCATGTGTACAAGGTACATTAGACAAATGTATTGTCTTATGGTCCCAATGGGACACATATCTATGGGAGACTAGCGCTACTTAGTGGCCATCTTATCCTTATGCGCAAAACTCAGCCACGATACTAGCTGACAAACAATATAAATATTCTACCTTGTTTAAGTTAACTTACTAAAATTAACATCTGACTATATAACATGAGATCAAACTATAGAGACATAGCTTTGCATTAAATTACGCAACATGTTAAGACTTGCATAGTATAATCTAACATGTCAATCAAAAGTTACTAGAATATTTTGATTTATATTCTTTTTTAGAATGACTATTTGTTTCTTAATAATTTTCATGGTTTATGATTTTCCTTGGGGAAAAAAACAAAAAAACAAAACAAAAAAAACCCAAAAGCTCTCATTTTCGATAGTTATTTGGTAGCTATTTTTTTTATGTCAAGTGGTCAAGTACAATTAGGCATTTATACTGCCTATATTTTAAAAGCAATAATATTGAGTTCTGTTTTAATTTTTCCAGAGATCTATGGCTTGTAATTGTGCTGAAATTGCATAAACTATAGTTTGTCTTTAAATATCAAAGCCACTGAGCCTAATTTTACAGAGTTTTAAAGGAGAAGCAAGGGCTAAAAAGGCTGGTGATTTGTTGTAGCTGCACATTATAAAAGGAAAATTGTAATTTCTGCTCTCCTGAAATAAGTAAATCCTCGTAGAAAATGATTCTTTATTGTAACCCTTTTTCAAACTAAATAAATATACAGAGCAATATACAGAGAAAAATAAAGCAGTGTTCATCCTCTAGCTCTTTAAAATTCACAACATTTTAAGTGAAGGTCTATGCAATGCTCTTATTTTATTTATTTGGTATGTATTTAAAGTAAGCATTACATTTTAAAGAAGACCCTTTCCATTTCAGGAGAGCAAGAATCACAATTAACCTATTGTGTCACACAGCTACAGCAATCAAAAGAAGCACTCTGCAATATAAGTTTTAAGTCAGTGCGAAGATTCTATGTCCCTAAAGGGTTACCGTTTCTGTTGTTTTCACAATGCAGGTTTAGTGTGCAGCATGTTAAGAATCACCTGACCATTCTGACAACGCTTCAGCCGTGACAAAGAGGGTGCCTTGGGGGCAATTTAGGACAAGGCATAACACATAGTATAATAAGTCCCAGTAGCACATTAATGAACCAGAGAATGGGTAGAAAGGGAAATTAGTAAGTTAACAGCCTCTTCTTACTGAACATGACAGTAATGTTTCACTAGCATACCTCATGCTTTCTTTAATCAGTTTTTCACATGTGCATCTGATGGTTTCACTACCATGTTTGATAGTGTATTGTATCGGTAATTGATAGGATTTCAGCAGCTGTTTATTTTCCATTTGGTGGTGTATATGTTTCAGAAAGTGTTTTCAGTTATGACATTAGAGAGTTAAGTTAATTTTATTGTAATGTGTAGCATTATTTTATTAGGACGAGGTAACCTAAGGTTTTAAACTGTGTATTATGTCATGTTATGTATACAATAAACTGTGGAAACATTTAATTTGGCAGTGAATCATAGATACAAAAAATAATTTATTTTAGTTGGATTTTTTTGGCCAGTCTTTGATTTGGTCTCTCTCCCATTCCATCTCCAATGGAGCTGACGGCATTGCTTTGGGGGTACTTACAGCTTTAATTGTTAGCACTAATGTATCTATGTATAGTTTATAAAGCACCACATGGGGACACAAAAAAAGTCATACAAGGGGGCACATACATAAATAGTTCAGTACATAAATACATAAATTATATAAATATAAGTGCTACAGCCTTGTCACAAGAGGAAAGGAGGTCCCTGCTCTGTAGAGCTTACAATCTAGTTAGGTGGGTAACATACAGATACAAAGGAATGGGTATAAGTGCTGGAGTGGGACGTATGCAGTGCAAATAAAAAAAATCATACACTGCTGGTTACCAGATAAATAGAATATAAGGCTAGATTTAAACCTAATTGAGGTTTTCAGAGGATGGGAGCCACAAGAGAGAGGTTTAAGATGAGAGAAAGTGGTATAAGTGGGGGTCTCTACAGGAGATGGTTTTGTGATGATCGAAGGGTGCGGGTGGGAACATATGGGGACACTATAGAGGAAATAAAAGGAGGTGCAGCAGAGCAAAGGGATTTACATGTTAGGGGAAGGATTTTGTATACATTGTGCTGTTTAACAGGGAGCCAGGTTGTTACAAAGGAGATTTGGGATCCTGTTTATTAGAGAGCAAAACAATACTTGTAGCAGGTTTTAGTGAGAAGTGGGAAGCAGAAAGACCAGTAAGTAGTAGGTTACAATAGTCCATACAATACAAGGATTGTGGAAGCACTCCAATTAGGCTAATTTACAACTACATTTAGCAGAAGTGCTACTGATCTGGTCAAACATTTATACAAACATAGAAAAGATAATCAATGCACATTCCTAGGCCCCATACAATATCATATTATCTGCACACTGGCATACTTTATAAACAAAGGGGATTTACTATACATTACTGTGATCACATGAATGAAAAGCCTTCCAACCACATCAAGGTAACCCCAGTCTGGAAGGTCCTAACTTCTAACCTTTTTTACTTCAATTACCATTAGCAAACTTTTGCATTTAGGATGAGAGCATGCATAAGCATAGAGGTGGTCGGAGGAAAAAGGAACCTGTGGATCTTTTTACTATATTGCAAAGGGAAAAGTGTCAGGTTTTTGCAACATAGTTAATGTGGTTAAAAAAGGAGAGAGAGAAGTCAACATTTACCCATAGGCAGCGTGCTGATTGGATAGGGAAGATAGGGGTGTCAACAGAAATAGAGAAAGATGGGACTGGACCAGGATTAGGTTTAGGAAAATGATCAGTTCAGTTTTAGAAACATTTCATTTGAGGCAGTGTCGCTACATCCAGGAGGAGATGGCAAGGAGGCAGTTGGAGACACGTGACTGTATGTCAGGGGTAGGGGTGGACAAGAAGATTTGTGTATCATCTGCATATAAGTGATACTTGAAGCCAAAAGTGCTAATTACATCTCCCAAGGAAAATAGTGTAGAGGGAGAACAATAAGGGTCCAAGAAGAGACCTCTGCGTCACCCCCACACTAAGAGGAACCAAAGAAGAGGTGTTGGCATAAAATGCAGAGTAAGTTCAGTTAGAAAGATTGGATAGAAACCAGGATGCCAAGGAGTGAAGTACCTGCATTAGAAGGGAATAATCAACTGTGTTGAAAGCAGAGGAGAGGTTAAGAAGGATGAGAATAGAATTGTGACCATTGGCCTTTTCAGCCTTCAGATCATTCACAAACTTACACAGAGCTGTTTTGGTAGAATGTTCAGAATGGAATTCAGATTGCAAAGGATCCAATAGGTTATGAGCATGAATGTAGTTAGTGATATGGGAGAAGACAAATTGTTCTAGCAGTTTAGAGGCTATCCGGTAAGAGAGAGATCGGGTGGTAGTTAGTTAAACAAGCAAGGGATTTTTTAGTATTGGTTTAACATGGACATGCTTAAAGAGGGAAGGGAAAATTCGAGATGGTAGGTATTGAATGAGGGTGAGTATAGGGGTAAGCACATGATTACAATGCTTCGGTAATACAGAGGGTATGGGATCAAGAGGAGAGGTTGTGAGTGGACAGGACAGACAGGCGAGAGACTTCTGAATGGGTCACAGGAGTAAAAGATCCAAGAATATCAGAGGAAGACGAGGGCAACATAATCTGAGTGTCATTAGAGATGTCCGAACTTCACAAAATCCAGTCCGCTCGAGGATCCGCAAATTTTCGAAAAAATTTGAAAATTCGAAAATCCGCGAGCGGACCCATTAAAATAGAAAATATCCTCGAAATTACGAGATTT
Organism: Hymenochirus boettgeri; assembly: GCA_019447015.1. Taxonomy (NCBI): domain Eukaryota; kingdom Metazoa; phylum Chordata; class Amphibia; order Anura; family Pipidae; genus Hymenochirus; species Hymenochirus boettgeri. The sequence continues at coordinate 188,962,571 of CM033474.1, read as the reverse complement.
CTCGTAATTTCGAAAATTTTCCGCTCGAGGATCAAGAAATGTAAGATATAACTTACAACATTGTTGCACCTGAATCATAATATGGATCTTTTTTTTTTCTGGTAGAAGATGTGTTCAATATTTGCCCTGTTTTAATTTAAAATTTCTGTTCTGTGCCTAATAATGCACCAAACCTTCATTATTTCTAGTATTTAAAGGAAGACTTAAGTCTCCAGTCTTTCCCTATAGACAGAGCACATTCACAAACATATAACAAGCTGTGTCTTACCACTCCCTTTGCTGTGGCAGTGGGTGATTTATGAAATGGGGGTCACCTCCCACAATTTACCTAGGCTGGGTAAATTATATAATTTTTTCATACAAAAAAAGAACATCTTTGCAGTGTATTTCTTAGCTAGCATGGATGTAAGAAACAGAATATTAACATTAAATAAAAATGGAATCTAAATCTGTGGAATTAAAACTCCATATCGCCTGTCTTGCTAAAAGCAGAGCTCTTACCCCTATCCTAACAGAGATTCTATATGGATCCCTAGTACATGTAGAAACTTTATCTTTTTCAGTGAACATAATGAACCAAAATTCTGGGGAATTGAACTTGTCACCTTTTGGACTGTTTCTAAAAAATGCACTCATCTAAATGAGACACCACTGCAGATAAATGGAACCCTAGTACATTTAGAAGCCTTATCTTTTGCTAGGAGTAATAATAATAAGTCAGTAAAATACACTGACTATTTTGTATTGCCCAAAGAAGGCTGTATGTAATTCAAACTGTCTGGTAAATAAACTGCAGGGTAAAAATCGGCTTTTAAAGTCTTATCAGGGACTTCTCTTTTGGTGCTTCGACATCTGCATAGATCTGCATAGTGCAACAACATGGAAGCCTTCTTAGTTACAGAATCTTTTAAATGTACTAAATGCAACTTACTAGAGAAGAATCTTACAATATATAGGTGTTCTGTGGAGAAAAACTTTCACATTAGGATTAAAAAACAAGTTTATTTCTCCTTAAAATCTGGAAATGATGCAGTGTGGGAAAACAATGTATTTTTAGTTTGCATTAAAATAAGGTTAACCAACACCATTGCGACCTAAATCCTTTTTTTAAAATGTAAACTTGTAGGGGACTTGCTGTAATGAAAATCTATAAACAGTTCCACGTAGTATACTGGGTTTCGTAGAAAAATTTAGACAAAACCAGATTCTTAATAATTACATTTCTTAATAGCTTTCATAGGAAAGCTTATAATTTGTGACAATGCCAATAAAAAGACGGCAGAAAAAGTTTCAGAGTTAGCGGCAAAGGTTTTGCATTTTGAAAAGAAGCCTTCTGAGCTGTGATTGAATTTGTCGTGAAAGTGTGTCAGACCTAATAAGGAATTTACGTGCAAGGTTGCAGGGCTCTGCACTGCATTTAGGAACTTAAGATTGCATCACAAGGAAAGTCATCTCTGAGCTTTTGTTCACGACAGTAAAGGACAAATGTAGATCTGTGTATTCTGAATCACTCTCCCATTCCTGCATTTAAAATCTTTTTTTTTTACCAGGATAGCTGGCAAAACAATAAGGCTTTAAGGACGTAATTAAAGATATTGTTCAAAAGAACAACTTTCTGCATATTTGAATTATTACTGTCATCAAAATCAGACGAATATGGAAATATGATTGCCAGAAGCACATAAATCAATGATCAGCGTGGCCTCCAAATCTAATAAATATGTAGAGTTAAATACTTTAAAATGCAAATAGCAGTGGATGATTTGCATATGGTGGAATTTAAAGGAAATGTTATTGCTTAACAACCTCTAAGGTATCATTTAGGGCTTTGGGTAAACATAGATTTTTATTTCCAGCATTTATCCTTGGTCAAGTTGTAAGATTTGATAAATGATAGCAGACTTCTTTGTTTGGTAAAAATGACTGCATTTCTTCTGAATCTTTTAGTTGCCTTGAAGTCATCTGAATAATTAAGAGTTAATTATTCTTCATCCATCTAAATCAGAAAAGGACAGTTTTAGGGAAGGAATTTATAATTTTTGCCTTACATCCTGTCATGTCGTAATATGATAAACCAAACTGACTCCAAATAATATCTAGTGACCTTATAGTAATTACGCCTCACAAAGCATTTTGCCTGAAATTCTGTAATCACCAACACAGATTCCACAAACCTAATATTATCTAACTTTTTAGTTCCATTGTATACCTAAAATATGAAGCAATATCTAAATTTCATTTTCTTTTCATTGTTAATAGAACACAACCATAGCATATTTAGATTATTTGAATCTAAGAATGATTGCGACATTTCAGCGACATTACAACTTTAAAAGTTTGTATGTTCGTTCTTGAAAATACCTTCACATTTTTTGGGGGGGTGGGGGTTGTGCTCATTACTAGCCTTTGTTCATCTTTCTGCCAGGTACTAGTGTTTACACCAGAGGCTGCTTTTTTTTTTTTTTTTTTTTTTTTTTTTTTTTTATGAAAAATTTTGCAATAAATCTTAATCCAATTAAAACAACCATTGAGAAAAAAAATGCTTTTACTGCATATTTTCAAATGTTTTGCTTTCTGGATGAGATATGTGCAAAAAGCTACTGTGTTTTTTTTAAGTATCCCTTTTTAACAGCAGCATTTAGAAGAAGACATGTTTACTTTAACAAAGTACCATGCATAGGAAAATGAATATGTTGCTTTCTCCTAAATGCTGCAATTACATACAGAACATAACAATGCAAATAAACATGTTGCTTTCCACTAAATGCTATTATTAATTACAAATAATCCATTGTTACTTTATCAACTTTAAAAAGTTGATAAAGGAATATACTATACATATCCTCCTTTGGAAACATTTGGGTTTTATAAAATTATGTCAGCATCCAGACATTCTAAATTTAAATTTAAAAAAAATGGAAATTCCTTAGCTGGTATGTTACAATCGTTTACTTATCGCACAAGGAATTGTAATAAAGAAATCAATATGCATGATCCTTTTTGTGTAGTACAACAGGGTTAGACTGTTAGGTTAAATACAGGCTGTATTGCTTTTCAAAAAATCAATTTGTTGTATAGTGTGGTTGAGTAAGCTGCTTTTACAGAGTGTCATTTTACTTAGGGCTCAAAGACAATTTTGTATTGGCGCCTTCAAATTATTGACCAGCAGTAGGGCGTCAGGCCAGGAAACTCGATTCCCTTCAAAGTGCTAGTTTTGCGAGAAATTATATGCTTTAAAAGTCTTCACTGCTTCTCAATCTCTTAGATCAAAATTCATCTCAAAGTGATTATTCTTATTGCTTTTGGAAAGGCCCAAGATACATTTTAGACAGAATAAACACAAATGTCAGGTATAATATAGTCATCTTCCTATTTTGTATGTTTTAAATTGAAATTGCTTGCAAAATCCTTTATCTTCTGTATCACATTTAGCATACTGGGATTGTCCTGGAATAGTTTAATCATAAAGTTTTTCTAATTAAAGGTATAAAAAAAAGGTTTCAGTTCAAATAATAACTACCATATATACTCGAGTATAAGCCAAGATTTTCATGCTTTAAAATTAGCTTGAAAGCCTAACCTTGGCTTGTACTCGGGTCAAGTCCTGCAATTGCGGATTGTAACCCGTAGGTGGCACTGTGTTAAAAAAAATCCTTCACCTGCATAGAAAGTTACAGGAGCTGATCTGCCTTTATACTCCTTCCTGCTTAATGTAGTCTGGCTGCTGGTCTCACTCAGTACTGCCACTGCTCATCTGGATGCTGTAAATCTGATGGGTCTTCTCAGTTTTGGGCAAAAAACAGCTGCTAGTTCAGTGCAAATGACAACTTGGAACTACAACTCTCAGGTGACATTTTTAACTATTGGGGTCAGAGAGTCCTTTACTATATGGGGGTCAGAGTGCCCTTTACTATATGGGGGTCAGAGTGCCCTTTACTATAAGGGGTTCAGGAGAATTTGTAAATGGTGGTAAGCTTAATTAAAAGTTTATTGAACCTTGCCACTCCACATGTTTAGAAACTACAACTTCCAGCAACCAAAGCATGCTGGGAGTTGTAGTTTCCAAACATCTGGAGTGCCAAGGAATTGGGGGTACTGGTACTGGATTTGGCTATTACTGTATGTGATTAATGTATGGGAATTCTGCTGTCCATTTAAAGGGTTACTTAAGCCACAAAACAATACTGAAACCGAAGGCAGTAGTGGTCATAATTTCTTCCCTCGGCTTATACTCGAGTCAATCCGTTTTTACAAATTTTTCAGGTCAAATTAGGTACCTCGACCTATACTCGGATCGACATGTACTCGAGTATATACGGTAGTACACATAGGCAGGCTTATGTGCAATGACCAAATTCAAATTGACACAAAGACAATTTGGATTGATTTTTTTTTTTTAAGCAAAGATCTGTATCGATATTAGTCTGTTAACAGTAGTTGCTGTTAAAAAGATACATATTTATTTGTATCTTGAGAACTAAATATCATTTCCCCCCAAGTATTTGCAAAATAATATTACAGAAATGTAAACCATGTAAAGTCATAATGTGCCATATCTTCCTTACAAATAACATTGCTTTAGAGACAAGATTTTTCAAGGCAGGTATATAAAACTAGGCTTTTTTTCAGTAATATTTCTTGGATATTAAAATTACATTTCTTTTAAAATGCTTTGACTATTTTCGAAAAAAATTCATTTGCACAGACAATCTTTTGCTTTTTGTATGTTTTTACAGTGCAGTTCTTGATGGACTCTGACTTTTCACTTTATTTATGTCAACCCAATTACAGTACAATACAGCACACCCTCATCCTAGTTGTTGGACTGTTCTGCACTGTATGTGTTTAAATCATAAGCATGTTCATTTAGATATTTCAGCTTTTTAAGATTTAAGTTTTTTAACAGTACATATTGATGTTAGAAAAAAATATTTAATAGTTCAAGACTTTTGGACCCTGACTAAAAATGCCGTGAAATTTTGATGTGAAATATTGGCATCAAAATATTGATGATGACATTTCTGCACAGAAATTTTCACAAACTTGCTGGCGTAGCAAAGGCTATTTGGCCATCTCTTAAAGGATAAGTGCACTGTAAAATCAAGCTATGTTCATTTGGAAGCTGCAGCTTTAAAAATACTGTTGCCATATTTTTTTTTACCTATGCCCCTCCAGAGCTTACCTTTGTGCCTTGAAAGTTGCTGACATCTTGTTTCTGGTTTCAACTTTCAAGGCACAAAGGTAGGTTCTGAAGGGGCATAAGTAAAAAAAAAAAATATGGCAACAGTATTTTAAAAGCTGCAGCTTCCAAATGAACATAAATTGATTTTACAGTGCACTTATCCTTTAAGTGCTAATTTGTGCATTTTGTTTATGAAAACTTAATATATTAAAATAATGCCTTAAAGGGCACGTCCACCTCTTTTATAGAAATTTTCTTTAGTCTAGGGCTCCCTCTCCCACCCTAACCGCTGTAGTAGTTTGGAAAAAAACTAAGCCGATCTCTACTTACACAGCCTCTTTCCTGTGGCGTTCAGACATGGCCCTCTGCTTGCATGAAATGGCAAGAGGGAGGGCTTCACTGCGCATGTCATAATTCTCCCGGAGGAGAGGCAGTAGGCAGAGACATTATGGGACACAGACAGGCTCCTGGTTTTCACTTTTTTGGGCTTTGAACAGACATAGCAGGGCAGCCATTTGGAGCAGGGATGCAAGTTAAGAATTTTTCACACACTACACAGTGGGACCAGTAGTGGGTTAAAATATAGTTTTTGCGGGTGGACATGCCCTTTAAAGGAGAACTAAACCCACATTTTTATACTCCAGAATCTGAAAACAAACCCCTACAAAGCTATAAAATAAAATAAAAAGCTTTATGAAGTATCTGTGTGTATGTGCAATGTCAGACCACACCTCCTGACCTCACTCACATGCTTCCTTGCATTATCTGTCCTGTACAAGGATTGGCTAGAGATCATTCATGGGTGTGACCAACTGTAACAAGTTTCTGCCATAGCTAAGGACTGAGCATGTGCAGAGCATAATGGTCATTGACCAAACTATGTGATACTAAAGCACAAGCCTTATGTTATTTGGGTAAATTTTCTAGCGCCTGTATCAAAATGAGAGGTAAGATACAGATTACTGGTTATATATCAAGGTGTTTTTCCTTCTGGTTTGCCTTTAATTGTCCTTTAAAGAACATGCCCTCTAGGGCACCTTTAAGGCCTTTACATCTGATTACTGGTGTAATAGTTAATTCAGTTAAACTAAAAGTAAATAATGTACTCTTATGTTAGGCTTTGCCTGTCCATCTTTAAAAAATAATTACAAAATTATGGAGGCCTGGAATCCAGTATACAAAAGGGACATCTTAGAATTGCAATGAGTTCAGGGAGGGCAACTCATTTAGTAAGGGGAAAGGTCCGGCTTGAGTATGCAGGCAGATTAGACAAGTTTGGGCTTTTTACGCTTGAGAAGCAATAATTTGGTGGGGTTATGATCATTTTAAGCAAATCTGTGAATGTGCCATATAATAAACTTTCTGGTGCATTGTTCAGTAATAGGTAATTTCAGAGGACTTGTGGACATCCTTAAAGGGCATGTCCACCCCCAAAACTATAATCCCCCCCACTAATGGCCACACCATGTAGTGTAATAAAATCCTTACCTCACATCCCAGCTCCATATGGTTCTCCTGTAGTCCCCCCCCAAAGTCCCAAAAACTGCCCACCAGGAGGATAGCAGAGTCCATATAGGACTCTGCCTCCTGTCTCGCCGAAGTTTGGCATGCGTACTGCAGCCCATCTCCCCCTCACTCCCCCTCCCTCTCCCTCCCGTTTTGCGATCCTTCCCCCTACCATAAAACCCCTTGCCCATATCATAGTATATCTTCGCCCAGCCCCAACTGCTAAAAAATAATTTTAAGAAAGACCCCCGAACTCTACTTACCTTCCCTCTCTCTCTCGGTATTCTGAGAAGCTGGCAGCCGCGTCCGTGATTGACTGCCTCTCAGCCAATCACAGACGCAGCTGCTGGTCCCGCCCCCTGCTTCCAGTGTCTTGCAAGCAGAAGGCCGGGCGTCGGAGGAGAGAGGGAAGGTAAGTAAACATCGGGGCACTTTCTTAAATTTATTTTATAGCGGTTGGGGCTGGGGGAAGATATACTATGATATGGCAAAAGTTTAAAATAAGGGTGGACATGCCCTTTAAACACTAGAAAAAAAAGTTTTATCTTCAGGTTAGGAAAGGTTTCTTTACAGCGAGAATAGTAAAAACGTGGAACTATCTTCATTGAATAGCTTTAAAAGTGTTCTGGATAAGTTTCTAAAACTAAAACATATTGAGAAATACGTGTAATATGTATAATTCTGGTTGATCCAGGGAACTGTAAAGTATTTCTTTCCACTTTTCAGTGAGTTCAGTGCGCTATAAAGGTTCTACTAGATGGGCTTATGAATTTACACAACCTCCATTACTATGCAGTTACCATACAAAAAGAGATCAAGTGATGTTTTGGCTTATTCTGATGTCCACCTTCTTACATTTTGTTCCGTTTTATTAGTTTCCCACAGCAGTCCTATTTCTCCTTTATTTGGGTTTCTCCTTAGATGTTGCATCAATGTCTGGTTTGGTAAGTGCTCTTCAGTTTGCCAGTTAAAGGATAAGTGCACTGTAAAATCAAGTTTATGTTTATTTGGAAGCTGCAGCTTTAAAAATAATGTTGCCATATATATATATTTTTTTTTTACCTATGCCCCTCCAGAGCCTAGCTTTGGAAGTTGCTGACATCTTGTTACTGGTTTGCTGAATGTTAAGCTCCGCCCCTCTGAGATTTCCTCTGCTTTCTCCTGCTTGAGCCTCAACCAGTAATGCCTGTGAGTTCTGTGCACTCTCCTGCTTGAGCCTCAAACAGTAATGCCTGTGAGTGCATGTGCACGGAACTCACAGGCATTATCGTTTGAGGCTCAAGCAGGAGAAAGCAGAGGAAATCTCAGATTTCCTTTAATGAGGGTGCAAGTACATTTAATAAAATAATTATTATTGCTCTTTTTACTAGTTTTTTTTATATGCATTTGTAACCAAATATTTAATACTTGTGTATAAATTTACATATGTTTCAATAAAGGGTTTTACTTTTTTCTACCTCCTCAAACTATTGAAAAAAAGGTCTTCACTAGAGATGGCTGGACATCGACATTCACATTCGACGTTCGATAATTAGCCCATAAATTCAATATTTTGAGAAAGATTCAATATTTCTAGAATCTGTCTCTGAATTTCTTAAAAAAGGGGTGCTCATTATACACAAAGAATCATGCCCAGCACGGAGTGCCAGTGCTTCCTTGTTGCATACCTTTTGCAAGGAAAAGTGGGCAAAAGAGTAACATTTTACAAGGTGCCTGTTGAACTTCTTTTATACCCAGGGTGTTGACACTGCTAAAAATAGCTGCCATTGGTGAATTTGGGACATGTGGCTTTATCTTTTCCACAAATTCGATAAACTTCGAAAATCTTCTAAAGTCCAAAACATCTTAGTCTGTTCAATCTCGTTAAATCCGATTCAAACTTGGGTTCGAGTTCCAGTCCATCTCTAGTCTTCACAAGAGTCATTACAGAGAAATAAAATACAGTGACATATTATATCTGGACAAATATTCCATTCTGAAGAAGAAACCTATATATCTAAAACACCGCTACTGTGGATGTTTTTTCTGACCTCCTAACTTACTATACTATAGTCAAAAATTATGTGCAAAAAGTAGGACTGATAGCGCTGACATTTATAGATGAAGACTAGGTTGACACAGCCATATAGACAGACCGTTACCTATAAGCAGATATGGTTATACTAAAAAAGTAACAAAAAGTGATGTAATATAAGAGAGACTAATATACACAGAGCCTAACGAATCTGGCATTTTTTAAGCAAAAAAGTTAAATAGTGTAAAATTTACATAGGTGACATTTCTCTGTTTTGTTGTTATGAAGGCTCTCATTAAACCAGATAATGGGTTATCTGTGGTATATGACTAGATCAACTGTACTTGAATTCTGATTCTTCTGTTTTTTAATAAGCTTTTCATTATTACTGAATTTTTTTCTGAAACAAATAGAAGAAGTCAGATCATGGTGAAATATGTTGCCTGGGGCTTGCACTGTGGTCTGCATGGACCTTTCATGAAGTGATATTCATGGTAAGAATGAAGGAGTCAGGATCCTTCAACATTCACATGCCAGTGTTACTCAAACATAACCCAGAATGAAAAAGCACATAATATTAGGATTTTTGAAGTACAAAGGACTTTCATGACCATATAAAAGGACAAGGCCAGGGGCTGTGCTTTTTGTATATATATCCTTATATATTATTCTCTATACAATCTACTTTGACATTGCTCAGTGACTTTTCTAAGAATATTATCCACTGAGGCTTTCCATTAAAAAAGTACACCCATTTTAGGTCTAATGGTTGCCAAACAATACAAAAGGTAATTGTAATTGTAACACCGACCAATACTTTGAAAGACAAATTTAAAATGTTAATTGTACATTGATGCACCATACATAATATTCAACATTCAATTAGTTTTGCAGTTATTTTCTAATGTCTTCTATTGTGAGATTACATTACATTTACATTTAATCAGAACTTCAGAAAATACTACAACCATTTTACCGATTGACTCAAAATTCAGACTTTACCGATAAAAATTACGATCAATATTACGATCTAATGTCGCTTAATAAGATCGGGATAATGTGCAATTTTTGGGCCATTTAATGGAAATCTACTCACATGTTGGATTGATCATAATATTGGCACAGTGTATAGGCACCTTTTTTTTTACTTAAGGTTAAGGTTTTACTTATTAGGACATAAAAAAGGATCAGGTTCTAAAAAAAAATCTATTCTCATGTGTAAAGCTGGGTACACACGATGAGATATTTCGGTCCGATCGACCGATAGTTCAGTGTATCGGTCGATCGGACCGAAATTATTGCATCCGAAAGTGCCCATGTCCGATCGACCGTTCGTCCGAATCGGACGAAAGGACGATCGGACAGGGTGGACAACCTCGTCCGATCGTGCGGTCCTCTATGGACCGCACGATCGGTCGCGGTGACTATCGGACGCGGCTGCTTTTGCCGCGACCGACAGTCCTTCCTCCTGGCCGACCGTTCGAAAGTATCGAACGGTCGGTCAGGAGGAAAAATCGATAGGTGTGTACCCAGCTTAAAAAAACCATATGAGATTGAAATCTATTATTATTATCATTATTTTTATGGATTTATACAGCGCCAACGGAGGTTGCATCTGGGACGGTGTCTGTGTATTAGCTTTAAGATATATGGAGTGGCTTTATTGGATAGTGCTTTATAGGATAGGGTAAGCAGCTTGAGCTGGATCCTTTGCTTGATAGGCAACCAGTGGAGGGACTGACAAAGAGGAGAGAATAGAAATAAATGAGCAGGGCAGCAGAGTTGAGGATGGATTGTAGCGGTGCCAGGCAGTTGTTTGGTAAATCCACACAGGATTGTGTTGCAGTAGTCTAGCCGGGATAGGATTAGGACATGGGCTAGGATTTTTGTAGCTTCGTAAGAGTGGAAGGGTTGATTGTGTGAGATATTTTTGAGTTAGAGCGAATTGACATGGGGTTTGAAGCAAAGATCGTAATCTAGCGTTATTCCCAGGCAGCGGACCTGAGGAGATGGGGATATAGGTGTATTGTTAATATTAATAGTAAGACTAGGGAGGGGAACAGATTGTGAGGGAGGGTAAAGGACAAGCTAAAATACAGAAGAAGTATGTAAAAAAAAAAAATATGCACATGATTCTATATGTTATAGGACCACCTTTAGTGACTATTTGATTCCACCCTGTAAGGAGTTTGTATGTTTTCCCTGTGCTTGAGTGGGTTTCCTCTGGGCACTCTGGTGTCCCCTACAATCATAAAGACATACTGATAGGTTGTATGTGTTAAATAAATGTGCTTAGATTGTAAGCTCTCCAGGGCAGGGCCTGATGTGAATGTATACATGTAATTGTTAAGTACCACGGAAGATGCTGGCACTATATAAATCCTCAAATAATGATAAAAATGTATAGCTTTCTTAAAGGAAACCACTGTCCATTAAACTCTCCTCTTCCTATTACAATTTTCCATTGTGTTCTCAATAGATCTTAAATGGAATGTACAGGGTAACTCAAAGTTCAGTCCATTGCAACACAATTCGTTACTTTTATTTTTCTATGCCATTGGCAAAGCTTACATTTCCCTCTTCACTTGCTTCCCCTAGCTCCTTCAAATCTCGTTCAATCCACTGCTCCTGTGAGACTTTCTGGACGTAAATCTCATCCAGTCAGTCAGGATGTCTCTGCTAGATGTACATTGCACCTAAAGTAAAATGTGGACCAGTGTTCTACACAGAATTTTTTTTTCTAGTGGGGTGGCATTGAGAAGTAGCCAGGTGGGGTGGGACGGGGAAATTAAATTTTAGGGAAAATGAGATATGCACTATTTTTATTAGTTAATTAGTGTTCTCCCCAGTGTCTTTTAGCAACACACAACATTACTATCTGTCTGTCTAGACAAAGATACAGACAAACAGAGATAAAGACAGACAGAGATACAGGCAAAAAAGATACAGACTGACAGATACAGATAAAGATACAGAGATACAGACACAGATAGACAGACTTATGGGCATAAATACAGAGAGATACCGACATACAGACAGAGATAGACAGATGTACAGACAGATAAATACAGGCAGATACAAAGAGAAAGACAGAGAAATGCAGACAGACAAAGACACATTTTGCATGCCTTTATTTTTTAACATAAAAAAGTTCTTTGTTCTCTATCACAATCTATCCAGCTAGAAACTGCAGAGGCAAAAGCAGCTGAAAACACTTGCTTTCTTCTTTCTCACTCGCTTTCTTCTACCGGTAATTGCAACATTGTATACTCTGCTCCAGGTGCTGATTAGAACATTACAATGTTGCAATTTCCGGCAGAACTGAGAGAGGAGTGTGAGAGACTGCGAGTGCTTTCAGCAGTGTTTTAACTAGCTGGGCGGGTAGTTAAATTAGCTTGGCGGGAACACAAGGCTAGAAGATGCTGGGGAGAACAGTGCATGGACCAGAACACGGACAGAATTAACCGCTCTTATGCATATAACGCTATGATGATATAACAATGTGGCAATTTACGGTTTGGAGCATTGAACAGCATTCATCTATCAATGTGTGACTATATATTTGGTTAATCTTTTGAATCCTCCTATGAAAAATAAAGTGTTTGGTTTTTTCATGTCTTTGTTTTTTTTTGCAAGCTTAAATTTTAGTAGAGTGTGGCATCTGAAATATGTTTTCTGGGGACATTGTGTGTCAATTTATTTCTGTCAATTGCAGCACTTTAAAGTGTGTCATATTTACTTTCCCTTTAACAATGGAGTACAACATTTTTTTTACATTATAAATACTTTTTAGGGTAAATGCCCAAACATAATTTGTCCCAAAATTTGGACATTTTGCTTTTCTGTTTCTAAACAGCTGATCGTGTGTACCTTTACTGTGGATGCGCAATTTGCCCTGATTGGGCAAGTCTGCAGGAGGGCCTGGGCCTGGTTTTGAAGCCTTAACCTGGATGGATTTTTAACTCCTCTTACCTATGCAATCAACACCAACATTCCATGGTATTTATCACCAGATAAACAGATTCACATTTTGGATACTTTGTTTTAAATAATAAGCTTTACATTTACTAACCAGAAGCCCTGAAACACATTGCAAAACAAACAGTGCATGGCCTATCTTGGAAAACAGCCCACCAAATGAGTAGTTGCTTTTTGATTCTGAATCTGTTCTGCTATTAACTGCAATTTATTATCAAATGTACATTGAGAAAATAAAATAGACACAGCTGTGTACAAAGTTTTGTGGCAAGTTACCGTATACTTGAGTATAAACTGAGGAATTCTCCCCTCGATTTATACTCTGGTCTGGGCTGATCTGGAAGCTTGAAGGAGCAGGTGGCCAAAATGACATAACCCTGGGAAAACAAAAGCTGTACCCTGTGAAAACAAAAGCTGTACCCTGTAACACACAGAATCCTCTTGATTTTGATGGGTTAGGCATTTGTTGTTCTGCTCACTCACATCAGTCCAGACTGCAAGGGAAAGGGAAAAAAACAATAGAAGTAACAGGATTCAACAAACATGCTGCACAGAAAGGTAAGTAGGGCACATCTGTGGATGAGGCTGCATATAGGGCTGTGTATGGGACTTTCTATGGGGCTGTGTATTGGACTTTCTATGGGGCTGTGTATGGGACTTTTTATGGGGCTGTGTATGGGGAATTTCTATGGGGCTTTGTGTGGGACTTTCTATGGGGCTGTGTGTGGGACTTTCAATGGAGCTGTGTATTGGAATTTCTATGGGGCTGTATATTGGACTCTCTAAAGGGCTGTGGATGGTATTTTATATGGGGCTGTGGATGGAACTTTATGTGGGACTGTGTATTGTATTTTCTATGGGGCTGTGTATGGAACTTTCTATGGGGCTGTGTATTGGACTTTTTATGAGACTGTGTATTGGACTGTCTGTGGAACTATCTAGGGGGCTGTCTATGGGAGAAGGTGAACCCTTGGTTTATTCTAGAGTCAAGCAGTTTTCCTGGCCTATCAGCGAAAAATAAGTACCTTAGTTTATATTCAAGACGGTTTATGCTCTGGTATATACGGTACAATGAATATATATTTTCATCCTAGTATCCTGCAATTTATCTTTAGCAGAGCAACGGTGTAACCAAAAAGCAATGTGAATCTAGTCAAGTGCAGAAGCGGAATATGAAATCAACTGGTGGTATCATGGATTTGTTTGATTCTGGTAATTGAAAGTGTTTTAAACTATTATAGCAGCATGAAGGCTTGTTTAAGTGTCTAACTGTCAGTCAGCTAGACAGGTGAAAAGTATTCAATTGTCACTCTGCCAGTCAATAGAAATGAGAACTGTCTACCTAATGGATTTCTTTACACAGACGCCGGCATCTAGGTAGAAGTAAAATCAATGTGTTGTCATGTGCAAGTACGCTTCATCAAACTGCCAGGTGAATAGGCGCTGTATTTCTGGGATGTCTGTGTCTTAGATTGTGCTGTGTGTAAGAACATGCAGTCCCTGCATATTGTAGGATGACAGAAAGCAGTCTTTTTCTTACAGATAACCGTTTTTCTGAATGAAGAGACAGGTTACGAAGCTGGGAAATAATATCAACATCTTAAATATCTTAGCATATTGAATAGATCAAACTTTTTGAGGAAAAAGTTTTATATTGCTATTGTAGATGAATGCTTAAAGAAGTGTTCCCAATTTACATTCATTAATTGAATGGTTTTGTTTTTTAGATTATGTGGAGCAGTGCTATACTTTAGAGACTCTAAAGTGAAATTAAATGTTACTGTATACTTTTCTTAACTGAAAAATGTATTTTGTTAAAAGGGACAGTTGAATGAGAGTATTACACTAAAACCAAATACAGAGATGCTATTGTCAGTCCCAATACTATTATTATGCACTGTGTGAATATAAGTACCAAGCATTTTAAGTGATTTTTTAAAGGGTATCTCCACTGTTAAAATCCATCTAGGTTTTAAGGATAGATGGTAAGTTTGAAATGTAACTGCAGTATCTTGTGTTTTTGTGCTGTACTTTACAAGAAATCCAAGTTCTTTTTACCCGATTGCTGTACATGCTGTAGCTCTGCCCACTTTCAGTGACTGGCTGCCTGTGAAACAACTGAGGTTCCGTCAGGAATATATGATGATCCGACAGCCAACAGATCAAGGTGTGAATGCCAAGAGGTGTAACGATTTTCTGTCCTTTCCTCTGCATTGAGGTAGAGGCTCATGGCTAGCTTTAAAAGTGTTTAAGAAGTTTGGGGGTGAGGCTAATGATGCAGCTGTAGCAACAGTTAACTTGATTCAATAGGCTCTGCACTCCAGTATGGGCCTGACCACAGCTCAAAATACTGAAACATGTCATAAAAAGCACTGGAGAGAGCCAGGTATGGTATTCAATCCATCAGTGTCATAAAGATTTATTAAGGATGTAGCACAAAATGTTTCACACCTTGGTTTGGTCCTTCATCAGGTGCAGTAACAGACAATATGAGCACTTCTTCATGCACAAACATACAGTGGCTAGCCTAAAATGGTTGGTATTAGAGGAGGTATGTTTACCCTCAAGAGGTGGGGATAAAAGAAAACTTTTATTACAGCAAGAGTTAAAATGAATTGATCATCGGAACACTATGGAACCATACGGACTCAATGACGCTTAGAATATTAAATGTTTTTTATAGAGCCGATATTGTACCAATTCCATTTTATTCTTTTTTCCCCTGTATAGGATTGAAATGCTACTTGAATATTAAGTAGACAAGGGGTTGAGTGACTTGCCCAAACTTCCTTACCTGAGTAATATGTTTTTGTTGGGCTTACAACATATGATGCAGCTGATAATGCTCTGTCCCAGCGGTAGGATACTAGTGGGCATGCTCAAACCTTAGATATGGGGGCAGGGCAATTTTGCTGGTAATGTCACAGCTCACAGTGTAACTAGACACATGATCCTGAAGTCATTTTAAATGCAGCATTGTGCTCTTTTTAGTATAGACACCACAGTTCTCCTTTGAATGATCATAGTTTGATATGTCCAGTATGCAGGAATATATGCTGATATTATAGTTGTATAAATCCGCCTCCAGCACTTTTTTTGCTACTACCTGTATAGGTCTCACAAGTTGGCCGTAGTGGATTTTGCCCTTTTGTCTAATCCAAATCTGGTCTTTTTGCTTGCTGCTCCCACTTTCTCTGCTAGCATGTTCAACCCGATAGTATAAAATGTCACTTGTTCCCACTTTTACCAGCTACTGCTTCTACACCATGGAGTGGTAGTTGGGAGAAAGGTATAGTAAAATAACAGGTCAGGTATGTATAGGTGAACACAGATGACAATACATTGTTTTTGCTGCAGATCACACAAAATTCTTGTGGGATGAAAGAAGAATGTGACTTTTAGTTGAAACTTGGGACTTGCCTGCCAAATTTGTTACTATGTGAAGCCTGCCTAGCACTCTGAACTTCCTAGATCACTGATAAAACTTAAAAGGGTACTTGAGAAAGGGTGCATGATACCCGAAACATGTTGTGGTGCATGGATTACAAATAAATTCCTTCACAGCTTAGACTGTTCCATTGGTCTCTGTCTACCATCTGCTTTAGTTTTACATCTGATGCAAAGTACTGATGGAACTCATACACAACACACAGACTGTAAAATAATACCGAAATGCAGGTTAGCATCCCCCCAGGTCTCTGTGTGTCAAGTAATGGTTCCAGCAGTACTGGGTACTGCTGATATTGTGTGTATCTCTGTGTGATTGTTTCCCTTTCTTTTTTTTGTCAAAAAAGAGTACTTGGAAGCTTTTCCTGAACCTATAATTATGTTCTTGATTTTCTCCAATAATCTCAAACTGTTTTTATTTAAGGCCCAATCTGTCATTTCTCTGTTTATTATTTCTCACTCATGTTAGATAAAATGAATGACATTCATTGAACACACCAGCTATTTCTTCTCTAAATATGTTTATGATTTATAGCAAACATGTATTACATTCCTTTTCTTTTGTGATTGATCTTTATTGTCTTTATATATTAACTCAGTGATGAAGCACTAGCCTACTTTGAGCTAAACCAGACCTTGGGGGGGAAAAATCAGATGATTTCATTAGGTTGAAATCTAAAAGATGTAATTGCGCGTAATTTGGCTTCAGATCATGGAAGTTTTAGGAATTATTTTTCAGAGATTCTTGAGACCTTAAAATTGTTTTTAGGGCTTAACAGGGATAAAAGAAAATGATAAATACTGGTATTTGGGGGTTTTATGTTTTAGAGGAACCTACATTAAGTTTTGACTACATAGTTAAGTGCCACATACATGGCATTGATATTCTAATCAATTTGGCTAGTTCAATCAAATTGATCAGAATATTGAAGACAGTTTCCCGTGTTTTAGATTGACCGGCTAGCTTAGGGCTAGAATCATGTTGTAAAACCCACACTAATCTAATATTACTGTAAACTGGGTAGGGTAGGTTTTGCCCTCATTTAAATAATATCCAGGAATTATGCATCTCCCTCTGTATTCTAAAAGGATAGGTTCACTCAGAAAATGAACTTATCCTTTTTTGCATTAATTGAAGAGGGAGGTAAAGGAGCTATGCCTTACCTCACATTCTTCAATTACTCTAACAGAAGCAATGATACAGAACTTACTCTCGAGCGCAATCCACTGCTGGCTCCTCTGACGGGTCCCGACTGTTTTCGGCTTTATTTAACTATAGCATGCATGCATGCTAATGTGCACTTTAGTTAAAGGGACAGTTCAGTGGAAATTATCAATATTTATTAAATTGTTAGTTTGTGTTATGCATACTTAGTTATTCTACATATTCTCTTCCATTTTAAAAAATCAGTTGATTTCATAACCTTTGCTGTTCCCTGCTGTTCACATTAGGGAGCTCACATTTCAGGTTCTAACGGTTCTTCTTCTTCCCAGGATGCACCACTTCCTTGGAATATTCCTAACAGTTATTTCTACTGATTGGCTGTTGGATGGGTCAAAGATGCTCAGATCTCTACTGAGCAACTGAATCAACCCAGGCGCTGGGTCAAGTGCAAGACCATAACAGTCTCTATTAGGGGTCCTGCAAACAGAAAGTCAGTATTTCGGTTGCATTTATTTATACACAGACAAAATGCTGAATTGTCAGATTAAGGTCATTGGGATGAAAAAAATACTGCTCTTTTTTCTGAAAAGTACATGTATTTGTGCTGAACTTTCCCTTTAAGTAAAGGTGGAAAAGGTCTGGAAATATTAGTGGAGCCAGCGGTGAATCGTGCTCAAGAGTAAGTTATGCATGTTTACTCCTGAATATTGAAGAATGGGAGGTAAGGCATAGCTGGATCACTTTTTCTTTCAACTTTTTTAAGTTGCTTAATTATTCCCTGTTTTACTGATGTCTGGCTTTGGCAGTAAAGGTTTTGGTAAATGTAACTATTTCACAAAAGTAAAAGTAATAAAAAAGGCAATATTTTGCATATCAAGTAATGTATTTAAGTAATAACAAAACTTTTTAGGCCTATTTTTGTGATAAACTAGTTCCAGGGTATTGTTTTAGTTAGAAAATATTATTTTAAATTGCTGTTTTTTGAACAAGTACCATAGACCTGCAGTTTTCAGTGCAAATACATATACTGTATATACTCGAGTATAAACCAAAGTTATTTTATTTTAAAATGAACTTGAAAATCTAACCTTGGTTTATACTAGGGTCACATGCAGTTCTTACAAGCTCAGAGGAAGGAGGAGACTGGATACACAAAAGGAAGGAGGCCAAAGCTGTAGCAGACATGTACGGTACAGTAATTGCAGAAGATAAATGCATCAGGAAAGGAGACAGGAGTGGTCAGGAGGCGTAGGCATGGGCACATAAGTTACGCACATCCTGCGCACATCCTCTCAGCCCTCAACAGACACACTGTATACCGGTAATGGAGGAGCAACTAAGGAGGGCAACATCTGACTCCTCCGTCAGCCCTCAACCCTACCATACGGCTGAGCTGGTAAGAAGCATAAACAACCATATGCCTCTTCTACTTCGGTGTGTATGGGGGGGTTTAGGGGTGGGCTATTAAGTTTGTGTAGTGGAGGGGAGGGTGGGGGGAATGGGTGGGGGTGGGAAGGCACTGTGGATAAATATGTTTTATTGTGTTTTGGAAGACTATTAAAACTACCATT
Organism: Hymenochirus boettgeri; assembly: GCA_019447015.1. Lineage (NCBI taxonomy): Eukaryota > Metazoa > Chordata > Amphibia > Anura > Pipidae > Hymenochirus > Hymenochirus boettgeri. Next base: position 188,943,708 of record CM033474.1, on the reverse strand, counting down.
TACTATATTCCTGGATTTTTATTTTTTTATGGGGGCAAATAACTCTGATTATATTGTAGGGAGCAATAATGTTGAACCTTGCCACTCCAGATGTTTAGAAACTACAACGCCCAGCAATTAAAGCATGTTGGGAGTTGTAGTTTGCAAACATCTGGTGTGCCATTAATATTATGGATTTATATAGCGTCAACATCTTCTGTGACGCTGTACAATTATATAGTCATACATTACATACAGGGTAATACATATTATACAAAGTCATACATACTACATATGCAGTATATAATATAAGTACACAGAGTGATGAGTTACTTACAGCAATACTCTGAGATGTGCTAACTTATGTGCCCATGCCTACGCCAAAGAGCCTACAGTCTAGAGAAAATGGGGGCGAGACATAAGGTGATGGGAATTGGTAGGCTGTAAATAGATTGGCAGTGGAGTGTGAGAGGCGGTTAGGATCAGGTTGGGTCAGTGAGAGGGGCAATGTCTAGGCCAGGTTATATGCTTGCCTGAAGAGGTGGGATTTAAGATTACGTTTGAGGGTACTAAGGGATGGTGGGTGATGAACAGACAACGGAAGGGAGTTACAGAGCAGAGGGACAGCATGGAATAGTTGGTTACTGGATTTTTCTATTATTATGGTATATTGGGGCCAATAAGCTCTTCTACTCTATGGGAATATGAATGTTGCTGTTTATTATAAAAGCCTCAAAACTACTAAATCAGAAGGCAGAACACTTTCATATAAAAGCAGTAATCAGTGCCTCACTTCTGATTTAAATATGGTTGTTGAGAAAATTACCTTTCTAACATGGGGTTTTTGTTTTATTTCCCAGCATTCCAAAATTCAAATATGGACCCCTGTCCAAACCTAAACTACTGCTGGGCGACTGAATTTGTCTTACTGTATAGGGGCAATTAACCAACTCTATATTGAAGCATGGATTGTTTTCTTGTATGAGGGAGTTTAAATCTGCTCTTTAGGTATAGGGTTCATGATTTCTTAATGGTTCTTCTATGTTTTTTAATCTGTTAGAAAGGGTTGATCATGGAAGAAAACAAAAACGCAGATTATATGACGCTGGCTTTATACTTAAGGTTGTGTCGAGCAGAAGAAAGCAATAATTCTGTTTCAAGCACGGAATTTGGCATTGATGAGATGGAAAAGATGCCGAAATCAAAAAAAGGATTGTTTTTGTTTAACAACCACATATGGGTCTCTAGAGGCTGAGATGCATAAATGGGTTGTTGAATGGATACTGTATAACACACATGGAAATTTTATTATGTACCCTTCAAATGGCTAAAGTTGAGCAATATAAAACATAGGGCAATGAAAAATTTGATGCATGAGCTGTATGGTGTACCCCCTTCATGAACAGGTTTGGCCTTGAGACAGAGAACAAAAATTTCACAAAAGCTGCCACAAAATCTTGAAAAAAATAGTCATTCCATAAATTCATTATTAATCAAAGAAAGTTTTATAATTATGACCTCAGAAATATGGGGAATATGGATGAGACCACAATGACTTTTGATCTTTTAAGCAACAGAACCGTGGCATCCTTGAGAGAAAAAACTATTTTCCTTAGCACAACAGGGAATGAAAAACTTTATTTCACAATGGTTCTGGCATGTTTGGCCAATGGCGTCAATCTGCAGCCTGTTATAATATTTAAAAGAATTCCCTCTTCGAATTACTGTCCGCCCACATGTTAATGGCTGGATGGATGAACATGGAACAAAAAACAAAATGGCTAGAAGATATATGCAGGGTTGGACTGGACTATTGGGGCCCACCAGGAAATCTGAGACCAGGGACCCACCAGGACGAATTTAGGGGCCCACCTAACATTTCATATCTCTATTATCACTGATTTACATATCTATCCTACTAATTCCTATTGTTAAATAAACTGCGTTTCTTACTGTCCCTTTGGCTCTGTATTTATATGTTAGTAGTTTTCTTGGGTGAATGAGCTGTGGGCCCACCGGGGGATTCCTCTGTAGCCCTGTGGGCCAGTCCAACACTGGATATATGGAATGGAGGACAAGGAGTAGCCTTAAAAAAAACAACCCATTGCTTGTTTGGGATATGTTTAGAGCCCATATATGTGAAGATGTGAAAAAATGGTTATTTCAGACCAATTTGGCTGTTATTCCAGGTGGGCTTACATCTGTTTTACTGCCCCTGGATGTGTCTATAAACAAAACTTTTAAAGACAGTGTGCAAAGAATGTGGCATGAATGGATAACATCTGGTCAAGGCCAATTGACAAAATGTGGAACTCTTATGAATCCTGACATAGAATAAGTGTGGTATGAGATGCATGGGAAGACATTCCAGAAGTCATCATCCATCAGAAATGGGGTGCATAGTAGCGAAGATGATGTTTTGCTAAGCCATACACCCAATTACAGTGCTAGTTTAGTTATATACCGGTTATGTAGATGTTCCTACATTTGTGACTTTAAAAATAAAAGAAAAAATCATGGACCTCCTCTTAATTCATGTTCATTTTCATCACTTTTACGAATAACTTTCAACATTTTGTCTCTGTATAAATAAATGCTTCCGAAATACTGACTTCCAGTTTGCAGGATCCCTAATAGAGACCATTATGGTCTTGCCCTTGATGTTTGTAGTTTTAATTTTTGTGGGTGGTTTAGTAGCTCAGTAGAGATCTGAGCATGTTTGGCCCATCCAACAGCCAATCAGTAGAAATTACTGTTAGGGATATTTCAAAGAAGTGTGCATTCTGGGAAGAGGAAGGACTGTTACAGAATCTGAAATGCCAGCTCACTAATGTGAACAGCAGGGAATAGCACAGGTTTACATTCACCTTGTTTATTTAAAATGGAAAAGAATATGTAGAATATCTAGGTATGCATAATATAAAATTAGAATTTTAAAAAAAAAAATATTTTCTACTGAAATTTCCCTTTAAGTTTATCAATTTAGTGTAGTTATTTTAATGTGTGTGGGTGTTTTATGAGATGTATTCACTATGGCAATTATCTGGTGACAGCAAATTTCACCATCTATTTAATTAAGAGCATAAGGCAGCTTATCACAATTTCAAATGGTGGTCATAATATTTGAAATAGTGTAATGACGAAATCTATTTTATTCTTTAAAAGTGAGTCATTAAATTAAGACAGATTAAGATAAGTTTAGGGGATTTTAATCTCTTCCTGATTAAATTATTGTTTTTATTTTACAGTGCAAAATGTAGCTGGACTGGGTTTAACGCCTGGTTTGAATCTTCCAGTTAGCAATTTATTTACAATCATCCTGCAGTATTTTAGAAGTATGCTTTATTCTTGGGGTTTGCAAAAAAATTAAAAATACTGACTAATTTAATTAATTAAACTAAAAGATAACTACACTGTAAAAATTTACTTTTTAAAAATTAAAAATAGGACAGGGCAGTAGGATTGATTATTCCCAATATTGTTTGGTTGAGGAGCTACAGCATTTACAGTTTTAATCTGCCGGGTTGGTGCCCTGGGCATTTCTGTATTAAAGATAAACTAAAGCTAGTAGGAATCCTGGAAGAAGCAGTTTTCTTAATGCAGGTGCTCCTCGTGAAAAGGAAATTGGAGGTAGAAATTATTAAGTTTTTCATTTTAATTCTGATTTAAATAAACTAAAAATTCTCCTGTAAGGACTTTTCTTCTAACTTAACATGTGCCCCATCTGTGACCTCTTGCTAGGATCTTTGGCTGTCTGCAGCACAACAATTGAGAGAGTCAGCAGAGAAAGGAAAGAAGGGAGTGGGAGGGGGAGGGGGAGATGTTTAAGCAATGCAGTGACTATGATAAGGCTGTGCAGAACTTTTAAGTGTTGCAGACACAACAAAAAGGCAATGAGTAAGGGGGGTGGGGCAATTAGGAGCTCTTACTAAACATTAATAATTTAATAAGCAAGCACAGATAAATATGTGAGTACCACCATTTTACTTCTCTCAAATGGTAGTTTCAAATAATGTAAAGTTGTTTGAGTGAGTGACCCTTTAAAGGGGACCAAATGTCACAAGACTCCATTGTCTTAATAGACTGAGCACATTCACAAAGATAAGCTGTTACCTCAAGTATCCTCAACTGACAACACACAGACTACCAGCAGGTGCCTGTTGTATTAAAACTTTTAAAACAGTGGGTCAATCCTTTATATACAACTATTCAAAATATTAATATTTCTTTACATAAAATAGAAGCTGGGTAGTAGTCCACTGCAACATACAGCATACTTCTTTTCTCTCTTCCTGGTATTGCGAACAGTAGGTATCAAAAGTGCAGTCATTGAAGATTTAATACCTACTTTTTGCAATGCAAGAAAAATAGTAAATAAGCATGCTGAATGCTGCTGTGGACTATTAACCAGCTTCTGTTTTGTGTGATCTTGGAAGATCATCTGACCACATTTTTTAAGTTAATATAACATAAAATATCACCATGAACTATGTAAAAATCAAACTTTCTTTTTTATGGATTTGCTTTTAAATTTTTGTCTGCTAAACTAGTCTTTAGTTACTAGACTGACTTACTATTGTGGATAATCTGAATTATGTGATATTGACTTATATAGATATATAGAGATATATCTACACTCCATCCATGGTGTTATATATACATATCTTGTTATACATATACACATTAGGATTGTTAAAAATTACTTCTCCTTAAAATGTTTGTTTTAATTAGTTAAAAGGCTGACACACATGGGTTGATATTTTAGTGAGATCAAGCTGCAATATTGCCTTAAATTTATTGCATGATCAATCATTTTCAACTGGAAAATGTTTGTAAATTTGTCATTCTTCAATAGGCTGAGTCTAGACTGGGATTTATAGTGAAATAGTGTATGGTTCCCAAATATTTAGCTTTTTAAGAAATAAAGACTTGCATTGCAAGGATCAATTAAATAAATGTAGTTACCTCTTTAATTTTAGGCATATAGAAGTAAAAAAAGTATGACAGGCATTTTTTATTCCTGTTTACTGGCATTAGGCATTGTAGAATATTTAAAGGGCATGTCCATCTCCAAATCACACTGTGTAATGTTAAAAAATCCTTACCTTACACCTCAGCTCCTTATGGTTCTCCTGCAGGACCATTTTAATGTTCAGAAAAGTGAAGAATTGGAGCTGTCTGTGTGTCATCTGGTTCCTGCTACTTACTTGTCCTCCTGGAGGATTCTGGCATGCAAAGGTTATCCCTTTCCCCCTCCCACCAGATCCCTCTGCTCTTTTTCCTTTCTGTAATGTAGGGGGGATTTTCTGTAGTGTAGGGGTTTTTAGATCTTTTTTAAATCACAAAGTGCATGTCAGCCTGAACCCTTTATCCTTGGTTCTTATGTAAGGTAAAAATACTTGTAACTTGTTTATATAAAACATATTATAAATAACTTATTTGTATAGCATATGTATGTGGGGACAGAAAATTAAAATATTTTAAGCAATTGAGGTGGACAGCATATGTGTTGTACACAGTTGTGGGAGCTGTGCCTGACTCTTCCTTAAGATGACTGTTAGGAAGATGGAAGATGAGGCTTTCCCTTCAGGTGTCCTTTCAAAGCCTTCTGGACAATTGTCTATATGCCTGATGACCTTTTTCTTTTTCTGCCCACTGATGAGAATTGAAAAGAAGAGACTGTTACAGGGGGCCTGCTGTGGTGTGACGGCAGGTTCAAATCACACCCAATAGTTGCCATTTGTAGTTTCCTCACTTGGCCTGCCAACATGTGATATGGCTGCCATAACAGTAAAAAGCAGTGTGGCATGATTTGTACGGATTTACATGTGTGCTAATTAGAGTGGAATAAATGATTGGCTGTTTTCTGCATCTCCTTAAAGGGTGCCCAGATGTACACACTAGGTGAACATAATGTGCATGGGCATTGCACATCAAACTTTGTCAGCTACATTACTTCAGCAGTCTTAGGGCCTGTCGAGGAGCATTTGCTGTTAATTGTCCCTTATGATGTTGTGTCTTTTTGGAAAAAGTCAAAGATGTAAAAAAAATTGCTTTGGAAAAAGCAGAAAATTCAGTTTCTTATAAAAAAAAAAAACAGGAATCATTTTATTTGAATGAAAAAGGAATACATTGTTTTTAAGGAAAATAATGCAGAAATACAGAGCCTAAGCCCAGCTATGATGGTTTATCGCATGAATTGATGCAAATACACAGATAAATGACTGAATTTTGTATTGCAGTTTTATCAAGGTACCCAACTGTACCAGCAGGAAGCAGAAAATGTCAGTTCCCAGAGCTTCAATGAAAAGTGTTCTAATTGAAAGGAAATCCCATATGAATTAGAGTTTAGCATAGTGATCTTTAATGCTTGACTACTTTGACAATTAATCCTGTACTTATATGTTTGCTGTATTGATAAAGTATTATTGTACATTGATTAAATGGTTAAGCTGCCATAACAAACATATAGTCTTGAACATTAATCCAAGCTGCTAAGTACAAAACTTGTCCAGTTACAGCTGGTGTTATTCAGTATGTAAGCTTCTGTATACATTCACCTTTTCTCTTATTTTACACCATAAGTAATGTTCTTTAAATTACAGAGCTAAAATTAACTATATTCTGTGGTAAGGTTTTCAACAGTTATTTTGGCTTTACATAAAGCAGAATAAAAACATAGAAATGTGACAGATCTTCCTATTAGATGAGCAGGATTTGAAGATAACTCTTAACTCTTAAGTTGACTCTATAAGGCCATACAGATTTTATTTACAAATGGTTGTTTGTGTGAAAATGTAAGGTGATACATGTGGGGTTTAACAATCCTGGTGCCACCTACTCAATAAATTACTCTGTTAAGTGAATCTCTAATGGAAAAAGATTTGGGGGTTCTGGTAGATAACAGACTTAGCTGTATTAAATAATGCCAGACAACAAGGGCTAGAGCTAGCAAGATAATGTATAAAGAGGGAAATAGATTGAAGAGAAAAAATATTCTCCCTCTTTACAGGGAACTAATAAGGCCTCATTTGGAATATGCGGTGCAATTTTGCAATCCCATATACAAAAGAGATATCTTGGAAATGGAAGCAGTTCAGAGAAGGGCAACTAAAATAATAAAGGGAATGGAGGGGGTTGACTATGCAGGCAGATTAGACATCGGTCTAATCCGTCATATCAGAGGACACATGATCTTTTTAAAATTGGAAAGAAAAGAAGTTTCATCTTCAGGTTAGGAAAGGTTTCTTTACAGTGAGAACCGTGGAACCGTCTTCTAGCAGATGTGGTAATGGCAAGTTCACTGAATAGCTTTAAAAGTGGGCTAGATAAGCTTCAAAAATTAAAAAATATTGAGAATTACTGGTATTAATACATATACTGCAGTTCTGTTTGATCCAGGGATACTTTCCTTTTTTTTTTTTTTGCCTTCCTCTGGAACAACTGTTAAAAAGGAGAGTGAAAAAGTTGGACTTGATGGATGTACTATGCTACTATGTAATAATTCATTGGGTGAGAGTCTTAAAATGAGATGACGTAATGTCAGCTGCTTCTTCTTCTAAAAGGTTTTTCTAAATTGGGATTGGTTTAGCAATACACTCCAGAAATGTAGCTTCCAGCCTTTTCTACTCTTTTATATAAGCCATAATCTGACTCCAACCTCCACTATAGATGGAGCATATTGTATTGCAGTCAGTAGCTAAACCCACAGAAGTAAATTAGGTTACACAAAGAAGGATGGGGAGAAGACAAGGGGCATAGTCAATTGGATGTAAATACATTATATTGTATGTAATGTATTTAGAAATTAGGATAGAATGTAGGATAGAAATCAAGCTCAATTAAGTACCATATATACTCGAGTATAAGCCGAGGTTTTTAGGTTTTAAAATAAACCTAAAAACCTTACCTCGGCTTATACTCGAGTCAAGGTCTTCCTTACCGCGATCGATGTTGCTGAGGCTCCAAATCAGGCTGCCGCACGCTCTGTAAGTCCTGTGAGTTTCCGGCTGACGTCAGTACTCGGCGCCGGGCAGTGAGAGGCGCAGAGTAGTGATGTCAGCCGGCAATCCACAGGACTTACAGAGCGTGCGGCAGCCGAATTTGGGGCCTCAGCCTCAGCAACATTGATCACGGTAATTCTGGGAGGAATCTCCAGGGAGGGAGGGAGGGAGGGGGCTCTACACTGCAGTTGCATTCCCATACAGTTGTTTGGAAACTACAACTCCCAGCCAATAAAGCATGCTGGGAGTTGTAGTTTCCAAAACATCTGTATGGGAATTCTGCTGTGTATCTAAAGGGGAACTTAAGCATCAAAATAATACTGAAGGCAGTAGTGGTCAGATCAGATCAGTGGTCAGATAATCAGAAGACAGTAGTGGTCAGAATTTCTACCCTCTGCTTATATTCGAGTCAATCAATTTATCCTAATTTTTCAGGTAAAACAGGGACCTCGGCTTATACTCGAGTATATACGGTATACTTATACTTTAGTATTTGGTTATAATTTTATGTTTGCACATGCACACACAGATCCTTGCTTAGAGGATGGAGGTACCCTTTAAATTAAAAAATAAAAGGGTCAAAAAATACTTGTGTTATGACATGTTTTGCTGCTTATGTTAATAAGTACATCATGCATATCATATTATTTTCAATACCAGGGCTGCTGTGCTTATTGTGTGGTAGAACAGGTTTACTTCCCTCAAAATAAGGAGAAAAAACATTCTTTCTCATTACTTTTTAACTTGAACTTCTAAATACTGTGTTCACTTCTTATTTGCATAAATGCCCTAACATAATATAAAAAAAGGCAATTTTGGAAAGCCATTTAGCTTCCTTGAACTGAAAGGTAATGCCTAAAATTACTATTTTATGGTTTTTGGCTACTGGCTTTCCAACACAAATTGTCCATAGGTTTTATAAATAAGATTGCTCTGAATTGTCATTTTGCATCAATACTTTTACCATTTTGTAATTCTTTAAAGGGTATTTCCACTAATAACATTGACTTTTAGGAATCCAGTTCTATTGAAGAACAGGATGTAAAGGAACTGTGCCTTACCTTCCGTTCTTCAATAGAACAAACAGGAGCCAGGAGAGAATGTAAGAAACTTACCCGCTCATTCGCTCCCCAGACGCTTAGTCTGACAGGTCCAGATGGACCTTGTCTTCTATGCACATAGATCGCGCATGCGCATAGAAGGCAAAGTCTGTCGGGACCTGTCAGACTAAGCGCCAGGGGAGCAAGCGAGCGGGTTTCTTACATTCTCTCCTGGCTCCTGTTTGTTCTATTGAAGAACAGAAGTTAAGGCACAGCTCCTTTACCCCCCCCCCCCCGTTCTTCAATAGAACTGGATTCCTAAAAGTCAGTGGAGATACCCTTTAAGCTTCCAAATGCATATTTTCTTATTTTAACTTTGTGCTTTATTTCTATTTTATTTTTAAGAACTAGAACTTTGCTAGCACTTTAGTCAGGACTATAATGCAACACTTGACAATTTCATGACATGATCATGCAAAGTGTAAAGTGCACCAAAGTGTAAAGCGCAATGAACTCACTTCCCGACCTATCCCACAACATTAAGTCCTACCCGGCCCATTCATTTTGCAATCATATGTCGTTTGTCAACATATCACAAAGGCCAACACAATAATTCCACCAAAGTCCACCAAAATAATTGTGCAAAGACGATATTGTTTCAACTTTGGTGGTCCCTTTAAACAAGTGTTAGGGGGATGATGCATAATGGATTTCTTTGATATTGTGTGGAAGGTCTATTAAATGAATGTATTTCCATTTCTTAAAGTGGTGCTGATGACTGTGTCTAAAAGGAATTAAAAGGTGTTTGTTACATGATGTTCAGAACAATTTGGAAATCTGTTCTGGAAATATTATCATAGTTCCTGTTTAGGCTAATGCATACAGCATATGTTTTCCCCTCACTTGGATTCTATACCTTTTTCATAAGCATTGCTGTGTTTCTCCTAAATAGGCTATCAAAACATTGATTAGAATTATATACGGTATCCATTTAAATCTATTTTCCATTAAATAACTTTTTATGGAAATTAATTATTGTTTGAGCAAACCTATACTGTACTTTTTCATGGTTCCCAAAGCATTACATCTAATGCATGTGTTCTATATGAATTTGCTGTGTGTATTCAGTCTGTGTGCTCCAACAGTTGCTATTTTTGTGAAATAATCACAAGTTAAAATTACCTATATCCTATCCAATGTAAAGAAAAGAAAGTGATTTATTGTGTGAATTGCGTATAATATATTAGTTTAGAATTTAAGAGGTCAGCACGTTGGCTTAGTGGTTAGCACTGATGCCTTGCAGCAATGAAGTCCTGAGTTAGATTCCACCCTTGGACATGTCTGCAAGGAGTTTGTATGTTCTCCCCGTGCTTGCATTGGTTTCTTCTGGACACTCCGGTTTCCCCCACAATCATAAAGACATACTGATAGGTTGTATGTGTCAAATAAATGTGCTTAGATTGTAAGCTCTTCAGGACAGGGCCTGATGTAATTGTAATGGAAGATGTTGGTGCTATATAAATCCACAATAAAAAAAAAATAAGATGTTAAAATATATTTAGGCTACGTTCACACTACATTAGGATCAAAACACAAACATACAAGAAACCAACACACTGCAATTTTTGTGTGTGTGTGTGTTTATCTTATGTATTGCAGCCATTTCTATAGAATGGAAATGCACACATTTCTGGATACTAGTGCATACAACAGTGCAGTTTAAAAAATACATTGTATTGAAACGCATCAGTGTGAATGTTAATATGCCAATCCTTTTGGAAAATACATGTCCTTGGGTTTTTCAAAAACATGCATTTTAAAAACTGCTTGCACCACAGAAATGCACATAGGTAAATTCTATCTCTATATATAGATACATGGTTAGTAATGCAGGTAATAAAGTACAAAAGATTCTCACCCCATGGTGAACATTCCCTTTAAGTTGTGTTTTGTGCTAACACCATTTCAATGGAGGCATAAACCGCAGGCCTAACCTGAATGGGAGCCCACAATGTAGTAACTCTCGCAAAGGGTCAGGTAAATTAAGCCACAAAATATATAACATCATCTGATAGTATGACCTGACAGTTAAAGCATGCTACATAGTTATTTCACATCATTTTTTCAGTTCTTTTAAAGGAAACATTCACGGAAAAACAACCCTAGTCCTTTTAAACACCGCAAAGAGTTCATTTTTAGTAACTCAAATTTGTCCCATTAGGCAAAAACGAGGCGAAACACAGCAATTTCTGCGAATATTTTAGGAACCATAGCTCACAGAACCAGGAGATATGACTGTTTTTAATATCTTTGTAATCTAGCAAAAGGCTTGAAGTTTTTTTTTGGGATGAACATTTCACTTATAGTTTTGTATTAGTTTCTTCTGTATTTCAAATCTAAACAAGCCTTCCTTTCAAGACTGATATGGCCTCTAACGCTTATATCACATAAGGTTATTTGTCACTGTCATGGTTACACTAATGTTTGCCATTGTGGTGGATTTGTTTACTGTTGACAATATTTGCTAACTTTTGCATAATGCCCTGCCTGACCCAGGAAAACCCAGAAACCCAGACAGGTACTCTAGCTAAACAGCATGCCATGTTTTGAGGAACAGAAAGCCCAAGAAGTCATAAGTTACAACATGCCTGAGTTTGCTTTTTTTGTTTTTGTTTTCATCAGGTTTCTAGAAAAATATACAGTTTCTACATATGAACAAACATTATATATAGCAGCTCTGTTTTTTTATTTACCAACTAATGTGAATTTCTCACAGCCTTCCTGGAGCAATACAAAATAGTGAACTGATTTTGCTGACATTTACTCAAATGTACATGCTTCTCTTTTTGCATGTTTTGTGCTGCTAAAGTGCTGGGTTTGTAAACAAACAGACCATTAGGAAACAGGTTCAATTCCCCAGACTTTTTGTTTTGTTTTGTTTCTATTATGTTCGTAACAAAAGATAAAGATTCTACATGTGCTAATATCTTACATAGTAGCCCTTGCGGGATAGAGGTAGAAATTTTATTTTAGCAATACATAGTACATAGAAGGTTGAAGGTTCAATTCCCCATACTTACTTTTATTTTTAACTCAAATGTTAATATTCTGTTTCTTACATCCACGATAGCAAAGAAATAAACTGCAAAGATAACTTTTTTTTTGTATGAAAAGCATAAGAATTTATGATTGTTAGGGACAGGAGCATTCGTAATGTGTTTACACAAAAACTGCAGTGAAATCTGTGGTCAGAAGGAGGGATGATCTTGTGGCTATAACATGATTGGCTGCTTCCAGGAAGCAAGGCTGCAGCTTCCTATGAAGTGTGCTTTGGATGTTCCCAGCTAAGGTGAATTATGGATGGGAGCTGACCCCTAGTATCCACATCTTAATGTCATAAATGACCCAGCATCCACAGCAAAGGGAGAGGTGAGACACTCCTTTTGGTATCTTTGTGAATGCGCTCTTTTTATTGGAGCAGAGATGTCTAGAGACCTTAGTTCCCCTTTAAAATAAGTTTCTTATGTTTGCATAAACGAAGCACACTTTGCGGCTAGAGAACTCCTCGGTTCCGAAATCCAAATGATCCATCCGAATCCGGACGATTAATCTGGATTTCAGGACTTCGGAGCCTATTTTCTATAATTATTGAACGTTCGAGGATCATCGAAAGTAGCCTCGAACGTTCGAGAACCCTCGAAAATTAGATCGGAAAACCAAAAGTAGTCTCCGATTGTATTTTCGAGGATCAAAAAAACGTTCAAAGCTACTTTCAATAATCCTCAAAAATGGCCTTGAATGTTTGATAATAATCGAACATTCGTTCCGTTTTCGGATTTTCTAAACAAAACTGGTGAGTTTCGACCATCTCTATTTACAGCTAGTACTACGGTCTAATAATTTTAGCAAATAAGTTTACAAATCCAATGTATTGAACTGAAGTTTTTCAGCAGAAATTAAAGGGACTCTGATGTTATTTCTGGCCAACCAATTGTGCGACCTACTGCACAATGGGTTATGATTTACCAGCTAGTCCGATTGACCGTTTCAATCAATTTTGCTTAGAAATCAGTTGAAATCTAATTATGTGGTGAGTCACTATCACTTACCACCAGTCAAAACTAAACGTAAGCCTGGGGGAGAATTCTATACATACTTACAGTCCTTGGCTCCCACTGTTTTCTTCCCCGGAACTAGGGGCCTGACCAGCAGCCGCATCTGTGATTGGCTGTCTTCAAAGCCGGGAGCTGCGGGCAAGAAGGGCTGTAAATATGTCTCCGATTCTTTTTTTTAGAAATGTAACTCGGTGGTTGGAGGTGGGCAGGGGTGGCCTACAAGATAGTAAATGTTTTTTAAGGAAGGTGAAAGGGCAGCCATAGAGGGATCCAGAGTGTAGGAGGGAAGACAGCTCCTACTCTTTAGTTTCCTGCAGGAGATCCATAAGAAGCAGAGATATAAGGTAAGGATTTCTTTAAACTTCACATTGGGGCCAGTAGTTGGTTACATTTTAGTTTGGGGGTTGGACATGCCCTTTAAGTATAATCTTTGCCTCCGTTCTGGCAGAGTAAGCTGGCTCCTCCCTCCATGCAATCACTTGTGGTATACTGCTAAATAGCTTTTGAGAAAGGTTCTTTGACCAGGACCCTAATGTTTTGTATATGAAAACTATACAAACTAAAAATACAACCGTAAAATAATAAATAACTCTTCATCTGAGTCTTTTTCTTACTTATAGGGATTACTTATTACTTGACTTTGGATATCTATTTCATATTTTATGTGACCTATGTTTTAAATACTCATTCAGCATGTACCATTCACCACTCATTCAGTAAATTTAACATTTGCTTTTACTAGCAAAATAACTTATTGCATTTGATTTCTTTCATGTGGCAGTACAGGAACTTTGTCCCACCCTTGCATTAGTAACTGATACTGTACATATTAATAAAAAAATCTGCTAAACTGCAGTTCAGAAAACATTCTAGAGACAGAGGCTATGTATTATTATAAGTTAATTAAAGCAAACATCCCTTAAGTCTGAGTCCAATGTAACTGTAATTAGTAACTGTCAAGAAATGTCTACTTGATGGAAAAAATGTCTACTTGAAAGAAAAAAGGGGGGATTTTGTTAGTTACACAAAATGTGTTAATTATGAAACAAAGCCCACAGTGTTATTTTTAAAAAAAGAAAGAGTTTTTATTCCTTGGTAAGAAAGCTTTCTCTAATTTTCTATGCAACAACAACAAAAAAAAAAGCAGTCTGCCAAGTGCAAAGTCATGTCAGACATTTTAAAAGATTTTTGATGCGTGGATGTCTTGTGTCAAATAAAATCAAGTTTGTACTTTTGAGTCAGGCCTATCGAAACTGAACTCTGCTGGTTTGCTGCAGGTCAGCTTTCATGGACAATTAGTGTTGTAACGGCATTTTGGTCACAAGTTGTCGTGAATGTTTTTCATAAAGACATCATCCTGAATCATAGCTGCACTGATCAGTTAGTGTCTAGTTTCTGAAGCATTTCATGTTAGCCTTTTCTCTGAGAGTAAAATGACTTCTCCGTAAGGCTTTGTCCACTGTTTCTTTTTCAGCTATTTGTGAAAGGCCTTAGGCATTATGAATGCACTGCTCCTTCGTGTTATTCTCGTTTACTCATTTTTTCTGTTGTCTTCTCTCTGGAACTGTCACAGATGGATCAGAGCATATCCTGACATGGATGAAAGAGCTATCTTCCTACTGTGTTGGCTCTGTGTCAATATTGACAACCTGCATGTGTTTAATACCGTATGAGGTGACTGGTTTAAGTAGTAGGCAGAAGTAAACCAATAAATCTTCTGTGTCATTCAACTTAGTGTTACTTGATTGCTCCCTTTAAACCCCCCAACTTACATTCTGTTATCACCATAGCAACAAATAATTGTTAAAAAAAAATCAGGACAAATAAAAAAAACCTTTTTGCTGTTTATGACAGAAGGTGAAAACGAGCACAGTATTCTCTTCAGGTTACTAATAGTTCAAATGTGCGGTACTTTGTTTCATAATTATAATACACAGTGTAAAAAAATAAAATCAAAATGCATAATTATATATCACCATAATATTATACATATTCCCCACAGGAAGTGACCAAACATCAAGCAATTTGAAATAACACCTGTATACACTATACATTATATCAGAGAGAATCAAACCAGCCCCACATAATTAAAGGGCATGTCCACCCCCAAAGCTAAATTTTAACCCACTACTGGCCCCACTGTGTAGTGTTGAAAAATGCTTACCTTACATCCCTGCTCCAAATGGCTGCCCTGCAATGGCTCTTCAAAGTCCAAAAAAGTCTCTCCTCTGGGAGAATTTGGTCATGCACACTGAAGCCCCCCTCCCTTTTCCTCCCTCTCCCTCCCGTTTCTCTCTCCCTCCCCAACATCTCCAAATCCATTTTCTGTAATTTAGGGCTCCCTCTCCCACCCCCAACCGCCATAATTATTTGCAGAAAAACTTAGCCAATCACTGCTTACACTGTTTTTCCCGGTGTTCTGTACAGCCAGGAGCCACGTCCGTGATTGGCCACCTCTCAGCCAATCACAGACGTGGCTGCCGGTACGGCCCCCTGCATGCAGTTTCATGCAAGCAGAGGGCCGTGTAAGATCGCTGGGGGGAACAGGCAAAGTAAGTAGTGATCGGCTAAGCTTTTCTGCAAATAACTATAGTGGTTGTGGTTGAGGGTGGGAGAGGGAGCCCTACACTACAGAAATTTTTTACAAAAGGGATGCACATGCCCTTTAACCCTGAAATTACAAAAGCAAAAGTAAATCATAATCCCTGTTTAGTCCCTTAGGGGCTAATGTCTGTAACTTATTGACCCACCAAACCTCATATTTCTTTAACCTCATTACCCTATCGCCCTGACCTATCTCTGGTATAACCTCGAGAACCATGAATTTCAGGTCCTCTGCTATGTGACCAGAGTCCACAAAATGATGTGGAACCGGTAGAGCCACCTGTTTGAGATTAATTAAAGATTTGTGTTTTGACACTCTAGCTTTTACCTTTTGGATCATCTTCCCAACGTAAAGGAGTCTACAGGGGCAATATAATATGCATATCGCAAATCGTGAGTTACAAGTATACAGTCCTCGTAGTTTAAATTCCGCTCCAGTTTCCGGATGTATAAAACTTGTGCCCTTCATAACTGAACGACACTGCACACAGTTATGACACGGCACCGTCCATTTATTATGACATTTAAGACGCATCTTGTTTGTTCCCCTTGTTTTATTAATTTTCAGAGAACCTGACCTGTTAAACATAGAACTAATAGTCATAGTGGGGGGTGGTAGATTGAATTCTGGTATATAAGGATATGAGTCCTTCAATATGAGTCCTGGTGGCTAATGATATTCTTAATAGATGCACTATGTTGATTGAAATCTGTCACAAGTGCCACCCTGTTTGATTGATTGTATTTTTTTGGTAAACGCCTAGCTGAACTAGTATCCCTACGTCTATTATATAATTTATGTTTTGCTTCTTGCAAAATATGATTGGGGTAACCCTATCCTCAAATTCTCCTATCCACCCTACAAACTTGGCTAAAAGGAATAGATTTTTTAATGTGTAGTGGTTGTTGGCTGGTGTAATGCAAAATTTGATTACGATCTGTGGGTTTAACAAACAATTCTGTATGCAGAGCACTATCCTTCTTAACCAGAACATCCAGAAAGTGAATATTACTGCTGTCGTGACTAAGATAAAACCTAATAGATAGATGGGCTTTGTTAAGCCTAACGTGGAACTGCAATAGGGTAGACACGTCACCCTGCCAGAGGATAAATACGTTGATATATTTCCACGATGCCACACAATGGGTATGGAAAAGATTATCTCGCTAGACGTACTCATCCTCAAAGCCTGCCATAAATGCATTGGCATAGGCGGGGGCGTCGTTTGACCCCATCGCAGTTCCATGCACTTGGAGGTAGAACTTGCTTCTGAACAGATTGGCATGCCTCCACCCAGGATTGAGACAGGCTTCCTGGGAATTTCAAATAATTATTCATTTTCCTCTGATCAGAATGGAAAAATGTATCTAAGGCAGATATCAACTTTGTAGCAATACTTACAATCTGCCAGCCAGGAGTGAGTGTTGAAGAACCAGAAACTGATACATTGTATGCTGGAGGGTATTACTTGAGAGAAAACAGTTTCCTGATAAGGGTTTTCTTCTTTCTCTTTACACCTTTATCATGGTCACTTTTTATCATACCGGTTCTCTCTTTACTTCCACCTAACTTTTTTACTTACTGGGTACTTCCTGGTCACCTGGCTCCTCTCCCTCACTTCCTAGTCTAGGCATCATAAAATCTATATGATACTGGATGAGTAGCAGGGAAGCATCCCCATCTTCTTTCTATCTATCTACCTATCTACCAACATAGGGAGTAGTGTGCACTCTATCATCAGATACTTTGTAGGCCTGGGTGCTGCTGTGATTCTTGAATATCCAACCTTAAAGTAAATTGCAGAGCACTCACAGGGCTTGTGCACGCGGTGTAGCATGGGTTTTAAAAACTCACTTTGCAGGGCCTGAAGTTCAATAAAAAATTCTCATACATTGGTACCATGCAACGCACCCATTGAATACACTTTTGGGTTAAGTTTGCAATACTAGTAGCACACCCATTACATGAATGCTTGGGACATTTACCCAATGAATGTGGCTCTTCTTACTTGAATGCCACCCTACACGTGTCCTAAATCATGTTTAGTGCATCGCAGAGTATTGCCATGTAGTAATGCACAAATAAATTACTACGGCACCCCCCCCCCCTTCCAACAGAACACCATATTCACATTTGTTACAAAAGTATGCAAATTTTCAACTTATACATTCCAAGGTCTGTTGTTTTATACTTTCGCTGATTGTAAAAAAAGGACATGCAACTGGATCACTTCTGGACCCCACCACTGGAACCCCTATTCTGCACCCGGGCGAAGTTAGTAACAGGATACCAACTGACCACATGATTGTTTGTTATATGATACTCCAAAATTTTAGGGTTATATGTGCAGGTGCTAGTGATTTATCAGGTATGGGTAGAACAGTTGTTCTGAGTCTATGCCGTATGCCCGATTACACCTGTAAACATCTTGCCAGGTAACCCTCATTTAACCAACATTTTTACTAAAAAAAAACACATGTCATACACTGTAATAGCATGTAATATAAATATTTTTGGTTACTGTCATACTACAGTAATGCAACCCTTGGCTAGGTGTCAGGTACACACACCGAATGAGAAAGGCTGATTCCATAATCAACATTTTTTTTTTTAATCACACCAACCTACTGGCAATTGTGTACCCCCGTATCGCTGGGATCCCCTCATACAATCTGTAATTTCCCTCAGGAAATTGGACGAGTCATGACAACCTTAGGGGGTGGAGTCAGAGGGGCTGCAAATGCAAGAGGCCATGGGAGGTGACTGCAAAAGGAGGATGTAAATGAAGGGGCAGGGGGCCTGCAAGTGGAGGGAGCCAGAATCATACGATTTATGCAAACTGTATGAAACAAATGTTATTGTAACAAAATGGAATATACAGTTTTTGTTACAATTCTTTATTTTATGAAGAGTATTTTTTTTTCTGACGGTATTACTGGGGGTTTATTAGATATTAGATATTACATGATTATTAATTTTATATTAGCATATTATACTATATATATATATTTATATATAGATATAATTAATAGATACCATTAAGAATACCCATGTTTCTTATCACACCACATGTAGTAAGGTAAAGCACCAATGAGTAAATGCTTCAATCATAATCCATTAGATGGAATCCTTTGTAACAGAAGTTTAATTATGCCACAAGATGCGTACTTTTACATTCCCATTAGATGTCTAAAAAACTTCAGATTGTCCTTAACTAAGCAAATGGTGTTTTTGCTACAGATTTGACGTGTCAAAATGGACTTGCAAATATTTGTTGGTTATATGTATTAACAGCTTTCCTTCATACGCTTAATTACTAATTGCTAAAGGCACACAGGCTCCTTTTGAATAGGTATACAAAAAGCATGAAAAATGCAATTTAAAAAATTGTAATTACCAGTGCAAAGATATGAAAGGTAGAATTCAGACTGGCTTTGATTCTGCATTTTTTAACATTTAACTTTCCATTCATGTGGACACTTTTTTGCAGTCACTGGCAATGCTGAATTCTAGTACACAATACTGAGTCTGAAAATGCTATTTTTGGGAGGGGATCAACACTTTACACAAAATTTATAAAAACAATGTGAGGAAAATTAACTGGTGATCAATATCTTAATGATCACTAAGATGGGATCTGGCCGACTCAGACCCTGTATCCGGTACTATGACCCCTCGTTCCAAAAATCCGAATGTATCCGCCCTAATCCGGACAGATCGTCGATTTCGGAGGCCTAATTTCTATAATATCAACGTTCAAGGTTATCGAAATAGACCGACCGTTCGATCTAAACTTGAAGTAGTCGCGATCATATTTTTGAGATTATCGACTGTTATAAATTATCGAAATAGCCTTGAATATTTGTTGCGTTATGGATGTTTTTGGATCTTCGGGATTTTCCCGGAATCTGGGAATCCGAAAACGGACGAGGGGTGATTTTCGGCCATCTCTAGTGATCACATAAAGCAATAATCGTTGAATTTTACCGCACACATTGTTTAGTCCAAAAAGTGTAGAAAAATTCTATAATATAATTTTTAAATGCGTGCAGCATGTTACATATTAAGTCTAATTCACAAACGGACGATTAGCTCTAAAGCTTTGAGGAATTGCCTATCCCCTAATTATATATGGGCGTCTCCATGTATTGATACCAATTAATTTCCACAAGACAATAGATGAAAAGCTGAAAATCCAAATCATTGGAAATGGATAATTCAGGAGGGCAAAAAAACAAACACATAAAACATCTTAAACACCACTTTATTAGTTATACAGATTAAACACTCCCCACACTGATTTCCGTCAGTAATCATTCTCTCTATTCTTAGGTCCGCAAAAGTTAGACAACCTTGTTAATCAGAGATTCCATATTGCGTTTAGCTTAATTGTCACAAGATCCACATTAGGTTGTTAACGTGGGTCTCAAAATTGTGCAGCAACACCCATGGCAATACAGCCTAAGTAATTTTTGCACATAACACCTTTAATTTAAGTATAGCACAGCCTTCATACATGATCTTGATGCAGTAACCTTGTAAAGGAAATATTGCATCAAGGGATATCGCGAATGTAATTAACACACGCTATCATATTTTATTGCTCTGTCAGTATCTGCACAAGTAATAAACGTTCAGAGCATGTATAAAACCTATTTGTATTTTTTTTTATTTATACAATCAAGCACTTCTAGTCACTGGCCCAGCAAGAATAAGAATCCCTAAACTGAAAATCAGTGGGTGAGATTCCGCTCCTACTATGAAGAACGTGCGATTGGAAAATGTGATTTAATCTTACTATTTACAAATGATAGGAAAAAAACAAAGAACAGGGAACATGTCCTCTAAGGGACATCCTGTGTATATATGTGAGAGATGGAGATGTGAAGTACCAGCAAATTTGGAAACCATTAAAGAAGTGAAAATCTATTATTCATGTGATCAATACTCGAATTGAAAAACGGTTTTTTGCTATGATCTAATGTTCTTGGAAAAATTTAAATTCTCAGTACTTTTATAAATAAATTTTTCCATAAAAATCCGCCATAGTGCTCCAAACCGGGTGCTTACACTTCAAGAGAAGAAGTGGAGCACACTCCTTGGATTGTGTAATAAATTTCCTTATGATGAAGCAAAGTTATCGCACATAGACGTGTTTGACCTCATTCGGTCGCACTCGCTTCCTTTTTTTCATAAATTATGAATACTACCAGATGTTTTACACTAATAATAACAATAGTGTAAGAATTAGATATTTCCATGACAAAGTGATTTTTAAGTGGAAACACTTGCAAGGCAAAAAATGTTACTTAAATTGATGAAAATGTTATTTCTTATTTTAGATTTCCAATAAAAAATAAAAAAAAATAACGGTTATGCCCTTTAGCATGAAATGACTTGTTTATTGTCAGTACAGTGCCAGAAATACAGAAACAATGCCTATATTACTATATATTAGAAAATTAAAAGACCTTTGTGTCCAAAACATTTTTTACTTTGGCGTGCTTGATATTTATGGTTAAAAAAATAAATGTAACGCGTTCTTGTCCTGAATATTACCATTCACATGGGGTCAAAATACAAAATAATACAAAAGAGACAAGATTCTCAATATGATGTTACTGTGGACCCAAAGCAGTAAACAAGTTTTACTAGACTCTTACAAACGGATAAAAAAAAACTCTATTTCCATACTAAAGAAATACGAAAAACATCCGTCTTCGTTTAATGTCATAACATAGTGATTTTTCCCCTTCTGTTTTTAGCAATAATTTAATAAGATCAATAACCACTTATACCCAAGGCTCCAATTTTCTATGGTGACTATGTAATATTTTGCAATGTAAAATTGACTGAGATGAAAGATTTTGCATGGTACCCGGTGGGGTATAGCTACACAAATGAGACTTTGTGGGACTGAGGTTATCCCCCGCTTCATCTCCACCCTAATGCAGCAGCCACCTGCTGTTTTATAATTGTCACACTGGGCCAGTTCACATCCTTGGTGGCCGTGGTTATCCACTAGTCACCAAGCCTCTTTTCGCATCATTACTTACTTGATGAACTTTTATGGTTTCAGCACCCTGAAGACCTCATCTAGGACACAGAACCCACACTGGCTGCAGGGACGCTTCTAGAAAAGCATGAAGGAAAAGGCAGCGAGACTGAAGCTTTTACTGGCTGTCACTTTCTTATTAAAAAATCACTGCTAGCATTATCTTTCAAAGAGTAAGACCACAGGATATCCCTCCGATTACGTTTCTTGCATTCCATTGCTACTTATGTATAACGGTTCACATTTAGAAATAGCAACAACATGTTTATAGAACTGGTTAGATACTTTTGGCTGCTTATAACAGCTGAAGCTTATAAACAAGGTACACAATCAATAAATCCCTTTATAATTAACTACTAAGTTAATAAAATAAGCGTAAAAACACCGCAGTTTTGGTCTTTTGAAAAAAAAATAAGCAAATGAAGGGGATTAATATCAGTCAAACTCTTTAATGAGATTGGAAAAACAAAATTTCCGTGTTTGCTTGATGCTGGACTCCTCATGTCACTCCTTTTAAATGTATGGTTACTCTCTAAAACAAATGTTTTTTAAATGTAGGTACATATACTTTTAGAGTAAGGCATAAAAAAAATTAGGGTGGTGAAATACTATTTACAAGAGATGTTAACACACCATGGTTCTCTAAGCATACAGTTTAGAAACCGTGCATAGGCAATCCATTTAAACAAAACATTTTAAGTTAGTCTCCATGTATAAATTTCTAGGCACACCTGGTACCTGGCTTCTGGATTATCAACGATCTTGAATGAGAAGCAGTTATTGAAACTCTTACAATAATACACTATTTTTGTAAATAGAAACGAGGAGTCAATGATTGAGAGACAAAACTTTTAAAGAACGCTAAAAAAAATCACTGCTTAGCAATTACATAAGCATTATCCCGATTAACTGAAAAAAAAAAAAAAAACCAAAAAAAAAACAACCAAGATCAGATGATGAAGATTGACTATTACTCGTTTTACGGAACTTGGATGTGTGAATCTTTATCACTTAGGTTTTTAAATGCCTAGGTTAGTGTCTCAACATTTTAAAGTACATAAAATCAGGGGGTAATCCACTGAATATGTATTATTGTGTTTAATACCAACCACCAAGTGTTATATTGATAACCTTTCAAGTTGCCTAATAATTATGTTATTATTAGTCTCACTCGCCATATCCACATTAAAATTAAAACACAGGACTAGAGGCATACTTCGGACAATCAACATTTCAAAGAAGCTCTTCAAGAAGAGAACGCACGTGTGTGGTAATCTAGAAATAATTATCACCCAAGTACATCAATAAAAACTTTCCAGTGCTAGTTTATAATCTAGTTCCCCACAGAGAAAACAATATAAAATCTTAAAATAGACCCCTCAACTTCTAATAAAAAGCCATAACCATTATATTACTTAATTTTGTTTACTTGCCTGTCTAAACTATGTAAAGAATGCTATGGACCATTAGCTTCATTCGAATTCCCCTAAAACAACTTTACATGCAGAGTTTAAATAGGGTTGGCAAAATAGGGTCAAACAATTACTAGATCTGCATGCCCAAGGTCCTCTCTAAAGTCCAAGTCTAGTTACTCAGTGTTCAAGCATTCTGCACTTCTAATGAGGATTACTATCAAGATCTCTAGCAACAAAGTTTATATCTTTAAGGTTACATTTCAGTTCATTATTATTATTATTTCACTTTATAGGCGAACATCTTCTGTGGTGCTTTACAATTACATTGTCAAAACATTACATAGAAGGTACTGACCTATTACACAAAGTCATACATATTGACATACACAGGTAATATATAATCTAGTACCACCGAAGTGATGAGTTACTTACAGCCAAATACCCTGATACAAATAGAAGATGCGGAACAGTCTGGATGGAAAGGGTGATGAACATAAGGGTTTTTGACGTGGATATGTAGGCTGTAGTTAAATAGATTGGCATAGGAGTGTGAGGGGGTTTGGATCAGGGGGGTCAGTGGAGGGTTTAATTTCTAGGGCAGGTTATATCCTATAAGAGGTGGGTTTTAAGAGGTTCATTTGAAGTATTAAGGGGAAGTGAATGAAAGACAGACAGAGAAGGGAGCTACCAGAGCAGACGGGCACACGTGGTACTACAATGTCCTGAGTGCGGGCATTGAAGAGATGACAAGGGGAATGAGAGGGAGGACATAATTTCAGAGCAGAGATTGGCGTCTTGATGGTAATCAGACTAGATCAGATCTGAGATATATGGAGGGGCTGTGTTGGATGGTGCTTTCATAGATAGGGTTGGTAGCTTGAACTGGATCCATTTGTGCATGGGCATTCAGTGTAGGGACTGACAGAGAGGAGAAAACATAAACGAGCTGGGCAATCAGAGTTTAGGATGGATTTAAGTGGTCCAGGCGGTGTTTGGGTAAACCACAGGGGAGTGTTTGCAGTATTAGCTGGAGAAACTAAGGCATGGAACTGAGAATTTTTAGTAGTCTTTCAAGAGGAAGGGGA
The DNA here is from genome assembly GCA_019447015.1 of Hymenochirus boettgeri. Taxonomy (NCBI): domain Eukaryota; kingdom Metazoa; phylum Chordata; class Amphibia; order Anura; family Pipidae; genus Hymenochirus; species Hymenochirus boettgeri. The sequence continues at coordinate 188,919,411 of CM033474.1, read as the reverse complement.
CAGATGTGTTGACATGTGGTATTGAAAGGAAAGATCTTAATCGCATGTATTCCCAGGCAACGGACATGTATTAATAGTGAGACTAAGGGAGGGGAACATATTTATGAGGAGGGAATGACATTTTTTCAATCTTTCCTGTTTTAGTTTGAGGAAGCTGGGCGGGGGTGTCAGTGTAGGGAGATAGGGTAGATATGTATACTTGGGTATCAATCCACCATACAAGCGATCGAATTCACATGAACTAATGAGTTGTGCCAAGGCCATAGGTTGTTAAATGGAGAAAAAAACATGCCCAATACTGAGCCTTTGCAGGACCCCACACAGGAGTGGGGGCGAGGGGGTGGAGAGAAATTCCAGAGTGGAAACACTACGCCCTACCTGAATACAGAGAGTAGAGGGTGTCAACTTATCAAAAGAAAGTGGACAGATCAAAAGAATGAGCAAGAGTAGTGACCTTTATATTAGCACTAGTAAGATCATTGGTCCGCTTAGTGAGGGCAGTTTTCTCTGGAGGGTAAGGTGGGAGCGACTGAGGTGTCAGAGCAGAGTTAAACAGTTATGACAGACATGTCTTTCCAGTAGTTTGGAAGGCAAAGGGAGACCAGCCGTGCGGAAAGAGCGGGGAAGGGTCCCAGGGAGGGATTTTTAAGGTACGGCATACATTGATGTTTTAAATTAGTTTGTAAAACGTGGATAGGAACAAGTTAAAGAGATAGTTAGGGCTGGTTTATAAAGGTATTTAAGATGAGAATAGCAATGGGATTTTTAAGCTAATTTTTAAAACCAATGACAGCAGGATTAAAAATGTCCACGGAAAGAAACAAATTTATTGTACTGTAATATTGGTCCATAATGACTAAACTACAGAAGGATAACACAGGTTTCTTACGCATGATTCTTCTGTTGCCCCATAGACGCACCTACACACTCAGATCGTTCGTTCATTACCAATAGGAAAAACGACTCATATATCGTGGCCAGTGTAGGGAGATTTTCCAACAATGCTACGATACCCGTGAATCAAATGACTGTTTCGCTATTATGCTACCTTAAGTCTAGCTCCCTGATTAATTTTATCTTTGGGGGCGGCCTTATTACAGATTGCCCTTGGTTATCACACCACTGTTTATTATATTTCCTTTCCCATATGTGCAAAAATAAAACATAAAATGACAAGGTAATAACCAATTAAAAGTGGCATGTATATGAGGCCATAGAAATAAGCGGTACAAGGAGTTGTAAGGAGGGACGCATAACATATAGTTTTAATAACCAGAGTATAAAACCAGAGTATAATCCTGTGTACAAAAAGTAGAAAATTATTAGTAATCATAAAACAACAAGACCACTAACACGCTCATGGGTTTTATACCAGATTCTAAGTTTGTTTCAATATAAAATATGAGATGAGCAGCCTTTACAGTAGTAGTATTGTGAGATCTGTAGTGACACAATGAATAGCCATTCATTTGCTAGTAAAGCAGTTAACAGGGTAACCCTTTTTGAAATAATAAAAACCAAAGTGATATAAAAGTATATCGTTTATTGGCTACAACTGGTATCATGGCAAGCTTGGAGATTAACTGGGAACTAAATTTCTGAAAGCTGGCTTTTATGTCTAGCCCATAAGGGTATCACTTTTATACCACTTTTGTTATTTTCTATTTCAAAAAGAGTTGCCGCCCTGTTAACAATTTTGACTGGCTAGCACTGTACTTATGACCGTTTCCTGCTTAGTAAAGCAGTAAATAACACTGTCTTGTTGCATTTTGCCTTTGGAGCTGTGCATGCTTGGTTTCATTATATCCTTTTTTTAGTGTATCACTGAAAGAATTTGGAAATCTTCCCCACTCCTTTTCCCTCTTTTCTTTTTGTGGAAACTAATAATGACATGATCAACCTTGATAAACAAAGATTTGGATCTGAACATAAAACCCAATTTTTGCTCTTATAGCTATGTCATTAACGACATTAATTTAACATTACCAACAATTTCATTAACTTTCTGCTATCATAAATCTACTATTCTGTCCCCCAGTGCCTTTAGCTATCGTAAACACAAGAAGGTAATGTTATACAATAGCAAAGTAACCCATGTGACGACACATTAAATACAAATGCTACCATATGAAAATGCTGCATTTCAAATTAAAACATACCAAAAAGACTGATTTAAATCCATCTTTTTGTGGTAAACACGCAATCATTTTTCATTATTCAGTTTGGTTAATTGTAATTGGTTTAATACTATTTCTTAAAGTCCCACTAGCTGTCAGAAGATGGCAAGAAGTCAAAATATTATGGGTAATGATGATATGATAAAAACAGCTTAAATGAGCTTTCACAATTATTATGGAGAATCGAAATAAATAGTATCTATCAGTAACATGGGAACATACGATGGCTACTGCCAAATGGTTCTTATTCTATATTACCTAAAATGAGTTATGATAATGTTGTGTCTAAACATGTTTGTGCCTAAAACATGTTGTTTCTAACATAGATTTACAGTGTTTTTTCATGTACACAATATTTTCTTTATTTAGATAGGGGTGTTTATATATCATTATAACACCCACTTCCAAACACCGCATTAATTGGGCGAGCAGGTTCTTTTTACCCCAAAGTCAAGATGATTGACTTTGGACAAGGTTAGATACACCTATGTCGTATTTATTCCATGATAGTAAGGTACACTAGGGACAGGGTCTCTCAATTATTGTGCCTTCAGAGGAGCCCGAGGTGTGCCTCAAAATGTGTGGTAGGTAAAATTTGTGTCGCTCAGTATATAAATTGATTACATATACAAGTCAGTAGTAACATGCAAAAAGTGTGAGTAACAGTAATTGGGTGTTGTCTAATATTACATATGCCAATCTCGTAACACAATAAAGGATAGCTTTTCAATAAAAAGTGTAATGTTTATGGTGTCCTACGCAGGTAAGTATGAGGTGCACCCAGTTTTTGAGCCCAACAGGTAAGTATCAATATATTCCATATATAGGTGGGCACATCAAGGAAGATTCAAACAATCATTTTTTCAAGTTTTGGGGGGTCAAGTTACAGATTATTTGAATCTTCCTTGAGTGGGTGCACTCCTATATACAAAGTATTATCATCAAAAACTAAACCTACGTGTGTTTTCAATTAATTGAAGAATGTGAGGTAAAGGAGCCATGTTTACCTCCCGTTCATTAATTAATTAAACATGAGCCGTGAATAATTGGAGGAAACGTACCTGTGAGCTGGTTCCTTCCGACAGGTCCCAACACGTTTCTTGCTTAACTAAACTATACCCTTCATACTCCCGCTCCTTTTAGTTAATTGGAGACAAAAGGTAAGACCTAGCTACTTACCTCTTGTTCTTCAATTACCAAAAAATAAATAATTCATTTTATGAGAGAACTTTTCCTTTAAGTCATCTCATCCTGCCAATGTAAACATTGCCAAAAGCGTTTCCGGTCACATAACATCACATGGCACTTAACATTACACGCATCAGAAAAGGTTTTATTGTCAATTGTAGATGAGTTATAAGAGGCAATATTAAAATAATGGTTGGGACAAACCTATTAATTATAAGTAAACAAGAATGGCATATCTGTAATTATTTTCTTGTGATTCCATCTTATTTTAAATTTTCTAAGGCCACAAAGGTTGAGCTAAAAACAAAATATATTCAAATTGTGACATAATCAGTCTCATGTAATCAAGCCTGAGGACATGGTAGCACCTCTCATGAAGGAATATTCTATAGCAGAGAGATCAAAATTGCATAGATAAATGGAAATGCACAGAATGCTTCCAGACTGACTACTATAATCTATGTATGAAGGTATGACTTAAATGCAACATTGTTAGTGACTGACTAAAATCAGCAATTGTAAAGGCTTGAAAAAAACTATTTGTACGCAAATGTGTTTTGGGAATAAACAAACATTGTGTTTCCTTTGAATCCATGTTCTGTCTATACGAAGTCCTAAGTGCTCATTTACATACACTCCATGCTTGACTGCAGGCAAAGTCTGCACGACCCCTTCCTCAGATAAAAAACAAAACATTTGTTTTTTGTCTGAGGAAGGGGTCGTGCAGACTCCGAACGTCACGTGTTAATAAACACAGTATTATTTGATTAAGAATGGTTTGCACTCTGATTTTCTACTTGTGTGTACCACTAATCACTGGCTGCGGTATCCGAGTACACCCAGCGAATTTACAAACATGTATAGGTGTGGCGAGGGAACCATCTTTGTAACTTTGGGTATTTCCAAAGACAATGTCTGGATATGATGCTGAGCATGTGCACTTTAATTTTTTAAGGTTGTCCATGGTGTGGAACCACTCTATGGTCTTGTCCACCATGCTGCAGCTCAGTTGCAGGGTATTATTATAACCTAGGCCATCTTTTTGTAGAGACAACATCCTTTTTTTTCAGATCCTCAGATTTCTTACTATGAGGTGCCATGTTTATAGGGAAGCTCAGTGCAAATACATACGCTTTTAAGAAGAAAAAACGCAGTATTTTTCCATCTCAATTACCTTAAACTTTCCATCCAGCGTTTTGTCTGTGCATAAAATAATGCTTTCGAAGTAACTGACTTCCTTTATGGTTTTGCCCTTGACCCAGCACGTGGGTTGATTTAGGTGCTCAGTAGAGATCTGAGCATGTTTGACCCATCCAACAGCTAATTAGTAGAAAATACTATTAGGGACTTCCAAGGAAGAGTGCATTCTGGAGGAAGACCGTTACAGAAACTGAATGTCGCTCACTATTACAAAGCATGGCATAGCAAAGGTATATGAAATCAACTGATTTTTCAAAATGGAGGAGAATATGTAGAATAACTAGCTATGCCATAATAAACACTAAGATTTTAAATCCAATGACCAGTATGTGAGAGCCATAACACTATTTAACCACTCTGCTCGCTGTTCACACATCAACCTGAGACCTTATAACACTAACGAGTCACTACACCAGGGCACAAAAATGACACATTTAGCACAATTGGAAATGTTTCACTTATGGGTGTACACACTTTTGTTGCCAGCGGTTAAGACATTAATGGCGAAGTGCTGTGGGTTTTTTTTAAAGGGGGACAGCACTGTTATACAATCTGTATACTGACTACTTAACATTGTATCAAAGTGTCATATTTTCAGTATTGTCCCATATAAGATACGTGTGTAAAGGATTATGTATGTATAAATAAATATATAAAATACTAGCAAAGTGCTCCATTAATGCACAGTGGAAATTAATGTGTGTATTGCAGATACGTTGTCTATAAAAATCGCTTGCAGGGATATTTTAAACTGTTTTATTCAAACAAGCCATCATCTTCCAGGGAATTCCGGGAAAACCAAGAATACCCCTGCAATCTTGCAACAATGTGCAGTTCAACGTAAACAGCACCATTTTTTTTATTATTGAAAGCTCAGGGTCATGCTTTCTGTGATACCAACCCAAGTCCACAAACATGCAAGCGGTTCAGAACCGTGTGCCTCTCACTTATGCCCATAGCTGTTAAGCTATAGGCTAGAGAGAACTAGTTGGCTACCTTCAGCCTGTAGGCATCAGAACCTTTCCAAACTTGTCCTCCCCTTCTGCTCTCAGTAACTACCCAGGAAGCATCTGGGTGGGGGTGGGCTGAAATTGGACCTCTTGCATGTTTGAAACTAACATATTACCAGGATTCCGTTTGCAGAAAATTTGTTTCTTAATGTCCTGTAGCTAAGGCATGCATCGAGATACAATACATCAAGTCTAATGGTATAGAGCAGGGGTGGTAAACTTGTGAGCTTTCACATGTTTGAAAAAATACAGTTCCTAGGATTCTCTATTAGCAGTAAGTTTGAACATGCAAGTGATCCATCTGCCCTTTCCTTACATATCGATAGCTATTACACTATTGGATTAGGGAATGATTATATGGGTCACTTAAGGCAGTGGGAGTCTAAACCTTACCATTTGCCCTAATTTCTCTAAATACCCACCTACCTACCATTATATTCCATGAAGTCTAAGTGGTAAATCCTTAACTGGAAAATCCCATTAGCATATCACAGCCAGGTGTTAAGGGGCGTTATTGCATAGTGTCTAAGAGGTGTTATAGGAACACCCAGAGTAAGGTGTCAAAACAGCATGTACATTGGCAGACAGTTGGTGTCGAACCCCCCCACCTCTATTTAGGCTTGATTCTTTATTTTCACATAAATGGCCTCCTTAACACCTCTCTTGAACCAGTCACGTTCCTTTGCCAATATGTATATTACAATCTTCAAAGGTATGTCCTTTATCCTTAAGATGCAGGTACACGGCTGAGCCCTGACCCAAGGAATTGGCTCTTTCTGTGCTGTGACATACGTTGATGCAGTTGCTGTTTGTCTCTCCCACATACAAATCAGAGCATTCTTCACTGCACTGCTTTATAGATGTCGCTAGGAGGCCATTTATGTGAAAAATAAAGAAACAAAGCTAAATAGAGGTGGGGGGGTTCGACCACCAACTGTCGCCATGTACAATGCTGTTTTGACACCTTACTCTGGGTGTTTCCTATAACACCTCTTAGCCACTATGCAATCACCCCTTAACACCTGGATGCGATATGCAAATTGGGATTTTCCAGGGTATAATTGCCACAGATTCTTGTACAAGTCATTCTGAAATTGAGAAAGCCAGTCGGATGACTAGCGAACATTTTCAAGCACTAAACTTCCAGTCCAGTTGATGAATTGAATACAGCAGATATATTTAGAGATTCCTACAAATTATCAATAGAAAGGACAGGTGAACTGTTAAAACTTTTAACAGGTAACAATAAGTTACACCACAGGCTTTAGTTAGTTCTTATGTTAAAGAGCATTAACTTCCAGTTATGCCAACTAACTGTGCCGGAGTTAAACTTTGTAAATTCAGTAATTATTGGGCTTTTAAAAAAGGTAAAATTTCTACAACAACATGCTGGCTCATCATAGCAGGAGTGGACCTTGTAAGAAGAGGTGAGCGTACAGTTAGTGCTTGCAAAAAGCACTACAGAAAACAAACTTTTACTACAAGAAGTAGATACATTCTAGATAGCTACAAAAGGGAATATTACCATTATTAATGCTTTTCCCAAACAAGCATTAGGAGAAATGCCGTCAATGCGGTTATGAATTAAGCAGTAGAAACATTTCTTAAATAAAAAACAAGGTAATCAATTATTTTGATTTCAATTCCCTAAAAATAGCATATTCTTTAACATTAAAAGCATGCAAATTAAGGTGTCTTAAACGTGCTTTCAGCTAGCAGAGTAACATTGTAGTTATTCATCATTTGAGTCATAAAACCTAGTCCTGTCCTTAGCATATATTCTAATGAACCTATCATGCAATGAGTGTTGACCTTTACTGTGCAATTTTGCAAGTTCACATTTATGAGGGGAGTATATATAGTTTGCCAATATAACTAGCCAAAGTCTGTAAATTACTATAATCATAGTAGTTAGTGTTGCTCTGCTTATTTGCTCTGCTATGTTCATCCAAGCTGTTTTTGAAAAAGCCACCATTGCAAAGTGTACTGTATTATATATATATATATATATATATTATATATATTATATATTACTATTTGTAACAATACTAAATCAAATGTTTCAAAATTCGTATTCACTTACATAAAATAAATAGGTAAGTTTGTTAAGAAAAATGGTTATCTATCCTTACAATGATATTGAAACTAAGTAAGCATTATATCTAAATATTTAAATTAAGGACATTCTCCCCATATGAGAGTTCAGGCAGGCATGCAAAGACGTCTGGTGGAACTCAGGCTTTCTTTTCAAACGGATGAATAAACACCATACCCCTGCTCACCAACAGTCTATTTTGTAGACAGTTTATGGATAGGAAACATTACAGGAGCTGGTAATTAAAGTAAAAAACTAATACTGTCTCTGAGATGGGGAATTTTATTCGGAAAGATCATTTATCACAGTGTACATGTACAGTTCCTGCTATAGAATGGATTATCTCCTTAGTTAGCAAGTATATATTCTTATGTTGCTAAATGCACTAAAACTCATTCAGGACCAGACTGCATCTGTTATTTATTCACTTGACATTGGAAATAAGGATGATGAATATTTTTAATAATAAGCTATTTAAGAAGGAAAAATAAAGCATTTTATGACATTCTACACTACACACTTTAAGTTCTAATACAGTTGTAACCCACCTCAATACTGCACAAAATAAAATAACCAAGTACTGTGAAAAATTAAAACAATTAATTAGGTTTGTATTACAGTGCTACATGTGGTTAATCACTGAGAAATTCAATGACGAAAGCCTCAGTGTGTAGCCTTTAGATGGGTCATGAACTCTAAAGAGAATTTTCAGATCTGCTTTTTTCACAATAAGTATAACGTTTTGCAGGAATATGCCATTTCTGGGGGAGATCCCATGTCTCTCTATTTGAGTAAAACGGCTTCTTTAGAAACAGTGGAGAATTATTTTTGTTTCCTTTTAGGAAGAGGATAGCTACTGCCCTGGTAAATTTGGGGAGAGATCAGCTTGGGTGGAGTAGCAACACAAAGTGAAACAGCTGTGTTTTTACTGTGTTTTCTGTTTGGTGTTCTTTGTTGTGTACTGGTTTTCTGCTGGTGTTTAGGGATATTGTACATGGAAACTGTAGTGGTTCTGTGGGTTTGGTTTTGTTTACTTAATAATAGTTTGGTGACATAGATAGTGACTATTCTCTAAGAAATTAAAGGGACTCTAAACCCACATAAATCCATTTTTTTAAGTATTTACCATCCGTTTCTATATTCACTGGGACGTGAGAACGCTTATTCTCACCTCCCTGTGAATAATAGTACGCAAGGTGGACCTGGAACTTACCTTACACCGGCGCTCCACTGCAAGCCGCTCCTGCACGGACAGCTGTTCTGTCCCGACCACACGCCCTGTCTTAGGCGCATGCGCGCCAATACAAAAGATAGGGCAACGTACTATATCTATATAATGCATATTCTTTTAAAAAGAGAAAGGTCTAGACAGAGGACCAAATTATTGCCTTGTATACACTTTTATTGAACACGAATAAAGACCATTGAGTGCAACACACGAATTGGAAAATTTAAACATCATTCCTTTGACAGTATTTCAGTGTTGGCCAGCTGTGGTGAGCAAAGGTTAGACGAGCAAGGAGAAAATTTTGTATATATTCTACAGCTATGAATAATCATTAACTAAAGAAAAGCTTAAAGAAATAGTTCTTCAAGTATGGTTAAAGGAAGTGCCACTGTAAAATCAAGTTATGTTCATTTGAAGCTGCAGTTTTAAAAAATACCGTTGCCATATTTTTTTTTATACTATGTCCCTCCAGAGCCTACCTTTGTGCCTTGAAAGTTGCGGACATCTTGTTACTGGTTTGCTGAATGTTAAGCTCCGCCCTCTGAGATTTCCTCTGCTTTCTCCTGCTTGAGCCTCAACAGGAATGCCTGTCAGTTCCGTGCATGTGTGTGTTGCACGGAACTCCCAGGCATTACTGTTTGAGGCTCAAGCAGGAGAAACAGAGGAATCTCAGAGGGGCGAGCTAACATTCAGCAAACCAGTAACAAATGTCATGTAACTTTCAAGGCACACAGCTAGGCTCTGGAGGAGCATAGGTAAAAATAAATATGGCAACGGTATTTAAAAGCTGCAGCTTTCAAATGAACATAACTTGATTTTACAGTGTACTTATCCTTTAAGAAATACATTTTAAGCCAATTTCAACATTATTGATTATTGATTATTATACAAATTACCACACATAAAGACAATGTATTATTAATAAATGTTTAGTTGGGATGCATCTAAATTAATTGATTCTATGTTTTGGTGTTACCTCAAGTATACATCTCAATTTAGCAATGCCTAATCCATTCACATATATTTAAATATTAACTAGCTAACTGCTTCTTATCACTATTCACTGTATGTAGATCCAATGACCTGTCACACATGACTTTCACTTCTACAGTGGTTGAATGCAGCATCTATCACATGTGAAAAGTCTAGTGCTTTCAAGCGCAGTAAACAGCCTAAAGCAACCTAATGTCCTCCTTTTAACCATTTATAGCACTAATTTTAGTGATTTAGGCATAATAACACATTCCTTCAGCTTGTTCTCATATTTTCAATATATATTTATAAAACTATTTTAAACTATTTGATGTTTCTGAATAAGGCTTTAATTTAATGAAAACGATTTTGACAGCTTTTTATTGCAAGAATTAAAACAAAATCAACATAATATAGGTGATTAATAATAAAACCACTAAAAAAAAACATGAAAACAAAGATGCTTTGATAATGTAAGAAAAAGAGTATGGATATATCAAAAACATGCAATTGTTGACTAGATTTTTACAATTAATAAGACTTTCCATCCATGTCTGGCCCTCTCTTTATGCAGACGTCAGACTGACTGCAGTAAGTGATGTATCAGGTAACGCTTTACTACATAACATGGAAAGCACTCCTATTAAAATATGTAACAATTTGAATAAATTCAGTATAAATATTTACTGATTTTTCAAAGAAATGAAAGTATGATGGTCACTGGAGTTTTTCTTTTAATGAGAAAATAAAAATAAGAAAATGTGCATCCCTCTTTAAATTCTAAAGCCAGGTATATACATGTTGACTAAAGCACAATATTTTCTGTGGCAGATCCCCCATTTGATATACTACTGTACAGGATAATTAATAAGGAATAATTGTATGATGTTGTAACCAGCCTTAAATCTTGGTCGAGTTTGATTGATTGAGTCTGGGTTAAGACCATAACCAGATGATCCAATAAAACATTGGCCAGCAATTCAATCAGCCCAAAATAGGTGGTACAAGCCCTAATATTTCATGGTCATGTTAAAAGAAAAAGGGCAATCATTTATGTAGAACTCTCTAAGTGTTCAGAACTTTCAAATTTAACATGCTAACTAATGGGGCCCATACATTAAAATCCCAGTCGTACAATCGAGCGATACACAAATCGGTGAATGCTGATAGTAAGACAGGGATTTGTTAGTGCATGGCCCAATTAGGCATGGAGATTTTGAGATGTACCCTTTTTTTTTTTTTTTTTTTTCCTCTTTATCCTTTCTTTTTTTGCATTTCTCTAAGCATTACATTGTCTGACATTGGGTGAATTTGCAGGGAAGTCTACATCTGGAAGATTTTTTACAGTCTTAAAAGTTTTTGACTGGGGGGAATTATTGTAGTTGTGAGTAACTCTTTTTTTTTTTAAACTGCTACTGCATTTGTCTACATTTTGTGTTTTAATAAAGACAAGCTGTAATCTGTTAAAGGGCAATTATCTCTTCAAAGTCCCCCATCTCCCCAGTTAATAATACACGAGGTGAAAACCAAATACAAAATATTACATAATGTGAAACTGGGGTTTGGGGGATAGCGGGACATATTTAAAATGTTTTTTTAGTGCTCTTTATTAAAATGTATATCAGAAGTTACATGGAAATTAACCAGGAATCTCCATTTCTTATTTGCATAAAAGGTATACCAGGAAGACGGTCTTCAGATATTCCCAGTATGTGTCAGTGTGTCTTTGTTGTCTATTGCAGGGATGCCCAAACAGCAGCTTTCCAGATGTTTTAAAGTTTAAAAACAACAACTCTAAGCATTCCTTTTTAACAATCTGAAACCAATGAATGCTGGGCATCGTAGTTTTTAAGAGATCTGGAGGGCCACAGTTTGGGTATATATAAGTAGAATCTGCAGCACTCCACCGTGTCTCAATCGCCTGGTGCAAGAATAAAGGGAGATCCCCTGTATTGCTCCCACCTCACACACTCCGTAGAATACTCAGCACTCAGGTCTTCGTTTCAAATTGACTTTTTTATTTTAGCATGCCAATTAAACAATCCAATGGCAACGTTTCGGAGCCGCAAGCTCCTTTCTCAAGCTCATATTCTCAAAAATGGAATAAAAAAAGTGAGAGACCACTCCCACCACTACCACACTTTCCATACAGGTTATGAAATCATCCATTTACACAGTACATAACATTACATATTAGTTATTTGTACAATACTGCATATTAACCACTTTCATATTTTATAACTGAGCATATTATATGCTTCCCTTTATTTGAAGTATTACTGCTTCATTATTTCAACCCTATGGATGAATGTCTACACCCCTACCGCAGCATATATATTGTATATATATATACAATCCTGATGACGCTGTAAATGCATGTTGCCGAACGCGTGAATACACTGAATAAAGATCTGTTTTTTTGTGAATAAAGTCCTGCGAGTGCTCCAGTTTTTCTCTCGCTCTCTCTGTATATATATATATATAAGTGGTAAGGAATCTATGTCTGTTTTTATTTTTTGGCTTCACTGTTTTAGTGGGTGTTTTAAGATTTCTACATAGTTTTATTGGTTGTAGGTATTTATTATATATGCTGGTAACTAGGGTGTGTGGGGGTGGGTCCTGTGGGGCCTATTTATTCTGGGAAGTAGGGGGGAATTAATCCTGATGACGACCAGATGTGTGTCGAAACTGTTGATCTGTGAATAAATATTTTCTCTGATGGAGACTGTGAGTGCGCCATGTTTTGGAGCTTTTGTATATATGGACAGCACCCGGGCAATATCTATGTTGATTGGAGTGCAGTTGATTACTTGTGACTTTTATATTTTTTGGACTTGCACCCAACCTTGTTTATTATTACATACAGCTGGCTGAATTGGGATCTATCTCCACTATGGAACAAAATACCATGATACATCTATCGGGACATTGATGTTGATTTGGAAAGTGATTTTGCTTTCTCTCAGGAGGAAGTGGATAAGATTTAATTTGCAGAATCTGGTGACAAGGGCTTTAATGGTAGGTCCACTAAGAGGTATACTTTAAATTGCTTATCTGAGAAAACGTGCTATTGACTTACAGCTACACGGCACATGTTTATCTGACTATCACAGGGCCCGCAGGATCCCTAAGGTTCAGAGTGCGCTGTCCCGACTTTGGGCAGAAATGATAAAGATTTTTGCGGGCGTGGATAGGCATTTTGAATAAGTGCTCTTTTGATTTAATGGTGCTGGTTTTTGATTTTGTGGGTAAAGAACTAATTAAGGTAAAAAATGAGCTTGAATTGTATGAAGCTGAGAACTTGATTTTTTGAAAGCTGATACTACTGTAGATCATCTAACCAAAATTGTGAGCAGGTTACCAGGTATAAGCATGATCTTTTGCAGTTTAAACGTGATAAATACATAAAGTGAACAGGATTACAGAGACAAGAGGGTATACCCCTGGTTACTTGGACAGCAGCAAGAGAGGGCGTGGTAGGGTCCGTAGGAGGCGCCCGTTTGGTACCACAATAGACTCTTCTGGAGAGTCGAGCCATTCGGATATGGACATCATTGGATGATAGGCAAAGGGGCACCCCAGGGACTACTACACAGGTCCCTTTTCACGGGAGAGTGACAAGTCCAGAATATGAAGGCAGAGGAGATACATCCGGAGGGGAGGCCATAAAAGTAAGAGGCAGGCCACCTCGAAAGAAGTAAATATATTCAATTTGAGTCAGCATGTTCTTTCCTCTGAGAGGAGACTCTTTGAGCAAAGGCCTCTCTTTTATCCCTATGTCTGGAGCTAATGAGTTCAATTTGATGTGGATCTTTATAAATTTCAAAGGAGGCTTAAACTCAAGAGTTCTTCACCAGAAGCTCTACTGAAAAGGCAGCAATGGAGTTGTTAAACCACTAGTACGTTTGAGCCGATAAATACTCCCCCAGGTATTAAAGTGTTTACTCAACTTTTGCAGACAGATGTACATAGACTTAAAAAGAACCAAGAGGCCTTATGATAACCTTACCAAGCCACAACGTGATGCTATTAACGTTGCGGGCTGATCAGGATTTGGTCATACGCCCCGCCGATAGGCGTGCAGTGGTCCTTTTGGATCGCTCCTACTATGTGTCGGAGTTGTTGGCACAACTGAACGATACGTCTACGTATGGAGATGTGGCAAAAACCCGTTTGTGAGATTAAGAAACTGGTTGATGCAGTGGTCCACCCAGGTGTACAGGCCCGATGGATTATGGAAAGAGAAGGTCGGTTCCTTATGACCGAATTTTCCGGTCTGCCCTATATCTATACGTTACCCAAGGTACATAAGTCACTCCAGAGTCCTCCAGGAAGACCCATTGTGACGTCACATGGATCTCTCCTGAAACCGTTGGCTCAATTTATTGATCACTATTTACACCTGCTGTGAAAAAGATGAGCTCATACCTTAGGGATGTGGACATCTTATTGAAATCTTGTCTGAACTTAAGGGTCCCCAGAAGAATAAGGTATTAGTTACGGCTGATGTGGTAGCCTCTATACGGTGATCCCTCAACAGGAAGGAATTGTTGCGTGTAGGCAGGCATTGGTACAATGGGACATGTTGGGCCCCCAGTGGAATACCTTATGGAATTGCTGCAGTTGGTGTGTGGCTAATAACCATTTTAGATTCCAAGAGGAATATTTTTGTGCAGTTGCAAAAGCACAGCAATGGGGTCAAATGTGGCTCTGTCTTTTGCTAACTTATACATGCAGCAATCGAACAAGAACATCTATTACCCATTTTGGGATCCAGAGTATGCCTGTATAACGGTATATAGATGACATGTTTTTGATATGGGATGGTGATATCTTATCTATACAGGAGAGAATTCGACTATTAATGATTTGGACACTCCCATTAACTAACATGTAAGGTTGATGAGAATGAAATTGTTTTTTTTGGATCTCAGGTGTTTAAAGTGGGTGATAATCTTGGTACTACCCTGTTTCGTAAAACACTGACCGTAATACGGTGCTTCACGCATCAAGTTTCCATCCTCCGCGTTTGGTCAAAGCTATACCCTATACGCAATATTTGAGGACACTACGTAATAATAGGAAGATGACCAGGCTGAAGTACAGTTAAGGGAGATGACAGGTCGTTTTTTGGACAGGGGTTACTCAGAGGTCTGCTTAAACAACAGCTTACCAAGCCCTTGTCACCATAGCTATGGGTCATAAGTCCTAAGAGAGAGAACAATTAAGTATGACTTTTCCCATAGATTATTCGTATGTATTTCTGATATAGCATGCAGGGCGAAAAGTTTATGGGACATTATCACCAAGGATCCTAACTTGCCTTTTGAACAGCATGAACTTCGCATAGCACATCGTCGCGGAAGAAGCCTTCGTAATATGCTTGTGAGGACGGATCTTAGGAAACGTCGATTGGAGTGTGACTTTTTTGGGTGGTGCTGTTAGGCCCGGGTGCTATCGATGTCCCAACTGTGTGACCTGTGGACATATTTAACAGGAAAAGATTTTCCTCACCAAGGACTGGCAACGTATTAAGATCAATTTTAGACTAACTTGCATGAGCTGTTATGTGGTTTATTTTCTAATTTGCCCATGTGCATTGGTTTATGTAGGCAAGACTGTGAGCAGTTTTCGCGACGTTTTGCCAATCACCGTAGCGCTATTAGGGCAGCATTGTCCAACCATAATGGAGAGAAAGATTGGGAAGTTCGGTGATCAAGCGGTGGCCAGGCACTTCAAGTCACTAGGGCATAGTTCTTCTTCATTAAAATGCATGGTGTTGATCACGTACCACCTATGAAGGGTGATAGATCGAAAAGACTTCTTCAAGTCGAGTCGAGGTGGATCTCACGATTACAGACTTGGTACCCGATGGTCTCAATGAAGTGAATAACTTGGGTTGCTTTTTTAAACTCTGCTTTTTACATTTCGGCTTTTTATAACTCTGCTTTATATAACTCTGCTATTTATGACTCCTTTCCTCTGTATTACATGTATCATTCTATGATATGGTTTAGTGTTAGATGATATCTTGTGTCTATTTATGGTATTTTACCACTCTTACTTATATGTCCTCTCGGTGTTTAGATATTGGATATTGTAGTCCTACGATTTTGGGTATTACTTCCATAGTTTGTACAGTGTATATTGTATATAATATATTAAACTTTTTAGTGGTGTTTATTGTGTTGGGAGCATACTTGGTTTTCCTGTTTGCCTGCCTATATGGGCGTCTGTGGTTGGGGGTATTATTTTGGTGGACTCCTTGTCTATCACTATTGTGTTAGCATTAGGTTGCCATGGATTCCCCTCTTCGTTTCTGTGTTATTTGTTGACTAGGGGCTGGGTCTGTCTGAACCGCCCATGTGCTGCTTGAGCTCCGTTCCTCCGCCTCTGTCTCCTTTTCCCTATCACGTCCGGCAGTTCTGTTTGGCCATGTGATAGTCTCGCGTGCTATGGGATTCTCGTGTCATTGCTGGTATGCAGAAGCGGTAGCGGCCCGGCTAGTGGTATGGGGATCTCACTTACTTGGATGCGCTATGTAATATTGGTTTCCAGCGGGCAACAGGAGCCGTGGATGCTCCCCAATGGGGGTAAGGAATCTATGTCTGTTTTTTTTTTTTGGCTTCACTGTTTTAGTGGGTGTTTTAAGATTTACAATAGTTTTATTGGTTGTAGGTATTTATTATATATGCTGGTAACTAGGTGTGGTGGGGGTGGGTCCTGTGGGGCCTATTTATTCTTGGGAAGTAGGGGAGTAATTAATCCTGATGACGACCATGTGGTCGCAACATGTTGATCTGTGAATAAAATTTTTCTCTGATGGAAGACCTGTGAATGCGCCGATGTTTTGGAGCTTTTGTATATTATGGGACAGCACCCGGGCAAGTATCTATGTTGATTGGAGTGCAGTTGATTACTTGTGACTTTATATATATATATACCCAAACTGTGATGCCCAGCATTCATTGGTTTCAGATTGTTAAAAAGGAATGCTTAGAGTTGTTGTTTTTAAACTTTAAAACATCTGGAAGCTGCTGTTTGGGCATCCCTGCAATAGACAACAAGACACACTGACACATACTGGGAATATCTGAAGCAGTCTTCCTGGTATACCTTTTATGCAAAAAATTCTTCAAAACATAGTAGTTGTAACCAAGCCTTCTATAAAATAAGCATGTTTTCAAAATATTATGGTGCATCTATAGAGATAGATAGATATCCAACCTTAAAGTAAATTGCAAAGCACTCACAAGGCTGGTGCAAAAGTTCCAACTTTAGAAAGGTCTAAGACACAGACTGAAACGTCACTATCTGTTTTGTTGCACATGAAATAAGTTGGAACTTCTGCAATTTACTTTAAGGTTGGATATCTATCTATCTCTATAGATGCACACATAATATTTTGGAAAACATGCTTATTTTATAGAAGGCTTGGTTACAACTACTATGTTTTGAAGAATTATTTTGCATAAAAGGTATACCAGGAAGACTGTCTTCAGATATTCCCAGTATGTGTCAGTGTGTCTTTGTTGTCTATTCGCGGTGTAGCATGGGTTTTAAAAACTCACTTTGCAGGGCCTGAAGTTCAATAAAAAATTCTCATACATTGGTACCATGCAACGCACCCATTGAATACACTTTTGGGTTAAGTTTGCAATACTAGTAGCACACCCATTACATGAATGCTTGGGACATTTACCCAATGAATGTGGCTCTTCTTACTTGAATGCCACCCTACACGTGTCCTAAATCATGTTTAGTGCATCGCAGAGTATTGCCATGTAGTAATGCACAAATAAATTACTACGGCACCCCCCCCCCCTTCCAACAGAACACCATATTCACATTTGTTACAAAAGTATGCAAATTTTCAACTTATACATTCCCAAGGTATGTTGTTTTATACTTTCCTGATGTAAAAAAAAGGCATGCAACTGATTCACTTCTGGACCCCCCACTGGAACCCCTATACTGCACCCGGGCCGAAGATTAGTATCTAGGATAAACCTGACACACTGATTGTTTGGTTATATTGATACTCCCAAAATTTTAGGTTTTATATAGTGCCATGTGCTAAGTGATTATCAGGTAATGTGGTAGAACAGTTGTTCTGGTCTATGCCGTACGCCCGTTACACCTGTAAACATCTTGTCCAGCGTAACCCCTCATTTAAACCAACATTTTTACTAAATAAAAAACACATTGTTCTTACACATGTAATAGCATGTAAATATAAATATTTTTGGTTACTGTACATACTACAGTAATGAAACCCTTAGGCTAGGTTGGTACACACACACGAATGAGAAAGGACGATTTCCATAATCACATAATCACACCCAACCCCATAACTTGGCAATTTGTGTACCCACCCTATCGCTGGGATCCCCTCATACAATCTGTAATTTCCCTCAGGAAATTGACAGAGTCATGACAACCTCTAGGGTGGGTCAGAGGGGCTGCAATGAAAGGCCATGGAGGTGCTGCAAAAAGGAGGATGAAATGAAGGGCAGGGGTGCCTGCAAGTGGAGGGATGCCAGAATCATATCGATATTATGCAAACTGTATGAAAAAAATGTTATTGTAACAAAATGGAATATACAGTTTTTGTTACAATCTTTATTTTATGAAATGTATTTTTATTTTCTGACGGTATTACTGGGGTTTATTAGATATTAGATATTACATATTAGATTATCTAATTTTTATATTACATATATATCTATAGTATTTCTATATATATATATTAATAGTACCCATTAAATAGTACCCATGTTTCTTCTATCACACACACATTATAAGTGAAAGCACCAATGAGTAAAGTGGCTTTCAATCATAATCCTTAGATGAATCCTTTGTAACAGAAGTTTAATTAGCCACAAGATGCGTACTTTTACTTCCCATTAAGATGCCTAAAAATTCAAGATGTCCTTAAACTAAGCAATGTGTTTTTGCTACAGATTTCGTGTAAATGGACTTGCAAATATTTGTGGTTAAGTATGTATTAACAAGTTTCCCTTCATACGCTTAATACTAATTGCTAAAGGGCACACAGGCTCCTTTTGAATATGTATACAAAAAGCATGAAAAATGCAATTTAAAAAATTGTAATTACCATGCAAAGATATGAAAGGTAGAATTCAAACTGGCATTTTGCATTCTGCATTTTTTAACATTTAACTTTCATTCATGGTGGACATTTTGCAGGTCATGGCAATGCTGAATTCTTAGTACAACAATACTGAGTCTGAAATGCCTATTTTTGGGAGGGGATCAACACTTTTACCAAAATTTATAAAAACAATGTGAGGAAACATTTAATGGTGATCACATATCTTTAATGATCACTAGTAGATGGGATCTGGCCGACTCAGACCCTGTATCCTACTACTGAACCCCTCTGTTCCAAAAATCCGAAGTATTCCGCCCTAATCCGGACAGATAGTCCGATTTCGGAGGCCTAATTTCTATAATTATCAAACGTTCAAGGTTATCGAAATAGACCGACCGTTCCGATCTAAACTTGAAAGTAGTCTCGATCATTTTTTGAGATTATCGACTGTTTATAAAATTATCGAAATAGCCTTGAATATTTGTTGCGTATCGGATTTTTTGGATCTTCGGGATTTTCCGAGATCTGGGAATCCGAAAAGGACGACAGCGGGTGATTTTCGGCCATCTCTAGTGATCACCATAAAGCAATAACTTGAATTTTACGCACACATTGTTTTAGTCCAAAAAGTGTAGAAAAAATTCTATGAAATATGTAATTTTTAAATGCGTGCAGCATATTAACATATTAAGTCTAATTCAAAAACGACGCATTACTCTAAAGCTTTGAGGAAATTGCCTATCCCCTAACTATATATGGCGTCTCCATGTATTGTACCAATTATATTCCAAACGACAATAGTGTATGAAGCATGAAAATCCAAATCATTGGAAATGGATAATCAGGAGGGCAAAAACAAACACATTAAACATCTTAACACCACTTTATTATTATTTACAGATTAAACCACTCCCCACACTTGATTTCCGTACAGTAATCATTCTCTCTATTCTTAAGGTCCGCAAAATGTTAGACAACCTTGTTAATACAGAAGATTCCATATTGCGTTTAGGTCTAATACGTCACAAGATCCACACTTATTTTGTTAACGTGGGTCTCAAAATTGGCAGCAAACCCAGCAATACAGGCCTAAGTTAATTTTGCACATAACACCTTTAATTTAAGATAAAGCCTTCATACATGATCTTGATGCATTAACCTTGTAAAGGAAATAATTGACCATCAAGGGATATCGGAATGTAATTAACACACGCTCATCATATTTTATGCTCTGTCAGTATCTGCACATGTAATTAAACGTTCAGAGCAGTATAAAACCTATTTGTATTTTTTTTTATTTATACAATCAAGCACTTCTAGTCACGGCCACAAGAATAAGAATCCTAAACTGAAAATCAAGTGGGTGAGATTCCGTCCTTATGAAGAAGTGCGATTGGAAAATGTGATTTAATCTTACTATTTACCAAATGATAAGGAAAAAAAAACAAAGAACAGGGAACATGGTCCTTAAGGGACATTCCTGTGTATATATGTGAGAGATGGAGATGTGCAATGTCAGCAAATTTGGAGAACCTTAAAAGAAGTGAAATCTATTATCATGTATCAATACTCTGAATTGAAAAACGGTTTTTTTGCTTGATCTAATGTTCTTGGAAAATTTAAATTCCAGACTTCTATAAATAAATTTTTTCATAAAAATCCGCCATAGTGCACCAACCGGGTGCTTACACTTCAAGAGGAAGAAGTGGAGCACATCCTTGGATTTGTAATAAATTCCATTTTGAATGAAGCAAAGTTATCGCACAATAGACGTGTTTGACTCTATTTCGGTCGCGTACTCTGCTTCCTTTTTTCATAAATTATGAATACTACCAGATGTTTTACATATAATAACAATAGTGTAAGAATTAGATATTTCCATCAAGTGATTTTTAAGTGGAACACTTGCAAGGCAAAAAAATGTACTTAAATTGTGAAAATGTTATTCTTATTTTAGATTTCCAATAAAAAATAAAAAAAATAACGGGTTATGCTTATAGCATGAAATGACTTTGGTTTATTGTCAGTACAGTGCCCAGGATACAGAAACAATGCC
The DNA here is from genome assembly GCA_019447015.1 of Hymenochirus boettgeri. Classification (NCBI taxonomy): domain Eukaryota; kingdom Metazoa; phylum Chordata; class Amphibia; order Anura; family Pipidae; genus Hymenochirus; species Hymenochirus boettgeri. The sequence goes on along the minus strand of CM033474.1, from coordinate 188,898,370 downwards.
TATATTCTATATATTAGAAACATTAAAGACCTTGTGTCCAAAACATTTTTTACTTTGCGTGCTGATATTTTGGTTAAAAAAAATAAATGTTACGTGTTGTCCTGGAATATATAACCATTCACAGGGGTCAAAATACAAAATATACAAAATGAGACAAGATTTCATATATGATGTTACTGTGGACGCAAAGCAGTAAACATGTTTTTTACTAGGACTCTTACAACGGATAAAAAAAAACTCTATTTCCATACTAAAGAAATACGAAAAACATCCGTCTTCGTTTAATTCATAACATAGTTGATTTTCCCCCTTCTGTTTTTAGCAATAACTTTAATAAGGATCACATACCACTTATACCCAATGCTCCAATTTTCATGGTGACTATGTATATTTTTGCAATGTAAAATTGACTGAGATGAAAGTATTTTGCATGGTCCCGGGTGGGGGGTCATAGCTACACAATGAGAGCTTTTGGGACTGAGGTTATCCCCCGCTTCATCTCCCCCCTAATGCAGCAGCCCCTGCTGTTTTATATGTCACACTGGGGCCAGTCACTCCTTGGTGCCGTGTTATTCTCCATACACCAAGCGCTCTTTTCGCTCATTACTTTTTGATGAACTTGTTATGGTTTCAGCACCCACTGAAGACCTCATCTCAGGGACACAGAACCCACATGGCTGCAGGGACTCGCTTCTAGAAAGCATGAAGTGAAAAGGCAGCGAGACTGAAGCTGTTACTGGCTGTCCACTTTCTTAAAAAAATCACTGTAGCATTCCTTTCAAACAGAGTAAAGCCACAGGATATGCCTCCGGATACGTGTTCTTGCATTCCATTGCTACATTATGTATACAACGTTCACATTTAGAATATAGCACAACATGTTTATAGAACTGGTTAGATACTTTGGCTGCTTATAAACGCTGAACTTATAAAACCAAGGTTAAATAATAAATCCTTTATAATCATAATACTAATTATAAAATAGCGAAAAACAACCGCAAGTTTTGGTCTTTTGAAAAAAAAATAAGCAAATGAAGGGATTAATATCAGGTCAAACTCTTTAATGAGACTTGGAAAAACAAAATTTACCGTGTTTGCTTGATGCTGGACTCTCATGTAACTTCTTTTAAATGTATGGTTTACTTCTAAAAGCCAAATGTTTTTTTAAATGTAGTGTACATAACTTTTTAGAGTAAGGGCATAAAAAAAATTAGGGTGGTGAAAATACTATTTACAACAGATGTTAACACACCACTGGTTCTCTAAGCATACAGTTATAGAAACCTTGCGCATAGGCATCCATTTAAAAAACATTCTTAAGTTAGTCTCCAGGTATAAATTTCTAGGCACCACCTGGTACCTGGCTTCTGGATTTATCACGTCTTGACATGAGAAGCAGTTATTGAAACTCTTATACAATAATACTATTTTTTGTAAATAGAAACGAGGAGTCAATGATTGAGAGACAAAACTTATTAAAGAACGCTAAAAAAAAATCACGTGCTTAGCAATACATCAACATTTATCCCGATTAACTGAAAAAAAAAAAAACCAAAAAAAAAAACAACCAAGATGCAGATGATGAAGAATTGACATACTCGTTTTACGGACTTGGATGTTAATGCTTTATCTTGGGTGTTTTAAATGCCTATGTTAGTGTTCTCAACATGGTCTTTAAAGTAACATAAAAAATCAGGGGGTAATCCACTGATATGATTATTTGTGTTATATACACCACACAAGTGTATATTTATAACCTTTCAAGTTGCCTAATAATTTATGTTATTATATTCTCACTCCGCCATATCACATTAAAAATTAAACACAGACTGAGAGGCAGTAGCTTGACAATCAACATTTCAAAGAAGCTCTTCAAGAAGAAACGCAAGCTTGTGGTAATCTAAGAAATAATTATACCCAAGTACATTCAATCAAGAAAGCTTTCCAGTGTCTATTTATAATCTAGTTCCCCCACAGAGAAACAATATAAAATCTTAAAAATAGAACCCCTCACAACTTCTAATAAAAAGCCATAAACCTTATATTACTTAAGTTTGTGTTACTTGCCTGTCTAAACTATGTAAGAATCTATGGACCATTAGCTTCATCAGAATTCCCCTAAAACAACTTTACATGCAGAGTAATAGGGTTGTGCAAATAGGGTCAAACAATACTAGATTCTGCATGCCAAGGTCCTTCTAAAGTCCAAGTCTCGTTACTCGTGGTTCAAGCATTCTGCACTTCTAATGAGGATTACATCAAGATCTCTAGCAACAAGCTCTTATATCTTTAAGGTTACCTTTCAAGTTTCATTATTATTATTATTTTCACTTTATAGGCGAACATCTTCTGTGGTGCTTTACGAATTCATTGTCAAAACATTACATAGAAGGTACTACCTATTCACAAAGTCATACATACTACATACACAGGTAAATATAATCTAGTACCACCGAAGATGATGAGTACTTACAGCAAATACCCTGATACAAATAGAGAAGATGCGGGAACAGTCTGGATGGAAAGGGTTGATGATACATAAGGGTTTTTTGACGTGGATTGTAGGCTGTAGTTAAATAGATTGGCATATAGGAGTGTGAGGGGGGTTTGGATCAGGGGGTCGGGAGTGAGGGTTTAATTTCTAGGGCAGGTTATATCGCTATAAGAGGTGGGTTTTAAGGGTTCATTGAAGTATTAAGGGAGTGAAGTGAAAGACAGACAGAGAAGGGGAGTACCAGAGAGACGGGCACAGTTGGTACTGACAATGTCTGAGTGTCGGGCATTGGAAGAGATGACAAGGGTGGATGAGAGTGGAGGACATAATTTTCAGAGCAAGATTGCGTCTTGGATGGTAACAGTAGATCAGATCTGAGATATATGGAGGGGCTGTGTTGGATCGTGCTTTAATAGATAGGTTGGTAGCTTGAACTCGGACATTTGTGCATGGGCTTCAGTGTAGGGACTGACAGAGAGGAGAAACTAAACGAGCTGGGCATCAGAGTTTGGATGGATTTAAGTGGTTCCAGGCGATTGTTTGGTAAACCACAGGGAGTGTGTTGCAGTATCTGCTGGGAGAACACTAAGGCATGGACTGAGAATTTTTAGAGTCTCTTTCAAGAGGAAGGGACAGATGTGTTTGTACATGTGGTTGAAGGAAAGATCTGTAATCGCATGATTCCCAGCAACGGACATGCTATTAATAGTGAGACTTAGGGAGGGGAACAATTTATGAGGAGGGAAATGACATTTCTTCAATCTTTCCATGTTTTAGGTTTGAGGAAGCTGGCGCTGGGTGGTGTCAGTGTAGGGAGATAGGGTAGATATGTATACTTGGGTGATCATCCACTACAAGCGATCGAATATTCACATGAACTAATGGTTGTCCAAGGCCATAGGTGTAAATGGAGAAAAAACAGGCACAATACGAGCCTTTGCAGGACCCCCACAGGAGGAGGGGCGAGGGGTGGAGAGAATTCCAGAGTGGGAAACACTAACAGCCCTACCTGAACAGCGAGTTAGAGGGTGTCAACGTATCAAAAGCAGAGCATAGGACAGATCAAGTAAGAATGAGCAAGAGTAGTGACCTTTATATTAGCACGTACGTAAGATCATTGGTCGCTGTAGTGAGGGCAGTTTTCTTGGAGGGTGTAAGTGGGAAGCCTGAATCTGGAGGTGGTCAGAGCGAGTTAAACAGTATGACAGACATGTCTTTCCAGTAGTTTGGAAGCAAAGGGAGACAGCCGGTAGCGGGAAAGAGCGGGGAAGGGTCCCAGGGAGGGATTTTTAAGGTCGGCCATACATTGATGTTTTAAATTAGTTGTAAAACAGTGGATAGGAAACAAGTTAAAGAGATACGGTTAGGGCTGTACTATAAAGGTATTTAAAGATGAGAATAGCAATGGGATTTTAAGCCTAATTTTTAAAACCAATGGACAGCAGGGATTAAAAATGTCCACGGAAAGAAACAAATTTATTGTACTGTAAGGATTGGTCATAATGACTAAACTACAGAAGATACCACAGGTTTTCTTACAGCAGATTCTTCTGTTGCCCCATAGACGCACCACACACTCAGATCGTTCGTTCATTCAATAGGAAAAACGACTTCATATATCGTTGGCCAGTGTAGGGAGATTTCCAACAATGCTACTGATACCCGGAATCAAATGACTGTTTGCTATTATGGCACACTTAAGTCTATAGCTCGCCGATTAATTTATGCTTTTGGGGGTGGGCCTTATTACAGATTGCCCTTGGTTATCACACCACTGTTTATTATATTTCCTTTCCCATATGTGCACAAATATAAAATAAAATGACAAGGTACAATAACCCAAGTTAAAAGTGGCATGTATTGAGGGCCATAGAACTGATAAGCGGTACCAAGGAGTTTGTAAGGAGGGACGCATAACATAAAGTTTTAATACCAGAGTATAACCAGAGTAGTAATCCTGTGTACAAAAAGTAGAAAATATTAGTAACATAAAACACAGTAGACCACTACAGCTCATGGTTTAACCAAGATTCTAAGTTTGTTTCAATATGATAAAGATGAGATGATGCAGCCTTTACAGTAGGTAGTGTGAGATCTGTTAGTGACACAATGAAAGCCATTTCATTTGCTTAGTAAAGCAGTTAACAGGGTAACCCTTTTTGAAAAATAAAAAAACCAAAGTGATATAAAGTATATCTTTATTGGCGTACAAATGGTATCATGGCAAGCTTGGAGATTACCTGGGAACTAAATTTCTGAAAGCTGGCTTTTATTGTCTAGCCACTAAGGGTTATCACTTTTATACCACTTTTGTTATTTTCTATTTCAAAAGAGTTGCCCCCTGTTAACAATTTTGACTGGCTAGCACTGTACGTTCATGACCGTTTCCTGCTTAGTAAAGCAGTAAATACACTGTTGATTGCATTTTGCCTTTGGAGCTGTGCATGCTTGTTCATTTAATCTTTTTTTAGTGTATCACTGAAGAATATTGGAAATCTTCCCACTCCTTTTCCTCTTTCTGTTTTTTGGACAACATAATGAATGAATGTCAACCTTGTAAAACAAAGATTTGGATCTGAACATAAAACCCAATTTTGCTCTTATAGCTATGTCATTACGACATTAATTTACATTACCAACAATTTCATTAACTGTTCTGCTATCATAAAATCTACTATTCTACCCCCAGTGCCTTTAGCTATCGTAAACACAGAGAGGTCTAATGTAATACAATAGCAAAGTAACCCATTGACGACACATTAAATCACAAATGCTACTCCATATGAAACATGCTGCATTCAAATTAAAACTACAAAAAGATGATTTAAATCATCTTTTTGTGGTAACCCAACTCATTTATTCATTATTCAGTCTTGGTTATTGTATTTGGTTTAATACTATTCTTACAAGTCCCACTAGCTGTCAGAAGAATGGCAAGAAGCAAAATATTGATGTGTAACGTACTAGATAATGATTAAAACAGCTTAAAATAGCTTTCAGCAATTATATGGAGAATCAGAAATGAAATAGTATCTTTCAGAACATGGGAACAGAGATGGCTAACTGCACAATGGTTCTTATTTATATTACCTAAAATGGTTATGATTAATGTTGTGTCTAAACATGTTTGTGTCCTAAAAACATGTTGTTTCTAAACTAATTTTTACAGTTGTTTTTCATGTTACACAATATTTTCTTTAATTTAGATTAGGGGTGTTTATATATCATTATTAACACCCACTTCCAAACCGCATTAATTGGGCAGAGCACAGGTTCTTTACCCCAAAGCAAGATGATGACTTTGGCAAGGTTTAGATACACCTATGTCGTATTTATTCCATATATAGTAAGTACACTAGGGACAGGGTCTCTCATTATTGTGCCTTCAGAGGAGCCAGAGGTGTTGCCTCAAAATGTGGGTAGGTTAAAATTTGGTGCTGTATATAAATTGATTACATATACAAGCAGAGTAACATGCAAAAAGTGTGAGTACAGTAATGGGGTGTTGTCTAATATTACAGCAATCTCGTAACAAAATAAAGGATAGCTTTCAAATAAAAAGTGTAATGTTTATGGTGTCCTACGCAGGTAAGTATGAGTGGCACCCATTTTCTGAGCCGCAACAGGTAAGTATCAATATATATCCATTATAGGATGGGCACACTCAAGGGAAGATTCAAACAATCATTTATTCAAGTTTTGGGGGGTCAAGTTACAAGATTATTTGAATTTCCTGAGAGTGGTGCATCTCCTATATACAAAATATATCATCAAAAACTAAACCTACGTGTGTTTTCAATTAATTGAAGAATGTGAGGTAAAGGAGCCATGTTTTACCTCCCGTTCATTAATTAATTAAACATGAGCCGTGAATAAATTGGAGGAAACGTACCTGTGAGCTGGTTCCTTCCGACAGGTCCCAACACGTTTCCTTGCTTTAAACTAAACTATACCCTTCATACTCCCGCTCCTTTTAGTTAATTGGAGACAAAAGGTAAGACCTAGCTACTTACCTCTTGTTCTTCAATTACTCAAAAAATAATAATTCATTTTATGAGAGAACTTTTCCTTTAAGTCATCTCATCTGCCAATGTAAAACATTGCCAAAAGCGTTTCCGGTCACATAACATCACATGGCACTTAACATTACACGCATCAAAAAGGTTTTATTGTCAATTGTAGATGAGTTATAAGAGGCAATATTAAAATAATGGTTGGGACAAACCTATTAATTATAAGTAAACAAGAATGGCATATCTGTAATGTTATTTTCTTGTGATTCCATCTTATTTTAAATTTTCTAAGGCCACAAGGTTGAGCTAAAAACAAAATATATTCAAATTGTGACATAATCGTCTCATGTAATCAAAGCCTGAGGACATGGTAGCACCTCTCATGAAGGAATATCTTAGCAAGAGATCAAAAATTGCATAGATAAATAGGAAATGCACAGAATGCTTCCAGACTGACTACTATAATCTATGTATAAGGTATGACTTAAATGCAACATTGTTAGGTGACTGACTAAAATCAGCAATTGTAAAGGCTTGAAAAAAACTATTTGTACGCAAATGTGTTTTGGGAATAAACAAACATTGTGTTTCCTTTGAATCCATGTTCTGTCTAATACGAAGTCCTAAGTGCTCATTTACATACACTCCATGCTTGACTGCAGGCAAAGTCTGCACGACCCCTTCCTCAGATAAAAAACAAAACATTTGTTTTTTGTCTGAGGAAGGGGTCGTGCAGACTCCGAACGTCACGTGTTAATAAACACAGTATTATTTGATTAAGAATGGTTTGCACTCTGATTTTCTACTTGTGTGTACCACTAATCACTGGCTGCGGTATCCGAGTACACCCAGCGAATTTACAAACATGTATAGGTGTGGCGAGGGAACCATCTTTGTAACTTTGGGTATTTCCAAAGACAATGTCTGGATATGATGCTGAGCATGTGCACTTTAATTTTTTAAGGTTGTCCATGGTGTGGAACCACTCTATGGTCTTGTCCACCATGCTGCAGCTCAGTTGCAGGGTATTATTATAACCTAGGCCATCTTTTTGTAGAGACAACATCCTTTTTTTTCAGATCCTCAGATTTCTTTACTATGAGGTGCCATGTTTATAGGGAAGCTCAGTGCAAATACATACGCTTTTAAGAAGAAAAAACGCAGTATTTTTCCATCTCAATTACCTTAAACTTTCCATCCAGCGTTTTGTCTGTGCATAAAATAATGCTTTCGAAGTAACTGACTTCCTTTATGGTTTTGCCCTTGACCCAGCACGTGGGTTGATTTAGGTGCTCAGTAGAGATCTGAGCATGTTTGACCCATCCAACAGCTAATTAGTAGAAAATACTATTAGGGACTTCCAAGGAAGAGTGCATTCTGGAGGAAGACCGTTACAGAAACTGAATGTCGCTCACTATTACAAAGCATGGCATAGCAAAGGTATATGAAATCAACTGATTTTTCAAAATGGAGGAGAATATGTAGAATAACTAGCTATGCCATAATAAACACTAAGATTTTAAATCCAATGACCAGTATGTGAGAGCCATAACACTATTTAACCACTCCTGCTCGCTGTTCACACATCAACCTGAGACCTTATAACACTAACGAGTCACTACACCAGGGCACAAAAATGACACATTTAGCACAATTGGAAATGTTTCACTTATGGGTGTACACACTTTTGTTGCCAGCGGTTAAGACATTAATGGCGAAGTGCTGTGGGTTTTTTTTAAAGGGGGACAGCACTGTTATACAATCTGTATACTGACTACTTAACATTGTATCAAAGTGTCATATTTTCAGTATTGTCCCATATAAGATACGTGTGTAAAGGATTATGTATGTATAAATAAATATATAAAATACTAGCAAAGTGCTCCATTAATGCACAGTGGAAATTAATGTGTGTATTGCAGATACGTTGTCTATAAAAATCGCTTGCAGGGATATTTTAAACTGTTTTATTCAAACAAGCCATCATCTTCCAGGGAATTCCGGGAAAACCAAGAATACCCCTGCAATCTTGCAACAATGTGCAGTTCAACGTAAACAGCACCATTTTTTTTATTATTGAAACTCAGGGTCATGCTTTCTGTGATACCAACCCAAGTCCACAAACATGCAAGCGGTTCAGAACCGTGTGCCTCTCACTTATGCCCATAGCTGTTAAGCTATAGGCTAGAGAGAACTAGTTGGCTACCTTCAGCCTGTAGGCATCAGAACCTTTCCAAACTTGTCCTCCCCTTCTGCTCTCAGTAACTACCCAGGAAGCATCTGGGTGGGGGTGGGCTGAAATTGGACCTCTTGCATGTTTGAAACTAACATATTACCAGGATTCCGTTTGCAGAAAATTTGTTTCTTAATGTCCTGTAGCTAAGGCATGCATCGAGATACAATACATCAAGTCTAATGGTATAGAGCAGGGGTGGTAAACTTGTGAGCTTTCACATGTTTGAAAAAATACAGTTCCTAGGATTCTCTATTAGCAGTAAGTTTGAACATGCAAGTGATCCATCTGCCCTTTCCTTACATTCGATAGCTATTACACTATTGGATTAGGGAATGATTATATGGGTCACTTAAGGCAGTGGGAGTCTAAACCTTACCATTTGCCCTAATTTCTCTAAATACCCACCTACCTACCATTATAATTCCATGAAGTCTAAGTGGTAAATCCTTAACTGGAAAATCCCATTAGCATATCACAGCCAGGTGTTAAGGGGCGTTATTGCATAGTGTCTAAGAGGTGTTATAGGAACACCCAGAGTAAGGTGTCAAAACAGCATGTACATTGGCAGACAGTTGGTGTCGAACCCCCCCACCTCTATTTAGGCTTGATTCTTTATTTTCACATAAATGGCCTCCTTAACACCTCTCTTGAACCAGTCACGTTCCTTTGCCAATATGTATATTACAATCTTCAAAGGTATGTCCTTTATCCTTAAGATGCAGGTACACGGCTGAGCCCTGACCCAAGGAATTGGCTCTTTCTGTGCTGTGACATACGTTGATGCAGTTGCTGTTTGTCTCTCCCACATACAAATCAGAGCATTCTTCACTGCACTGCTTTATAGATGTCGCTAGGAGGCCATTTATGTGAAAAATAAAGAAACAAAGCTAAATAGAGGTGGGGGGGTTCGACCACCAACTGTCTGCCATGTACAATGCTGTTTTGACACCTTACTCTGGGTGTTTCCTATAACACCTCTTAGCCACTATGCAATCACCCCTTAACACCTGGATGCGATATGCAAATTGGGGATTTTCCAGGGTATAATTGCCACAGATTCTTGTACAAGTCATTCTGAAATTGAGAAAGCCAGTCGGATGACTAGCGAACATTTTCAAGCACTAAACTTCCAGTCCAGTTGATGAATTGAATACAGCAGATATATTTAGAGATTCCTACAAATTATCAATAGAAAGGACAGGTGAACTGTTAAAACTTTTAACAGGTAACAATAAGTTACACCACAGGCTTTAGTTAGTTCTTATGTTAAAGAGCATTAACTTCCAGTTATGCCAACTAACTGTGCCGGAGTTAAACTTTGTAAATTCAGTAATTATTGGGCTTTTAAAAAAGGTAAAATTTCTACAACAACATGCTGGCTCATCATAGCAGGAGTGGACCTTGTAAGAAGAGGTGAGCGTACAGTTAGTGCTTGCAAAAAGCACTACAGAAAACAAACTTTTACTACAAGAAGTAGATACATTCTAGATAGCTACAAAAGGGAATATTACCATTATTAATGCTTTTCCCAAACAAGCATTAGGAGAAATGCCGTCAATGCGGTTATGAATTAAGCAGTAGAACATTTCTTAAATAAAAAACAAGGTAATCAATTATTTTGATTTCAATTCCCTAAAAATAGCATATTCTTTAACATTAAAAGCATGCAAATTAAGGTGTCTTAAACGTGCTTTCAGCTAGCAGAGTAACATTGTAGTTATTCATCATTTGAGTCATAAAACCTAGTCCTGTCCTTAGCATATATTCTAATGAACCTATCATGCAATGAGTGTTGACCTTTACTGTGCAATTTTGCAAGTTCACATTTATGAGGGGAGTATATATAGTTTGCCAATATAACTAGCCAAAGTCTGTAAATTACTATAATCATAGTAGTTAGTGTTGCTCTGCTTATTTGCTCTGCTATGTTCATCCAAGCTGTTTTTGAAAAAGCCACCATTGCAAAGTGTACTGTATTATATATATATATATATATATATTATATATATTATATATTACTATTTGTAACAATACTAAATCAAATGTTTCAAAATTCGTATTCACTTACATAAAATAAATAGGTAAGTTTGTTAAGAAAAATGGTTATCTATCCTTACAATGATATTGAAACTAAGTAAGCATTATATCTAAATATTTAAATTAAGGACATTCTCCCCATATGAGAGTTCAGGGAGCATGCAAAGACGTCTGGTGGAACTCAGGCTTTCTTTTCACACGGATGAATAAACACCATACCCTCTGCTCACCAACAGTCTATTTTGTAGACAGTTTATGGATAGGAAACATTACAGGAGCTGGTAATTAAAGTAAAAACTAATACTGTCTCTGAGATGGGGAATTTTATTCGGAAAGATCATTTATCACAGTGTACATGTACAGTTCCTGCTATAGAATGGATTATCTCCTTAGTTAGCAAGTATATATTCTTATGTTGCTAAATGCACTAAAACTCATTCAGGACCAGACTGCATCTGTTATTTATTCACTTGACATTGGAAATAAGGATGATGAATATTTTTAATAATAAGCTATTTAAGAAGGAAAAATAAAGCATTTTATGACATTCTACACTACACACTTTAAGTTCTAATACAGTTGTAACCCACCTCAATACTGCACAAAATAAAATAACCAAGTACTGTGAAAAATTAAAACAATTAATTAGGTTTGTATTACAGTGCTACATGTGGTTAATCACTGAGAAATTCAATGACGAAAGCCTCAGTGTGTAGCCTTTAGATGGGTCATGAACTCTAAAGAGAATTTTCAGATCTGCTTTTTTCACAATAAGTATAACGTTTTGCAGGAATATGCCATTTCTGGGGGAGATCCCATGTCTCTCTATTTGAGTAAAACGGCTTCTTTAGAAACAGTGGAGAATTATTTTTGTTTCCTTTTAGGAAGAGGATAGCTACTGCCCTGGTAAATTTGGGGAGAGATCAGCTTGGGTGGAGTAGCAACACAAAGTGAAACAGCTGTGTTTTTACTGTGTTTTCTGTTTGGTGTTCTTTGTTGTGTACTGTTTTCTGCTGGTGTTTAGGGATATTGTACATGGAAACTGTAGTGGTTCTGTGGGTTTGGTTTTGTTTACTTAATAATAGTTTGGTGACATAGATAGTGACTATTCTCTAAGAAATTAAAGGGACTCTAAACCCACATAAATCCATTTTTTTAAGTATTTACCATCCGTTTCTATATTCACTGGGACGTGAGAACGCTTATTCTCACCTCCCTGTGAATAATAGTACGCAAGGTGGACCTGGAACTTACCTTACACCGGCGCTCCACTGCAAGCCGCTCCTGCACGGACAGCTGTTCTGTCCCGACCACACGCCCTGTCTTAGGCGCATGCGCGCCAATACAAAAGATAGGGCAACGTACTATATCTATATAATGCATATTCTTTTAAAAAGAGAAAGGTCTAGACAGAGGACCAAATTATTGCCTTGTATACACTTTTATTGAACACGAATAAAGACCATTGAGTGCAACACACGAATTGGAAAATTTAAACATCATTCCTTTGACAGTATTTCAGTGTTGGCCAGCTGTGGTGAGCAAAGGTTAGACGAGCAAGGAGAAAATTTTGTATATATTCTACAGCTATGAATAATCATTAACTAAAGAAAAGCTTAAAGAAATAGTTCTTCAAGTATGGTTAAAGGAAGTGCCACTGTAAAATCAAGTTATGTTCATTTGAAGCTGCAGTTTTAAAAAATACCGTTGCCATATTTTTTTTTATACTATGTCCCTCCAGAGCCTACCTTTGTGCCTTGAAAGTTGCGGACATCTTGTTACTGGTTTGCTGAATGTTAAGCTCCGCCCTCTGAGATTTCCTCTGCTTTCTCCTGCTTGAGCCTCAACAGGAATGCCTGTCAGTTCCGTGCATGTGTGTGTTGCACGGACTCCACAGGCATTACTGTTTGAGGCTCAAGCAGGAGAAACAGAGGAATCTCAGAGGGGCGAGCTAACATTCAGCAAACCAGTAACAAATGTCATTAACTTTCAAGGCACACAGCTAGGCTCTGGAGGAGCATAGGTAAAAATAAATATGGCAACGGTATTTAAAAGCTGCAGCTTTCAAATGAACATAACTTGATTTTACAGTGTACTTATCCTTTAAGAAATACATTTTAAGCCAATTTCAACATTATTGATTATTGATTATTATTACAAATTACCACACATAAAGACAATGTATTATTAATAAATGTTTAGTTGGGATGCATCTAAATTAATTGATTCTATGTTTTGGTGTTACCTCAAGTATACATCTCAATTTAGCAATGCCTAATCCATTCACATATATTTAAATATTAACTAGCTAACTGCTTCTTATCACTATTCACTGTATGTAGATCCAATGCCTGTCACACATGACATTTCACTTCTACAGTGGTTGAATGCAGCATCTATCACATGTGAAAAGTCTAGTGCTTTCAAGCGCAGTAAACAGCCTAAAGCAACCTAATGTCCTCCTTTTAACCATTTATAGCACTAATTTTAGTGATTTAGGCATAATAACACATTCCTTCAGCTTGTTCTCATATTTTCAATATATATTTATAAAACTATTTTAAACTATTTGATGTTTCTGTAATAAGGCTTTAATTTAATGAAAACGATTTTGACAGCTTTTTATTGCAAGAATTAAAACAAAATCAACATAATATAGGTGATTAATAATAAAACCACTAAAAAAAAACATGAAAACAAAGATGCTTTGATAATGTAAGAAAAAGAGGTATGGATATATCAAAAACATGCAATTGTTGACTAGATTTTTACAATTAATAAGACTTTCCATCCATGTCTGGCCCTCTCTTTATGCAGACGTCAGACTGACTGCAGTAAGTGATGTATCAGGTAACGCTTTACTACATAACATGGAAAGCACTCCTATTAAAATATGTAACAATTTGAATAAATTCAGTATAAATATTTACTGATTTTTCAAAGAAATGAAAGTATGATGGTCACTGGAGTTTTTCTTTTAATGAGAAAATAAAAATAAGAAAATGTGCATCCCTCTTTAAATTCTAAAGCCAGGTATATACATGTTGACTAAAGCACAATATTTTCTGTGGCAGATCCCCCATTTGATATACTACTGTACAGGATAATTAATAAGGAATAATTGTATGATGTTGTAACCAGCCTTAAATCTTGGTCGAGTTTGATTGATTGAGTCTGGGTTAAGACCAATAACCAGATGATCCAATAAAACATTGGCCAGCAATTCAATCAGCCCAAAATAGGTGGTACAAGCCCTAATATTTCATGGTCATGTTAAAAGAAAAAGGGCAATCATTTTATGTAGAACTCTCTAAGTGTTCAGAACTTTCAAATTTAACATGCTAACTAATGGGGCCCATACATTACCAAATCCCAGTCGTACAATCGAGCGATACACAAATCGGTGAATGCTGATAGTAGACAGGGATTTGTTAGTGCATGGCCCAATTAGGCATGGAGATTTTTGAGATGTACCCTTTTTTTTTTTTTTTTTTTTCCTCTTTATCTTTCTTTTTTTGCATTTCTCTAAGCATTACATTGTCTGACATTGGGTGAATTTGCAGGGAAGTCTACATCTGGAAGATTTTTTACAGGTCTTAAAAGTTTTTGACTGGGGGGAATTATTGTAGTGTGAGTAACTCTTTTTTTTTTTAACTGCTACTGCATTTGTCTACATTTTGTGTTTTAATAAAGACAAGCTGTAATCTGTTAAGGGCAATTATCTCTTCAAAGTCCCCCATCTCCCCAGTTAATAATACACGAGGTGAAAACCAAATACAAAATATTACATAATGTGAAACTGGGGTTTGGGGGATAGCGGGACATATTTAAAATGTTTTTTAGTGCTCTTTATTAAAATGTATATCAGAAGTTACATGGAAATTAACCAGGAATCCCATTTCTTATTTGCATAAAAGGTATACCAGGAAGACGGTCTTCAATATTCCCAGTATGTGTCAGTGTGTCTTTGTTGTCTATTGCAGGGATGCCCAAACAGCAGCTTCCAGATGTTTTAAAGTTTAAAAACAACAACTCTAAGCATTCCTTTTTAACAATCTGAAACCAATGAATGCTGGGCATCGTAGTTTTTAAGAGATCTGGAGGCCACAGTTTGGGTTATATATATTATATAATATAAGTAGAATCTGCAGCACTCCACCGTGTCTCAATCGCCTGGTGCAAGAATAAAGGGAGATCCCCTGTATTGCTCCCACCTCACACACTCCGTAGAATACTCAGCACTCAGGTCTTCGTTTCAAATTGACTTTTTTTTTTTAGCATGCCAATTAAACAATCCAATGGCAACGTTTCGGAGCCGCAAGCTTCCTTCTCAAGCTCATATTCTCAAAAATGGAATAAAAAAGTGAGAGACCACTCCCACCACTACCACACTTTCCATACAGGTTATGAAATCATCCATTTACACAGTACATAACATTACATATTAGTTTTTTGTACAATACTGCATATTAACCACTTTCATATTTTATAACTGAGCATATTATATGCTTCCCTTTATTTGAAGTATTACTGCTTCATTATTTCAACCCTATGGATGAATGTCTACACCCCTACCGCAGCATATATATTGTATATATATATACAATCCTGATGACGCTGTAAAATGCATGTTGCCGAACGCGTGAATACAGAATAAAGATCTGTTTTTTTGTGAATAAAGTCCTGCGAGTGCTCCAGTTTTTCTCTCTCTCTCTTTCTGTATATATATATATAAGTGGTAGGAATCTAGTCTGTTTTTATTTTTTGGCTTCACTGTTTTAGTGGGTGTTTAAAGATTTCTACATAGTTTTATTGGTTGTAGGTATTTATTATATATGCTGGTAACTAGGTGTGTGGGGGTGGGTCCTGTGGGGCCTATTTATTCTGGGAAGTAGGGGGAATTAATCCTGATGACGACCAGATGTGTGTCGAAACTGTTGATCTGTGAATAAATATTTTCTCTGATGGAGACCTGTGAGTGCGCCATGTTTTGGAGCTTTTGTATATATGGGACAGCACCCGGGCAAGTATCTATGTTGATTGGAGTGCAGTTGATTACTTGTGACTTTTATATTTTTTGGACTTGCACCCAACCTTGTTTATTATTACATACAGCTGGCTGAATTGGGATCTATCTCCACTATGGAACAAAATACCATGATACATCTATCGGGACATTGATGTTGATTTGGAAAGTGATTTTGCTTTCTCTCAGGAGGAAGTGGATAAGATTTAATTTGCAGAATCTGGTGACAAGGGCTTTAATGGTAGGTCCACTAAGAGGTATACTTTAAATTGCTTATCTGAGAAAACGTGCTATTGACTTACAGCTACACGGCACATGTTTATCTGACTATCACAGGGCCCGCAGGATCCCTAAGGTTCAGAGTGCGCTGTCCCGACTTTGGGCAGAAATGATAAAGATTTTTGCGGGCGTGGATAGGCATTTTGAATAAGTGCTCTTTTGATTTAATGGTGCTGGTTTTTGATTTTGTGGGTAAAGAACTAATTAAGGTAAAAAATGAGCTTGAATTGTATGAAGCTGAGAACTTGATTTTTTGAAAGCTGATACTACTGTAGATCATCTAACCAAAATTGTGAGCAGGTTACCAGGTATAAGCATGATCTTTTGCAGTTTAAACGTGATAAAATACATAAAGTGAACAGGATTACAGAGACAAGAGGGTATACCCCTGGTTACTTGGACAGCAGCAAGAGAGGGCGTGGTAGGGTCCGTAGGAGGCGCCCGTTTGGTACCACAATAGACTCTTCTGGAGAGTCGAGCCATTCGGATATGGACATCATTGGATGATAGGCAAAGGGGCACCCCAGGGACTACTACACAGGTCCCTTTTCACGGGAGAGTGACAAGTCCAGAATATGAAGGCAGAGGAGATACATCCGGAGGGGAGGCCATAAAAGTAAGAGGCAGGCCACCTCGAAAGAAGTAAATATATTCAATTTGAGTCAGCATGTTCTTTCCTCTGAGAGGAGACTCTTTGAGCAAAGGCCTCTCTTTTATCCCTATGTCTGGAGCTAATGAGTTCAATTTGATGTGGATCTTTATAAATTTCAAAGGAGGCTTAAACTCAAGAGTTCTTCACCAGAAGCTCTACTGAAAAGGCAGCAATGGAGTTGTTAAACCACTAGTACGTTTGAGCCGATAAATACTCCCCCAGGTATTAAAGTGTTTACTCAACTTTTGCAGACAGATGTACATAGACTTAAAAAGAACCAAGAGGCCTTATGATAACCTTACCAAGCCACAACGTGATGCTATTAACGTTGCGGGCTGATCAGGATTTGGTCATACGCCCCGCCGATAGGCGTGCAGTGGTCCTTTTGGATCGCTCCTACTATGTGTCGGAGTTGTTGGCACAACTGAACGATACGTCTACGTATGGAGATGTGGCAAAAACCCGTTTGTGAGATTAAGAAACTGGTTGATGCAGTGGCCCCCAGGTGTACAGGCCCGATGGATTATGGAAAGAGAAGGTCGGTTCCTTATGACCGAATTTTCCGGTCTGCCCTATATCTATACGTTACCCAAGGTACATAAGTCACTCCAGAGTCCTCCAGGAAGACCCATTGTGACGTCACATGGATCTCTCCTGAAACCGTTGGCTCAATTTATTGATCACTATTTACAACCTGCTGTGAAAAAGATGAGCTCATACCTTAGGGATAGTGGACATCTTATTGAAATCTTGTCTGAACTTAAGGGTTCCCAGAAGAATAAGGTATTAGTTACGGCTGATGTTGGTAGCCTCTATACGGTGATCCCTCAACAGGAAGGAATTGTTGCGTGTAGGCAGGCATTGGTAACAATGGGACATGTTGGGCCCCCAGTGGAATACCTTATGGAATTGCTGCAGTTGGTGCTGGCTAATAACCATTTTAGATTCCAAGAGGAATATTTTGTGCAGTGCAAAAGCACAGCAATGGGGTCAAATGTGGCTCTGTCTTTTGCTAACTTATACATGCAGCAATTCGAACAAGAACATCTATTACCCATTTTGGGATCCAGAGTATGCCTGTATAACGGTATATAGATGACATGTTTTTGATATGGGATGGTGATATCTTATCTATACAGGAGAGAATTCGACTATTAATGATTTGGACACTCCCATTAACTAACATGTAAGGTTGATGAGAATGAAATTGTTTTTTTTGGATCTCAGGTGTTTAAAGTGGGTGATAATCTTGGTACTACCCTGTTTCGTAAAACACTGACCGTAATACGGTGCTTCACGCATCAAGTTTCCATCCTCCGCTTTGGTCAAAGCTATACCCTATACGCAATATTTGAGGACACTACGTAATAATAGGAAGATGACCAGGCTGAAGTACAGTTAAGGGAGATGACAGGTCGTTTTTTGGACAGGGGTTACTCAGAGGTCTGCTTAAACAACAGCTTACCAAGCCCTTGTCACCATAGCTATGGGTCATAAGTCCTAAGAGAGAGAACAATTAAGTATGACTTTTCCCATAGATTATTCGTATGTATTTCTGATATAGCATGCAGGGCGAAAAGTTTATGGGACATTATCACCAAGGATCCTAACTTGCCTTTTGAACAGCATGAACTTCGCATAGCACATCGTCGCGGAAGAAGCCTTCGTAATATGCTTGTGAGGACGGATCTTAGGAAACTCGATTGGAGTGTGACTTTTTTGGGTGGTGCTGTTAGGCCCGGGTGCTATCGATGTCCCAACTGTGTGACCTGTGGACATATTTAACAGGAAAAGATTTTCCTCACCAAGGACTGGCAACGTATTAAGATCAATTTTAGACTAACTTGCATGAGCTGTTATGTGGTTTTATTTTCTAATTTGCCCATGTGCATTGGTTTATGTAGGCAAGACTGTGAGCAGTTTTCGCGACGTTTTGCCAATCACCGTAGCGCTATTAGGGCAGCATTGTCCAACCATAATGGAGAGAAAGATTGGGAAGTTCGGTGATCAAGCGGTGGCCAGGCACTTCAAGTCACTAGGGCATAGTTCTTCTTCATTAAAATGCATGGTGTTGATCACGTACACCTATGAAGGGTGATAGATCGAAAGACTTCTTCAAGTCGAGTCGAGGTGGATCTCACGATTACAGACTTTGGTACCCGATGGTCTCAATGAAGTGAATAACTTGGGTTGCTTTTTATAACTCTGCTTTTTACATTTCGGCTTTTTATAACTCTGCTTTATATAACTCTGCTATTTATGACTCCTTTCCTCTGTATTTACATGTATCGATTCTATGATATGGTTTAGTGTTAGATGATATCTATGTCTATTTATGGTATTTTACCACTCTTACTTATATGTCCTCTCGGTGTTTAGATATTGGATATTGTAGTCCTACGATTTTGGGTATTACTTCCATAGTTTGTACAGTGTATATTGTATATAATATATTAAACTTTTTAGTGTGTTTATGTGTTGGGAGCATACTTGGTTTTCCTGTTTGCCTGCCTATATGGGCGTCTGTGGTTGGGGGTATTATTTTGGTGGACTCCTTGTCTATCACTATTGTGTTAGCATTAGGTTGCCATGGATTCCCCTCTTCGTTTCTGTGTTATTTGTTGACTAGGGGCTGGGTCTGTCTGAACCGCCCATGTGCTGCTTGAGCTCCGTTCCTCCGCCTCTGTCTCCTTTTCCCTATCACGTCCGGCAGTTCTGTTTGGCCATGTGATAGTCTCGCGTGCTATGGGATTCTCGTGTCATTGCTGGTATGCAGAAGCGGTAGCGGCCCGGCTAGTGTATGGGGATCTCACTTACTTGGATGCGCTATGTAATATTGGTTTCCAGCGGGCAACAGGAGCCGTGGATGCTCCCCAATGGGGGTAAGGAATCTATGTCTGTTTTTTTTTTTTTGGCTTCACTGTTTTAGTGGGTGTTTTAAGATTTACAATAGTTTTATTGGTTGTAGGTATTTATTATATATGCTGGTAACTAGGTGTGGTGGGGGTGGGTCCTGTGGGGCCTATTTATTCTTGGGAAGTAGGGGAGTAATTAATCCTGATGACGACCATGTGGTCGCAACATGTTGATCTGTGAATAAAATTTTTCTCTGATGGAAGACCTGTGATGCGCCGATGTTTTGGAGCTTTTGTATATTATGGGACAGCACCCGGGCAAGTATCTATGTTATTGGAGTGCAGTTGATTACTTGTGATTTATATATATATATACCCAAACTGTAGATCTTAGTGCCCGCATTCATTGGTTTCAGATTTGTTAAAAAGGAATGCTTAGAGTTGTTGTTTTTAAACTTTAAACATCTGGAAGCTGCTGTTTGGGCATCCCTGCAATAGACTAACCTAAGCATTCCTTTTTAACAATCTGAAACCAATGAATGCTGGGCATCACAGTTTGGGTATATATATATATAAAGTCACAAGTAATCAACTGCACTCCAATCAACATAGATACTTGCCACCCTTTAAGCTTCCAAATGCATATTTTTTATTTTAACTTTGTGCTTTATTTCTATTTATTTTTAGAACTAGAACTTTGCTAGCACTTTGTCAGGACTATAATGCAAAACTTGACAATTTCATGACATGATCATGCAAAGTGTAAAGTGCACCAAAGTGTGTAAAGCGCAATGTGACTCACTTCCCGACCTATCCCACAACAATAAGTCTACCCGGCCCATTCATTTGCAACATATGTCGTTTGTCAACATATCACAAAGGCCAACACAATAATTCCACCAAAGTCCACCAAATAATTGTGCAAGACGATATTGTTTCAACTTTGGTGGTCCCTTTAAACAAGTGTTAGGGGGATGATCATAATGGATTTCTTTGATATTGTGTGGAAGTATTAAATGAATGTATTTCCATTTCTTAAAGTGGTGCTGATGACTGTGTCTAAAAGGAATTAAAAGGTGTTTGTTACATGATGTTCAGAACAATTTGGAAATCTGTTTGGAAATATTATCATAGTTCCTGTTTAGGCTAATGCATACAGCATATGTTTTCCCCTCACTTGGATTCTATACCTTTTCATAAGCATTGCTGTGTTCTCCCTAAATAGGCTATCAAAACATTGATTAGAATTATATCGGTATCCATTTAAATCTATTTTCCATTAAATAACTTTTTATGGAAATTAATTATTGTTGAGCAAACCTATACTGTTCTTTTCATGGTTCCCCAAAGCATTACATCTAATGCATGTGTTCTATATGAATGTGCTGTGGTATTCAGTCTGTGTGCTCCAACAGTGTTTATTTTTGTGAAATAATCACAAGTTAAAATTAACTATATCCTATCCAATGTAAAGAAAAGAAAGTGATTATTTGTGTGAATTGCGTATAATAATTAGTTTAGAATTAAGAGGGTCAGCACGTTGGCTTAGTGGTTAGCATGATGCCTTGGCAGCAATGAAGTCCTGAGTTAGATTCCACCCTTGGACATGTCTGCAAGGAGTTGTATGTTCTCCCCGTGCTGCATGGTTTCTTCTGGACACTCCGGTTTCCCACAATCATAAAGACATACTGAAGGTTGTATGTGTCAAATAAATGTGCTTAGATTGTAAGCTCTTCAGGACAGGCCTGATGTAATTGTAATGGAAGATGTTGGTGCTATATAAATCCACAATAAAAAAAAAATAAGATGTTAAAATATATTTAGGCTACGTTCACATACATTAGGATCAAAACACAAACATACAAGAAAACCAACACACTGCAATTTTTGTGTGTGTGTGTGTGTTTATCTTATGTATTGCAGCCATTTATATAGAAGGAATGCACACATTTCTGGATAAGTGCATACAACAGTGGCAGTTTAAAAAATACATTGTATTGAAACGCATCAGTGTGAATGTTAATATGCCAATCCTTTTGGAAAATACATGTCCTGGGTTTTTCAAAAACATGCATTTTAAAAACTGCTTGCACCACAGAAATGCACATAGGTAAATTCTATCTCTATATATAGATACATGGTTAGTAATGCGTCAGTAATAAAGTACAAAAGATTCTCACCCCATGGTGAAAATTCCCTTTAAGTTGTGTTTTGTGCTAACACCATTCAATGGAGGCAAAACCGCAGGCCTAACCTGAATGGGAGCCCACAATGTAGTAACTCTCGCAAAGGTCAGGTAAATTAAGACAAAATATATAACATCATCTGATAGTATGACCTGACAGTTAAAGCATGTACATATCATTATTTCACATCATTTTTTCAGTTCTTTTTAAAGGAAACAATTCCCGGAAAAAAAAAACAACCCTAGTCCTTTTAAACACCGCAAAGAGTTCATTTTTAGTAACTCAAATTGTCCCATTAGGCAAAAAACGAGGCGAAACACAGCAATTTCTGCGAATATTTTGGAACCATAGCTCACAGAAAACAGGAGATATGACTGTTTTTAAATTCTTTGTAATCTAGCAAAAGGCTTGAAGTTTTTTTTGGGATGAACAATTCACTTATAGTTTGTGTATAGTTTCTTCTGTATTTCAAATCTAAACAAGCCTTCCTTTCAAGACTGATATGGCCTCTAACGCTTATATCACATAAGGTTATTTGTCACTGTCATGGTTACACTAATGTTTGCCATTGTGGTGGATTTGTTACTGTTGACAATATTTGCTAACTTTTGCATAATGCCCTGCCGACCCAGGAAAACCCAGAAACCCAGACAGGTACTCTAGCTAACAGCATGCCATGTTTTGAGGAACAGAAAGCCCAAGAAGTCATAAGTTACAACATGCCTGAGTTTGCTTTTTTTGTTTGTTTTCATCAGGGTTCTAGAAAAATATACAGTTTCTACATATGAACAAACATTATATATAGCAGCTCTGTTTTTTTATTTACCAACTAATGTGAATTTCTCACAGCCTTCTGGAGAATACAAAATAGTGAACTGATTTTGCTGACATTTACTCAAATGTACATGCTTCTCTTTTGCATGTTTTGTGCTGCTAAAGTGCGGGTTTGTAAACAAACAGACCAAGGAAACAGGTTCAATTCCCCAGACTTTGTTTTTGTTTGTTTCTATTATGTTCGTAACAAAAGAAAAGATTCTACATGTGCTAATATCTACATAGTAGCCCTTGCGGGATAGAGTAGAAATTTATTTTAGCAATACATAGTACATAGAAGGTTGAAGGTTCAATTCCCATACTTACTTTTTTTTAACTCCAATGTAATATTCTGTTTCTTACATCCACGATAGCAAAGAAATAAACTGAAAGATAACTTTTTTTTGTATGAAAAGCATAAGAATTATGATTGTTAGGGACAGGAGCATTCGTAATGTGTTTACACAAAAACTGCAGTGAAATCTGTGGTCAGAGAGGAGGGATGATCTTGTGGCTATAACATGATGGCTGCTTCCAGGAAGCAAGGCTGCAGCTTCCTATGAAGTGTGCTTTGGATGTTCCCAGCTAAGGTGAATTAGGATGGGAGCTGACCCTAGTATCCACATCTTAATGTCATAAATGACCCAGCATCCACAGCAAAGGGAGAGGTGAGACACTCCTTTTGGTATCTTTGTGAATGCGCTCTTTTTATTGGAGCAGAGATGTCTAGAGACCTTAGTTCCCCTTTAAAATAAGTTTCTTATGTTTGCATAAACGAAGCAAACTTTGGGCTAGAGAACTCCCGGTTCCGAAATCCAAATGATCCATCCGAATCCGGACGATTAATCTGGATTTCAGGACTTGGAGCCTATTTTCTATAATTATTGAACGTTCGAGGATCATCGAAAGTAGCCTCGAACGTTCGAGAACCCTCGAAAATTAGATCGGAAAACCAAAAGTAGTCTCCGATTGTATTTTCGAGGATCAAAAAAACGTTCAAAGCACTTTCAATAATCCTCAAAAATGGCCTTTATGTTTGATAATAATCGAACATTCGTTCCGTTTCGGATTTTCTAAACAAAACTGGTGAGTTTCGACCATCTCTATTTACAGCTAGTATACGGTCTAATAATTTTAGCAAATAAGTTTACAAATCCAATGTATTGAAATGAAGTTTTTCAGCAGAAATTAAAGGGACTCTGATGTTATTTCTGGCCAACCAATTGTGCGACCTACTGCACAATGGGTTATGATTTCACCAGCTAGTCCGATTGACGTTTCAATCAATTTTGCTTAGAAATCAGTTGAAATCTAATTATGTGGTGAGTCACTATCACTTACCACCAGTCAAAACTAAACGTAAGCCTGGGGGAGAATTCTATACATACTTACAGTCCTTGGCTCCCACTGTTTTCTTCCCCGGAACTAGGGGCCTGACCAGCAGCCGCATCTGTGATTGGCTGTCTTCAAAGCCGGGGAGCTGCGGGCAAGAAGGGCTGTAAATAGTCTCCGATTCTTTTTTTTAGAAATGTAACTCGGTGGTTGGAGGTGGGCAGGGGTGGCCTACAAGATAGTAAATGTTTTTAAGGAAGGTGAAAGGGCAGCCATAGAGGGATCCAGAGTGTAGGAGGGAAGACAGCTCCTACTCTTTAGTTTCCTGCAGGAGATCCATAAGAAGCAGAGATATAAGGTAAGGATTTCTTTAAACTTCACATTGGGGCCAGTAGTAGTTGGTTACATTTTAGTTTGGGGGTTGGACATGCCTCTTAAGTATAA
The DNA here is from genome assembly GCA_019447015.1 of Hymenochirus boettgeri. Lineage (NCBI taxonomy): Eukaryota > Metazoa > Chordata > Amphibia > Anura > Pipidae > Hymenochirus > Hymenochirus boettgeri. Next base: position 188,874,003 of record CM033474.1, on the reverse strand, counting down.
TCTTTGCCTCCGTTCTGGCAGAGTAAGCTGGCTCCTCCCTCCATGCAATCATTGTGGTTTACTGCTAAATAGCTTTTGAGAAAGTTCTTTTGACCAGGACCCTAATGTTTTGTATATGAAAACTATACAAACTAAAAATACAACCGTTAAATAATAAATAACTCTTCATGAGTCTTTTTCTTACTTAAGGGATTATATTACTTGACTTGGATATCTATTTCATATTTTATGTGACCTATGTTTTTAATACTCATTCAGCATGTACCATCACCACTCATTAGTAAATTTAACATTTGCTTTTACTAGCAAAATAACTTATTGCATTTGATTTCTTTCATGTGGCAGTACAGGAACTTTGTCCCACCCTTGCATTAGTAACTGATACTGTACATATTAATAAAAAAAATCTGCTAAACTGCAGTTCAGAAAACATTCTAGAGACAGAGCTATGTATTATTATAAGTTAATTAAAGCAAACATCCCTTAAGTCTGAGTCCAATGTAACTGTAATTAGTAACTGTCAAGAATGTTACTTGATGGAAAAAATGTCTACTGAAAGAAAAAAGGGGGGATTTGTGTAGTTACACAAAATGTGTTAATTATGAAACAAAGCCCACAGTGTTATTTTTAAAAAAAGAAAGAGTTTTTTCTTGGTAAGAAAGCTTTTTCTAATTTTCTATGCAACAACAACAAAAAAAAAAGCAGTCTGCCAAGTGCAAAGTCATGTCAGACATTTTAAAAGATTTTTGATGCGTGGATGTCTTGTGTCAAATAAAATCAAGTTTGTACTTTTGAGTCAGGCCTATCGAAACTGAACTCTGCTGGTTTGCTGCAGGTCAGCTTTCATGGACAATTAGTGTTGTAACGGCATTTTGGTCACAAGTTGTCGTGAATGTTTTTCATAAAAGACATCATCCTGAATCATAGCTGCACTGATCAGTTAGTGTCTAGTTTCTGAAGCATTTCATGTTAGCCTTTTCTCTGAGAGTAAAATGACTTCTCCGTAAGGCTTTGTCCACTGTTTCTTTTTCAGCTATTTGTGAAAGGCCTTAGGCATTATGAATGCATGCTCCTTCGTGTTATTCTCGTTTACTCATTTTTTCTGTTGTCTTCTCTCTGGAACTGTACAGATGGATCAGAGCATATCCTGACATGGATGAAAGAGCTATCTTCCTACTGTGTTGGCTCTGTGTCAATATTGACAAACTGCATGTGTTTAAACCGTATGAGGTGACTGGTTTAAGTAGAGGCAGAAGTAAACCAATAAATCTTCTGTGTCATTCAACTTAGTGTTATTGATTGCTCCCTTTAAAACCCCCCAACTTACATTCTGTTATCACCATAGCAACAAATAATTGTTAAAAAAAAATCAGGACAAATAAAAAAAACCTTTTTGCTGTTTATGACGAAGGTGAAAACGAGCACAGTATTCTTTCAGGTTACTAATAGTTCAAATGTGCGGTACTTTGTTCATAATTATAATAACAGTGTAAAAAAATAAAATCAAAATGATAATTATATATCACCATAATATTATACATATTCCCCACAGGAGTGACCAAACATCAAGCAATTTGAAATAACAACTGTATACACTAACATTTATCAGAGAGAATCAACCAGCCCCACATAATTAAAGGGCATGTCACCCCCAAAGCTAAATTTTAACCCACTACTGGCCCCATGTGTAGTGTTGAAAAATGCTTACCTTACATCCCTGCTCCAAATGGTGCCCTGCAATGGCTCTTCAAAGTCCAAAAGTCTCTCCTCGGGAGAATTTGGTCATGCACACTGAAGCCCCCCTCCCTTTTCCTCCCTCTCCCTCCCGTTTCTCTCTCCCTCCCCAACATCTCCAAATCCATTTCTCTAATTTAGGGCTCCCTCTCCCACACCCCAACCGCCATAATTATTTGCAGAAAAACTTAGCCAATCACTGCTTACACTGTTTTTCCGGTGTTCTGTACAGCCAGGAGCGTCCGTGATTGGCCACCTCTCAGCCAATCACAGACGTGGCTGCCGGGAGGCCCCTGCATGCAGTTTCATGCAAGCAGAGGGCCGTGTAAGATCGCTGGGGGGAACAGGAAAGTAAGTAGTGATCGGCTAAGCTTTTCTGCAAATAACTATAGTGGTTGGTGTGAGGGTGGGAGAGGGAGCCCTACACTACAGAAATTTTTACAAAAGGGATGCACATGCCCTTTAACCCTGAAATTAAAAAGCAAAAGTAAATCATAATCCCCTGTTTAGTCCCTTAGGGGCTAATGTCTGTAAACTTATTGACCCACCAAACCTCATATTTCTTTAACCTCATTACCCTATCGCCCTGACTATCTCTGGTATAACCTCGAGAACCATGAATTTCAGGTCCTCTGCTATGTGACCAGAGTCCACAAAATGATGTGGAACCGGGTAGAGCCACCTGTTTGAGATTAATTAAAGATTTGTGTTTGACACTCTAGCTTTTACCTTTTGGATCATCTTCCCAACGTAAAGGAGTCTACAGGGGCAATATAATATGCATATCGCAAATCGGGAGTTACAAGTATCAGTCCTCGTAGTTTAAATTCCGCTCCAGTTTCCGGATGTATAAAACTTGTGCCCTTCATAACTGAACGACACTGCACACAGTTATGAAACGGCACCTCCATTTATTATGACATTAAGACGCATCTTGTTTGTTCCCCTTGGTTTATTAATTTTCAGAGAACCTGACCTGTTAAACATAGAACTAATAGTCATAGGTGGGGTGGTTGAGATTTGAATCTGGTATATAGGATATGAGCTTCAATATGAGTCCTGGTGGAAATGAATTTCTTAATAGATGCACTATGTTGATTGAAATCTGTCACAAGTGCCACCCTGTTTGATTGATTGTATTTTTTTGGTAAACGCTATGCTGAACTAGTATCCCTACGTCTATTATATTATTATGTTTTGCTTCTTGCAAAATATGATTGGGGTAACCCTATCCTCAAATTCTCCTATCCACCCTACAAACTTGGCTAAAAGGAAAGATTTTTTAATGTGTAGTGGGTTGTTGGCTGGTGTAATGCAAAATGATTACGATCTGTGGGTTTAACAAACAATTCTGTATGCAGAGCACTATCCTTCTTAACCAGAACATCCAGAAAGTGAATATTACTGCTGTCGGACTAAGATAAAACCTAATAGATAGATGGGCTTTGTAAGCCTAACGTGGAACTGCAATAGGGTAGACACGTCACCTGCCAGAGGATAAATACGTTGATATATTTCCACGATGCCACACAATGGGTATGGAAAAGATTATCTCGCTAGAGTACTCATCCTCAAAGCCTGCCATAAATGCATTGGCATAGGGGGGGCGTCGTTTGACCCCATCGCGTTCCATGCACTTGGAGGTAGAACTTGCTTGAACAGATTGGCATGCCTCCACCCAGGATTGAGACAGGCTCCTGGGAATTTCAAATAATTATTCATTTTCCTTGATCAGAATGGAAAAATTATCTAAGGCAGATACAACTTTGTAGCAATACTTACAATCTGCCAGCCAGGAGTGAGTGTTGAAGAACCAGAAACTGATACATTGTATGCTGGAGGGTATTACTTGAGAGAAAACAGTTTCTGATAAGGGTTTTCTTCTTCTCTTTACACCTTTATCATGGTCACTTTTTATCATACCGGTCTCTCTTTACTTCCACCTAACTTTTTACTTACTGGGTAATTCCTGGTCACCTGGCTCCTCTCCCTCACTTCCTAGTCTAGGCATCATAAAATCTATATATACTGGATGAGTAGCAGGAAGCATCCCCATCTTCTTTCTATCTATCTACTATCTACCAACATAGGGAGTAGTGTGCACTCTATCATCAGATACTTTGTAGGCCTGGGTGCTGCTGTGATTCTTGAATATCCAACCTTAAAGTAAATTGCAGAGCACTCACAGGGCTTGTGCAGAAGTTCCAACTTTATTTCATGTGCAACAAAACAGATAGCGACGTTTCAGTCTGTGTCTTAGACCTTTCTAAAGTTGGAACTTTTGCACCGCCTTGTGAGTGCTTTGCAATTTACTTTAAGGTTGGATATCTATCTATCTCTATAGATGCACACATAATATTTTGGAAAACATGCTTATTTTATAGAAGGCTTGGTTACAACTACTATGTTTTGAAGAATTATTTTGCATAAAAGGTATACCAGGAAGACTGTCTTCAGATATTCCCAGTATGTGTCAGTGTGTCTTTGTTGTCTATTGCAGGGATGCCCAAACAGCAGCTTTCCAGATGTTTTAAAGTTTAAAAACAACAACTCTAAGCATTCCTTTTTAACAATCTGAAACCAATGAATGCTGGGCATCGTAGTTTTTAAGAGATCTGGAGGGCCACAGTTTGGGTATATATATATTTATTTTTTATAAATTCACAATAATCACACATGCCACTCCAATCAACATAGATACTTGCCCGGGTGCTGTCCCATAATATACAAAAGCTCCAAAACATCGGCGCATTCACAGGTCTTCCATCAGAGAAAATATTTTATTCACAGATCAACATGTTTCGACCACATCTGGTCGTCATCAGGATTAATTACTCCCCCTACTTCCCAAGAATAAATAGGCCCCACAGGACCCACCCCCACCACACCTAGTTACCAGCATATATAATAAATACCTACAACCAATAAAACTATGTAGAAATCTTAAAACACCCACTAAAACAGTGAAGCCAAAAAATAAAAACAGACATAGATTCCTTACCCCCATTGGGGAGCATCCACGGCTCCTGTTGCCCGCTGGAACCAATATTACATAGCGCATCCAAGTAAGTGAGATCCCCATACACCTAGCCGGGCCGCTACCGCTTCTGCATACCAGCAATGACGCAGATCCCATAGCACGCGAGACTATCACATGGCCAAACAGAACTGCCGGACGTGATAGGGAAAAGGAGACAGAGGCGGAGGAACGGAGCTCAAGCAGCACATGGAGCGTGTCAGACAGACCACGCCCCTAGTCAACAAATAACACAGAAACGAAGAGGGGAATCCATGGCAACCTAATGCTAACACAATAGTGATAGACAAGGAGTCCACCAAAATAATACCCCCAACCACAGACGCCCATATAGGCAGGCAAACAGGAAAACCAAGTATGCTCCTCAACACAATAAACACACATAAAAAGTTCTAATATATTATATACAATATACACTGTACAACTATGGAAGTAAAATACCCAAAATCGTTAATGGATCATACAATATCCAATATCTTAAACACCGAGAGGACATAAATAAGTAAGAGTGGTAAAATACCATAAATAGACATAGATATCATCTAACACTAAACCATATCATAGAATCGATACATGTAGATACAGAGGAAGGAGTCATAAATAGCAGAGTTATTAAAGCAGAGTTATAAAAAGCCGAAATGTAAAAAGCAGAGTTATAAAAAGAACCCAAGTTATTCACTTCATTGAGACCATCGGGTACCAAAGTCTGTAATCTGAGATCACCTCGACTCGCATTGAAGAAGTCTTTTCGATCTATCACCCTTCATAGGTGGTACGTGATCAAACACCATGCATTTTAATGAAGATAACTATGCCCTAGTGACTTGAAGTCCTGGCCACCGCTTGATCACCGAACTTCCCAATCTTTCTCTCCATCAATGGTTGGACAATGCCGCCCTAATAGCGCTACGGTGATTGGCAAAACGTCTGCGAAAACTGCTCACAGTCTTGCCTACATAAACCAATGCACATGGGCAAATTAGAAAATAAACCACATAACAGCTCATGCAAGTTAGTCTAAAATTGATCTTAATACGTTTGCCAGTCCTTGGTGAGGAAAATCTTTTTTCTGTTAACATATGTCCACAGGTCACACAGTTGGGACATCGATAGCACCCGGGCCTAACAGCACCACCCAAAAAAGTCACATCTCCAATCGACTGTTTCCTAAGATCCGTCCTCACAAGCATATTACGAAGGCCTCTTCCGCGACGATGTGCTAGCGAAGTTCATGCTGTTCAAAAGGCAAGTTAGGATCCTTGGTGATAATGTCCCATAAACTTTTCGCCCTGCATGCTATATCAGAACTACATACGAATAATCTATGGGAAAAGTCATACTTAATTGTCTCTCCTCCTTAGACTATGACCCATAGCTATGGTGACAAGGGCTTTGGTAAGTGTTGTTTAAGCAGACTCTCTGAGAGAACCCCTGTCCAAAAAAAGACCTGTCATCTCCCTTAACTGATCTCAGCCTGGTCATCTTCCTATTATTACGTAGTGTCCTCAAATATTGCGTTATAGGGTATAGCTTTGACCAACGCGGAGGATGGAAACTTGATGCGTGAAGCACCGTATTACGGTCAGTGTTTTACGAAACAGGGTAGTACCAAGATTATCACCCACTTTAAACACCTTGAGATCCAAAAAAAACAATTTCATTCTCATCAAACCTTACATGTTAGTATATGGGAGTGTCCAAATCATTAATAGTCTGAATTCTCTCTGTATAGAAAGATATCACCATCCCATATCAAAAACATGTCATCTATATACCGTTTATACAGGCATACTCTGGATCCCAAAATGGGTAATAGATGTTCTTGTTCGAATGCTGCACGTATAAGTTAGCAAAAGACAGACGCACATTGACCCCATTGCTGTGCTTTTGCACTGCACAAAATATTCCTCTTGGAATCTAAAATGGTTATTAGCCAACACCACAATGCAGCAATTCCATAAGGTATTCACTGGGGGCCCAACATGTCCCATTGTTACCAATGCCTGCCTACACGCAACAATTCCTTCCTGTTGAGGGATTACCGTATAGAGGCACCAACATCAGCCGTAATAACCTTATTCTTCTGGGAACCCCAAGTTCAGACAAGATTTCAATAAGATGCACTACCCTAGGTATGAGCTCATCTTTTCACAGCAGGTTGTAAATGTGATCAATAAATTGAGCACACGGTTTCAGGGAGAATCCATGTGACGTCACAATGGGTCTTCCTGGAGGACTCTGGAGTGACTTATGTACCTGGGTAACGTATAGATTATAGGGCAGACCGGAAAATGGTCATAAGGAACCGACCTTCCTTTCCATAATCCATCGGGCCTGACACCCTGGGTGACCACTGCATCAACCAGTTCTTAATCTCACAAACGGGATTTTTGCCACATCTCCATACGTAGACGTATCGTTCAGTTGTGCCAACAACTCCGACACATAGTAGGAGCGATCCAAAAGGACCACTGCACCGCCCTTATCGGCGGGGGTATGACCAAATCCTGATCAGCCGCAACGTATTAATAGCATCACGTTGTGGCTTGGTAAGGTTATCATAAGGCCTCTTGTGTTCTTTATAAGTCTATGTACATCTGTCTGCAAAAGTTGAGTAAACACTTTAATACCTGGGGGAGTATTTATCGGCTCAAACGTAATAGCTGGTTTTTAACAACTCCATTGCTGTTTTCAGTAGAGCTTCTGGTGAAGAACTCTCTGAGTTTAAGCCTCCTTTGAAATTTATAAAGATCCACATCAAATTGGAACTCATTAGCTCCAGACATAGGGATAAAAAGAGAGCTTGCTCAAAAGAGTCTCCTCATCAAGAGAAGAACATGCGACTCAAATTGAATATATTTTACTCTTCGAGGTGGCCTGCCTCTTACTTTTATGCCCCCCTCCGGATGTATCTCCTCTGCCTCTTATATTTCTGGACCTTGTCACTCTCCCGTGAAAAGGGACCTGTGTAGTAGTCCCTGGGGTGCCCCTTTGCCTATCACCAATGATGTTCCATTCCGAATGGCCCACTCTCCAGAAGAGTCTATTGTGGTACACAACGGGCGCCTCCTACGGACCCTACCACGCTCTCTTGCTGCTGTCCAAGTAACCAGGGGTATACCCTCTTGTCTTGAAACTGTTCTACTTTATGTATTTATCACGTTTAAACTGCAAAAGATCATGCTTATACCTGGTAACTGCTCACAAATTTTGGTTAGATGATCTACAGTAGTATCAGCTTTCAAAAATCAATGTTCTCAGCTTCATACAATTCAAGCTCATTTTTTACCTTAATTAGTTCTTTACCCACAAATCAATAACCAGCACCATTAAATCAAAAGAGCACTTATCAAAATGCCTATCCACCGCCCGCAAAAATCTTTATCATTTCTGCCCAAAGTCGGGACATTGCGCACTCTGAATCTCTAGGGATCCTGCGGGCCCGTGATAGTCAGATAAACATGTGCCGTTAGCTGTAAGTCAATAGCACGTTTTCTCAGATTAAGCAATTTAAGTATACCTCTCTAGTGGACCTACCATTAAAGCCCTTGTACCAGATTCTGCAAATAAATCTTATCCACTTCCTCCTGAGAGAAAGCAAAATCACTTTCCAAATCAACATACAATGCCCGATAGATGATATCATGGGATTTTGTTCCAAGTGGAGAGAAGATCCCAATTCAGCCAGCGTTATGTAATAAAAAACAAGGTTGGGTGCAAGTCCAAAAAATATAAAAGTCACAAGTAATCAACTGCACTCCAATCAACATAGATACTTGCCCGGGTGCTGTCCCATAATATACAAAAGCTCCAAAACATTGGCGCACTCACAGGTCTTCCATCAGAGAAAATATTTATTCACAGATCAACATGTTTCGACCACATCGGTCGTCATCAGGATTAATTACTCCCCCTACTTCCCAGAATAAATAGGCCCCACAGGACCCACCCCACCAACACTAGTTACCCATATATAATAAATACCTACAACCAAAACTAGTGAGAAATCTTAAAACACCCACTAAAACAGTGAAGCCAAAAAATAAAAACAGACATAGATTCCTTACCACTTATATATATATATATACAGAGAGAGCGAGAGAAAAACTGGAGCACTCGCAGGACTTTATTCACAAAAAACAGATCTTTATTCAGCGTGTATCAACGCGTTTCGGCCATCTAGTTTACAGCCGTCATCAGGATTGTATATATATATACAATATATATGCTGCGGTAGGGGTGTAGACATTCATCCATAGGGTTGAAATAATGAAGCAGTAATACTTCAATTAAAGGGAAGCATATAATATGCTCAGTTATAAAATATGAAAGTGGTTAATATGCAGTATTGTACAAATAACTAATATGTAATGTTATGTACTGTGTAAATGGATGATTTCATAACCTGTATGGATGTGTGGTAGTGGTGGGAGTGGTCTCTCACTTTTTTTATTCCATTTTTGAGAATATGAGCTTGAGAAAGGCGCTTGCGGCTCCGAAACGTTGCCATTGGATTGTTTAATTGGCATGCTAAAATAAAAAAGTCAATTTGAAACGAAGACCTGAGTGCTGAGTATTCTACGGAGTGTGTGAGGTGGGAGCAATACAGGGGATCTCCCTTTATTCTTGCACCAGGCGATTGAGACACGGTGGAGTGCTGCAGATTCTACTTATATATACAGGCGATTGAGACACGGTGGAGTGCTGCAGATTCTACTTATATATATATATATATATATATATATATATACCCAAACTGTGGCCCTCCAGATCTCTTAAAAACAAACTGTGGCCCTCCAGATCTCTTAAAAACTACGATGCCCAGCATTCATTGGTTTCAGATTGTTAAAAAGGAATGCTTAGGATGCCCAGCATTCATTGGTTTCAGATTGTTAAAAAGGAATGCTTAGAGTTGTTGTTTTTAAACTTTAAAACATCTGGAAGGCTGCTGTTTGGGCATCCCTGCAATAGACAACAAAGACACACTGACACATACTGGGAATATATCCCTGCAATAGACAACAAAGACACACTGACACATACTGGGAATATCTGAAGACCGTCTTCCTGGTATACCTTTTATGCAAATAAGAAATGGAGATTCCTGGTTAATTTCCATGTAACTTCTGATATACATTTTAATAAAGAGCACTAAAAAAACATTTTAAATATGTCCCGCTATCCCCCAATAAAGAGCACTAAAAAAACATTTTAAATATGTCCCGCTATCCCCCAAACCCCAGTTTCACATTATGTAATTATTTTGTATTTTGGTTTTCACCTCGTGTATTATTAACTGGGGAGATGGGGGACTTTGAAGAGTATAATTGCCCTTTAACAGATTACAGCTTGTCTTTATTAAACACAAAATGTAGACAAATGCAGTAGCAGTTTAAAAAAAAAAGAAGTTACTCACACTACAATAATTCCCCCCAGTCAAAAACTTTTAAGACCTGTAAAAATCTTCCCAGATGTAGACTTCCCTGCAAATTCACCCAATGTCAGACAATGTAATGCTTAGAGAAATTGCAAAAAAGAAAGGATAAAGAGGAAAAAAAAAAAAAAAAAGCGGTACATCTCAAAATCTCCATGCCTAATTGGGCCCATGCACTAACAAATCCCTGTCTTACTATCAGCATTACACCGATTTGTGTATCGCTCGATTGTACGACTGGGATTTGTTAATGTATGGGCCCCATTAGTTAGCATGTTAAATTTGAAAGTTCTGAACACTTAGAGAGTTCTACATAAATGATTGCCCTTTTTCTTTTAACATGACCATGAAATATTAGGGCTTGTACACCATATTTTGGGCTGATTGAATTGCTGGCCAAATGTTTTATTGGATCATCTGGTTATTGGTCTTAACCCAGACTCAATCAATCAACCTCGACCAAGATTTAAGGCTGGTTACACATCATACAATTATTCCTTCTTAATTATTCCTGTACAGTAGTATATCAAATGGTGGATCTGCCACAGAAAATATTGTGCTTTAGTCAACATGTATATACCTGGCTTTAGAATTTAAAGAGGGATGCACATTTTCTTATTTTTATCTTTCTCTCATTAAAAGAAAAACTCCAGTGACCATCATACTTTCATTTCTTTGAAAAATCAGTAAATATTTATACTGAATTTATTCAAATTGTTACATATTTTAATAGGATGTGCTTTCCATGTTATGTAGTAAAGCTGTTACCTGATACATCACTTACTGCAGTCAGTCTGACGTCTGCATAAAGAGAAGGGCCAGACATGGATGGAAGTCTTATTATTTGTAAAAATCTAGTCAACAATTTGCATGTTTTTGATATATCCATTACCTCTCTTTTCTTACATTATCAAAGCATCTTTGTTTTCATGTTTTTTTTAGTGGTTTTATTATTAATCACCTATATTATGTTGATTTTGTTTTAATTCTTGCAATAAAAAGCTGTCAAAATCGTTTTCATTAAATTAAAGCCTTATTACAGAAACATCAAATAGTTTAAAATAGTTTATAAATATATATTGAAAATATGAGAACAAGCTGAAGGAATGTGTTATTATGCCTAAATCACTAACTTAGTGCTATAAATGGTTAAAAGGAGGACATTAGGTTGCTTTAGGCTGTTTACTGCGCTTGAAAGCACTAGTGACTTTTCACATGTGATAGATGCTGCATTCAACCACTGTAGAAGTGTAAATGTCATGTGTGACAGGTCATTGGATCTACCATTACAGTGAATAGTGATAAGAAGCAGTTAGCTAGTTAATATTTAAATATATGCGAATGGATTAGGCATTGCTAAATTGAAGATGTATACTTGAGGTAACACCAAAACATAGAATCAATTAATTTAGATGCATCCCAACTAAACATTTATTAATAATACATTGTCTTTTATGTGGTAATTTTGTAATACTAATCAATAATCAATAATGTTGAAATTTGGCTTAAAATGTATTTCTTAAAGGATAAGTACACTGTAAAATCAAGTTATGTTCATTTGAAAGCTGCAGCTTTTAAAATACCGTTGCCATATTTATTTTTTACCTATGCTCCTCCAGAGCCTAGCTGTGTGCCTTGAAAGTTACTGACATCTTGTTACTGGTTTGCTGAATGTTAAGCTCCGCCCCTCTGAGATTTCCTCTGCTTTCTCCTGCTTGAGCCTCAAACAGTAATGCCTGTGAGTTCCGTGCACTCTCCTGCTTGAGCCTCAAACAGTAATGCCTGTGAGTTCCGTGCACACACACACATGCACGGAACTGACAGGCATTCCTGTTTGAGGCTCAAGCAGGAGAAAGCAGAGGAAATCTCAGAGGGGCGGAGCTTAACATTCAGCAAACCAGTAACAAGATGTCCGCAACTTTCAAGGCACAAAGGTAGGCTCTGGAGGGACATAGGTAAAAAAAAATATGGCAACGGTATTTTTAAAACTGCAGCTTCCAAATGAACATAACTTGATTTTACAGTGCACTTATCCTTTAACCATACTTGAAGAACTATTTTTCTTTAAGCTTTTCTTTAGTTAATGATTATTCATAGCTGTAGAATAATATACAAAATTTTCTCCTTGCTCTGTCTAACCTTTGCTCACCACAGCTGGCCAACACTGAAATACTGTCAAAGGAATGATGTTTAAATTTTCCAATTCGTGTGTTTGCACTCAATGGTCTTTATTCAGTGTTCAATAAAAGTGTATACAAGGCAATAATTTGGTCCTCTGTCTAAGACCTTTCTCTTTTTAAAAGAATATGCATTAATATAGATATAGTACGTGTGCCCTATCTTTTGTATTGGCGCGCATGCGCCTAAGACAGGGCGTGTGGTCGGGACAGAACAGCTGTCCGTGCAGGAGCGGCTTGCAGTGGAGCGCCGGTAAGGTAAGTTCCAGGTCCACCTTGCGTACTATTATTCACAGGGAGGTGAGAATAAGCGTTCTCACGTCCCAGTGAATAATAGAAACGGATGGTAAATACTTAAAAAAATGGATTTATGTGGGTTTAGAGTCCCTTTAATTTCTTAGAGAATAGTCACTTATCTATGTCACAAACTATTATTAAAGTAAACAAAACCAAACCCTACAGAACCACTACAGTTTCCATGTACAAATATCCCTAAACACCAGCAGAAACCAGTACACAACAAAGAACACCAAACAGAAACACAGTAAAAACACAGCTGCTCTTCACTTTGTTGTTGCTACTCCACCCAAGCTGATCATCTCCCCAAATTTACCAGGGCAGTAGCTATCCTCTTCTAAAAGGAAACAAAAATAATTCTCCACTGTTTCTAAAGAAGCCGTTTTACTCTAAATAGAGAAGACATGGGATCTCCCCAGAAATGGCATATTCCTGCAAAACGTATACTTATTGTGAAATAAAGCAGATCTGAAAATTCTCTTTAGAGTTACATGACCCATCTAAAGGCTATCACACTGAGGCTTTCGTCATTGAATTTCTCAGTGATTTAACCACATGTAGCACTGTAATACAAACCTAATTAATTGTTTTAATTTTTCACAGTACTTTGGTTTATTTTATTTTGTGCAGTATTTGAGGTGGTTACAACTGTATTAGAACTTAAAGTGTGTAGTGTAGAATGTCATAAAATGCTTTATTTTTTCCTGTCTTAAATAGCTTATTATTAAAATATTCATCATCCTTTATTTCCAATGTCAAGTGAATAAATAACAGATGCATTGTCTGGTCCTGAATGAGTTTTAGTGCATTTAGCAACATAAGAATATATACTTGCTAACTAAGGAGATAATCCATTTCTATAGCAGGAACTGTACACTGTACACTGTGATAAATGATCTTTCCGAATAAAATTCCCCATCTCAGAGACAGTATTAGTTTTTACTTTAATTACCAGCTCCTGTAATGTTTCCTATCCATAACTGTCTACAAAATAGACTGTTGGTGAGCAGAGGGTATGGCCTGTTTATTCATCCGTTGAAAAGAAAGCCTGAGTTCCACCAAGACGTCTTTGCATGCCCTGAACTCTCATATGGGAGAATGTCCTTAATTTAAATATTTAGATATTAATGCTTACTTAGTTCAATATCATTGTAAGGATAGATAACCATTTTTCTTAACAAACTTACCTATTTATTTTTATGTAAGTGAATACCGAATTTTGAAACATTTGATTTAGTATATTTTACAAATAGTAATATATATATATATATATATATATATATATATATATATATATATATATATATAATACAGTACACTTTGTCAATGGTGGCTTTTTCAAAAACAGCTTGGATGACATTAGCAGCAAATAAGCAGAGCAACACTAACTACTAATTGATTATAGTAATTATACAGACTTTGGCTAGTTTATATTGGCAAACTATATATACTCCCCTCATAAATGTGAACTTGCAAAATGCACAGTAAAGGTCACACTCATTTGCATGATAGGCTTCATTAGAATATGCTAAGGACAGGACCTAGTGTTTTATGACTCAAATTGATGAATAACTACAATGTTACTCTGCTAGCTGAAAGCACGTTTCAGACACCTTAATTTGCATGCTTTTTAATGTTAAAGAATATGCTATCTTTTAGGGAATTGAAATCAAAATAATTTGATTACCTTGTTGTTTTTATTTAAGAAATGTTCTACTGCTTAATTCATAACCGCATTGACGGCATTCCTCCTAATGCTTGTTTGGGAATAAGCATTAAATGGTAATATTCCTTTTTGTAGCTATCTAGAATGTATCTACTTCTTGTAGTAAAAGTTTTTTCTGTAGTGCTTTTTGCAAGCACTTAACTGTACGCTCACCACTCCTTACAAGGTCCACTCCTGCTATGATGAGCCAGCATGTTGTAGAAATTTCTACCTTTTTAAAAGCCCAATAATTACTGAATTTACAAAGTTTAGTACTCCAGGCACCAGTTAGTTGCATAACTGGAAGTTAATGCTCTTTAACATAAGAACTAACTAAAGCCTGTGGTGTAACTTATTTGTTACCTGTTAAAAGTTTTAACAGTTCACCTGTCCTTTCTATTGATAATTTGTAGGAATCTATAAATATATATCTGCTGTATTCAATTCATCAACTGGACTGGAAGTTTAGTGCTTGAAAATGTTTCGCTAGTCATCCGACTGGCTTTCTCAATTCAGAATGACTTGTACAAGAATCTGTGGCAATTATATACCCTGGAAAATCCCAATTTGCATATCGCATCCAGGTGTTAAGGGCGTGATTGCATAGTGGCTAAGAGGTGTTATAGGAACACCCAGAGTAAGGTGTCAAAACAGCATTGTACATGGCAGACAGTTGGTGTCGAACCCCCCCACCTCTATTTAGGCTTTGTTTCTTTATTTTCACATAAATGGCCTCCTAAGCGACATCATATACGCAGTGCAGTGAAGAATGCTCTGATTTGTATGTGGGGGAGACAAAACAGCAACTGCATCAATGTATGTCACAGCACAGAAGAGCCAATTCCTTGGGTCAGGGCTCAGCCGTGTACCTGCATCTTAAGGATAAAGGACATACCTTTGAAGATTGTAATGTTAACATATTGGCAAAGGAACGTGACTGGTTCAAGAGAGGTGTTAAGGAGGCCATTTATGTGAAAATAAAGAAATCAAGCCTAAATAGAGGTGGGGGGGTTCGACACCAACTGTCTGCCATGTACAATGCTGTTTTGACACCTTACTCTGGGTGTTCCTATAACACCTCTTAGCCACTATGCAATAACGCCCTTAACACCTGGCTGTAATATGCTAATTGGGATTTTCCAGTTAAGGATTTACCACTTAGACTTCATGGATTATAACTGGTAGGTAGGTGGTATTTAGAAATTAGGGCAAATTTGGTAAGGTTTATGACTCCCACTGCCTTAAGTGACCCATATAATCATTCCCTAATCCAATAGTGTAATAGCTATCGATGTAAGGAAAGGGCAGATGGATCACTTGCATGTTCAAACTTACTGCTAATAGAGAATCCTAGGAACTGTATTTTTCAAACATGTGAAAGCTCACAAGTTTACCACCCCTGCTCTATACCATTAGACTGTATTGTATCTCGATGCATGCCTTAGCTACAGGACATTAAGAACAAATTTTCTGCAAACGGAATCCTGGTAATTGTAGTTTCAAACATGCAAGAGGTCCAATTTCAGCCCACCCCCACCCAGATGCTTCCTGGTAGTTACTGAGAGCAGAAAGGGAGGACAAGTTTGGAAAGGTTCCTGATGCCTACAGGCTGAAGGTAGCCAACTAGTCTCTCTCTAGCCCTATAGCTTAACAGCTATGGGCATAAGTGAGAGGCACACGGATTCTGAACCGCTTGCATGTTTGTGGACTTGGTGTTGGTATCACAGAAAGCATGACCCTGAGCTTTCAATAATAAAAAAAATGGTGCTGTTTACGTTGAACTGCACATTGTTGCAAGATTGCATGGGTCTATTCTTGGTTTTCCCGGAATTTCCCTGGAAGATGATGGCTGTTTGAATAACAGTTTAAAATATCCCTGCATAGCGATTTTATAGACAACGTATCTGCACATACACACATAATTTCCACTGTGCATTAATGGGAGCACTTTTGCTAGTATTTTATATATTTATTTATACAATACATAATCCTTTACATACAGTATCTTTATATGGGACAATACTGAAAATATGACACTTTGATACAATGTTAAGTAGTCAGTATACAGATTGTATAACAGTGCTGTCCCCCTTTAAAAAAAAACCCACAGCACTTCGCCATTAATGTCTTAACCGCTGGCAACAAAAGTGTGTACACCCATAAGTGAAACATTTCCAAATTGTGCTAAATGTGTCATTTTTGTGCCCTGGTGTCATGTGACTCGTTAGTGTTATAAGGTCTCAGGTGTGAACAGCGAGCAGGAGTGTTAAAATAGTGTTATGGCTCTCACATACTGGTCATTGGAAGTTAAAGGGAATGTTCAGTGGAAAATATTATTTTTTAAATCATTAGTTTTTATTATGCATAGCTAGTTATTCTACATATTCTCCTCCATTTTGAAAAATCAGTTGATTTCATACCCTTTGCTATGCCATGCTTTTGTCATTAGTGAGCTGACATTTCAGTTTCTGTAACGGTCTTCCTTCCCAGAATGCACTCTTCCTTGGAATGTCCCTAATAGTATTTTCTACTAATTAGCTGTTGGATGGGTCAAACATGCTCAGATCTCTACTGAGCACCTAAATCAACCCACGTGCTGGGTCAAGGGCAAAACCATAACAGGAAGTCAGTACTTCGAAAGCATATATTTATGCACAGACAAAACGCTGGATGGAAAGTTTAAGGTAATTGAGATGGAAAAATACTGCTTTTTTTTCTTCTTAAAAGCGTATGTATTTGCACTGAGCTTCCCCTATAAACATGGCACCTCATAGTAAAGAAATCTGAGGATCTGAAAAAAAAGGATTGTTTCTCTACAAAAAGATGGCCTAGGTTATAAGTTAATACCCTGCAACTGAGCTGCAGCATGGTGGACAAGACCATAGAGTGGTTCCACACCATGGACAACCTAAAAAATTAAAGTGCACATGCTCAGCATCATATCCAGACATTGTCTTTTGGAAATACCCAAAGTTACAAAGATGGTTCCCTCGCACACCTATACATGTTTGTAAATTCGCTGGGTGCTACTCGGATACCGCAGCCAGTGATTAGTGGTACACACAATGTAGAAAATTCAGAGTGCACACCATTCTTAATCAAATAATACTGTGTTTATTAACACGTGACGTTTCGGAGTCTGCACGACCCCTTCCTCAGACAAAAAACAAATGTTTTGTTTTTTTATCTGAGGAAGGGGTCGTGCAGACTTTTGCCTGCAGTCAAGCATGGAGTGTATGTAAATAGAGCACTTAGGACTCGTATTAGACAGAACATGGATTCAAAGAAACAAATGTTTGTTTATTCCCAAAACACATTTGCGTACAAATAGTTTTTCAGCCTTTACAATTGCTGATTTTATGTCAGTCACTAACAATGTTGCATTTAAGTCATACCTTATACATAGATTATTAGTAGTCAGTCTGGAATGCATTCTGTGCATTTTCCTATTTATCTATGCAATTTTTGATCTCTTGCTATAGAATATTCTTCATGAGAGGTGCTACCATGTCCTCAGGCTTTGATTACATGAATGACTGATTATGTCACAATTGAATATAATTTTGTTTTTAGCTCAACCTTTGTGGCCTTAGAAAATTTAAAAATAAAGATGGAATCACAAGAAAATAACTTACAGATATGCCATTCTTGTTTTTACTTATTAATTACTAGGTTTGTCCCAACCATTATTTTAATATTGCCTTCTTATAACTCATCTACAATTGACAATAAAACCTTTTCTGATGCGTGTAATGTTAAGTGCATGTGATGTTATGTGACCGGAACGCTTTGGCAAATGTTTACATTGGCAGATGAGATGACTTAAAGGAAAAGTTCTCTCATAAAATGAATTATTTATTTTTTGCGTTAATTGAAGAACAAGAGGTAAAGTAGCTAGGTCTTACCTTTTGTTCTCCAATTAATCTAAAAGGAGCGGAGTATGAAGGGTATGCTTTCTATAGTTTAGTTAAAGCAAGAAACTGTTGGGACCTGTCGGAGGAACCAGCTCACAGGTACGTTTCCTCCATTTATTCACGGCTCATGTTTAATTAATTAATGAACGGGAGGTAAAACATGGCTCCTTTACCTCCCATTCTTCAATTAATTGAAAAACACGTAGGTTCAGTTTTTGATTGATATATATTTGTATATAGGAAGGCACACTCAAGGAAGATTCAAATAATCTTGTAACTTGACCCCCCAAAACTTGAATAAATGATTGTTTGAATCTTCCTTGAGTGTGCCTCCCTATATATGGATATATATTGATACTTACCTGTTGTGGCTCAGAAAACTGGGTGCACCTAATACTTACCTGCGTAGGACACCATAACATTACACTTTTTATTTGAAGCTATCCTTTATTTTGTTACTGAGATTGGCATGTAATATTAGACACAACCCACTTACTGTTACTCACACTTTTTGCATGTTACTTTGTATATTGTAATCAAATTATATACTAGCGACAAAATTTTAACTACCAACATTTTGAGGCACACCTCTGGCTCTCTG
The DNA here is from genome assembly GCA_019447015.1 of Hymenochirus boettgeri. NCBI lineage: Eukaryota > Metazoa > Chordata > Amphibia > Anura > Pipidae > Hymenochirus > Hymenochirus boettgeri. The sequence continues at coordinate 188,855,104 of CM033474.1, read as the reverse complement.
AAGGCACAATAATTGAGAGACCCTGCCCTAGTGTACAGCTTACTATCTATGGAATAAATACGCATAGGTGTATCTAACCTTGTCCAAAGATCCATCATCTTGCTTCTGGGGTAAAAGAACCTGCTCTGCCAAATTAATGCGGTTTGGAAGTGCGTGTTAAATGATATAAAACACCCCTATCTAAATAATAGAAAAATATTGTGTAAATGAAAAAAACTGTAAATCTATGTTTAGAAACAACATGTTTAGACACAACATGTTTAGACACAACATTATCATAACCATTTTTAGGTAATATAAATAAGAACCATTTGGCAGTAGCCATGTATGGTTCCCAATGTCTGAATAGATACTATTTAATTTCTGATTCTCCATAATAATTGCTGAAAGCTATTTTAAGCTGTTTTATCATATCACGTTACATATCAATATTTTGATTCTTGCCATTTTCTGACAGCTCAGTGTGGACTTTAAGAAATAGTATTAACCAAATACAATTAACCAAGACTGATATGAATAGAAATGAGTTGCTGTTACCACAAAAAGATGATTTAAATCATTATTTTGTATGTTTTAATTTGAATGCAGCATGTTTAATGATGGGTAGCATTTGTATTAATGTGTCAGTCACATGGGTTACTTTGCTATTGCTATAAAGCATTCACCTTTTTGTGTTTACGATAGCCTAAAGGCACTGGGGTCAGAATAGTATTTGATGATAGCAGAAAGTTAATGAAATTGTTGGTAATAGTAAATTTAATGTCCTTAATGACATATGCTAATAAGAGCAAAATTGGTTTTATTGTTCAGATCAAATCTTTTGTTTTACAAGGTTGATCATGCATTCATTATTGTTTCCAAAAAAAGAAAGAGGGAAAGGAGTGTGGAAGATTTCAAATTCTTTCAGTGATACACTAAAAAAAGAATTAAATGAAAAAGCATGCCAGATCCAAAGGCAAATGCAAACAAGTGTATTTACTGCTTTACTAAGCAGGAAACGGTCATGTACAGTGCTAGCCAGTCAAAATGTTAACAGGGCAACTCTTTTGAAATAGAAAATAACAAAAGTGGTATAAAAGTGATACCTTTATTGGCTTAGACAATAAAAGCAAGCTTTCAGAACATTTTAGTTCCCAGGTAATCCTCAAAGCTTGCCATGATTACCTTTGTTAGCCAATAAAGGTATAACTTTTATACCACTTTTGTTATTTATTATTTCAAAAGGGTTACCCTGTTAACTGCTTTACTAAGCAAATGACATGGCTTTTGTGGAGATACCCACTGCTTCATTTGTCACTAAAGATCTCACACTACCTACTGTAAGGCTGCATCATCTCATCTTTTATATTGAAACAAAGCTTAGAATCTTGGTAAAACATGAGCTGTTAGTGGTCTATGTTGTTTTATGCTTACTAATATATTTCTACTTTTTGTACACAGGATTATACTCTGGTTATACTCTGGTTATTAAAACTTTATTTATGCCGCCTCCTTACAACTCCTTGTACCGCTTATATTTCTATGGTTCATATACATGCCACTTTAATTGGGTTATTTACCTTGTCATTTTATTTTTATTTTTGCACATATGGGAAAGGAAATATAATAAACAGTGGTGTGATAACAAGGGCAATCTGTAATAGGCAGACAGAAAATTAATCAGAGGCTTAAGACTTAAGGTAGCCATAATAGCAACAGTCATTTGATCCGGGTATCGTAGAATTGTTGGAAAATCTCCCCTACACTGGCCAACGATCATATGAGCGTTTTTCCTATGTAATGAACGAACGATCCGAGTTGTAGGTGCGTCTATGGGCAACATGACAGAATCATGCTGTAAGAAAACCTGTGTATCCTTCTTTAGTTAGTCATTTGGACCTAATATTACAGTACAATAAAATTTGTTTCTTATCCGTGGGACATTTTTAATGCCTGCTGTCTATTGGTTTTAAAAAATTATGCTTAAAAATCCCATGCTATTCTCATCTTTAAATACCTTTATACCAGCCCTAACCTATCTCTTTAACTTGTTCCTATCCACTGGTATTTTACACTAATTTAAACATACAATGTTATTGCCTACACTTAAAAATCCCTCCCTGGACCCTTCCGCTCTTTCCAGCTACCGGCCTGTCTCCCTTTTGCTTCCAAACTACTGGAAAGACATGTCTGTCATATCTGTTAACTCTCTCTGACCACCTCCAGTCAGGCTTCCACCTTACCACTCCAAGAAAACTGCCCTCACTAAAGCGACCAATGATCTACTTAGTGCTAAATATAAAGGTCACTACTCTTTGCTCATTCTTCTTGATCTGTCCTCTGCTTTTGATACTGTTGATCACCCTCTACTTCTTCATGTCTCAGGTAGGGCTGTTAGTGTTTTCCACTCTGGAATTCTCTCCACCCCTCGCCCCCTCCCTGTGGGGGTCCTGCAAGGCTCAGTATTTGGTCCTGTTTTTTCTCCATTTACACCTATGGCCTTGGACAACTCATTAGTTCATGTGAATTTCAGTATCGCTTGTATGTGGATGATACCCAAGTATACATATCTACCCTATCTCCCTACACTGACACCCCAGCTCCAGCTTCCTCAAACTAAACATGGAAAGATTGAAATTGTCATTTTCCCTCCCTCATAATCTGTTCCCCTCCCTAGTCTCACTATTAATATTCATGTCCGTTGCCTGGGAATAATGCTAGATTCAGATCTTTCCTTCAAACCACATGTCAACACATCTGTCCCTTCCTCTTGAAAGAAGCTACAAAAATTCTAGTCCATGCCTTAGTTGTCTCCCAGCTAGATTACTGCAACACACTCCCGTGTGGTTTACCAAACAACCGCCTGGCACCACTTAAATCCATCCTAAACTCTGTTGCCCAGCTCGTTTATGTTTCTCCTCTCCTCTCTGTCAGTCCCTACACTGACTGCCCATTGCACAAATGATCCAGTTCAAGCTACTAACCCTATCCTATAAAGCACTATCCAACACAGCCCCTCCATATATCTCAGATCTGATCTATCGATACCATCCAAGACGCAATCTCTGCTCTGAAAATTATGTCCTCCTCTCATTCACCCTTGTCATCTCTTCCAATGCCCGCACTCAGGACATTGTCAGTACACGTGCTGCCCCTCTGCTCTGGTACTCCCTTCTTCTGTCTGTCTTTCATTCACTATCCCTTAATACCTTCAAATGTAACCTTAAAACCCACCTCTTATAGCATATAACCTGCCCTAGAAATTAACCCTCTCACTGACCCGCCCTGATCCAAACCCCCTTCACACTCCTATGCCAATCTATTTACAGCCTACAGATCCACGTCACCTTATGTCTCATCACCCTTTCCTCCAGACTGTTTCCTCTTTCCTATTGTATCATGGTATTTGCTGTAAGTAACTCATCACTCGGTGTACTTAGATTATATATTACCTGTGTATGTAATATGTATGACTTTGTATAATAGGTATTACCTTCTATGTAATGTTTGACAATGTAATTGTAAAGCACCACAGAAGATGTTGGCTCTATATAAAGTGAAAATAATAATAATAATGAACTGAAATGTAACCTTAAAGATATAAGACTTGTTGCTAGAGATCTTGATAGTAATCCTCATTAGGAAGTGCAGAATGCTTGAACACTGAGTAACTAGACTTGGACTTTAGAAGGAACCTTGTGCATGCAGAATCTAGTAATTGTTGTACCCATTTGCAAAACCTATATCTGCATGTAAAGTTGTTTTAGGGGATTCATGAAGCTAATGGTCCATGCATTTCTTACATAGTTTAACAAGCAAGTAAACAAAACTTAAGTAAATATAATGTTTATGGCTTTTTATTAGAAGTTTGTAGGGGTTCTATTTTTAAAGATTTTAGTATTGTTTCTCTGTGGGGAACTAGATTATAACTAGACTGGAAAGCTTTATTGATGATACTTGGGTATAATTATTTCTTAGTATTACCACAAGCTGCTTTCTTTCTTGAAGAGCTCTTTGAAATGTTGATTGTAAGATAATGCCTCTCAGTCTGTGTTTAATTTTTATGTGGATTATGCAGTGAGAATATATAATAACAATAAATACTTAGGCAACTTGAAAGGTTTATAAATATAACACTTGTGTGTGTATATAAACACAAATAATACATATTCAGTGATTACCCCCTGATTTTATGTACTTTACATAATTGAGACACTTAAAATAGGCATTTAAAACCTAATGATACAGATTAACAAAGCCAAAGTCCGTATAAACGAGTAATGTCAAATTCTTCATCATCTGCATCTTGGTTGTTTTTTTGGTTTTTTTTTTTCAGTTAATCGGGATATGTTGATGTATTGCTAAGCAGTGATTTTTAGCTTCTTTAATAAGTTTGTCTCTCAATCATTGACTCCTCTTTCTATTTACAAAAAATATGTATTATTGTATAGAGTTAAATAAACTGCTTCTCATGTCAAGAGCTGGATAAATCCCAGAAGCCAGGTAGCCAGTGTGCCTAGAAATTTATACCTGGAGACTAACTTAAAGATGTTTTTTTAAATGGATGCCTATGGCAAGGTTTCTTAAACTGTATGCTTTAAGAGAACCAGTGGTGTGTTAACAAATCTTTGTAAATATATTTTCACCACCCTAATTTTTTTTATGCCTTACTCTAAAAAGGTATATGTACATACATTTTAAAAAACATTTGAGTTTAGGGTAACCATACATTTAAAGGTAATTACATGAGAGTCCAGCATCAAGCAAACACGGTAAATATTTGTTTTTCCAAGTCTCATTAAGAGTTGACTGATATTAATCCCTTTCATTTTCTTATTTTTTTTTCAAAGACCAAACCATTGCGTGTGTTTTACTTATTTTAACTTAGTAGTTATATTATAAAGGATTTATTTGTGTACCTTGGTTTATAAGCTTCAGCTGCTTTATAAGCAGCCAAAGTATCTAACACAGTTCTATAAACATGTTTTGTATATTCTAAATGTGAACGTTTTATAATAATGTAGCAATGGAATGCAAGAAAGTAAGGAGGCATATCCTGTGGTCATTTACCTGTTGAAAGGAATGCTACAGTGATTTTTTAAGAAAGTGACAGCCAGTAACAGCTTCAGTCTCGCTGCCTTTTCACTTCATGCTTTCTAGAAGCAGTCCCTGCAGCCAGTGTGGGTTCTGTTGTCCTAGATGAGGTCTTCATGGGTGCTGACCATAAAAAGTTCATCAAAGTAATGAGGCGAAAAGAGAGCTTGGTGCTCATGGGCAGAACACGGCACCAAGGAGTGTGAACTGGCTCCAGCTGTGACAATAAAACAGCAGGTGGCTGCTGTCATTAGGGGTGGCAGATGAAGCGGGGGACTAACACTCAGCCCACAAAGCTCTCATTTGTTAGCTATGACCACTGTACCATGCAAAATAGCTTTCATCTCAGTCAATTTTACATTGCAAAATATTACATAGTCACCATAGGAAAATTGGAGCCTTGGGTATAAGGGGTTATGTGATCTTATTAATTTATTGCTAAACAGAAGGGGGAAAAATCACTATGTTATGCATTAAACAGAAGACGGATGTTTCGTATTTCTTAGTATGGAAATAGAGTTTTTTTTATCCGTTTGTAAAGAGTCTAGTACTGTTTACTGCTTTGCGTCCACAGTAACATCATATTATGAAAATCTTTGTCTCATTTGTATATTTTTGTATTTTTGACCCCATGTGTAATGGTATATATTCAGGACAAGCAGTACATTTATTTTTTTAACACATAAATATTCAGCACTGCAAAGTAAAAATGTTTTGGACACAAATGGTCTTTTAATGTTTCTTAAGTATATAGTATAGGCATTGTTCTGTATTCTGGCACTGTACTGACAATAAACAAGTCATTTCTGCTAAAGGGCATAACCTGTTATTTTTTTTATTTTTTATTGTGAAATCTAAAATAAGAAATAACATTTTAGCAATTTAAGTACATTTTTTGCCTTGCAAAGTGTTTCACTTAAAAATCACTTTGTCATGGAAATATCTAAATTCTTACCTAATTTATATTATTAGTAAAACATACTGGTAGATTTCATAATTTATGAAAAAAAGGAAGCAGTAGCGACCGAATGAGAGTCAAAACACGTCTATTGTGCGAGAAACTTTGCTTCAATAAATGAATTTATAAAATCCAAGGAGTGCTCCACTTCTTCCTCTTGAAGTGTAAGCACCCGGTTGGATGCACTATGGCGGATTTTATGAAAATATTTATTTTATGAAAGTACTGAGAATTTTAAATAGTTTGCCAAGAACATTAGATACATAGCAAAAAACAGTTTTTCCATTCAGTATTGATCACATGAATAATAGATTTCACTTCTTTTAAGGTCTCCAAGATTTGCTGTACTTCACATCTCCATCTCAATATAATACACAGGAATGTCCCTTAAAGGACATTTCCCCTGTTCTTTTTTTTTTTTCCTTATCATTTGTAAATAGTAGATTAAATCACATTTTCCAATCGCACTTCTTCATATAGGAAGGAATCTCACCCACTGATTTTCAGTTAGATCTTATTCTTGCTGGGCCAGTGCTAGAAGTGCTTGATTGGTATAATAAAAAAAAAATAACAAATAGGTTTATCTGCTCTGAACGTTTCATTCACTTGCAGATACTGACAGAGCAATAAAATATGATTAGCTGTGTTAATTACATGTCCGATATCCCTTGATGCAATAATTCCTTTACAAGGTTAACTGCATCATGTATGAAGAGCTGTCTTATACTTAAATTAAAGGTGTTATGTGCAAAAATTAACTTAGGCTGTATTGCATTGGGTGTGCTGCACAATTTTGAAGACCCACGTTAACCCAATAATGTGGATCTTGTGACAGATTAAGCCTAAACGCATATGGAATCTCTGTATTACAAGGTTGTCTAACATTTTTGCGGACCTAGAATGAGAGAGAATGATTACTGACGGAAATCAAGTGTGGGGAGTGGTTTAATCTGTGTAAATAAATAAATGTGTTTAAGATGTTTATCTGGTTTGTTTGTTTGCCCTACCTGAATTATCCATTTCCAATGATTTGGATTGTCATGCGTTTCATACCTAGTGTCGGTTGTGGAAATAAATTGGTACAAATACATGAGACTCCCAATATATATTAGGGGATAGGCATTTCCTCAAAGCTTTAGAGCTAATGCGTCCTGTTTGTGAATTAGACTTTAATTATGTAAATGCTGCACAGCATTTAAAATTCAATATTTCATAGAATTTTCTACACTTTGTGGGACTAAAACATGTGCGGAAAATTCAACGATTATTGCTTTATGGTGATCACTAGAGATGGCCGAAACTCACCCGCTTCGTTCCGTTTTCGGATTCCCAGATCTCGGGAAAATCCCGAAGATCCAAAAATCCGATAACGCAACAAATATTCAAGGCTATTTTCGATAATTATAACAGTCGATAATACTCAAAAATATGATCGGAGACTACTTTCAAGTTTATCGAACGGTCGAGTCTATTTTCGATAATCCTTGAACGTTTGATAATTATAGAAATTAGGCTCCGAAATCCGGACGATCTGTCCGGATTAGGGCGGATCATTCGGATTTTGGAACAGAGGGGTTCATAGTCGAATCAGGGTCTGAGTCGGACCCAGATCCCATCTCTAGTGATCATTAAAGATATGTGATCACCATTAAATTTTCCTCACAATGTTTTATAAATCTTTGTGTAAAAGTGTTGTCCCCTCCCAAAAATAAGATTTCAGACTCAGTATTTTGATACTAAAGAATTCAGCATTGCCATGACTGCAAAATGTCCACATGAATTGAAAGTTAAATGTAAAAAATGCAGAACATGCCAGTTTGATTTCTACCCTTTCATATCTTTGCATGGTAATTACAATTTTTTAAATTGCATTTTTCATGCTTTTTGTATACATATTCAAAAGGGAGCCTGTTGCCTTTTAGCAATTAGTAATTAAGCTTATGAAGGACAGCTGTAATACATAATTAACAAAAATATTTGCAAGTCCATTTTACACTAAAATCTGTAGCAAAAACACATTTGCTTATGTTAAGACATCTGAATTTTTAGCATCTAATGGGAATGTAAAAGTACGCATCTTGTGGCATAATTAAACTTCTGTTACAAAGATTCCATCTAATGGATTATGATTGAAAGCACTTTACTCATTGGTGCTTTCCTTATAATGTGTGTGATAGAAGAAACATGGGTATCTATTAATGGGTATCTATTAATATATATATATATATATATATATATATATATATATATATATAAAATTAGATATATCTAATATTTAATATCTAATATCTAATAAACCCCCAGTAATACACGTCAGAAAATAAAATACATTTCATAAATAAATGATTGTAACAAAAACTGTATTTATTCCATTTTTTTACAATAACATTTGTTTCATACAATTTGCATAATATCGATATGATTCTGTGCCTCCTCCACTTGCAGGCCCCCCTGGCCCCTTCATTTACATCCTCCTTTTGCAGCACCTCCATGGCCCTTTCATTTGCAGCCCCTCTTGACTCCACCCCCTAGCGGTTGTCATGACTCTGTCAATTTCCTGAGGGAAATTTACAGATTGTAATGAGGGATCCCAGCGATACGGGGTACACACATTGCCAAGTATGGGGTGATTATGTTGTATCTGATGGAATCGTCCTTTTCTCATTCGTGTGTGTACCCACCTAGCCTAAGGGTGCACTTACTGTATGTATGCAGTAACCAAGAATATTTATATTTACATGCTCTTACATGTGTACTGTACATGTGTTTTTTATAGTAAAATGTTGGTTAAATGAGGGGTTACTCTGCAAGATGTTTACAGGTGTAATCGGGCATTACTGGCATAGTGACCAGAACAACTGTTCTTACCACATACCTGAAAATCACTAGCACATACACATATAAACCCTAAAATTTTTGATATCCATATAACAAACAATCAGTGGTGTCAGTGGTGTATCTAGCTACTAATCTTCTGCCCGGGTGCAGTATAGGGGTTCCAGTGGTGGGGGTCCAGAAGTGCATCAGTTGCATTCCTTTTTTTTAAATCAGAAAGTATAAAACAAACATACCTTTGGGAATGTATAAGTTGAAACTTTGCATATTTTGTACAAATGTTAATATTTGTTCTTTGGAAGGGGGGGGGGTGCAGTAATTTTATTTTTGCATTACTTACCTGGCCAATATCCTGCGATGCACTAAACATCGATTTAGTACACTGTAGTGTGGCATTCAAGTAAGCAGCGCCACATTCATTGGGTTAATGTCCCAATGCATTACATGTCATGGTGTGTGCTACTAGGTATTGCAAAACTTAACCCAAATGTGTATTGCAATGGGTGCGTGCACTGTACAATGTCTGAGAATTTTTGAACTTCAGGCCCTGCAAAGTGAGTTTTTAAACCCATGCTAACCTGGGTGTTATGGGTTTTACAGTCACTTTTACAATAAAGATTATTATTGTATCTCCCCGTTAGTTTTTAGTTACTTACGGCTAACATGTTATTGTTTGTTTTAGTGTGGCCTTTGTTATGAAGAAACATTTGAACACACATTTACTGGGAAAGCATGGAGTTGGAACCCCTAAAGAAAGGTAAGGTGTAGTTGTTTATTAGCAGGAATTTTGTAGTCTATTTCAGATTAGGAGAACAAACCCCTTCTAGTAAAAAATTAAAACTAAGGTTTGGAGCTAGCATCTGTGTTAGAACAAATATAAAGAAAGAATAAATTGCATTGCATTTATATAGCAGTGTAACAAGGATAAAAACATCTAAAAACAATAGCACCGTCGCTTTTTTGTGGATGAGAAGGGTGGCACTTTTCCTGCCCCCAACCGCTATATAGTGTTTATCTAATTTTAAAAGCCATACTTACCAGATTCATAATGCTCACAGTCTAATAGAGGTAGCCGCTGTCTTCCTTCTTGTAGTCAATCATGGTTGTGACAGCCACTTTAATGGCCAATAATTCACTGCTCTTCCCCTGCTGCCTCCCCTGCGAGGTCTCAAAATCATTAAGCGCTTGTAAAGCATGGAGAGGAGGCAACTACTTCTGTCAGAATGGGGTGAATGCTTCTCTTAAGTACTGCTTCCAGAAGAAGTGATAAATATCACATTTCAGGATGAGGCAGGTAACAGACATTTATGTTTCAAGTGTGGATATGCACTTTAGATTATCTCATGCATAGACTGACTTGACATATATTGACTTAACAAGGAGTATAAGGGTCTTTATTTATTTTACAATATATACATGCCTAAGTAACCATCTGCCTTTTTACATTTACAGCAGTGAAGGTGCCAATGTTTTAAAGTATATGTATCCTTGTTTCTCTAAAAACTGCCCCATAGATTTCCTTGCCCACCAAATCTAGGGATTCATCAAAGACGATATCTGGGCCCGGCTCTTTTGCCTTCGCTATGGACTTTTATTTTTATTAACTTAACTTGTACTTTAATGGAGAATTAAACTTTCAAATCCTAATGTGAAGGCTTCTATATACATAAAAAGATTCTTCTATAGTAATTTGCATTTAATGCAGGTATGTAATAGATTCTATAACAAAGAAGACTTCCATTTTGTTGCCAGTACAACTCACAGCCTTTGTAGGCTTCAATGAGCCATGCCCCTTGATTGTAAGCTTCTGTTACTAATGAAAGATAAAGTTTCTAAATGTGCCTGTAATCATTGATTCACAACATATAAATGCCATGTTGTGAATCAATATGCCCAAGTCAAAGTTTATTTATGAAACAATACCAAATAGTCTACGGCCTGAGTTTATTGGGGGGGGTTGTTGGTTTCCATCCTGTTTCTACATAAATGTAAAGTTACCACATATATACAAACTTTATATATAGCAGCTCTGTTTTTTTTATTAACAGAGTAGTAAATTGCTGACAGCCTTCCTGGAGTAATACAAAATAGTCAACTGATTTTACTGATTTTTTTTCAAACAGACCATTGGGACACAGGTTCAATTACCCAGGCTTATCAGTTGATCTGTTATCAATACCAACTTATGGCCTAGAAGGTAGAATCTTAAAGATTCCAAAGCCCATTTTATAGTCAAACATTCCTTTTCCAATGTGGCATACCAAGTTTATCTGGGAAACAGTTTTCGTCTTATGTAAAGTACCAGGTGTTCTTCTCCATCATTTTCCTGGCTTAGTACTGCTGCCAAGCCAACTTCAGATGTGTCCGTTTGGGCAATAAAAGCATTAGAAAAATCTGAGCTTTTTAAAACTGCAGAAAAAGTTTAATTTCAACAAAAGATTTTTGTCTTGCAGTGTGCATGAAAAAATTCTCCTGGAGGAGAGACAGGAGGCAGAGTCCTATATGGACTCTGCTAGGCTCCTGGTGGCCAGTTTTTGGGACTTTGAGCAGTTAAGTGGTGATCCATTAGCTGCTGAAATGAGTCTGGGGCCCCATGAAGACCAAATGGCAAACTAATAAATTGAAAAATACCTTTACCTGTGCTAAAAGCAGTCTTAGCTTCATCTCATCTAAAAAAAATTGTCAGTAGCCTTTGGTTAAATCCAAAGTTGTTATAAATTTGGCATTTCCCAAATTGTCGATTATATCTTCAATTCTAGGCACTGGATAGGAATCAAATTTTGATACTTGATTGATTTTACAAAAGTCAATACAGAATCATTCTGTAGAATGAATCGTTCTCCTGAATTTTTTGGTATCAAAACAATAGGGGAGCACCATTCACATTTTGAGGGATCTATGACACCAAGTACTAACATTCTACCTGTTTATATCTGTTGTATTCAATTAGATCAACTGGACTTGAAATGTAGTTCTTGAAGACGTTTCGCTAGTCATCCGACTGGCTTTCTCAATTCAGAATGACTGTACAAGAATCTGTGGCAATTATGTACTGGAAAATCCCAATTACCATATCACAGCCAGGTGTTAAGGGGGTGATTAGATAGTGGCTAAGAGGTGTTATAGGAACGCCCAGAGTAAGGTGTTAAAACAGCATTGTACATGGCAGACAGTTGGTGTCGAACCCCCCACCTCTATTTGGCTTGGTTTCTTTATTTTCACATAAATGGCCTCCTTAACACCTCTTTGAACCAGTCACGTTCCTTCGCCAGTATGTTAAACTTACAATCTTCAAAGGTGTCCTTTATCCTCAAGATGCAGATACACGGCTGAGTCCTGACCCGAGGAATTGGCTCTTCTGTGCTGGGCCATACGTTGATGCAGTTGCTGTTTAGAGGTGAGGGGGGTTCGACACCAACTGTCTGCCATGTACAATGCTGTTTTAACACCTTACTCTGGGCGTTCCTATAACACCTCTTAGCCACTATCTAATCACACCCTTAACACCTGGCTGTGATATGCTAATTGGGATTTTCCAGGGTACATAATTGCCACAGATTCTTGTACAAGTCATTCTGAATTGAGAAAGCCAGTCGGATGACTAGCGAAACGTCTTCAAGAACTACATTTTTCAAGCCCAGTTGATCTAATTGAATACAACAGATATACCATGACCTGGATGAATGAGAACCTTCACAAGCATTCTACCTGTTTCCTCATCAATTACACTTTTGTAGCTTTCAGGAATTCAGTTTTGACCAATGTGTCTTTGTATTTACACAGCAAACTAACCATATCATCATGCTGCTTAGTAGTAAGTTTAGTGGTAGTTTTTCTTTAACATCGAGTCTTTGATAGGCCTTGTGTTGACGTTTGAGGAACCTCTCTATATACAAACATTAAGTATGGTAGCCATTTGTCCCAATGTTTTGGGTCATCTTCTACAAATTTCTGAAGCATACGCTTTAGAGCTTGATTCATTCTTTTAACAAGTCCATCTGTTTGAGGATCATATGGACTTGTTTCACTGTTTCGCCACCCTAAAGATCTTTTAAAAATGTTGAAGTGAAATTTGTACCCTGATCGGTTAAGACAACTTTAGGGATACCAAATCGACTAAAAATTTTTACTACTTCCTCAGCAACTCTTTTTGCCGTAACACTGCTTAAGGGGACAGCTTCTGGGTAACGAGCACAATAGTCACAAACTACCAAGATATATTTGTTACCCTTGCTATTTCTTGGCAAAGGACAAACAACATCCATGGCAACCTTTTCAAAAGCCAAGTCAACTAAGGGTATGCGAATTAGTGGTGCTTTATCCCCATGCTTAATGGGTGCTCTCATCTGACATATAGAATAAGTGTCACAGAATTTTTGGGCATCACTATGTACCCCAGGCCAGAAAAAGCGGTAGAGAACCCGTTCAAGAATTGTCTCTCTACCCATGTGACCAGCCATGGGATTTTCGTGAGCCAGTTTAAAGATTTCCTCACAATATTTTTCTGGCACCATCAATTTGTTTACCCTTATACCCAGCTTTGGGTGTTCACACAGTCTCATTAGTATTCTGTTTTCTAAAACATAAACAGGCATCTTACTATTCAATGTATTTTCAGACATTCTTATGTAACATTGTTTAAGGGTTTTATCCAGTTGAGATGAGGAGACCTTTTTAACAAGGTGATTAGGTCTGCCTTCTTTTTTTTTAGTTTTTATTTCTCTCTTTTTGTTTTTATAAGCTTCCCAGCACCCTGAAAAATTTCACTCTCAAAAGGAAAAAGTTGAGAGATTCACCATTTTCCTCAGTTTTAGTTTGAGCTCTAGTGGTAACCTGAAACATGATTTGTTGCTTCTTGAAGCAGTTGAGAAAAACCAAGAAAATATCTCCCCAAAATTAATACGTATGGTAGCTTATCCATTACAGCCACTTTCATTTTTTTCAGACTTTCCCCCCAACCTCACTGGTGACCTAGGCAACCAGACAGGGTTTAGAATCCCCATGTACACACCTAATAAACATTTTACCCATGTACTTCAGCTTATTTAGAAAGTCTTTCCTCAGCAAAGTCTGTGGGCTTCCAGTATCTAAAATAGCATGTTCAACTTGGCCATTCACATTACAGTTTTAAACAATCCATTCCCAACACAAACAGTAGCAATAAATGTGGGGGGTTGCCTTTGTCCACAAAATCGAGAAATATGGCCAGTTTTCCCACATTTGAAGCAGACTTTTTTGTCTGAACTACTTTTTTCAGTCTAGGGTGAACTTCGTTTAGGAGAAATAGGGTTAGCAGGTCTTACCCCCAACTTTTTTCACTGCAGACTTTCTTGCTGAGAAATAGTCCTCAACTAAAGAAACAGCCTTGGCCCCCAAATCTGGGTGATGCTCCTGTATCCAGATCAATGACATCTAGTATCTGTTCTTTAGTTTTGTCAACTGAATTGATCGATTTTTGAAGCAGTTTTCTTAAGTGTGCAAAGGCTTTATGGGGCCCATCTGTGTCACTTTTGCGGTATCCACGGAATCGTCTCCTGAAAGTTTCTTTGCTAATATCGTAACGCCTCAATGTAGCTTCCTTTAGAGCAGTATAAATAGCGGCATCTGCAATGCTCAAAGAACTGTAAGCCTTTTGGGCTTTCCCAGACGTATTTTGAGCCAGACGTATTACTCACTGTTCTGGTGGCCAGTTACTGACTCTAGCCACCCTCTCAAACATAGTGAAATAGGATTCAATATCATCCTCTGCCATCATTTTGGGTATTTTAATGTCTTTCACCTCTAGGGGCTCCACTGGTTGGGTATGTTATTTTTTTAGAAGAGATTCTAGTTGCTGGTTATGCCGCTCCTACATCGTAACTATTTCAGTCTGATGTCAAAATGAAACTCTCTCTCCTGTGTAAGTAGCACTCTAGTAGTCCTTCAACTATATGTTATAATAATGTTGCCATAGGAGTGCTCCCACAAGCCCCCCTTTTTGTTTATTTAATGTAGCAGAGTTTCTCTGCAGGAAGATAGACCAAGCTTCCATGTGGTAGTGGCACCCCCAACATGTCCCTTTAATTGGAGGTTTTACACCTTGAATTCTAAGCATTGGATGGCAGACCTCTTCCCTCCTTGTTAAAGGCCAGTAGGCGGGGGGGAAGTGATAGCCTTCAATACTAATCCAATGCAAGGTCAGGGAGAAAATCTTCCCACCAAAATGCAACCAAGCAGGTAGTGTCAGCCCAGATAAATGGCCCAAGGTACTTTGTTAGGACCTTCCATACTGGGGTTACTTTAACGTGGTTGGAAGGCTTTTCACTTTTATGCATAAAATTATAACTAAAAACCCCCATGTTTTTACTGTTTGCACTAGCACAGATATGATATTACATGGGGCCCAGGAATGGGCATTGAGCATCTTTTTTCTTGTCAGCTTTAATATTGTAACATTCCTTCATGCTTTTTATCAACAATAAAAAAACGTCCCGCTCTGACACCATATACGATGGGCTCTTTACCAGAAAGGTACAAACTGAAGCAGATAATTCCTTGATAAATCTTTTTTTTTTTCATAGCCAGTGCAATGTCTCATCCAGCTTGATGCAAAGTGCAGTCAAATCACACACTGACCCACCATGGGAGGAGTTTTTTTGGGGAAAATAAAAAAAGTCTCTCCTCACATTGGCCAATTAACATAAAAACGTACATTTCCAAATAAATACAAGTTAACAAATAATTTATATAACGCTAAGCATGCAAATAGACATGACTAAGAATACCCTGCCTAAAAACAAAATAAATTGAATGTGTATTACAATTAACACTTTCATTGCTGTACAATTAACAAACTTTTGCGCTGCTTGCATACACATACAAAATAAACACCTGAGTACTAAACATGCCAAATTTAATTGAAGCTGTGATGCTAGAGAGATAGAGAGAGAGATTGAAAGAGCTTTGCTGGCCAGCATGAATAGAAAAGTTAATAGAACTTACATACACGGTGTACCCAAGACCCAAGCATATTTTAAATGTGACCTCTGTGACAACTTGTATCCCACTTAATAGCCTTTTTAGGACGGTGGTAGAAAGCTATTTTTAGCAAGACACAGTATAGAAGGTTAATTTCATTTCTTTTACTGTAATGTTAATATTTTGTTTCTTACAACTCAGCTAGCAAAGAAATAAACTGCAATGGTTACTTTTCTTTTTTGTATGAAATTCAAAGGAATTTTTCATGGTTAGGGACAGGAGCATTTGTAATGTGTTTACACAAAAACTGCATTGAAATCTGTGTTCTATGTCAGAGGGAGGGATCATCTCTGAGCTGTAATGATTGGTTATCAGCTTCCAGGAAGCAAGGTTGCAGCTTTCTGTAGGTAGCTGTCCCCTAGTACCCACAAGTTAATTTCATAAATTACTCAGCATCCACAATAAAGGAAGAGGTGAGACACAGCATTTTGCACATTTGTGAATGTGTTCTTTATATTGGGATAATGTTGTCTGGAGGCTTTAGTTCCCCTTTAAATCAGCTTCATTTTTAAAGAACAAAGTTATAACCACATTTGCATGTAGTAGTTTTTTTTTTTGTATTAATTCTAAATCTGCTAAATCGCAAAACCTATACACTCCACAAAATGGAAGTTAAAACAGTTAGCTGAAAACTATTTTCTACACTGATGGTTTTGAGTGGCTGCAGAAACCCAGAATGTCTTTATCAGCAATCTGAATAATTATTTCTATCCAAATTAAGTTACTTTTTCTTACCTGTTTAAAACATTATTACATTGGCTACAATAGTGCAAGCTTGCTACATTTTAATTTCTCCAGGACAATATAATCTGTTTATTTTCTGTGCTATGGTTTTGACTCTGTTCTCTGATAGGTTGCATGTTACAACAAATTATGATAGAAGTTAGCTAAACAGGCTATGGCAATTAAATTAATAATGCATTTACTATGCCTTTATTTAGTCTTAATGCTTTGACTGATATATGCAAAAATGGTAATTTATTAAAAGCAAATTCATGTAATTGTACTGCTGAGTTTGATGGAGCAAAAAATAGTGTCAGTGTGACTATCATCAAAAAGAGGAGTGGAGGAAAGTAAGGAAAAAAATGAAAGACATTTATTAAAGTTAGAACAACATATCGTCTCTAATGGCAAATATACCGACAGCTTTATAAACATGAAACAATTTTTCTAGAATATTGATGACAAGTATGGATAATAGTATTCTTAGCTGTTTTCCATAATCCTTCCTGTAGCAGATGCATTTGCGTAAGCACAATTGATGATGCAGGGTGAAAATACTAAAATCCTTTAACACTGTTTTTTTTACTTAGTATGAAAATATTAGAGTTGAAAAGTTATTGTAGTTGTATACCATTTTCCTTTTTATGAATTTATTGAATGTTACAAAATTAACCTTCCTTGTTTGTGTAAAGCAGTGTAGAAAGGCATTTTTCTTCAGATAATACATGTAGCATATAACAAGTATATTGATGCTGATAGCTTCTGCATTGTCATTCTTGACACAACTTGTGGACACAAACACACACTTAATAGTGCACTCCTGGGTCTACATTAGAGGATTGTTTATTGCCTGATGTTGCTGCTTTTCTAATTACATATGACTATGTGCTACAAATTAGAGCAAATATGTAGGTTTATTAAGGACATTTAACTTTCCTTAATGTGGTCCATGACCCCAAAACAACCCCCTTGGTATTATTAGAAAATTATAAGCCAATAAGATGGAGTAATTTAATGGATAGAGACTAACTTCTGTTTCCTTTTGTAAATTGTTAAAAGGAGAGTGTTGTGCCACAAAGCATGTGGTTATTGTCAGTAATAATAATTTGACCCCTTTTTTGCCATTTAGTTTTATCGAAGAATGGGAGGTAAAGGAGCTTACCAACCGACAGACTGTCTTCTCTGCGCAAGTGCGATGCACATGCGCATAGAAGACAGTCCATCGGGACCTGTCAGACTACATGGGGGAGGAGCGATCAATTAGGTAAGTACCTTACCTTCTCTCCCGGCTCCTGCAGGTTTTATTGAAATACGGGAGGTAAAATGAAGCTCCTTTACCCCCCATTCTTCAATAAAACTAAATGGCAATCCCCCCCAGTGGTGCCCTATTTATTTATTTATCATATACCTCTATAGCTAATTTTTTGGGTAAAACTAGGTAGCTTTCGATATGTCACACAGATATGACATAATCTGACCAAGGGTTGCAAAGACCTAACACTTTACAAATGTATAAATGAGTAAATACTAAAGCAAATGGAATAGCTACTTACACTGACAATGCAGACATTGAATGTTTTGTGGGATCGTGTGGAGGATTTTTTTTTCATGGAAGCTTTAACTTTTTAAAATCAGCTTTGATGATTATACTTAGG